>CM060983.1:43346066-44571066 GCA_030765065.1 Deroplatys truncata
TATCCGCGATTTTCACTATCCACGGTACCCGTTCCACCCAATTCCGGATAACCGGGAGTTTACTGTATTGCACAAATTACTTTCTCTACCCACTCTTCTCTACACATTTAAGTTTATTTTTCTACCTACTTCATGTTAATCGAGATACACCTTTGCAGAAATACTTTTGGTTGTAGCTACAAGGAGGATGCAGGAGACTGAAGCAGTACTCAAATGTTTAAAAAGCGGGTCGCTGTATGCTGCTTTGAAATTCCATATTCTTTTCATGACAACCGACCGAGATGGCTTCCGATTCCGTCGGGTCGAACGCTGTGACCATGGATTTTTTTTGTGGTTTCCTCAAGTCGGTAGTCGAATGCTGGGGTGGTTCATCTTCTACCATGAATTTCCTGTCCATCATTTCGTCATTTCCTATCATCTTTTTCGGGGTTGAAGGTCCAGGCGACGGTGTTCTGTGTGTTGCGGCTGGGCGGTATAGTTGCGGTTTGGAAAGGTTTCTCCCTGGCTTCGCTTGAACTACTGAGAGATCCTCCTTCTGAAGCGACATCACTGGGCTCTAGGGGCCCGGGTACTCGGGGTTTATGGACAGACTTACCGCCACCGGATACGTTCAATGTAGAATCATTACGGACCCCATCGATGCTTGTGCACATGATCGCCCGGATCAACCTCCCAGGGGTCACGTTAGAAGCACAAAGGGCCATCTGGCCTACGTGGGGTGTTCCGGCCCCGTTTCGGGGCCCTCAATGATATATACTCCAACTGCTCCTTTACATGACACGGCGAGAAACAAGCGAATGACGACTTAGCACTTCAGAGATAATTATCAATAGGTTGCACAACGAAGGGGGACACCCGTGCACTGAGACCTACATGAATCTATTGTGGCTACCACTCTCCAGGAGGAAGGGATGAAGTGAAGGAGCCACAAGAGGTTAAAGGCCGTAGACAGGAAGGCCAGAGAGACACGCGAAGTCCCTAATAGTTCCAGGCTCGAAGACCTGTCCCACTGCTGGAGCTGCCTAGAGGGGGTGTTGAACGACCCGCCGACCAAGTAGCCCTAGTGTTCACAAGGAGTATTCTATCCTTTGAGCAAGCATCCGCGCCATTTTTCCGGCACCGCCACACGACACGAAAACCTAGAAGCACATCAGAAAGATGAGAGGGAAATCGAATGACAGGGAAAGGAAGAAAAGGAAATCGGGTAGATGAAAATCCACCCCAGCATTCGCCTACTGATCAGGGAAAAACACGAATGCCCAAGGTCAGAGTGCGCAGTCGACGGGAATCGACCCGGGACCTCCGGAATACCAGCCTCGTACGTTACTGCGGAGCATCTCGCTAGGTCAGTGAAGTTTATTTAAGTTTATATATTGTATTATACATATAAATAATATGATTTAGAAAAATACATATTTTCAGCAACTTACATTAATCTCCGCCAACAATATAAAACAGTCTCTAACAATCTCCGCTCATATTAAAATTAAACAACACAAAGGGGAAAAAATCTCTATAGATACCTGCCGCTGGTATAACTTAACTGCAATTAACAAGATGCACATCCATGACACGTTTTAAGATTCAAAATGGTTAGTCATTGTTTAAATAGGTTTTATTGTAGGCAATGCTGTTTAGGTATGGACGTGCAACATGGGAAAACGGAGTTAAAGGACAATAAAACGAGAGGGAAAATACAAACCGACAGAATAAATGTGGTTTCTAGGACGCCAGACGGTAATTTGTTGAAATATATGAAATATTTGTCCTGCGGCGTGGCGAGGTGGGTGGTTTGGAAGGCGATCTTTTGCGCATGGGGTTGTGGGTATTTCGGTCCATGTATAGATAACACCATCATCAGGTATTTGAGAGGTTACCCTCTGGGAACACTGTCAGAAAATGTATAAACATTTGCGTTTAGAGCCACGTTGTTCCAGCACATAAGTGATTCGGTGCCTTGGCAGCTAAATCTGGTATTGGACTAGAATGGAGATTGGACAGATTATTAAAATAATCTCTAGTAAATGTGTCCTCTTTGAAAGTAAAAAGTGTAATTTACTTCAGTTTTACATTATATTGTCATTAAACTTTCTTTTTTCGTAGAGATATTGTACAAAACAGGGTTTTATTTAGTTATATATTAAAACATTGTTATTATAAGTGATGATTAAAGTTATTGCTCAAAGTTGTATATTCATATCCGAATAATCTAGCACTGTGCATGTAAAACACGACACCACTGCATGCGCGACAAGGTAGAGATACACACCTCCTCCTTACTTTGCATACTCCACCTGTAAAGGTCAGTAGAATGCCACCTGAAGCTACGGTGACGTCATAGCGAATGTACCTAAAATGAAATACACAGTGAAGCTATTTCTGGAAGCGTTTACCTCAATTAACATGAAGTAGATAGAAAAATTCGCATTTATAGAAATATTTTATGGTCGAATGGATAGAGAAAGTCAGGCAAAAGATTTTATGATGATCAATGTTTTACATGGGTGGAGAATGTCATATGTGTGTTATCAACATATTTTTTTTAGTCACAAAGAAGAGAAGTATTGGGGAAAAAAGAAATATTATAACAAGACTTCTATCCTCCACTACCAAATTTGATTTCACAATACACAGGTAGTCTTCACATACTTACGTGGATTTTAATGTTGTCATATTACAAACGAAGGTTTTTCCGCAGTACAAAATCAATAGCAATTTATGGTATAACAGGTTAAAATAATATTATTTGACGTTGAGTGAAGAATTTAGCGCCCGAGGTTTGCAGAAGGCGATAATTTTCAAGAAAGTTTAGATATATTTTAATTTCATCTGGCGTACAATTTTTATCCACTTATTTTAATTAAGTATGTTACCGGATTGGAAAATTATCCACCCATGCTGGTTGTCTTGGAAATAATTAATACAAAAATTTTATCCACTACTAAACCGTAAATCAGAGTAATTATTTTAATTAAATATGTTACTAGATTAGAAAATTATCCAGCAACGGTGGTTGTCTTGGAAATAATGAATACAAGTAAACTGAAAATGACGACAGCATAAGTTTAAACTGAAATGCATACGGAAACGGGCGAAATATTTATTTCTGAAGACGTTCTAATGGATGCTCAGAGTGCAGTGAATTCATTGGACCATAAAATGTCTGGTTTTCTGTATGATAAAAAGTACAAGTCAGAAATGAAATAAAATTGAAGTAGACCGAGTAAGCTGACTCAGGCAGTAACGTATTTGGCACTATTCGGGCAGTCCTCGGTTCAAATCTCTTGGGCCGACCAATCTGAACCTTTTTTATGTATTTCCTCAGTCTTCAAGGTAAACACCGTATTGGATATTTAATACCACGACCTAAAGTTCCACATTGAGTCTAAAACAATAGTAAAAATGAAAATAAATCGTAATAGCGAATGCTCTGCCATCTGTCCACAGATAATGAAAGCAGATAGACCGGACGCCACCCTAATGCCATCTGCCTGGCACGTGTAAAAGACCTAAGGTCTCTGTGGACACGTATCGAAACTACTATCTGCCCGTCCAGAAGCAGAGGTACAGTTGCTATGCACTAAGTTCTCTGTGGACACGTGACGAAGTAAGATGGTGTGGTACAGGGATGAGGCTAGAGGGCTAACTGCCCGCCACACACAGATCCACAAGGTATCTTCTAACAGATCCGTCGCGATATGAGAACGTGGTTAAAGCGACGTAAAATAAGTAAAGATTTACTCTGTGATTAAAACCAGTATATGGGTTGCTTAGGAACGGAAACAAACGATAGTTTATATGGCAGTAACGGATAAAAAAAATAATAAGATTTGAATAGGGTTTATTGTCTCAACTCGTTAGGTGTCTCGTCACAGCGAAGACCGCAGCTGAAGGTCAAAATCAAGCAGGCAGTTCAGTCCACAGGCCACTTGCATGAGCACATGTGTTCCGAGTGTCATGCCGAAAGCAAAATCAACTCAGGAAGAAAGCATTCAGATAGTCCAGTGTTTCCAGCGGCACAATCTTGATCGTGCGTTGAGATTGCATCATTTCAAAGAACTAGGTGTGTGCGTGCAATGCATCAATCGCGTTATTAAACGTTATCTTGATACCTGCTACGTGAAATACAATACAAGATCTGGACCCCAGTCTACTGCAACTATTCAGAAAATGGTAGAGAAAACAAGGAAACTGTTCTTAAAAGAGGCAAATCTGTCTACGCACCAAGCTGCTTTAAAGCTCAAAATACCACAAGGGACTGTCATGAATAACAGGAAAGATCTGGTATTTGCTCAGTAAAAAGACACAAGGTGGCAAGAATGAGAAAAGAAGGCCAGGAAAAGGCCAAATAGAATTGTAGAAAGCTGTATAAAAATCTGATGTGTTACACTCACATGACTTTCTCTACTCTAGTACACACTATTTTTACAAACGCTTATTCTCCAAATGCTTTATGTTAATCGACATATCGAGATGTTAATCTTATTGCTAATTTTCTTGTAGATGCAAGGGGAATTGGTAGGTTTTAAGCAATAGTCAAATATTTTAAGAGCTGGTTGCTATCTGGAGTATACCATTCTCTTTGTATTATCAGGACAAAAAAATGAATAACGAATTTCCATTTGAGAAAAAGTGTATTGGAAAATTTAAGGGAATAACAAGCAATATCTCGAAAATGGTTCACTCAACAAAAAAATGTATATGACATAAATTGTGTATTTTAAAGCGATCTACATTTTTTTGTGTAGTAAAATTTTGTCTATCTCTTATGGTTTACCAGTTATGCAAAAGTCGTTCACAATGAAGAATACTTTTGGAGACATTCCCAGAAAATTCGAGCTATACATTTCATTTGTCATGAAAATATCTTAAACATATGATATTTCAATCAAAATCGTTAGAGCCATTTTTGAGAAAATTAAAATGTTCGAAAAATGTTACATGTAAAGGGTAATCTGGGGTGGGGGGATTTTCTTGAAAACCTTCGTGTTGCATCTCTGAAAGAAACTGAAAGTAAATACCAAGTTTGGTGTTTATCCGACTGTTCGTTTGAGTTATGCTGTTCACAGACAGACACACACACGGACATGTTTCCAAAAATGCTTTTTTTTGGATTCAGGGGGTCTCAAAACATGTATTTCCGGTGAAATCTCGGTATCGAATTTTTGGGTGGAATACAATACTTCCCCTACTTACTACACGTAGTAGAGAAAGTAAAAAGCAATACCTTCAGGGGAAACGGATTTTTACATCATTGATGAGACTAAAGTAGAATGGGATGCCTCAGAGATGAATGCCTAATTCACAGATTCCCATTGAAGCTAAGGTAAGGCCGAAAACAAAATTTCCGAAAAGCATGATGGTCTGGCAGGCAATGTCACAAGATGGGAGACTTTCACTCGTATTTGTGACTGATCATAATATGAACAGCGATATATACATCAATGAGTGCCTCAGGTAAATACTTCTGCCATGGATACGAAGTCTGTATGTAACTTAGCCTATTTTATTCTGGCCCGACAAGGCATCATGTCATTAGGCCAGGTCTACAACCAAGTTTCTAGAGGACAACAATATTCAATACGTTGTCAAGTTGGGCAACCCTACTTCAGTGCCCCAATGCAGGCCTATTGAGAGGTTCTAGGCAATGGTGAAGCAGCAGATGATTGCAAAGAAGCTACTCAATCAGAATATTACACAATTCGAAACACGTGGTGGAAAAATATGGAATATCCCTGTTTCAGAACTTCAAGAAAAAATTGCGATATGCAGCACAAGAAGGCTCATTTGCTGTTTGTTTGAAGAGATTCTAATTCATTTAATT
Source organism: Deroplatys truncata (assembly GCA_030765065.1). Lineage (NCBI taxonomy): Eukaryota > Metazoa > Arthropoda > Insecta > Mantodea > Mantidae > Deroplatys > Deroplatys truncata. The sequence goes on from CM060983.1 coordinate 43,351,891, forward strand.
AATATGCATTTCATGAAGTAATTTAGTTTGATTCTGAACTTGTTTTGTCTCTATTTCCTTTCTTTTCATCCTAGGATAATAAATCCTATTCAACCCTTAAATAACAGTTGACGAGTCTTACCTTATCAAGATAGAATGAAGCGAAAAAGTAAAAAACAAAGAGAAAAGAACACCATGGGTGGAGTATGTAAAACATGAAACATTACAAATGTTCTTACATAAACATTGAAGGCAAGATAAAATCTGGCTCAAAAGCTGCAGTTGACAGTATCGCGGCGGATATAAAAAGGGAATCCACCCAAGATCATAAATTTTCTCTCGTAACCTTGAGATTGGTTTGAATCAGCACGCTCTCAAGGTCTTTTCCACCTGCTCAGATCGCCTTTTTCTTATACCATTGCTGAGATCACTGAGTGATCTTTTCGACGTGCATCTAATGTTGCTGTTTCATCAATAGCTCTTCCTTTTTCACTTTCTCTACCTTTCACCTAGGTTGTACTAGTGTTGCATGCGGACGAATATCGAGATTTCATGGGAAATGCATGTTTTGAGGTCTCCTCAATTTAAAAAATATGATGTGTACATTCACACGACTTTCTTTACTCGCTCACTATTCTAGCTATGCCCCCGCCTTTGAATCTTTGCACTTGACAGTTCGTGTGGCTTCGCGTAAGGTTGGCTATATTTTGATTGCGACGTTGCCAGAGTGGCTAGTAAACAACAACAGCTGATTGTTCTCCTTTCTGTTGTGTCTAAGCCGCATACAAATAGTGTACGTAAGTAGCGAACGTCAATGAATAGTAACTATTTCGTATTATTATTGGTGATTGAAAATAACTCAGCATAAACATTGCAACGTATGTGGAATAAATTAGCACTTTTGACTATATAGAAACAGAATAATGCAAGCCTGCCTGCTACAATGAGGAGAAATAAAACAAATTATAAGCTGCGATAACAAAGTTATTTTCACTCACGCTCCGTTCCAGATGGTTCAGAAATTTTGTCCTCTTTCTCTTTCTCACTCCCTTGTAAGTAACAGTTCTCGTGATTAGTTCAAGAGCTGCTGCACTTCCTTGTACGGCTTTATCGGGAGGGAACCTCCACATACTCCTCCTGTTCGAAAAATTCCCGGGTCCTTCTTAACAGTTCCAATGCCTGACTATTAACTGACACATCTCGACGCAAAGCATTTTCACTTCGTGAATCATCACTCGGTGATTGGCGTCGTTTTTGAGACATTGTCGCATATCAAATCTTGTATAAATAATATGAATGAAATATACATAAAAAATCTGATGTGTTACACTCACATGACTTTCTCTACTCTTGTAAAACTATTTTTACAAACGCTTATTCTCCATATGCTTCATGTTAATCGACATGTTAATCTTATTGCTAATTTTCTTGTAGATGCAAGGGGAATATAGTAGTATTTAACCGATAGTCAAATCTTTTAAGAGCTGGTTGCTATGTGGTGCATTCCATTCTCTTTGTATGCTCAGGACATAAAAAAAAAATAACGAATTCCCATTTCAGAAAAAGTATTGGAAAATTTAAGGGAATAACAAGCAATATCTCGAAAATGGTTCACTAAACAACAAAAAAATGTATATGATATAAATTGTGTATTTTAACGCGATCTACATTTTTTGTGCAGTAAAATTTTGTCTATCTCTTGTGGTTTACCAGTTATGCAAAAGTCGTTCACAATGAAGAATACTTTTGGAGACATTCCCAGAAAATTTGAAATATACATTTCATTTGTCATGAAAATATCTTAAACAAAGGATATTTTAATCAAAATCGTTAGAGCCATTTTTGAGAAAATTAAAATTTTCGGAAAATGTTACATGTAAAGGGTAGTCTGGGGTGGGTGAATTTTCTTGAAAAGCTTCGTGTCGTATCTCTGGAGATACTGAACGTAAATACCAAGTTTGGTGTTTATCCGACTGTTCGTTTCTGAGTTATGCTGTTCACAGACACACAGAGAGACACACACACACACACACGGACATGTTTCCTAAAATGCTTTTATTTTGGATTCAGGGGGTCTCAAAACATATATTTCCGGTGAAATCTCGGTATCGAATTTTTGGGTGGAATACAATACTTCCCCTACTTACTATACGTAGTAGAGAAAGTACAAATATGTATAAATGAACACCAACAGTAACCACAAATATAAATAACAATGAACAATATTAGCTTGCAAAGAACAACTCGACGCACATGCTAGAGATTCACAAACTGAAGCACGTGGTTGGAAATAGCTACATCCGGCAACAGAGCCGCTTCCACTTTCGCTTTGTCATAGACCACCCGAAATGCTGCCTTGTGATTGGTTTAGGAAGTCTAACGGTTAATTTTTTTTTTTTTTTTTTTGCGAGTGTACAAACTTAATCGCTAGCTGTCAAGTGCAACGTTTCAACGTCACGGGTATACTTCATGTTAATCCATATAAACTTCAAATTCACATTTACACATTTCGTTATAGATACAGTAGGTATAACCTAAAGAGCTTGTTGCTATGTCATGGCTTTGAAATTCCATACCTTTTGTATGGCCACGAGGAAAAAACGAATAACGACTTCCCATTTCAGAAGAATATATCTAAGTATATGCAAATTCAAACCAATAATAAAGAATATCTCGGAAATGGTTAACTAAAAAAAAGCAGTAATTGATGCTTTAACGAGATCTACTTTTTGACGTAATTTGCCCGAAAGTTTTTTCACGGTTTTCCTCAATTGCTAGGCGAATGGAGTTGGATTATTTGATTTACGAACTTTCCTATCATCCTTTTCATCACTGTTTCATTTCCTTCTTCTTCGTCGACATACCAGGCATTGGACTGGTCACCCATCCGAGTTTGCTTGCTCCTCGATAGGCCACTGGCCTAAGACTTGTAAGTCCTACAAAGAGGAGGGTAATCCGTTAATGAAGTAGAAAATTTTATTCATATCTTACGGTTTAGCAGCTATACAAAACTAATTCAGAATGAAGAGGATTTCAGAGGGTATTCCAAGAAAATTCAAGATAGACATTTGATTTGTCAGACTAAGGCGGTAACGTCCGTGGCCGCATTCCGGAGGTCATGGGTTGGTTTCCCATTGGCTACCTCCCTGACCCATGTGTTTTTTCGGGATTTCCCCGGATCGCTAGGCAAATGTTGTGAAGGATGATCAAGTCCCCGAAATTCCTGTCCCTTCATTTCACCTCCATTCTTATTTCACTTCACCTTTTATCCGCTTGGTCTCTTTCAGGGTTGCAAGTGTCGGCGGGAGGTCTTGGCGTGTGCATGGCAGAGGAAAAGGATGCTTTGAGGAAACCTTCGTTTTCCGGAATGATGGCGGTATCCGGGTTTCGGGCCCACAGCGGGAGGGGAGCCGACTGCATCAGTGCCCATCCGGTGAATTTAATCTGTAAATGGTAGGGAACCTGCCCGCTGCCTGTCGTGTCCCGTGGTCCGGCCGTCTTCTGTCTCCTCTCATCTCATCCCTCCCTCCCTCCCGGGGCATAGATACAAAAGATCTATGAGGTCGGCGTGCTAAGTCCCCCTCCGTGTTGATCCCTAATCCTTATCCTTTCATTTGTCATGAAAATACATATCTTAAACATAATATGTATGGTATTTTAATCAAAATCGTTAAAGACATTTTTGAAAAAATAAAAATGTTCGAAACATTTTCCAGATAAGGGGTAGTTTGGGGTAGAGGAATTTTCTTGAAAATCTCCGTATCTCATCCTTGGAAGATTCTGAACTCAAATGCCAATTTGGTATTTAAGCGACTTTTCACTTTTGAGTTGTGCTATTCTCTTTTTATAAAAATGTTTTTTATATACTCCCCTTCATAATGGTGATAAAACGAATTATGCAGTTCAGCTGGGATGATCGAGGACGCGCGGGGAATCTTTCGCAGCATGACCCCCAAGTACACATGCCAACAACACGCGGGAATGTCTCCGACGCCTTATACCGGAAAGTACATTACAATGAGCTGGTAGATACCGGTTAACATTCAGCTCTGGCCGCTGCGGAAACCACATACTTGTTTCCTTTACGTCACATCCTGAACAGGCCCTTCTAAATATGTGCGTACGCCTAGCCATTTGAATGTTCAGTTCCATTGGCAATAACATAATTTTCCTTTCTAAAATTGCGATGACGTCATGATCATTATCCTCCATGTAGGAACTGCGTAAAGTACCTACCTATATAGTAAGTAGAGAAAGTAAGTATTGCATTCCAGCCAAAAATTCGATTTCATCGGAAATACATGTTTTGAGTGCCCCTAAATCCAGAAAAAGCATTTAGAAAACGGTCTAACAAACACACTTTGACATTACTCCTGATAGCTAAAAAATCTGATGTGTTACACTTTCTCTACTCTTGTACAGACTATTTTTACAAACGCTTATTCTCCATCTACTTCATCTTAATCGAGATAAACATTTGCAGACTCTATCTTATTGCTAAGTTTCTTGTAGATGTAAGGGGAATATATATTTACAAGGGCAATATAGAAATACAGTAGCCTTTAAGCATAAACATATCTCTTAATAGCTGGTTGCTAGGTGCAGCACCATTCCCTTTCCCACAGATTAATACTCTTTGCATATCCAAGACAAAAAAATCTGATGTGTTACACTCACATGACTTTCTCTACTCTTGTACAAACTATTTTTACAAACGCTTATTCTCCATATGCTTCATGTTAATCGAGATATCGAGATGTCAATCTTATCGCTAATTTTCTTGTAGATGCAAGGGGAATATCGTAGGTTTTAAGCGATAGTCAAATTTTTAAGCGCTGGTTGCTATGTGGTGCATTACATTCTCTTTGCATGTCCAGAACATAAAAAAAAATGAATAACTAATTTGAGAAAAAGTATAAGTATTGGAAAATTTAAGGGAATAACCAGCAATATCTCGCAAACGGTTCGCTCAACAAAAGAAATGTATATGGCATAAATTGTGTATTTTAACGCGATCTACATTTTTCGTGTAGTAGAATTTTGTCTAACTCTTATGGTTTACCAGTTATGCAAAAGTCGTTCACAATAAAGAATACTTTTGGAGACATTCCCAGGAAATTCAAGATATACATTTTATTCGTCATAAAAATATCTTAAACATATGATATTTTAATCAAAATCGTTAGAGCCATTTTTGAGAAAATTAAAATTTTCGAAAAATCTTCCATGTAAAGGGTACCCTGGGGTGGGGGGATTTTCTTGAAAACCTTCGTGTCGCATCCTTGGAAGATACTGAACCCAAATACCAAGTTTGGTGTTTATCCGACTGTTCGTTTCTGAGTTATGCTGTTCACAGCCACACACACAGACAGACACCCAGACACACACACGGACATGTTTCCAAAAATGCTTTTTTTGGATTCAGGGGGTCTCAAAACATGTATTTCCGGTGAAATCTCGGTATCGAATTTTTGGGTAAAATACAATACTTCCCCTACTTACTATACGTACTAGAGAAAGTAAAAATGAATAACGAATTCCCATATGAGAAAATAAGTATTGAAAAATTTAAGGGAATAACAAGCAATATCTCGAAAATGGTTCACTCAACAAAAAAATGTATATGACATAAATTGTGTATTTTAACGCGATCTACATTTTTTTCTGTAGTAAAATGTTGTCTATCCCTTATGGTTTACCAGTTATGCAAAAGTCGTTCACAATCAAGAATACTTTTGGAGACATTCCCAGAATATTCAAGATATACATTTTATTTGTCATGAAAATATCTGAAACATATGATATTTTATTCAAAATCGTTAGAGCCGTTTTTGAGAAAATTAAAATTTTCGAAAATCTTCCATATAAAGGGTAAGTTTGGGTGGGGGGATTTTCTTGAAAACCTCCGTGTCGCATCCTTGGAAGATACTGAACCTAAATACCAAGTTTGGGTTTTATCCGACTGTTCGTTTCTGAGTTATGCTGTTCACAGACAGACACACAGACACACAGACAGACACACATACGGACATGTTTCCAAAATTGCTTTTTTTGGATTCAGGGGATCTCAAAACATGTATTTCCGGTGAAATCTTGGTATCGAATTTTTGGGTGGAATACAATACTTCCCCTACTTACTATACGTAGTAGAGAAAGTAAAAATGAAAATTCAAATATATACCAAACTTAGTAATTAAGTGAGCATTTTTCAAGGAAACGACAGGAAGATTAAAAAAACAATTCTTCCTTTCCAAACTACTCGTTATATGGAAACATTTAGTAACTTTTTTTATTTTCTCAAAAATGATTCCGATGATTTTGACCAAAATACCATATACCATTGTGTGACAAATGAAATGTATGTCTTGAATTTTCTGCGAATAGCTGTGAGGTTATTAATTTGACACATACTGACAAAAGGTTATTACGCAAAACATTTAGATCTCTTTAAAAGGTGCAATTTATTTCCAATTTTTTGTGTTATTAGCTTATATTTTTACTTTCTCTACTACGTATAGTAAGTAGGGGAAGTATTGTATTCCACCCAAAATTTCGATACCGAGATTTCACCGGAAATACATGTTTTGAGAGCCCCTGAATACAAAAAAAGCATTTTTGGAAACATGTCTGTGTGTGTGTCTGTGTGTGTGTGTCTGTGAACAGCATAACTCAGAAACGAACAGTCGGATAAACACCAAACTTGGTATTTGGGTTCAGTATCTTTCAAGGATGCGACACGAAGGTTTTCAAGAAAATCCCCCCACCCCAGAGTACCCTTTACATGGAAGATTTTTCGAAAATTTTAATTTTCTCAAAAATGGCTCTAATGATTATGATTAAAATATCATATGTTTAAGATATTTTTATGACAAATAAAATGTATATCTTGAATTTCCTGGGAATGTCTCCAAAAGTATTCTTTATTGTGAACGACTTTTGCATAACTCGTAAACCATAAGAGATAGACAAAATTTCACTACACAAAAAATGTAGATCGCGTTAACATACACAATTTATGTCATATACATTTTTTTGTTGAGTGAACCATTTTCGAGATATTGCTTGTTATTCTCTTAAATTTTTCAATACTTATTTTCTCAAATGGGAATTCGTTATTCATTTTTTTGTCTTGGATATGCAAAGAGTTATAATCTGTGGCAAAGGGAATGGTGCTGCACCTAGCAACCAGCTATTAAGAGATATGTATGTGCTTAAAGGCTACTGTTTTTCTATATTGCCCTATTAAATATATTTTCCCCTACATCTACAAGAAAATTAGCAATAAGATAGAGTTTGCAAATGTTTATCTCGATATAATGAAGTAGATGGAGAATAAGCGTTTGTAAAAATAGTTTGTACAAGAGTAGAGAAAGTCATGTGAGTGTAACACATCAGATTTTTCAATACTGTTATTTTAGAAGTCCTGTCGCTATTCATTTGTCTGCTTCTCGTTATGGTATTTACGAATTGATTCACTTATGAATTTCAATGCCAGCTCTAGTGACTTGTTTTTTTGTTGTTTTTTTTTAACATTTGACTATCGCTTTAACCTTCTGTCTCCCTCTTATACATGCAACGAAATGTATAATTTAATAATTTCTGCAAACGTTTATCTATATTATCATGAAGTACATAGAAAAGTAATTTTTTTCAAGAAAACTTTGCAGAAACTATATAAAAATAAACGATAGTGACTAGAGAAAGTCATGTGAAGTTAACTTACCAGATTGTTTTTAGCATTTGTTGTGTGTAGTCGATTTGACTTCTTGGTCATATCGCGGCGGTTATTATAGGTTTCTTTGGTTTACCTGAGTCAGTGTATGTTAGGCACATGGTCTAGTTGCATTTGGCGTCCTACTCGTATACCATCTACAGAGTGATCCGTTTGTGATGTAGAAAAGTAAAACGTTATATACAAGAGGTGTATACATCTCTGAGCAGTTTACTTTAATATAAGCGGAAAGGATGGAAGTTACCAATAAGCAATGTTTCAGAATTCATCCACGTAGCGTGGCACCACTATCGTAAATTGGAGACAAAAGGGTGGTCACGTTACAACAGCGTGCTCATTGTGCCGTATGGTATGTGAAATACGTCATATGAGACGGGTGAGTTCTCAGTTCTCCAAATAATGAAGTTATGCTCGGCCACTCACATGAAATGTGACTTTGTTCATGAACATCCATCGATTTAACCTTCCTATTTCTCATACGTCATGACAGTAAACTTGAGACGAGATTCGTAATCATGCTGCATCAAAGCGTTTCATGTAATTATGCTGCATAATTCTTGTGAGTGACCAAGTCATAGACGCCTTCCTGTACTATCTATTTTCGTTTCTGCTTATTTTGCTCTGTTGGTGGAACTTTTGATCCCAGTATTGAATATATAATTAGGTATTTACCTGGCAACTGAGGGAAACCACGAAAAGACCTGTCAGATTGGTCAGTACAGGAGATTTGAACACCCAGAGTTTGTATTATGTAATGGTATATTATAAACTCAAGGTTCTCAATTTGGTGGAGCGACCCCCCTCAGACGCAAGATAATCATAATAAAAATATGTGATTTGTTTGAAATCATCTGACTTTCTCCATCCATTTAATTTACTTTCTTATTTACTCTGTAAATTATTCCTAAAAGGGGTTGTTTTCCTACATTTTGTAAATAATTATATATGTTTCCGTAATAGTTTCAACACTTTTTGTAGCCATATACAAGTATACAGGACACTAATGTGACAGTCAAATATTTAAAAAGAAGCTTGCTATTGGACAAGAAGCTGGATTTAATATTCTGAGTACCTTTTGTATGGCCTTTGGGAAACAGAAGAATGCAACCAAATACAAACATTGGAAAGAATAATGTAATCAATATTATTATATACACAATAATCACATAGTTTTTGAAACATTTTAAAAAATAAATAAAAACCAGAAATATAAAATAATTTTATGCGCGGAAGCTATAACAAATTAAAAATTTTATCAGAAAGTCCTCATAAAATTAAATATACATTAAAAGGTTACATAGATTGTATTCAAACTGCAAGGAATATTTTTAATTTGCAGATAAAAATAACTAAAAACTGAATATCTTAAACACTACACCAGTTCTGCTGAATTTTATGATGTCATTTCTCTTTAGTTATCTTGAATGTTGTAAGAACCGTTAAAATTGCATAAATATTGTAAAAGTAACAACACAGAGAGAGAGCCCATTGTTGATGTACAGCTACGTACAAAAAGTATGTTGATGTAGGAGTACAGTGTCCTCCGTGGACTATTGGTACTGTGCTAGCCTCTAGTTCCCAAGGTCGCGGGTTCAAACCCGGCGAAGGGCGATGGATTTTTTTCGGGCGTAAAATCCTTAGCAGGGCTTCCTTCAGAAGAAGTAAAGCCGGTGGTCCCGTGTCGCAGATTTACGGCACGTAAAAGAACCTCAAGCCTGATAAAGAGGCCTCTGAGCAAAATTACCGGTCTTTCACGCCCAATGTAGCCGGCCCTCGTAGCCGTGGTCGCTGGAGTGGTCGCTCCGGCGCTCCGCCAAGCTGAGGGTCGCGGGTTCGAGTCCCGCCTCGGGCATGGGTGTTTGTGTGTGTGTGTGTGTGTGTGTGTTGCGAAAATAAGCGCTATCAAACAGAAAAACACAGTAGTATAATCTGGGAACGACAAGGGAACTTTAAAAAAAAAAAAATGTAGAACCACAACAGTTAAAGAGCTTCATAAATAAAACTCAATTTAATTTAATTTTTTAAGAGTACAGCACTTTCAGTTGGTACTGAATGTTCAATTAAATTCTTCTACTCGCGCCTTTCGAAGTAACAGCCAGTTCCCATGATCCCCTCTCGCAAAGATGCTTTGCATTTCATGGTATGAGAGACTGTGGGTTTGAGTGCCAACTTTTTTTTTTCTTTCTTTTTTAAAGAAGAGTTCCCTTATTTTACCCAGTTTATGATAATGTGTTTTTTTTTGTTTTGTTTTCGTTACCGCTTATTACCACTGTTACACGACACAGATGCACACAAAATCACCCATGCCCAAGGCGGGACTCGAACCCGCGACCCTCAGCTTGGCGGAGCGCCGGAGCTATACACTCCCGCGACCACGGCTACAAGGACCGGCATAACTCGAGCATGTGCATGTTGTGTAGGGCGTTCCTTTTTGTTTTTTCGCTGTGGGCAGACGTAATATTTAACACCAATTAAAAAAAGAAGAAGATAAAATAAAACAGGAGAGACAGAAAGAAGGTAAACTTAAAAAGCAATTATAGAATATAAGAAAACATTTGAAGTAGGCGAAATGAATGTTAAGACAGATAATAACACCTCCTTCACCCCCTCCCCTTCAAGACCAAGTTATTGTGCCGTCAAACCGGGTCAGCCCACACCCACTTATTTACATACAGTCGCAATAAAACCGCTGCATTCTGTCTTCCGCAATTTTGTTCATTAGTAGGCTTTTATTGACCGATGTTTACCTCAAGTCAATCACATTAGGAAACATGAAGGTCGTGCACTGTCAACTGTTAGGTAGCTGTGACATGTTTACAGAGAAATCGCAGGTGCAACCTGGGAGATGGTTAGGATCTTTTGTACAGTCTGGTGCTTAAAAATTGCCCATTCCCCTAGATCGCCATAGTGTTTTTCACTCATTAAGGCTCCTATCTTCAGGTAACCAACTTTTACTCCACCCAGCCGATATCAGTACTTTACGTGGCTGGCCTGAAAAACAACACAGAAACGTTCAAACTAACCAATGAACGATGTTTATAATCTATTTAGAATGAAAGAGTGGTTCGGATACCAGCTCTATGAAAGAGTTTCGCTAATCACAAGGAAAGGCTAAACCAATTACAAATAATTCGGTCTTCTAGAGGAAGGGCTGAAGAATTATCTGCATGTGTTGTTAAACTGAACGACAGCTATGACATTTACATATATGAGAGCTTTCATCAGCGACATGGAGACGAAGGTTAAGCTATTGCCGTTACTAAACGGCATTAAGAAAACCGGCATTAAGAAAAGTGTAGCATGAAAATATCAGGTTTAAGTTACCCTTCGGAAGTTCATCCATATATTGGGGGAGGTAAAGTAAACTGCCATTCCAGGTCTAGAACTATGCTAGAAAAACAGAGGTGATCACGCTGGTAGGGGGTGGCTGTTGGAATTTTGTCAATACCAACATAAACAGCACTGTTCCATTATGGGCCACATTTTATGTAGGAGAAGGTAAACTAGAAGAATGTATAGAAATTTATGAAAATATCCAGAATCAAATTAATAAAGCTAATTCAAGTGATTACTTAATAATAACTGCGGATTTAAATGTCAGAGTAGGCAATACGCCTCTAAACGTATCATGGGAAAACATGGAGAAATAACACAAAACAAAACTGGCAGACTCCTAATCGATTTTTCAAATTTCAACAACAAACACATTATTTTCCACACAGAGATATACATAAATATACTTGGTCTGCAAAAGGCCAAAAAAGCATAATAGATTACACTGTAGTTAATGAAAAGTGCTCTAATATAATTCTTGATACAAGAGTATTTAGAGGCCGTGATGTTGGTTCCGGCCGTTTCCGTTTAACTACAAAGTAGCAACTCCAGCATAATGGACTATATAGGGTAGTTAAATTATATTCGAACCCACTCGCGGCCTATCTCTACTGCGCGAGACAGCCGGGAGTCGCCGGGGAAATTACGCCGGCAGAGGCGGACTAAAATCCTTACTTTATAATACATGCTGGAAATGTTGACCTTCTGCTCTCAAACAGGCAGTATATCTCGTGAAAATATTCTCGCTCACTCTCCGAAGCTCAGCAGCAGGAACTCGTGTGATGAAACGCCTCATTATGATCAGAAAATTGGAGTGTGGTGTGTGATAAGTGCTAGAAAATAATAGGGCCCATATTCTTCGATGAAACAATAAATGCAGAGCGATATCAGAGGTTAATTCTGAGGCCATTTTGCAATCGCTTGACAGAAGAAGAGAAATCGTATGGTTGTTTCCAGCAAGATTCTGCAACAGCACATACGGCTGCCGAATCATTACATGCAATAAGAGAGATGTTTGATGACAGAATAATTAGTGTTGATTTGTGGCCCTCTCGTTCTCCTGACCTAACGAGTTGTGATTTTTCTTATGGGGTTCTTTAAAAGACAAAGTGTATCGTTCCAATCCTCGCACACTACAGAAACTTAGAAAAAGCATTATATATATGAATAATTACCAGAAAATTCAAGATTTATATTTTATTTATCATGTAGTTATCTTTAATATAAATTATTTTAATCAGAATCATTAGAGCCATCTTTTAGAAAAGCAAATATTGCCAAATATGTTTCATATAAAGGGTAATTGTGGTGAGAGGGTTTTCTTGAAAATCTTCGTGGCATGCTTGGAAGATACTGAACTTAAATACCAAGTTTGATATTTATTCGGTTTTTCGTTTTTGAGATATGTTGATTTCGCTCTCTCTCGGACTGATTTTAAAAAATGCTCCTTTTGGATTTAGGGGGCTCAAAACATATCTTTTTGGTGAAATTTCGACATCAAATTTTTGGGTGGAATGCAATACTTCCTCTACTTACTGTAGTAGTAGAAAAGTAACAATCTTTCATAAGAATATTTTGTAGAAGAGGTATGAAAATAGACCACAGTTGGCAGTGAATGTAACATATGTTTCTTCCCCATGAATGCGCCCTTGAATTTGTCGAGTGTTTCAGGCCCATAAACTGAAACGATTTCCCGAAACCTGATAAAACTACGGAGTGAGGCGTGTACCAGTGATCAGTAACAAGTTTTTGGCAACTGGGTTGTAAATCAGCAGTTTCAGGGCTAATTCTTAGCATCAGTAATCCCATGACAAACTGATGGAAGTGTTTACATGGGTTGTGTTCCAGGTGGTGATTATACGCTGACTGGTTGCCTTCAAGGAGAAACACTATGGAATGTGGTCAGTGCTTTAGTGGGTCACCACAATGGCAGGTGTAGTCCCCCTCCTCTGAAATGGAATCCTTTCCGGCTTAATGCGAGCTTTCATTACCAACTCGATATAAACTCAGACGATGTGTCTATAGGGCGATTTTATTGAATCCTTGACTGTCTCAAATGTACACTCGATCAAACTAAAGGTTATATTTTTTCAAAGTCGCTTTGCGTGAGCGCGCGGTTTACAACTGTCAACTTCTGTGCGTCGCTTTGGCTTACTGTGTAATACAGCCACAAGGGACTAATTTGAACCACCTCCGGAGCAGTGGTAACATAACTTCTACTCAAGCAGCACCAGCTCGATTCTCCGTAGTAGGTCATCTCTTATTTTTATAACTCGTTTTACTATAATTAGTTACATGATATTGCTTGTGTTACTTCATTTTAGTTACAAATATAATTACAATAATAGTGAAATTTGTGGTTATAAAATTAAATTGACTGAGTATGAAACTCCTCCCGACCGATAAATTACTGTCATGGTTGCTATCAATCGATATGACGGAGTACTAAATAAACGCCACATATATAAAAAGTTAAGAAAATCTATTAGGAGAATCTATTATTCATGAATTTAAAATGAAAGCAGAAAAGGAGTGGAGTAGTTCCACGGAGATTTGAACTTGCAACTTCAGGAACAGTAAGCTAACTCTCTACCATGAGCTAAGAGTGCGGCAGTAAGCGTAACTTTGTAACGCGCTTTAGTCATACTCCACTTGAGAACCATAAATCAGTAGTGTTTTGGTTTCAAATATTCAGTGTTGAAACACTCTGAAACACTTGTCTGTTTGAAATCTCGTATATGAATTATTTTTTGGCAGACTTTTGTGATTATAGTTGTGTTCCCCATTATAGCTACTACAAGAATATACGCAGTCTGGTGAAAGTCTGGCTGTTCCGAGTGCTCACGGAAGTATTCGATTTTAGTTCCGTGTCTCAGACGCCGACCAGTTTAAATTGACCAGAGTACATTGAGGGAACCGATCTGTGAATTTTACAAGATCTAAAGTAACTCTCTGATCCTTTCGAAATGTTTGCCATATCTTATGTCTGTATAAAGAATTGTGAGTGTAAATTTTATGCATGTTGAGTGGGTTTTGTGTGCATTTTATATAGAAATTTGAAAACAAAATTTCTGATATGTTGAGTTCACACAACTTTCTCTGCTCGTTCTTCTACAAAGTATTCTTACAAAAGGCTGGTCATCTATCTACTGCTCATTAAACGAGGTAAATTTTCATTTAACATTTAGACATTTCGTGTTAAGTATAAGGATACAGTAGCTAAAGCAATAGTCATATTTTTAAAATAGTGTCGTTATGTGATGGTTTTGATATTTTGAAATTCCATGTTCTTTGTAAGAGAAAAGCGAATAATAACTTGCTACTAGCAAAAATTGCATTTGAAAATTCAAAACAATAACAGAGAATATCTCGAAAATGATTAACGCCAAAAAAGCTTCAACGACATATACATTTTTTTTGTGTAGTGAGATGTCTATTTCTTACCGTTTACCAGTTATGCGAAGGTCATTCAGACTGAATTAGATTTCAAAGGCTATTCCTAGAAAATTGAAAATATATATTACATGTGTCATGAAAATATCTTAAACATATCATATTTTAATCAAAACGTTAGAGCCATTTTTGAGAAAATTAAAATTTTCGAAAAATGTTGCACGTAAAGGGTATTCTGGGGTCTTGGTTCTTGAAAACCTTCGTGTCGCATCTCTGGAAGGTACTGAACTTAAATACCAAGTTTGGTGTTTATCCGACTGTTCGTTTCTGAGTTATGCTGTTCACAGACACACACACGAACACACACACAGACACAACCATGGAAATGTTTCCAAAAATGCTTTTTTTGGATTCAGGGGGTCTCAAAACATATATTTCCGGTGAAATCTCGGTATCGAATTTTTGGGTGGAATACAATACTTCCCCTACTTACTATACGTAGTAGAGAAAGTAAATATATGCTTATTGGCTTAGAAATGCATTTGGAGAAGAAGCCCCACCTAAGCCAAAAATTTATAATTGGTACAGCGAATTCAAAAGATGTCGGCTTTTTCTTAGTGATGAATTTCGTGAAGGACGCCCAAGAACTGTTACTGATGAGAATATTACCGTTGTTCGAGCAATGTTTGAAGAAGATCGACGGACATCTTATGAATTTATTCGGGCGACATTGGGCATTGGTATGAGTCAAATCCAAAACATTTTACAACACGTGAGAAAACTTTGTTGTCGATGGATTCCACATAAACTGACTCCCGTTCAAAAACAACGATGCGTTGATGGTGCAGAAAAACTCTGGAAAAATTCCAAGCCGGCCATTTCAAATTTGGTTTGGAATGTCATTACTGGTGATGAATCTTATAAGAGAGATGTATCGTTACTGCCAATTAGTACACAAATATCTGTTTACCGCAAATTTTTTTATAAATGTCGTGAAAAACGCCCAAAAGAACATCATGACAACGCTTCGTCGCATACAGCAAAGCTAACAACCGAGTGTCTGGATGCCCTAAAGGTCAGCACCATGCATCCTCCACTATACAGCCCTGACCTTGTGGTGATTTCTTTTTATTTCCAAAAATTGAAGATTAAATGCGTGGAATCACTTTTTCGTCATCAGATGAAACAGTGGAATTTATAAAAACCTGGCTTCTGAAATGCCTCAGGAAGAGTGGCATCATTGCTTTAAAGACTGGTTTCATAGGATGCAAAAATGTATTGATTTTAAAGGGGAATATTTTGAAAATCTGTACATTTCATTTTAATTTTTAAAAGCAATTCTTGTTTGGTTTTCTAAACATTTCCAGCGTCGCCCTCGTATGTGGTATTTTAATAATAAAAAATGATTAGCCATATTGAGAAAATCAAAACTAATGAAACATTTTCTACGTAAAGGGTAGTTTGGGTTGGGAGGATTTTCTTTAAAACCTTCAAGTCGCATCCTTGGTAGATACTTAACTTAAATACCAAGTTGGTATTTAAAAGACATTTCGTTTCTGAGTTATGATGCCCCCCTCTCTCTGTCTTTACCTGACACCATACACACATCTTTTTTTATTCAGAGGGCCTCAAAACATGTATTTCCGGTGAAATATTGGTATCGTAGTTTTGAGTGGGATGTAGTACTTCCTCTACTTACTAATATATAAATAGTAGAGTCTGTAATCATACATGGAGTGTTATTTCATCCATTATTTTGCCTACAGAGAATAGCAAAGTCGTGCTCATCACGATGATTCTGAGATTTGTGTCAGACATGTCATGCAATGACAGGTGAACCACTTCCTCCGGCGACACAGATGATGAGCAGTGCAAGACAATCAAAATTTATCCTTTCTCTTGTGCTACATCTTCCGAAGCAATTCATCAAGGCAGAAACTGCAACACCCACATGCTTCAGTATTGTGTGCAGCTTTCACTCGCTTTTAAGACATGCCATAACCGATTGCCTATCATTTTTCTTAATCAATTCTTCCTAAACCATTTCTTCTAATCCACTTTTCCTACACAATTTTCCTAATATTCTTATTTATTGTTTGCCTCAGAAATGAAGTAGACGAGAATTGTTTGTAAAAAAATCTGATTGTTACACTCACATAACTTTCTCTACTCTTGTACAAACTATTTTTACAAACGCTTATTCTCCATGTGCTTCATGTTAATCGAGATATCGAGATGTCAATCTTATTGCTAATTTTCTTGTAGATGCAAGGGGAATTGGTAGGTTTTAAGCGACAGTCAAATATTTTAAGAGCTGGTTGCTATTTGCAGTATTTCATTCTCTTTGCATGTCCAGGGCATAAAAAATGAATAACGAATTCCCATTTGAGAAAAAGTATAAGTATTGGAAAAATGAAGGGAGTAACAAGCAATATCTCGAAAATGGTTCACTCAATAAAAAAAAATTATGTTATATGTCATAAATTGTGTATTTAAACGGATCTACATTTTTTGTGTAGTAAAATTTTGTCTATCTCTTATGGTTTACCAGTTATGCAAAATTCGTTCACAATGAAGAATACTTTTGGAGACATTCCCAGAAAATTCGAGATATACGTTTCATTTGTCATGAAAATATCTTAAAGATATGATTTTTTAATCAAAATCGTTAGAGCCATTTTTAAGAAAATTAAAATTTTCGAAAAATGTTCCATGTAAAGGGTAATTGGGGTGGGGGATTTTCTTGAAAACCTTCGTGTCGCATCCTTGGAAGATACTGAACCTAAATACCAAGTTTGGTGTTTATCCGACTGTTCGTTTCTGAGTTATGCTGTTCACAGACAGACAGACACACACGAAGACACACACACGGACATGTTTCCAAAAATGCTTTTTTTTTTATTCAGGGGGTCTCAAAACATGTATTTCCGGGGAAATCTCGGTATCGAATTTTTGGGTGGAATACAATACTTCCCCTACTTAGAGTAAGAAAAAAATAGCTGGTAAGGTTGGGAATGTTGGTGTGGGTGCTGTTGGTGGAGGGAGGAGTAGAGGAATTGTGCTGTTTTGATGTACAATTATGGTAATACTAGTTCACACACACTAGTACACGCTAAGCCTAAGGCTAACTTCGAGTGTTATTCCTGTACCATACCATCTTACTTCGTCAGATGTCCACAGAGCCCTTAGTGCTAGGCAACTGTACCTTTCCTTCTGTGACGGGCAGATGGCAGCTTCGACACATGTCAACAGATACCTTGGTGCTAGACAAGTCTCTGCTTCTACAGATGGTATTAGGGTGCCGTACAGTCTATCTGCTATCTCTGGAAGATACTGAACCTAAATACCAAGTTTGGTGTTTATTCGACTGTTGGTTTCTGAGTTATGCTGTTCACAGACACACACACACACACACACACACGGACATGTTTCCAAAAATGCTTTTTTTTTTGGATTCAGGTGGTCTCAAAGCATATATTTCCGGTGAAATCTCAGTATCGAATTTTTGGGTGGAATACAATACTTCCCCTACTTATTATACGTAGTAGAGAAAGTAATATGAATATTATAAAAAGAGAAAAATGATTTGTGTGTGTATGGTATTCCCAAAAACCGCTCAGCCGACGCAGATAATTCTTTCAGCGCTAAAAAGCCCAAGTCTTTCTGACAGACAGTCTTTACAAAGCCTTTGTACTTTGAATACGAACACATTGGGCTTATAAAAGAACATACTTGTGAAGAAGACATTGACTTTTAGATGCGATTTCCATGAAATAGTAAACAGTTGTTGCTACTCCACAGTTAATGTATGTAAAATAAGGCAAATGCCGCGAATATTTTATTTCAAGCAATGTGGTCGCGATTTCAATGCCACAATATTTAAATAACCCTCATGTGAGGAAGTTTTGCTATATTTCCTTTTCACTTGTGGCGTAATCAACTTCTTTAGCAGGGCATGCTAAATAATTGTATAAAGAGAGAATAGTTACTAACGTTAGAAATAAGTGAACCCATATTTTTACTTTCTCTAGTACATATAGTAAGCAGGGGAAGTATTGTTACATACTGGGTGGAGGTCTAAAAGTTCACATGAAAAATTAAATTAATTTTTAGTACCCAGCACGTACATTGAGGGGACGTATACTCACTTGGCTGCGGAGGACCGAAACGTGGTGTGGAGGTTAAGAGAAAGGCGTGGGTTTTCACTGTACCAAATTCATAACACAAATCTACTCACACATTCCTAGATTTATTTCCCAACCGTTTGGGGTTCCTACATTATTAAATATGAAAGATGAGGGAGATGTCCACCGATCCAAAAGCCGGCTTGCACGCGCGATCCGCTTCTCTCGGAATCCTCAGCAAGACAGACGCTCTATCCCAAAACTCGTGGCTATGAAAAACTTCCAGCCAGGGCTGACGTCATCCTAGTCAACATAAAAGGATAACAAAAATATGTCTGGTAATCGCAATGAAACCCTCAAATTATTAGTACGCCACAGTATTGCATTTTACTCAAAAATTCGATATCGAGATTTCACCGGAAATATATGTTTTAGACCCCCTGAATAAAAAAACAGCATTTTTAGAAAAAGGTCCACGTGCGCGCGAATGTGTTGTCAGTCTGTGTGTGTGTGTGTGTGTGTGTGTGTGTGTGTGTGTTTGTGTGTGTTTGTCTGTCTGTGAACAGCATAACTCAAAAATGAAAAGTCGAATAAGTACCGAACTATTTAAATTCAGTATCCTCCAGGGATACGGCACGAAGATTTTCAAGAAAATTCTCTCACCGTCAGCTACCCTTTACATGGAACATTTTTTGTACATTTTGATTTTCTAAAACATTGCTCTAACGATTTTGATTAAAATACCATGTATTAAAGAAATGTACGCGGCAAATAAAATGTATATCTTGAATTTTCTGGGAATAGCCTGTGAAGTACACTTCATTTGGAAGAAATTTTGTATAATTCTTATAACTTATAAACGTTAAGCGACAGACGCAAACGTACCACACAACAAATGCAGATCTTTATTTAAAATAAGTTTTATTATGGTATAAACCATTTCTGAGACATCCGTTATTAAAGGTTCGAATTGTTCATTTCTTAGACATTCTCTTAAAGTCCTTTCAACATTCAGTTGTTTCTCCCGATGTCATGGAAACAGTGTGGAATTTTAAGGCCAACGTATAGTGTTCTTAAACATTTGACTATCACTGTTCCCTTTGTATCTGTAACGAAATGTGTAATGTAGCTATTTTTTCAAAGGTTTATTTTGTGAATTAAATAGTAGTAGATAGAGAAATAATGTTGAGTAAAAATAATTGTATACTGAATAATAAAAGATAGAGGGTAGAGAAAGTCATGTGAATGTATGACATCAGATTTTTAAATTAAAAACTGAGAATATAGCTTTTCTCAATGGTCACAGACTATTGTCTTTTCCAAAGAGATTAACTTGGTGGCCTAGGAGTGCGGGATATTCATATTCACCTCTATTTCGTTGTATGTGTTAAGGGTTTCTGGACTATTTGAAAACTGTGTACCTTTTATGTTGTTAAATAACTACGGGACCAAAGAGAAGGTACAAAGATTTAAAATTTCATCCACTGTAATTATCTAACAGGTTACTAGACCATTCCGATCGAAGAAGTTCCACACCCAAAGGCTAGACTAAACAGCGTTTCTAGAACTTGGAAGATCGTAGGCGTGAGGTTACGGAAGTCAGACGTTCCGCCTGTGTTTCACAAGCTGTTGCGTGATTATCAGGGGACTTTTCATGCGTTATTTGTAATACCGGGGCTGTACAGGTGAAGGGGAAGGATTCCCATAGAACAACAATTTCATAAAGAACGGGGGGAGGGGGGGTAGCTGAAATTAATTAATTCGTCATTCGAGTTTACAAAACTACCCATGCAATGTCGATCAACCAGCTAGGGGTATACACTTCTTAGCAAATACTCCACTCTGGTTAATCTTTTCAATGTCAATGCGGACTGACTGTCTAAGCCCAGGCATAGCAATTTTACATTTTCATTAAGTGTGAATTATCTGGAATCTGGCTAAAACTATTTTTTTTTTAGTTTTCCTAAGGCTAAATTGAGTTTTATTTACATTGGCTATAAATCCATAACTGGAAAACCAATTCCTGATATTGACGCAGTAATTTGTATCACAAATTATGTAAATGTCAAGAGTAATTGTAGTGTGAATATGCATTGTTGTGTGACATTGATTTGAGATGTTTGTTGATTGTAATTGTTGTCGAGAAGTAAGTTTATACGGCCTTACTGAAACTGACAATAATAGCGTGCAATAATGTAGCGAGGGGGTGAGCTATTTATCATTATTAGAGACGAGCAAATGACGTAATATTGGCGCGTTTTTCTTAGGAATTTGCGGGAACATATTTTCCTAGAGCATATGTATTCATAATTTTCATTGGATATAAAATTAGACGCTAATGTTGGCGCGTTTTATTAACCAATAGCAGCTCGGTTATAATCTTTAGGCATATCGGGGTGTGGGAGTATAAAAAGGGCTAAGTCTGAGGTAGATCCCTCCAGTCCATCGGAAACATTTGTACATTACACGTCGTCTCCAGTCCATCGGAAACATTTGTACATTACACGTCGTCTCCAGTCCATCGGAAACATTTGTACATTACACGTCGTCTCCAGTTCAACAGAAACAGTCATGGTGAATACATAGCATAGTTTATCGATTCGCAGGTTATGCGTAGCAAAGTTATGAAAAATCTCAAGTGTCGTAAAGTTAATTACAAAAAAAGTTGAAGTACACGAATTAATAATGTGCAGTAAATAAGTTATTATAACAGTTTCAGTTTGGCGAGTGTCAAGATTAATTGTGAAAGTGAATGTGTTAAGACAATAAAAGTATAAAACAAATTCTTTTATCAGTGTTATCTTTGGATAAAAACTCCTTTCCGTTTACACACCTGTATAAGATAAGTGCTTGACCGAGAGATCATAGCTAGCCGGAGGACAGTGCACCCAAAAATTAAACACAATAACAGGCGCTCAGTAAAAGATAACACGAAGTGACCGCGACAAATTGGCTTTCATACGTGCGGCAAATAAACAGTAGCATTCTTTCAAACAAACACTAATACCGCCACAAATTGGCTACCACAACGTGGGGCTCGACAAACAAATGAATACTACCACAATATCATTATGAACAAGATTTGACTTTACATTTAAATCCTCAGTAATACTGTTACATGTTGAGGTGAAGGCCGAAAAGGTTACCAGAAAATGATTGATTTAGGTCACCCCAACACACACATGGGGGCACAACTCGCTGGCAGCAAAAGTCCGGGAACTTGGTGTGTAGAATTAAGAGGAAGGCGTGGGTTTTTATATTACATTGAAAGATTACATAACACACATTACCTGGGATTTATTCACAAAAACGTTTAGCTTCACTACATAGTTAACAAAGGAAACCGGATGAAGGGAGATGCCACAGACCGTAGACCGGCCACACACGAATCTGGTCCCAACGACCACTTATACTCAAATGACGCTATCTTGTCCCCATCAACGTATCTAGCCAGGGCTGACTTCATACCAGACAATTTCAAACAGATCCTTCCCTTTGGCGTGATCCGCGCCAAAAGTAATGACAAAATTAATAATATGCCACAATACTATGACTTATAACAAAAGTGAAGTCATCTGCATATAAAATTAGTTGTCTTGATGTACATTGTACGATGACGTGTGAGGCCATTCGGGAGGTTCCCGTTTCGATTCCCTACGACTGCCTACTCTGACCACGAGTTTTTCGTGGTTTCCCCGGGTCGGTAAGCGAATGCTGGGGTGCTTCCTCTTCTACCACCATTTCCTTTCCATCATTCTCCTTTCATTCCATTTCCTTCTCATCTTTCAGGTGTGATTTTAGGTTTCGTGGCGTATGACGGTGGGGAACAGATAGCGCGGATGCTTGCTCAAAGGAAAGAGCATTTCCCGTGGACACTGTAGGGCTGCTTGTTCGACGGGCAGCTTAGGCAGGAGGACGGGTCTTCGAGCCTGGAACTGTTCTTCCGCACGCTTCTGGGGCTGGTCTGAGGGATGATGGCTACATGAATCTATGTAGGTCTCCTTAGCGCGGTGGTAGCGCACTGTTTTGGAGACCGGGTTCGATTTCTGGTTCCAGCTTGGGGATTTTCTCCTGCTGGAAGACCTGGCCCGGGGTGCACTAAGCCTGTTTAGGTCCCTGGGGCCAATTCAGGAGCTAGTTATTGAAAAGTAACGACTCCAGGTTGAGACCGCATATATCGGCCGGGAGGGACTCGGGGCGCTAACCGCGTTTCACCCTACAGTACTGCATCTCTCATGACGCCTGTTGTGGGCAGAGATGGGGGATGCAGCGGCCGGGCGGTAAGCCTTGGCCCGCCGCGAAGTTTAGTACCCTAACCATAGGTAGAAAAAAAAGGGCCCAAAATATCAATGTTGCTCCACTACCTTATCTCAAATTAGTCAGCCCTAAAGTATTTAATTATTTAAAACCAACTGACATTCCGCAGAAAAGTAAAATGGACAATGCAGGCCTCTGGACATAGCTGGCCAAATTTATGGTTACGAGGTAGTTATCGAGGAAAACAGAACGAAATGCAAAAATGAAAAGAAGGGAAGAAAGAAAGAAGTTGAAATGCAAATTAGGTTTCAAACTATTGACACAACATTTGGAGTAGAGATTTGTCTTATAAAATCTAATTGTGAGTGATATTTTTAATTTTATTACCAGCTTAATACCCAAGTTGCATCATCTGTTTCACACACGTTTTATCACGCTTGTTTCAGGTGGCTTTGCACCAAAGGCGTATGTTCATTTTTGAACGAAGGCCAAGGTCTCTCGACGTCCTTTTTATATCACTGCTGACCCTGACTGTCTCTTCACATGTTCACGCAATCTAAGAATGTAAGTTATCTAATTATACCAATAAGCTCAAATGCAGAATTAGTATTCGAATTGTTTAAACTACGTAAACGATTCGGACAAACTAAGTATTCTACGAACATTCAATATCTTTAAATATATATTATGTATATTATCTATATTAATATTACAAAGGGAGAAATTGTATGTGTGCGAGTATGTAGGGTAATCCAAAAACGACCATGGGCTATAAAACACCTAATATCATTTCATTAATTACTAAAAGATTAAAAAGGATTTACAAAGCCCTTGTACTTGAATAGAACAAATTGGAGTGACAAAAGAACGCTCTTGCAAAGAAGAGCAGAAAATAGAACATGCATATAATACAAGACAAATATCGTGGGTATTTCATTCCAAGAAATATACACTGTAATGGTAATGATTTAACAACTAAGACAGAAAAACAAAACAGCATGAATTCTGTTTATAACGCAGGATATGCAAAATGCCAATAGTTATTTAGAGGACTAGTTACAAAAGTAGAGGTTTCGTAATGAGAGGATCAAGTTATAACGCGACCGAAGGGTGTTACTAAACCTAATTCGTAACATGTTGTCTACAATATTTTATCTAGTTTCAGCTATTTCAGTATATTATGTTGTATATCTAGTATATGAAACTATATGTTTATCGAAAGAGTAATGTGCGCTTTGAAAAAAATTATGATGTGTTACACTCACATGACTTTCTCTACTCTTGTACAAACTATTTTTACAAACGCTTATTCTCCATATGCTTCATGTTAATCGAGATATCGAGATGTTAATCTTATTGCTAATTTTCTTGTAGATGCAAGGGGAATTGGTAGGCTTTAAGCGATAGTCAAATCTTTTAAGCGCTGGTTGCTATGTGGAGTATTCCATTCTCTTTGCACTACCAGGACCAAAAAAAACAAAAAAACAAACAAGCAATATCTCGAAAATGGTTCACTCAAGAAAAAAGTACATGACATAAATTGTGTATTTTAACGCGATCTACATTTTTTGTGCGGTAAAATTTTGTCTATCTCTTATGGTTTACCAGTTATGCAAAAGTAGTTCACAATGAAGAATACTTTTGGAGACATCCCCAGAAAATTCGAGATATACAATTCATTTGCCATAAAAATGTCTTAAACTTATGGTATTTTATTCAAAATCGTTAGAGCCACTTTTGAGAAAATTAAAATTTTCGAAAAATGTTCCATGTAAATGGTAATCTGGGGTGGGGGGATTTCCTTGAAAACCTTCGTGTCGCATCTCTGGAAGATACTGAACCTAAATACCAAGTTTGGTGTTTATCCGACTGTTCATTTCTGAGTTATGCTGTTCACACACACAAACACACACACACACACGAACATGTTTCCAAAAATGCTTTATATGCATTCAGTGTACCTCAAAACAATTTCCGGTGAAATCTCGATATAGAAATTTTGGGTGGATTGCAATACTTCCCCTACTTACTTTTCGTAGTAGAGAAAATAAAAGAGACACGATAAATCAACAAACTTTGTTGGTATATTCTGCAATTTTGGATGCCAGCTTCATATGTGTATTTAAAGTAAAAATGAGCGAAGATGGTGATTTCACGGTTAATCAGGAAAAATTTTAAAACCAGTCCAAGGTGCAACTTTATATGCTTCCCAGAAAAGTAAAGGAAAATTTGTGTAGTTATACGAAATTCAAGGACTAGTGTGTAGATAATGAAGCAGACGTAAATGAAGATTCCCAGTTGGCGTATTTTCAGGAGAAGTGAAGAGTATTAAAACTTCAAGTCTTTGGAGTGAATATCCCATAGTGAGATTCAACTGTTTTGATTAATGATAATATTGATGTCACTAAGTTTGAAAATTAAAGTCATTTTTAAAGAGTATACTTTACGTTTTGTTGAGCCTGTATTTTATGTTATGATAGCCTGTTTTGTGTTTTGTTAGAATATAAACTATAGGTTTTATTGCCTAGTAACTACGAATTAAAGCATCACGGATTATTATAATAGTAGGTAAAACATTTTAATAACCCTCATATACGAAATTTTCGCTTTATTCCTGCGTACTTTTGGTGTAATCAACTTTTTACTTTCTCTACTACGTACAGTAAGTAGGGGAAGTATTGTATTCCACCCAAAAATTCGATACCGAGATTTCACCGGAAATACATGTTTTGAGACCCCCTGAATCCAAAAAAAAGCATTTTCGAAACATGTCCGTGTGTGTGTGTGTTGATGTGTGTGTATCTGTGTGTCTGAGAACAGCATAACTCAGAAACGAACAGTCGGATAAACACCAAACTTGGTATTTAGGTTCAGTATCTTCCAGAGATGCGACACGAAGGTTTTCATGAAAATCCCCCCACCCCAGATTACCCTGTACATGGAAAATTTTTCGAAAATTTTCATTTTCTCAAAAATGGCTGTAACGATTTTGATTAAAATATCATATGTTTAAGATATTTTTATGACAAATGAAATGTATATCTCGAATTTTCTGGGAATGTCTCCAAAAGTATTCTTCATTGTGAACGACTTTTGCATATCTGGTAAACCATAAGAGATAGACAAAATTTTACTACACAAAAAATGTATATCGCGTTAAAATACACAATTTATGTCATATACATTTTTGTTGTTCAGTGAACCATTTTCGAGATATTGCTTGTTATTCCCTTAAATGTTTCTATACTTATTTTCTCAAATGGGAATTCGTTATTCATTTTTTTGTCTTGGTTATGCAAAGGGTATTAATCTGTGGCAAAGAGAATCGTGCTTCACATAGCAACCAGCTATTAAGAGATATTTTTATGCTTAAAGGCTACTGTATTTCTATATTGCCCTTGCAAATACAAAACAAGGGGACCATAGTAGGCCTTAAGCTAGGTCAAGTATTTTTAGAACTGGTCGCTATGTGTAAAATGTAATTCTCTTTGCATGTCAAAAGATCGTTTCTGCAAATGTTTATCTCGATTAATATGAAATAGATGTGGAATAAGAGTTTGTAAAAATAGTTTGTACAAGAGTAGAGAAAGTTATGTGAGTGTAACACATCAGAATTTTTATAACAAGTATTAGCAACAAAGGACGAGTTCAATAGAATATATTGATATACAATATCAGAATGACCTGATATATACATTACACAAACAAAACAATATACCAGATGATATGAGAGCAATAGCTACGGAAAACGAAAGATATCCAAAAATAAAAAATGGCTCCGAATATATACAGAAGAGTCCCTCATCAATAAAAAAAAATGCCGGTGCAGGAATATACTATTAACATTTTGCACAGTATCTAACATTAGATGAAACGTCAAACCACTATGATGGAGAATTAACAGTTATAAAAGCAGCATTCTAGAACATTTTATATAGACCATACATAAAACAAAAAATAATCATCTTATCAGACTCAAAATCAGCCAAATAGAAAATTAGAATAATAAAACATCAAGAAATATTAAAGAAATAAAAAGCCTAATTAAAGCAGTTGAAACTAGAAACCATGTCACTCTACAAGGATCCCAGCTCATGTCGGACTTTTGGGCAATGAACATGCGGATCAATTAGCAAAGAAAGGTGCAATACAACAAATAAAACTTGCAGGACAAATAAATAAACAATCAAATAACATTAAACAACATTTTAAAAGACAGCAGAGACTTGATGAAGAAGATAAATTAAAAGATAAAGATTATAAGAATATTAAAGATAGAGTTGATTTACAAAAAATACCAATGAATATTGCAGTGGCCTTATTTAGGATGGCAGCTGGCCATGATTGCCTCGCAGAACACCTCTACAAGATACGATGCCTACCTACACCCAAGTGCACTCTCTGTGAAGAAGATGTCATCCTGAACAAACAGCATCTCGCCAAATGCAAAGGCCTTATAAGTGATAACTTACAGACTTTATATTGGGAAGCCAGAGGGAAAGTGATGAGATCAATAAATCCCCAGTGCCATTGGTGAACAACAACAATTTTTTTTAGCAGTACACGCTAAATAGTAATTGTACAAAGAGAGAAAATGGCTAACATTACAGTCTTTAATTAACAACACAGAACATTATTTTTCTCGATGGTCGCACTTTATGTGTCTTTTCCAAAGAGGTTAGCTTGGTGTCCTGGGAGTGGGGAATCTTCATATTCACTGCTACACTGCTATTTGTTGTATATGTTAAGGGTCTCCGTATAATTTGAAGATTGTGTACCTTTTATGTTATTAAATAACTACGGGATAAAGGAGAAGATAAAACGTTTATAATTTCACCGACTGTGATTATCTCATAAGTTACTGGACCTTTCCGATCGATGATGGTTCCACAGCCGAAGGGACGTATAGGCTAGGCAGCTTTTCCAGTCTGTCGTTCACATCCTTTTGCGTGAATATTAGGTATTTTTTATCCGTTAATAGGAGTAGCCGGGACTGTACGAAATTAAAATTGTAAGGGGTAAAAGGAAGGATTCACTTTTGGATCATTCTACAATAATTTCTTCTTCTTACTCTGTTTACCCTCCCCGTTGTTATCACTTACACCACTCTAGGACTTACAAGCGGTTGCCTGGTGTCAGCTCCGCCTGTCGGGGAGCACAGACTATGAGTCAAAGAGAGCAGCCAGGATGGGTGAACCATGCAGTGAGAAGAGACAAGTATGACGCTGACGATTGGAGACTATACTTAGGTTGTAGTGGGAACAAAATATGATTGTGTCATCTGCGTACATAGCAATAGAGGTGTTTTGCATGCTTGGGAGATCTAGTTGAATTTATTATATAGAATTGGTGCTAAAATTGAGCCCTGAGGAGCTCCAGCTGAAATTCTTCGCTGGGTTGATGTATAGATATCAATGCGAACTTAAATTGGCGGTCTGTTAAAAAAAAATTGAGAAATCTTGATAATATAGTTAGGAACTCCAATTCTGTATAATTTTAAAAGCAAACCAGATGCCAAACAGTGGCAAAAGCTTGTGGAACGTCAAGAAAAGCAGCAATGTATTATTTTCTTTCGAAACCTTACCTGATGGATTCAGTGATTCTTAATAATTGGTGAACTGTTGAATGCTGTGGACGAAAACAAAACTGGAAGGCCGGAATAATATTATTTTGATTAACAAAAGAACATAAAAGCTTCATTATAACCTTCTCAAATAGCTTTGATAACGTGGGCAGCAGACTAATTGGTCGATAACTGGATGGTATGTGTTTTGGTTTATTTAGCTTATAAAAGGCAATTTTTCTGCAAACTTCCATGATCGAACAAAGTAGCCCTTCTCAAGGAGGCATTGAAAATTTCAATTAGTCGTACAAGAGATTTCTTGTTCAGGTACTTGAGCACAATGTTGGGTATTAGATCATGCCCGGGGGACTTTTTATTTTCAAAGTTTCTGAATTAGGTATGCTAAGTTGAAGTGGTATACTTGTTATATTTATTTACTTATTGAGCCCCACGTTTGGGAGCCAATTTGCTGTGGTATACTTATAATGTTTGTGTATGTGTGTTTACTTCACGTGGTGAAGTCATTTTGTGACGTGATTCTTTGTTAGGTTTGTAGCTCCATCTGATGTTAGCAATTTGCGGTAGTATTAGTGTTTGTTTGAAAGAATGCGACTGTTATTTTATTTAATTTTTGTTTACTGTCCTCCGGCTAGCTATGATCTTTTTGGTCGAGCACATCTCTTTATACAGGTTGTGTAAACGGAAAGGAATCTTTTATCCAAAGATAACACTGATGAAAGAATTTCTTTTATACTTTTATTGTCGAACACTTTCACTATCACATTTACACATTGATCTAGACACTCGCCAAACTGAAACTGTTATAATAACTTCATTACTGATCATTCTTAATTCGCGTACTTCAACCTTTTGTATAATTAACTTTACAATACTTGAGATTTTTCATAACTCTTATACGCGTAACTTGCGAATCGATAGCCGACGTGTAATATTTCTGCTGGACTGAAGGCGACATGTAGCATACAAATATTTTCGACGAACTGACGGGGTCTATCTCTAACCTAGCCCTTTTATACTCCTACACCCCGATATGCCTAAAGATTATAACTGAGCTGCAATTGGCTAATAAAACGCGCCAACATTAGCGTCTATTTTAATATCCAATGAAAATTATGAATACATATGCTCTAGGGAGAATGTTCCAGCAAATTCTACAGAAAAACGCGCCAACATTACGTAACTTCCTCGTTTCCAATAATGATAAACAGCTCAACCCCTCGCTGCATTATTGCACGCTATTATTGTCAGTTTCAGTAAGGCAGTATAAACTTACTTCCCAACAATAATTACAATCAACAAACATCTCAAATCAATGTCACATAATAATGCATATTCATACTGTAATCATTCTTTACATTTAAATAATTTGTGATACAAATTACTGCATCAAAGTGGAGATGTTTTGGAAATTTTGTTGGAGACTGTTGATTTATGCCTGTTTAAAGCTCATGCTCGATGTCTGATGTTTTGTCGTTACCAAGGCTGTTTGGGGCAACTCTTTGTTCGTAAGAGTAGGGATTATAGTTGGTTTTCGAAGGATCCGTTTTATAGCCTGCCAGAGGAAGTTGTCTGAATTAAGACGATATTGTTCTAGCTCAGTTCTAACCATACTTATAAGACCATCAGGCCTTCTTCGCTGCCATGGTAGCCGATCGCGTTGCCATTCTCTTATAACTTTGTGCTTTTGTCGTATGAGCTTAATAATATGCGACTGTAGAAAGAAGTGTTGATGTGAACGTTGTGGGACTGCTGTTGATTTTTAATGCTGGAGCAGATGGTATCTGTAAAATTTTTGACAGCACTGTGATTTCTTCTGGTGTTCCTAGCGATATGTTGAGATTAATGCAGAATCCAGATTGCATTGAACATTTTCGCAGTTAACAAAACTGTTATTAGATGTGGGTTTTGAACTGCTTTGAAGTAGATTTTAGTTGAAAAGTGACCAGAACTGGGCGATGTGACGAATATTGGAGAATGTATGTTTTTATGTAGTGTTATGTCAAGAATATCGTGAGGAATTGCTGGATTGTAAGTTCAGTTGGTGGTAAGATGTGCACATTTTTCTTGTTGGCAAAATTATAAAGACTTAATATCTCAGTAATAAAGCTAGCCTCCTTTAGAATAGGAGTAGTCATTCTGAGACACTAGAAAACAAAGGGGTGCACAATGGATCAATAATGGTCGAGATGCTAGAGCAGCACATCCCTTACCGAGCAAGGGTGGTGTCTGAAGACCACATTCGAGAGGTGTCGAGTTTGGGCGACCGCCTACTGACCCATGTGTTTTTCGTGGTTTCCCCGGTCGGTAGGCGGATTTGGAGTGGTTCATCTTCTACCACGACTCTCTTGCCCCTCATTTCCTGTACCCATCATCTTCCTTGTCGGGTTGTAGGACCAGACGACGTTGTTCGGCGGGTTGCGGTGGGCGTGGCTGTGCTCTCTGAAGAAGTTTCTTCCCTGCCGTCACTATGAGGACTGCTCAGTTAGATCTCTCCGCCGAGTGGGCCCCGTCCAGGGGAGAGTGCCGGGGCTTCGGTGGCTTGTGGGTGGACCCGGGCGGCGTCGGATGCGTTCTATCTGGAAACATTAGGGACTCTGTCTGTGCTTGCGCCCGTCGTAATTCGGATCTGGTCGCTCCTCTCCTCATTCCTCCCTACGGGGATCAGGGTAGAAGTACAAGGGAGCGACTGACCTGCGTGTGGTGCTCTGCTCCCTACGTTCGTCCGTACCTTTACCTTTAGCACATCCGTACTAAACCCAACTTTACCTAACCTTAGTGTTTAACCGACTTTTGATTTTTGAGTTATGCTGTTCACAGGTATATGCGCACTCAGAGAGAGAGAAATGATTTTTGGCTAAGTGACCTCAAAACGTGTATTTATGCTGAAATTTTAACACCAAATTTTTGGGTACTTCCCAAAAGTACTACTTACAGTACTTCCGCTACCTTTCCTAAATAAGTGGTAGATAACTATAAATATGGGAAATAGAGTACAGTCTCGGTCATCCAACCTTTTAATCCGTCCTGGTCGGTAGAATAAAAAGCAAACCCTTAAAAAATGACATTGTTGAGCGTACATGCGTAATTCTGAGATTACACAAATGATGGTACACTGCCACCCGCCAGGCAGTTTAATGCAACTGGCTACCACTCGATTGTTACAAAAATGCAATAGCGTAACATTATTCGGTTTACAGTACACGAATACAATATTTAGTAGATAGGTATATAAACAATTACTGAAATAATAAATATATTTTGTCGCAGTTCTCATGGCTCGTGTTATCTTATTTACTGGGCGCCTCTTGTTTTATTGTTTTAAATTTGGGTTCATTGTCTTCCGGCTAGCTATTATAACTCAGTTGAGCAAGTATCTCTAAGCAGGGCGTGTAAGCGGAAAGGAGTTGTTGCTAACACTGATAAAAAAAATGTTTCTACACTTTTATTGCCGTCACACTTAATTAATAATTCACATATTTAATCTTTATACACGCCTGACTGAAACTGTGATATTTCTGAATGTAACTACAGTCGTTATAGTTGCCGCGCACCAATTACTTCGCGTAATTTACATTTTAGTAACTAATTCTGCGACGTGCACCTCGTGAGAGATTCCTCAGAACTGTGTGACGTGCACCTCGTGAGAGATTCTTCAGAACTGCGACACTTGCTTATGGCTCGAGAATATATACTCCTTCACCTCGAATTGCCTAAAATTATAATATCTCGTAGCTGCTATTGGTTACCAAATTGCGCCCACTTTAGCGTCTGTTTTGGTCACCCAATCACTACTACTAACATATATACTCTAGGGAAGTTATTCCCTCCATTTCTAAAAAAGGCACGCTACCCTGACGTCATTTGTTTATCTCTTCTTAGTGATAAACAACTCACCCCCTCGGTTTATTGTTACCCACTTCTATTGTCAGTTTCAGTGAGGCCGTGTAAACTTATTTCCTAACAATACTTATGGCTAACAAACATCTAAAATCCTGTACGTACAATAACATTAATTTACACTACAATCAGTTTGGCATTCACAACATGTTATGATATAAAATATTGCCTCAATTTTGTCAGCTTTAAATGTTGTATTTGGTACTTTCCGCGTATCCGACCACGGCCCATTTAAGTGGAATAACGGGACTCTACTATATATGGATTGTTTTCGGACTTGTAAAGAAAAGGGATACAATAGACAGACTAAAATTCGATACTGCCTCTTAAAATACAGAACGATGGTCGTTTTATGCATATGTGGCATGTTAAAGGTTTTCTTCTCAATGCGCTTTTAAATCAAAATTTGAAGGCATAATCTAAGCTTTATGATTTTCAAAGAGGTGTTGAATTCTGGCAGTAAAACCCGGTAACCTTACCACGATCAATTTGGCGTGTGAAGCGTTACGAAGGTGAACGTTTGTGGGTGAAATGCCTTGCAGCCAAGAGAACAGAAATAGCCGTACCCAGCTTGCCTAGGTTAATTTCGTCTGTGGCGTGATTAAACGTGTGACTTTTAAGTTTTCCCGCAATTTAGCGGGATCTGGTGAGCGCTGACGTGGACGTACGCATCCACCCACACGTCCGTCCCAAAACAGGATCATCTTCATCATCCGACTTTAACAGCGTTCTAATTAATGTTTCATCCTATATCGCACGTTTTCTCTGAATCAAACATTCCCACCGCTTCTCAGAATACCGCAACATTTAGCATATGCATGCCAACAATTTGGCACTGTACGGTTTTCTTTCAGTTACATCGTAATGATGCTGAAGTAGTGTGTGACTGGTGAATACCAGGCTGTCATGTTTATTTATACCTACACCTTGTTCCCAATTGTGTGCTGCGCTTTAACAGGAGACTAAATGGAGAAACTTGTCAAAAATGACAGCATGAACTTTTAACACAGCGCACACGAACTAAAAGCTTTACATTATCGCAACTAGTGTTTACATCACTCCATTGTGACCAACTTTGGTTTCAAGTCCAATCACGTGGCAATTACCCTTTGTATTTGCACGCGTTTAATAACTCGACTTGGTTTGCTTAGGTTTCACTTTTCATTATGGTTTTTTTTTACAGATTAATTTCTCATAGCGCTCGCATTATCTGTTCACAATACGAATCGTCGTACTTCAAATTATCGCAATTCGTGTGGATTTACCTATACCTTATATTGGCAGCCTTGCTTTACTTGATCTAAAACGTTATTCTTTTATCTAGTATAACCTACATAAAGATTAAATGGCGGCAATTATGAATTCAGAAGAACCCGAAATGGAAGAGCCAGGTGAAATTACAGAAGCAGCAGAAAGAATAACACTAGAACTACTTGCCTAAAAATCCAGAAAGCCATATGATACAGCATTTAATCGCTTCATTGCGTGGTGCAAGGCAAAACATGTTGAAAGTAATTTCACTGAACATGACTGCAAAATCAACAAAACATCAAAACATCTGACATCTCGCTGCACACGAGAGTTATGGTAAAGAATGCCATGTGTCAAGAATCTCGCTACACATGTGAATTGATCTCGTTCTAAATGTGATTTATTTTAGTTTCAGCAACAATATAATGTCATTTTATTGATATTTCACAAATTTGAGCACTGTCTAAAAAATCCAATATGCTACACGTGTTAAAAGTGGTCTTATTTTGATCGTAGGATTGCGAAACGAAGGCCGTTCGCAAATATTCCTACTCGCAAAATAAAACTATACTTTTAACACTTGTATCATAATCTAAAATATAGTTTTCTTTGCACTTCTTGTTAATTGGAATTAGGTGTTTATTTTGATATATATTTCATCATTGCAAGCACAATACATATATCTTATTAGTGGATATACACACTGGTCTTACTAAAGCTTATTTTTACATCTATTTCATTTTAATCCAAATAATGTTTTGCAGAAATAGCTACATTACATATTTCGTAATAGATACAAAGGAACAGCAATAATAAAATGTTTAAGAAATGGAGGCTATGTACTGGCCTTAAAATCCCGTACTCTTTCCATGCAATCGCAAAAAACAACTAAATGTCGATAGGACTAAAAGAAGGAAAGTATTGAACAATGTGAACCATTAATAACGGATATCTGAGAAATGGATGATGCCACAGAAAGAAAGTTATTTTAAATAAACCGTGTTTTAAAGAGATATACACAACGTTTTCGTCTATCACTTAACGTTCACCAGTTATACAAGATTATACACATTTCCTTCCGAATGTAGAGGATTTTACAAACCATTCCCAGTAAATTCAAGATATGCCTACATTTTATTTATCATGTAAATATCTTTAATACATGGTATTTTAATCAAAATCGCTAGAGCCGTTCTTCAGAAAATCTAAAATTTCGAAAATGTTCTATGTAAAGCGTGGTTTGGGGTGGGGAAAATCTTCGTGTCGCATCTCTGGAAGATACTTAACTTAAATACGAAGTTTGATATTTATCCGACATTTGCCGGCCCTCGTAGCCGTGGTCGCTGGAGTGTATAGCTCCGGCGCTCTGCCGAGCTGAGGGTCGCGGGTTCGAGTCCTGCCATAGGCATGGGTGTTTGTGTGTGTATTGTGTTGCGGTAATAAGCGGTAACGAACACAGTAGCATAAGCTGGGTATAACAAAGGAACTTAAAAATCTTTTTTCTGTGAATGCCATTTACTGGTATAAATGACCTATCTTCCTTTAATAAACATACTTATTGCATAAAAGTAGATCAGTGAACTTAGAAGCCATGCATCACTTCCTGTAAAATTTTAGTCTCATATCTTAAATAGTTTATGAGATAATGGGACATGAATTTAGCAGAATTAGCTTTGGTAGGGCTTTAATTCTCCTTAAGGAACATCGGTTCTGCAAATTCCCTCAGCAACCCGAAGACTTGGAAGGCCTCGTCAGTTTGCACAGGTTTATTATCTTAGTTGAGCAATCCCAGGAAAGCAGGATAGAGCAAGTATTGTATTTCACCTAAAAAGCACCATGAAGATTTCCACGAAATGCGTGTTTACATCCCTCTCATCCCTAAAAAGTTCTCAAAAATATAATACAAAATGTCGTATAAATACCAAACTGGGTATTTAAGTTCAGCATCTTTAGTGGTTGCGACACGAAGATTTTCAAGAAAATTCTCCAACTCCAAACTACCCTTTACATGGAAAATTTTTCGTTAGTTTTGAGTTTCTCAAAAATTACTCTAAGGGTTATAATTAATTTAAGAATTTTACTTCACAAATAAAATGTATATCTTTGATACGGTAATTTGTATCACAAATTACTTAAATGTAATTAATGATAGTAATATGAATATGTATTTTTATGTGACATTGATTTCTGATGTTTATTAATTGTAATTATTATTGGTAAATAATAATATACGGCTTTACTGAAACTGTCAACAATAACGCAATAATGCAGCAAGGGGGTGAGTTGTTTATCATTACCGGGAACCAGGAAGTTACGTAATGTTTCGCGCGATTTTTCCGTTTAGAAGCTTCTAGAACATTTCCTAAAGCAATATGTATTCGTGGTTTTCATTGGATATTAAAATAGACGCTAATGTTAGCGCGTTTTATTAGCCAATGGCAGTTCATTTATAATCTTTAGGCGTATCTTGATGCAGGCCTATAAATAGTGTAGGTTCGAGGTAGCTTGTCTCCCAGTTCAACAGAATTCTCAGTACTCTACACGTCGATCTCTCAGTTCATTTATTTCGCCAAGTTACGCGCAGCAGAATTACGAGAATTATTATAAAGTATCATACATTTAGAAAATTACATAAAGTTGAAGTATGCGAGTTAAAAGTGATAAATAAGAAGTTATTATAAACAGTTTCAGTTTGGCGAGTATCCAGATTAATATGTAAATGTGTTTGTGAACGTGTTCAGCAATAAAAGTTATAAAACCAATTTCTTCGTCAGTATAATTTCTGGATAAAGGATTCCTTTCCGATTCACACCCTGCAAGAGTTAAATGTCGACCTAAATAGCTAGCCGGAGAACATTTAAAGTGAATTATTTCAAAACTGATACAAATTGCTACGCCAGAGGGAGCTACGAACCAGACAAAGGAGTGACGTCACAAGATGGCAACGCGTGAAGTAAACACACATGCATAAACATCACAAGCATCAACATTATTTGTAATACCGTTGCAAATTGGCATCCAAACGTGGTGCTATAATAATGGCAAAACATTATAACATTTACCGTCGCATAATTGGCACCCAGGACGTGGGGCGAAGTGACCAGGAAAGGAAAACGATGACCAGGAATGAATCAACATAACCAGGAAGGGACGAAAGCAGCAGTGGAATGATCTACAAGACGCAGATTCCAGAAACAAAAGGAACGACAGACTACATGGATGATTGGACATCGTAATTCCGAGATTGCAAGGCAACAAGGAATTCAACTACAAGACGACGTAGATTCATCACAACACAACGCAGAAGCGACATACAAATCTAGGAGAATGGGGCAGAACGCTGGACATTAAAGTAACAGCAACATACAGCATCAAAAAGGTAAACAAATTTAAATGTTCCTTAGGAGTGGTAGGATAATAAAAACAATGGCTGCTAGTAATACAGAAGAAATAATTATGGAGGGAGATAGTGTAACAGTTAGCTGTGATCCAATACAAATTACAGGAAATAGCCCAGACTTTTTAGGATTTGAGGATGAAAATGTTAGTGCAGAAAGTCAGAATAGAATAGCAGGAAATGTTAATTTTGATGCTAGTATGATGATGGAAATGCTGAGAAATATGAGTAGGGAATTGAGGGAAGATATTGAAAAAAATAAGAGAGAATTGAGGGAAGAATTAAGGGAAGATCTTAGTAAGAAAATAGATCAAAACAGGGAAGATCTTAGTAAGAAAATAGATCAAAACAGGGAAGATATGCAAAAGAATAATGAGAAATTAGAAAAATTAACTCAGAGTAATGAGAAATTAAGGGAAGATATGCAAAAGAATAATAGGGAATTAAGAGAAGATATTGATAGGAGTTTAGAACAAAAACTAGATCAGAATAAGAGAGAATTGAGGGAAGATATTGGTAAAAGCTTAGAACAAAACAGGGAAGAAATTGAAAAGAAATTCATGGAGCTAGATAGTAGTATGATTAGAATGAAAAATGAAAATCAAGAAATGATAGCAAATGAAATAGGTGAAGTTTCACAGAAAATGTTAGACATGAGCAGGGAAATATCCAACCAAAAAAGTGAGGTTAACAATAAAATAGAGCATGTTAATGTAAAATGTACAGAGCTAGGTAGCCGAATGAGTAGCATTTCAGTGAGTTAAAAGAGATGATGGAGGCTACAAATGCAGATTTAATACAGGTGCAAGTTAATTTCAGAGGGGAAATATCTGAAATTCAGAAGGAGTCAGAAAAACAGAGAAATAAATTGTCTGATGAAGTTAAAGATTTGTCTAAAGATTTGAATCAAAAGCTAACTTCTGAAATTAACAAACACCAAACTGTTCAAAATGAGAATAATAAAAAATTGGAACAGACTATAGAAAATCTGCAGGGTACTGTAAATAGATTAGAATTGAATTCAAGGGCAAATATATGTGATGTACATGTGTCAGATGTACAAAATAATGATAGAGGTAGTTCCTCAGGTATGACAAATAATGTGAGTGATGCGGCAGCTTCATCTATAGCTAATGCTGAAACTCAGAGTGCACAAGTTACACTAGAGAATTTAAATATGGGAATAGGGAATTTGCAAAATTACAATCATATCTTAAGTGATTTTCCACTTCCAAAATTTAATGAAAACTCCAGTCCAGTACAGTTCATTGCAGAATTATCAGAGTATTTTCAAATTAAAAAGATACCTGAAGCATTGAAAATGATAGTTGTCAAAAGATGTTTGGACCAGAAAACCTTAGATTGGTTACAAATGGTATCAGGGGGTGAAATTTCATATGAATCCTTTAAGAGATTATTCATGAACAGATTTTGGAATGTTACGGTACAGCAAAGAATACGAGCAATGCTTAGTCATGGTCAATTTAATCCACGAGAGGGAATATCGATGACTGATTACTTACTAAAACATGCAAGTCAGGTTAGAAACTTGTCACCTCCAATCAGTGAGGAAGATTTTGTGAGTTTGCTCGCAAGGCATTATCCTATAAGGATACAAAATTACTTATTAATTGCAAAACCACGGAACATCTATGAGATGACAGAATTAATAACAGCTTTGGAACAACAGGAAGAAGATATGTCTCGGGAGTGGGAACATAGATTTTTAGATGTACGAGATAGAAGAAATTACCAAGGTAGTTATCAACAAATAAGAGGACAAGACAGACATCATGAAATTAATACCAGACAACGGTATCAATCATACGTTCCACAATTTGAAAGATCAAGGATAGATAGGAGACCAAGCCGGCAGGAACAAATAAATTATGTCCGGACAGAAAGATTGCCTGAAAGAGGGCAAAGTTATGGAAGGAGGTACACTAGACAGAGGGGAAATTTCACTCACTGGAGGGAAAATAATAACCGAGAAAGATCTGAGGAACGGCAAGAAAATTACGTGCCAAGGGGACAAAATGTCAGAAATCGAGGATTTCGAACTCGAGGAAGGGGAACTCAAAACAATGGTAGCGACACGGAGATAGATTTAGCGCTTGTTAGAAATGGCAGTCCCGTACGTGAACATGGAAATAACCAGGAAAACTGTTAACAGACTCCTGTGCAGTAGGTTCTCAGGACGTCTTTAATAATTCAGTATCCATTACCAATACAAATCATACGCCTACACATACACCCTGTAATAAGATTACAGCAACAAAAGATAAGGGAGAAAATTTTGAGTCA
The DNA here is from genome assembly GCA_030765065.1 of Deroplatys truncata. Lineage (NCBI taxonomy): Eukaryota > Metazoa > Arthropoda > Insecta > Mantodea > Mantidae > Deroplatys > Deroplatys truncata. The sequence continues at coordinate 43,391,142 of CM060983.1, forward strand.
CCTCATGTTAGAATGGAAATTGCGAAGAAAGAAATCATTGCAACTATAGATTCTGGTTCATCAGCTTCAATTTGCTCACAGAAATTTTACATAAATTTGATTAATGAAGGTAACAAGATTATGGCTCTTCCCACTAGTAATTTAGTTTGTCGTGTTGCAATTGGAAGAACTACACAGGTCATAAAAACACAAGCTCTACTTAGCATACTTATTGGCGGAGAGAATTTTGAGGTTATGTTTCTAATTGTAAACCATCTGATTTGTGACATAATTATAGGATGTGACATCCTACATGAATATGAAGCATGTATAGATTTTAAACATGAAGAGTTAAAAATAACAAAAGAAGATAGAGAAATAAGGGTACCATTTATAAAAGAAAAAGTTTCTGTAATCGAGATGACAAAGGATGAGAAAAATATTTGTGACCAAGAGTTTTTTGTGCAAATAACAGAAACTGATAGAAATAGTCAGATAAAGCAGGTAGTCACAGAATATGAAGGGAATACCACGCCATATTTTCAACAGCTAGCAGAAATGCCAGAGAAAGTAGAGGAATTTACAATCCAAACAAAAGACGACCATGTGAGCGAGACAAACAACAGCAGGAAAGAGAAGAGAAATGAGGAAATAATACACAAGTGTGAAGAAGCTTATAATCTTACGATAATGCAAAAACAAATCCTTCATGATGTTTTGATGAACAATAGTTCAGTATTTAGTAATATCCCAGGCAGATGTAATGTATATCAGCATACATTTCAAGTAGAAGACGTACCACCATATAGGCACAAGTATGACAATTTACCTATAAGTCTTCGAGACAAAGCTAGACAATTAATAAATGGCATGTTAGAAAATGGGATTATTGAGCAAAGTAATTCTCAGTATATAAATTCAATCTGCTGGAGTATTAAACGAGATGGTAGTTTGAGATTAACTTTAGACGGTAGATATGTCAACAAGTATATGAAACCAGATCATTTTCAAAGTGAGGGAATTGAACAACTAATTACAAAACTTTCAAGAGGGAGATTTCTGACATCCATTGACCTCACTGCATCATATTGGCAAGTGGAATTAGATCCGCAAGTGCGTGATTACACTTCATTTCAGTACTCAGGGATCCAGTATCGCTTTTGTGTAAATCCTTTTGGTTTAAAAAACTCAGGAAGTGGATTTTTGAGAGCCATTCACAGTATCTTTGGAAATTCTGCAGATGACTTTTTAATAAAGTATATTGACGACTTCCTGATCATTAGTCAAACATTTGAAGAACACATGAATAATGTCCATTATGTGTTAAATAAACTACAACAACATGGTATGACTGTGAACATACTAAAATCAAAATTTTGTGTCAAGGAAATAAATTTTCTGGGTTATGTAGTGGATGAACGAGGTATAAGACCTGATCAGAAAAGAATAGAAGCAATAATGAGAATTCCGCCACCCAGGAACGTAAAACAAATTAGACGTCTCTTAGGGGTATTGAACTTTCAGAGTAAGTTCGTACCAAGATATTCGGCTGAAATAGAACCACTGCGGCAGCTTCTCCGAAAGAACAATAAGTGGAAATGGACAGAGGATCATCAAAAATGTTTTGAGAGAGTAAAGGAACTCTTTGCTAAGTCCATATTTCTTGAGAGGCCCAGAGAAGATTTGGAATATGAGATTTATGTCGACGCATCAATGCAAGGATACGCCGGAATTTTAGGACAGCGAGACATCAACAATGACTTTCACGTCATTAGTACAGCTTCTAGAGGACTTACAAATATTGAACGAAATTCTTCAGTGACTCAGTTAGAAATTGGAGCACTATATTTCTCATTAATTCGTTTTAAAACCTATATTTATCAGAAAAAGGTGAAAGTATATTCAGACCACATAAGCTTAACTTTCATACAACGGTGTAGATTATGTAGTGGAAAACTTGCTAGATATATACATGCAATATCTGCATTCGATATTGAGATTATCCACATTCCTGGCAAAAATAATACCTTCAGTGATTTGCTGTCAAGATTGAACTACAACCCACAAATTCCCGAAAATATTGACAGGCCTAGAAATGAAGTCAAAATATTGACAATTGAAATTCCTTTAAGCAAAGAAATGATTAGAAAATTGAAAAATATGGGGGAAATTCAAAATGAGGATGCAAAATTATTTGAACTTAAAGAAAATGCACCATTGATTGAGGAGGCAAAGAAAGAAATTATAGCAATTCGAGATGGGACATTATACAAAAAGCATGGGAAAGAAATGCCTAGTTGGAAGGTAATGGTTCCGAAAAGCATGGAAAAGGAACTAATTAAGAATTTTCATGAAGGGTTAGCACACTCAGGGACGGACCGAACAACTTCTATGATTTTAGAGAATTTATACATATCCAAATTGCGTCAGAAAGTTCGGAAATTTATATCGTGCTGCAACCTGTGTCAGAAGGCAAAGCAAATAAATGCAGCATATGCATTTGAAACTAATTCGGTTATAAGGGATAAGCCGAGATGTGTAATTAGTATTGATATTCATGGTCCGATGCCTCCAAGTCAATTTGGAAATAAATATATATTTGTCTGTTATGATATATTCAGCAAATATGTAAGAATTTACCCTTTGAGAAAACCTACAAGTTTAGCATGTTTGAATAGACTACTTAAGTCATATGTGATAGAAGAAGGACCTATTCAATCTGTATTGAGCGATAATGCTTCGTACTTCACAGGAAAAACATTTATGGATGGACTGAAAGAAAATGGCATTAAACAATATTTTTCGTCAAGATACAGACCGAACTCCAACCCAGTGGAGAGGGAAATTAAGGAAATTTCAAATTATTTAAGGGTGTTATGTCATCGAAAACACACCCAATGGTATGGATACGTGAACTTTGTTCAGAACCTCTTAAATGAAACCATAAACAATGTGACAGGATACAAACCATGTGAACTTAAGTTGGGAAAGAAGATCAATACAATGTGTAAAAAAATTCCAGAAGCCATTCCAGATGCGCATTCGATACCACCAACAGAAGAAGAGATGTTCCGAAAAGCATTCGAGAGGATGAAGAAAAAAGCCATAAAAAGAAAAATTAAACATGAAGAAAAGAAGAGAAAGGAATGGAGGATCAAAATAGGAGATTTAGTTTTGGTTAAAACCAAGAAATTATCGGATAAAGAAAATAAACTTTATTGGCGAATGTTTCTCAAATACCATGGACCATATGAAGTTGTTGAAGTGTATGGAACTAACACATATGAGTTATGTAATCCAACAACTCGAAAAAGCATAGGAAAGTTCGATATTGAGATGCTTAAACCATACAACCATGAAGATCATGGTGAAATAAAAGACAAAGATGATAAATAGTAAATGATGGATAGTTAAAGGCGAAATGCAGAGCAATGTATTGGAACGTAAGAGGGTTAAATAAAAATGTACGTCATGTGAATGGAGAAATAAATTGTGGTCATGACTAACTGTTTGAGAGGAAAATAACATTTTATTAGTAACTGAACATGTGAAATAAAGCCTGATGTTATGTTAAAGTAAAGTACATAAATACTATTACAAGAGTATTGTTAAGATAAAGTACAAAATCACAAAAATTGGTAAATATAATTAAAAACAAATATTTATGCAGTAAATAGAACATGTGAAACAGTGCCTAGATTTAAGAGATGTAAATATTTGTGTAGAGGGTGAATATTTTGGTAAATATGTGTAATAATTACAAAAATCTTAAATGTATAAATTTTTGTCAACAACTTAAGAAAGTAAACAATTTTGAAACAGTGATTAAATAATTTAGGGTAAAGTATTTGCTATAAAAAAATTTGTGATGTCAGATGAATATCTAAATTAATTAAACCAGAGCCAGTAAGTAGTGGCGAGATAGGGGAAAAACATGTCGTGTGTTAAATGCGTGTGAAGTGTAAAGTGAAAGTGATAGCGTGTGTTCCAAGATTTAGGAGACTAAAAACACAATTATAAAATTTCTAAAACAAGTTATAAATATTTATAATTATGTTTCTAGTGGGGCATATGATACGGTAATTTGTATCACAAATTACTTAAATGTAATTAATGATAGTAATATGAATATGTATTTTTATGTGACATTGATTTCTGATGTTTATTAATTGTAATTATTATTGGTAAATAATAATATACGGCTTTACTGAAACTGTCAACAATAACGCAATAATGCAGCAAGGGGGTGAGTTGTTTATCATTACCGGGAACCAGGAAGTTACGTAATGTTTCGCGCGATTTTTCCGTTTAGAAGCTTCTAGAACATTTCCTAAAGCAATATGTATTCGTGGTTTTCATTGGATATTAAAATAGACGCTAATGTTGGCGCGTTTTATTAGCCAATGGCAGTTCATTTATAATCTTTAGGCGTATCTTGATGCAGGCCTATAAATAGTGTAGGTTCGAGGTAGCTTGTCTCCCAGTTCAACAGAATTCTCAGTACTCTACACGTCGATCTCTCAGTTCATTTATTTCGCCAAGTTACGCGCAGCAGAATTACGAGAATTATTATAAAGTATCATACATTTAGAAAATTACATAAAGTTGAAGTATGCGAGTTAAAAGTGATAAATAAGAAGTTATTATAAACAGTTTCAGTTTGGCGAGTATCCAGATTAATATGTAAATGTGTTTGTGAACGTGTTCAGCAATAAAAGTTATAAAACCAATTTCTTCGTCAGTATAATTTCTGGATAAAGGATTCCTTTCCGATTCACACCCTGCAAGAGTTAAATGTCGACCTAAATAGCTAGCCGGAGAACATTTAAAGTGAATTATTTCAAAACTGATACAAATTGCTACGCCAGAGGGAGCTACGAACCAGACAAAGGAGTGACGTCACAAGATGGCAACGCGTGAAGTAAACACACATGCATAAACATCACAAGCATCAACATTATTTGTAATACCGTTGCAAATTGGCATCCAAACGTGGTGCTATAATAATGGCAAAACATTATAACATTTACCGTCGCATCTTGAATTGTCTGCGAATAACCTGTGAACTCCTCTTCATTCTGTATGAATGCTGTAAAGGTTTTTATAATAATTATAGAAAAGTAAACGTTAGACAATAACACACAAAAAATGTAGTTCTCGTTAAAGCACACAGTTGTGTCAAAAGTTTTGTGTCAGTGGCCATTTCCGAGATATTTATTGTTATTGGTTTGAGTTTTCAAATTGTTAAGTCGCCATTCGTTTGTTCCTGTGGTCACGCAAAGAGTGAAATTGTAAAGTCAGCATATGCGACCATCTTTTTGAAGATTAAACTGTCGCCAGCCTCCTCTATTCCCTCCAGTCTACAACAAATTGTGAAATGAAATCATTTCTGCAAACTTTTTATCTCGATTAACGTCATGTATGTAGCAAAATAAACTTTTGTGAGAGTTGTTTGTGGAAGAATGTGTACAGAAAGTCACATGATGGCAAGGGTGAAACGTTCTGCATTTCCTCCCCGGTTTTACCTCATGCCATTGCGTTACGTGCAATGCTTGCGAGACCACCAAATAGGTCAACTACAGCTGAACGGGACGAATGGGGTGAGTGAGATCGCAAACGTGATCGAACAGTCACGCTCCAGACAAGGGGACGGCACGGACAAATGATGCAATGAACGCCTTATTTTTGTCCCGTCGCTTTGTCTGACAGATGCTGAAGCGCAATGTACCTTGACCTGCTCAAGCTCGAGGTAGTAGGTGTTTGGGGAGCATTCCTCAACTAAGCAAGACATCACCAGATCCTCGTGATGTCACCTTACTGCTCTAATCTTAAACCCCACGTGGCAGTCGACGTGGACTTGGTTTGTCATTGCCATGGGAGCAATGCCAGGACATTTCAGCGTTTTTCCCGACTTTATTCTTGGGAGAGCTTGGTGAGCAGCTGCTTCCTGCAAGCAGTTACGTATTCGGTTCTGATTGTCAGTTTCTTAACATTTCAAACAATTTATATCTTATATATACTTTATTGTCGCATCAACTTTAAAGTCATATCGCAACTACTTTAGAATACAGAACATGATTACAATATTTTATACAGCAATAGTACATATACCATTAAATTCTCTGTATAGGTGTGTTATACATTGTTATACAATTTTGTCGCTTTCATAAACTTTAAAGTTCTTTGTTGTGCTGAATTTAGGGCGTCTGGTAGGCTGTTGGGGATGTCACATATTTCTCTGTGTTGTACATAGCGACGGCAGGCTGTAACGAGATGATGAACTGTGAGGTTGGATCTGCAGAGGTCGCACACAGGAGGAAGGTCACGGTTGAGGAGATATTTGTGCGTTATAGAAGTATGTTCAATACGTAGTCGAGTTAATACAACTTGGTCTTTGCGGTTGAAATGATAGTCAAACAATTCAGTTCACATTTTTATTGTGGATTTCTTGATTATGGTTACATAGAGATTTAATTTTTCTCGTCCTAGTATCTAACTTTCCAAGAAAATAGTTTTCAATAAATTTACGTGTTGCATTCACATAACCTTATCTGCCCTATAGTTTATTTTTCTACAGCTACCATAAGACTTTTTTTTTCTAATTGCCGGAGGGTACTCGGCACTGCTCCAGTGAGGATAATGTACTAAGCCCGCACAAGAGGCGCCCCCGGAGGAAGGAGGAGGTGAGCGGAGACACCGGGTGGCCGGAATAAGGAGTGACGGCACAACAATGACAGGTCCCGACAATTTCCAGATAGAGACGCCCCAATAGGCACCGGGGAACCCCGCGCCATACAGAGGGTCCAATGCCCCACTCTGAAGGGGCGGCCCATTTTACCTCGGCAACCAACCGAAAGCCAAGGGACAGAGAATGTTCCACAGAGAACATCCTTTTTCTCTGCCACGAAACACCATCTCGACACTTTCAACCCTAAAACAAACCAAACGGGTTGTAGAATGAATGAAAGAAATGGAATAGAGGGACAGGAAATTCAGGGGCTGAAAGAAACCATTCCAGCATTCGCCTGACCACCCGCGAAAACCCCGAAAAAACACATATGTCAGAGTGGGCGTTCGCCAGGAACCGAACCCGGGGCCTTCCAAATGCAGGCCACAGACGTCACCACAGTGCCACCTCGCTTTCTACAACCTATTCTTACGAAAGCTTATTTTCCTATGCTTCATGTTAACAGAGATAAACCTTTGCAGGAGCAGTTTGATTGCACATTTCGTCGAAGCTACAAGGAAACCGAATCGTAGTCAAATGAAAAGTGGTCGTTACATACTGGCCTTGAAATTCCGTACTCTTTCCATGATATCGCGAGAAACAACTGAATAACGACAGCAGCTTAAAAAGTGGAAAGTATTGAAGAATTCAAAGCGGTAATAATGGGTATCTCGGAAATGGCTATCATCACAAAAACGTTTGAAGCAAACTGTCTCTTCCCTCATCCCACCCTGGCAGGGTCGTAGTAGAAGCACAAATGGCCAGTAGCCTCTGTATGGTGCTTTGCCCCGTTTGCGGGACACCTCCGTACGCCCGTACCTTTTACCTACCAGGTGGGTGGTAGAGAAAGTAAAAAGGCGATTCAGGGCAGCTCCAAGCATGTATTTCCGGTGAAATATAAATCATGTTGAATTTTTACTTTCTCTACTACGTATAGTAAGTAGGGGAAGTATTGCATTCCACCCAAAAATTCGATACCGAGATTTCACCGGAAATACATGTTTTGAGACCTCCTGAATCCAAAAAAAGCATTTTTGGAAACATGTCCGTGTGTGTGTCTGTGTGTGTGTGTGTCTGTGTGTGTGTCTGTGTGTGTGTGTGTCTGTGTGTGTGTCTGTGAACAGCATAACTCAAAAACGAACAGTCGGATAAGCACCAAACTTGGTATTTAGGTTCAGTATCTTCCAGAGATGCGACACGAAGGTTTTCAAGAAAATCCCCCCACCCCAGACTACCCTTTACATGGAACATTTTTCGAAAATTTTAATTTTCTCAAAAATGGCTCTAACGATTTTGATGAAAATATCATATGTTTAAGATAATGTCATGAGAAATGAAATGTATATCTCGAATTTTCTGGGAATGTCTCCAAAAGTATTCTTCATTGTGAACGACTTTTGCATAACTGGTAAACCATAAGAGATAGACAAAATTTTACTACACAAAAAATGTAGATCGCGTTAAAATACACAACTTATGTCATATACATTTCTTTTGTTGAGTGAACCGTTTTCGAGATATTGCTTGTTATTTCCTTAAATTTTACAATACTTATACTTTTTCTCATATTCGTTATTCATTTTTTTTATGTCCTGGACATGCAAAGAAAATGGAATGCGCCACATAGCAACCAGCGTTAAAATATTTGACTATCGCTTAAAAGCTACCATATTTCCCTTGCATCTACAAGAAAATTACCAATAAGATTGACATCTCGATATCTCGATTAACATGAACCATATGGAGAATAAGCGTTTGTAAAATTAGATTGTACAAGAGTAGAGAAAGTCATGTGAGTGTAACACATCAGATTTTTTAAAAATAAAATACTTCCTCTGCCTAAGACCATAATGCAAGTGTTACAGAAAGTAAAAGGGGAGATACGAGCTACCTGCGGGTTTTGCTATAGTTTACACATAAAAACCTCCACATATACTTTCTAGTCACATAACACAGATATGCACATTCACCTGCTCTAAACCGAGTTGTGCTGAAGGGGAATACGTTGCTATTTTCACCTGCACACACGCGAGCAGAATCAGTTCGGTGAACTCGAGTCTCAAAGATAGTCGCATCGCTTCCGACACAACCTGGTCATGCGTTCCCTGGCGGCTGGACTGAAGGAGAAAGGTTTTTTTAAGTCAGCTGTTCCATTAGGGATGTACAAAACCGGTAATCACCCTCAACTGCTAGACTGACAAGGTTGTATTCAAATGGCGGTTATTGAGGTAGAAAATTCAGGTGTACCAGTTTCAGGTTTTCTGCTCTCAATCCGCTCTGCCTTCGTGATCCCAAATTATTATGAAAATGCTATCCTCGGAGACAGCCGGATTCAAAGTACACTGCAATGAAACCAAGCGGGTTGCTCAGGCGGCGTCTGTTCTCGCATTCAGGAGGTCCCGGGATCGATCCCCAGCGACCGCCCACTCTTGCTCATGTGGTTTCCCCGGCTCGACAGGCGATTGTTGGGGTGGTTCAGGGTTGTAGCACCAGGCGACGGTGTTCGGCGGCTTGCGGCTGGAGGGTAGCTTGCGCTCTGTAAAGGTTTCTTCCCTGGAGTCGCTCTGGTTAGGTCTCTCCTCCGAGTGGATGCATCCTGTCTGGAAACGTTAGGGAAACCATCCACGCTTGCGCCCGCCGGCAACCGGATCTGGTTACCCTTCACGTCTCTCCCCTCATTCCTCCATCTCAGGAGTCACGTTGGAAGTAAAATAGCCGTTATAGCCTATTTGCGGTGCTGTGACGCGGTTCCTGATTTTTTAATGTTCCAATTAATATCTAAGACCTCGGCGAGTTTTTACCTCTGGAACAATTGCTCCATCAGCAGTGATGTTCACTTGCTTACAATGGTGCTAATGTTTGGGTTTGAATTACTTTTGGTTGTTACATTAAATTCATACACACATCTACACTCTCATTCATACTTCCAGACTACGGAGAGTGAGGAGTAACCCTAGGAGTAACCCTAGAGAAATATTCCTATTCTTCAGCCGGGATCTCTGGATTTGGAGATTAGCATGCTAACCACTAGACCACTGAGACAGTCTAATGAAAGTTTTGATTTTCAGGCTAATAGAACAACCTTGTTTTCCACCATAAACATCCCAACTTAATCAAATACAAAACACATAAATGCCTATTTTTACTTTCAAACAGAAGTATTGCATTCCACCCAAAAATTCGTTATGTAGATTTAACTTGAAATAGACGTTTTTGAGATCCATTGAATTAAAAATAAATATTTTTTGAAAAAAAAAGTCCATGTGTGTGTGTGAGTATCTATGAACAGCACAACTCAAAAATGAAAAGTCGGTTAAATACCAAAATTTGTATTTAAGTTCAGTGTCTTCCAAGGATGCTACACAAAGATTTTTTAAAAAAAAATCCCACCATAAACCTTTTACATGGAAAATTTTCCATTGTTTTTTATTTTCTCAAAATTATCTATAACGATTTTAATTAAAATGCGATATTTTATTTATTTACGTATCTATTTCTTTAACGCTAGCAAATATTTACGGCAGAAGACTATAATACGAAAAACTATAATAATGAATTCTATCATCACGCCTGAATGAGTAAATCTCGTGTACAGAGGCGGATTCCTCAAATAAACCCTAGTACAAACGTGCATATTTCAATAACGAATTAACTTACCATCTAATCATAAAACTGTAAACTAATACAAAATTTTGCAATAGAATGATACTGAATTAGTTACAATTAAGAGTATCACTTTAAGTGAAACGTTTATGTATAATATGAAATGACTACTTCAAATAATTTTCAGATAACAGTAGGTAATATTCAACTTTAATTTGACTTACTTATAGAAGAGATAATTTTTATAACAAATATTCTTTCTTGACAATGTTTTTAATTGAATATTTTGAATTTAGAAATTTAGACAGTATTTTTAACACTAAATGATTTCAGTCAAATTATATAATATGTAAATTCAATAGCAGCCCGTCTTGAAGCAATATGTGTATGTAATAATTTGTAAAATGTATGTAACAGTCATTGCATATGCTTATATTATTGTAAACATGTTCAATAATGTTATGTGAATGCATTACGTAATTTAATAATGTAGGAGCTGTGAGAATAATAAGTTAAAAGTTGCTAACAATGAGGTAACAATGAGGTAACCTTGAGGCAATAATGAGTTTGAGAGTTTAATAATACTGCTTCTGATTATTGGAGTAACAATACTGTAAATTTTGAGACAGTTTAAATATAGCCAATCAACAACCAGAAAAAGCTTTAGTTAAATGAAGGCATTCTATTGGATTAGCAATAGCCAATCAGAGACTTGAAATACAGAAATTTACAAGTTTAGATGGTTGAAATCAATTCAGTTGCCTGTAAACAGCGTTCATAACCGGACGCGAGACACGTCCTCGAGAAGTATTATAATACATATTCGTGTGAGACGAAAATAGTTTACGTATTAAAAAGTGCAAGTATTTAATAAAAACATCTCACAGCTCTCTCTCGCTATATCAGTGAAGTGTTGTTTAAATCGTATCAAGCATTAATAAAAGGAGTGAAGTAAAATTATAATCTGTGTAAGCCTACATTCTTAGTTGCACCACAACCCTGCTAAGAGAAACGTGTCTCTAAAATAAATACTGACGCAGCCGAAGCAAACATAAACATATAATATTTAAAGAAGCAGTAAAAAAATTACAAAGTTAATATTTTTAAACTTAGGGCGAAAGCTACCGGAAAGCGGGTACTATACGTGTGGTTGCAACGAATTTCAAATTCGGTTCCCCAAAAGTTGAAATATAACACAACTATATCAATACAAACTACTTCAAATTGACGCTCAAAGCGTGTTGCAAACAGCTCCAACAAAACACTATCTTCAAAATATTAAACTGCTGCAAATCTGGATACCTACTTATTTATATTCATATTGTATAACTTTGGACCAAGAATATTACCGCGTTTGTAGGCCGCAGTTGTTAAACATTCAGGTTCAATTAAAGATATACACCGAGCTGGTTGGCTCAGGCGGTAAAGTCTGTGGCCTTATTCGGGAGGTTGTGGGTTCGATTCCCTCGACCTAATTTTCTGGCACATGGTTTTTACGGGGGTTTCCACGTAGGATCATTACATCCCCTGAATTCCCTGTCCCTCCATTTCATCTCCATTCTCATTTCACTTCACCTTTCATCTGCTTGGTTTCTTCCAGGGTTGCAAGTGTCGGCGGGAGGTCACGGTGTGTGCATGGCAGAGGAAAATAATACTCTGATAAAACCTTCGTCCCCCGGACTGCGAGCAGGGATGGAGGGGAGCCGACTGCACCAACCAACACGCGGGGTCTTCATATCATAAAACGATAGGACCCTGCCCAGTGCCTGTCGTGCCTCCTTGTCCGGCCGCCCTCTGTCTCCTCTCACATTATCTTTTCCTCCTTACCGGGGACACCCCGTCAGGTGTCTAGGCACAAAAGATCTGCATAGGTCGAAGTGCTAAGTCTAAGTCCCTCTCCGCTTCTGGTCTTATCTATCCTAAACAAGTAAAGTCAGAGCGTTTAGTTTTATAACTATAAAAGATCAATGGAAAAGTGTTACTCTTTTTGTTGATGAAATTTAATAAACTACTGCAGTAAAGTTGGTGGATTTTGAATACATTAAACTCAGAATGTAGTACTGATGAATCTTCGATGGACTTTTTCAGGCATGTTTTACTTATCCATTGTATTTTTTCTACTACGTATAGTAAGTAGGGAAATATTGTATTCCACTCACAAATTCTATGTCGAGATTACACCGAAAATATATGTATGTTTTAGGCCCCCTGAATCCAAAAAACTAATTTTCAGAAAAAATGTCCGTTTGTGTGTGATTGTGAATAGCAAAAACGAATAGCCGGATAAACACAAAACTTGGTATTTCAGTTCAGTATCTTCCAAAAATATGACACGAAGATTTTCAAGAAAATCCCCCACCACAAACTACCCTTTACATGGAACAGTTTTTGAAATGTTTTGATTTTCTAGAAAACGGCTCCAACGATTTTGATAAAAATACCACATATTAAAAATATTTACATGACAAATAAAATGTATATCTTGAATTTTCTGGAAATAGCCTAGGAAGTCCTCTTCATTCGGAAGGAATTTTGAGTAAGCTTGTATAACTGGTAAACGTTAAGCGATAGGCGAAAACGTACTAAACAAAAACTGTGGATTTCCTTAAAACACACCATTTATTCCAAATAACCTTTTCTGTAGCATAAGCCATTTCTGACATATTTCCGTTATTAATGGTTCGATTGTTCATTATTTGGCCATTCTTTTCAAGTCAAGATTCAGTTGTTTCTCGCGATGTCATGGAAACAGTATGGAATTTTAAGAGCAGCATATAGCGTCCAGTTCTTAAACATTTGACTATCGCTGTTCTCTTTGTATCTATAACGAAATGTGGAATGTAGCTATTTCTGCAAAGGTTTATTTGGATTGAAATGAAGTAGACAGAAAAATAAACGTTCGTAAGAATACTTTGTATATCCACTAATAAGCGCTAAAAGGTAGAGAGAGTCGTGTGAATGTATCGCATCATATTTTTACTTGGGCTATTCACTTATGATGAACACTTTTAATTAGCCAAACACCCCTGAAGGGTGCAGAGTTCCTGTGCACGGAAAGCAAGCCAGAAGTGCGACTTCAACTCCAGAGAAAGGTAAACATGTACTGGGGTACAGGGATTAATGAGTTTTCTGTTAGTAAAAACCTTGTAGATCAGTTGCTATGTACAGACAAATGTTAACGAGCATCTGCTTCTTATTTGAAGTAGCTGACTCATTTTGTTGACTAATGCTCCAACAACTTACGTGTCTTGTTTTACGAATTTAGTAATTAGAAACACTCTCTACTTCCTTTTAATTTTGTGACACCATTAGTAAGTTAACGAAAGGCAGCAGGAAATAAAAAATCTGATCTGTTGCATTTACATGACTTTCTCTACTCACTCTTCTGTAAACTATTCTTACAGAAGCTTGTTATTCTACCTACGAGTACCTCTTGTTAATACAGATAAACATTTAGTTCATATTTACACATTTCGTTGTAGGATACAGTAGATACAAGGATAGTCAAATATTTAAGAACTGGACGCTATATGCTGGCCTTAAAATTCCATATTGTTTCTATACAATCGCGAGAAACAACTAAATGTTGACAGTACTTTAAAGAATGACCAAGTAATGAACAGTTGAACCTTTAATAATGGATATCTCTGAAATGGTCTATGCCAAAAAAAAGCTCATTTTAAATAAATTGTGCGTTTTAAAGAGATCTATATTTTTTGTGTAGTTCTTTTCGTGTATCGCTTAACGTTTACAGTAATACAAGATTATATAAATTTCCTTCCAAATAAATGGACTTCAAAGGACATTCTCAGAAAATTCAAGATATACGTTTTATTTGTTATGTAAATGTCATGAATATTTTAATCAAAATCGTTACAGCCATTTTTTAGAAAATCAAGATTCTCGGTATCTCGTTGTCGAATTTTTTGGTGGAAACGTAGTAGTGAAAATAAAAAACGAATAAGATCTTACCAGTTGAGAAAAGTATGAGTATTTAAAAATTGAAATCTATAACAAAGAATATCAATAGGTAACCCCCACCCCAAAAACGTAATATGGCATAAATTGATGCTTTAAGCAGAAATTTTTTGTGTACTAAGATTTTGTCTATCTCTTACGGTTTAACGATTATACAGGATCATACAGAATGAATAGGACTTCACACGCTATTCCTGGACAATTCAAGATATGTATTTCATTTGTCATAAAATATGGTAAGCCGTGGCCGAGTGGTTAGACCGCTCGCCTCCCAACGAGGCAGCCCGGGTTCAATCCCAGGGACCTGCATGTGGGATTTGTGGTGGACGAAGCGGCGTCTGGGCGGGTTTTCTCCGGGTTCTCCGGTTTCCCCCGCCATTCATTCCACCAACTGCTCCATCATCACCTTTCCTTTCATCCATTTCACCAACATTTCGTTTCATCTACTTCCTTCATCCCATACCAGGCATCGGGCTGATCACCCATCCTGGATGCTCTGTCTGATCCATGAGTGTCTGCTCCTCGACGGGGCCTCTGACCCCAGGCACCCGCTTGTAAGTCCTACATAAGCGTAGGGTAAACTGATAATGCATGAATGAATGAATAAAATATGGTAAGCATGTGGTAATCAAAATCATTGCAGCATTTTTGTAAAATAAAGATTTTCTTAACATCTGTGTTCTAAAATTCCCTTCATGTAAAGGATAGTTTGCGGTTAGGAGAGTTTTTGAAAACTCTTCGCGTTACATCCCCTTTGGAAGGTGCTGAAATTAAATATAAAGTTTGGTATTTAACCGTGTTTTCGATTTTGAGATAAATTGAGTTTCCTGTATGGACGCTCTTTAACTGCTATGGTTTTTAGCGTGAAAGACCGGAAATTTTGCTTAGAGACATCTTTATCAGGCTTGAGGTTCTTTTGCGTGGCGTAAATCTATGACACCGACCAGTGGCATTGCTTCTCTTCCGAAGGAAGCTATGCTAAGGATTTCTATGCCCGAAAAAAATCCATCGCCCTCCGGAGGGTTTGAACCTGCGACCTTGGGAACTAATTTTTGAGATGTACTGTTCACTGACAAATACACAAAACACACACACACACACACACACACACACACACACAAAGCGACTTTTTCTAAAAGTGCTCTTTTTTAAATAATTCAGGGGCTCTCAAAACGTGTATTTCCGATGAAATCTTGTTATCGAATTTTTGGATGGAGTGCAATACTTCCCCTACTTAGTATAACCGAGCGAGATGGCTCCGTGGTACCGCGTAAGACTCACATTCGGAAGGTTGGATTCCTGGAGCCGGCCACTCTGACCATGATTTTTTTCTTGGTTTCCCTCGGTCGGAAGGCGAATGCTGAGAGGTTCCTCTTCTACCACGAATTTCCTCTCCATCATTTTTTATCATCTGTTTCAGGGTTGAAGGACCAAGCGATGGCATTCGGTATGGTGTGACTGGGCGGTGGAGATGTCCTTAAGAAAGGTTTCTTCCTGGCGTCGGTTGGACTGCTGACGGACTTGTCTTCTGGAGTAGCAGGAGGCCTCCCAGGGGACTCGGGGCTTGTGGACAGGGTGAACGACGGCGGACGCGTTCAATCTGGAATAGTGTGGCATGTGCACAGATTATATTAATGGTAATACTCCCTCTGGTTACCCGAGTCGAAGGTTGGCAGTTTATCTGAGAGTAGGGGCGAATGAGGGGAAACTGTGTCATTGGTGGGGATATGGCGTTAGTGACGCCAAGCTTAGCGTGGGTTTTCTTAGCATTCTGTGACTAGTGTCCGCGGGAGTTAGACGGATACTGCGACATGGCGTCCTCGCCCGGCAGACACATGGGGTAAGAGAACATTTTATAATAAATCTACCAGCTATCCATTCATGCGCGTCACTAATTTGATGACGAGGCATTTGGCTATGTTCTAAGAGGTTCAACATCCTCTTACTTCCGAGTTTAGGTGCTCGTCACCTTGCCCCCTAGAATTTTCAAGTTTGATAAGTTTAATAATCTAAAGCAGGCAATTAATTAATTAATTAAATTATAAGTAAACAAATTATTAAAATTAACTATAAAGTTAACAATGCCCAATAATAAATTTTAGTTAGGAGGCTCATAGCCGTTGCATCGAATAACAATTAAATATTAAGTTATTCAAAATTCAAATTACCAAAATTAACTAAAAAGTTAACAAAGCCCAAAAAAATAAATTTTGAATTAGAAGGCTCATAGTTATTACATTAAATAACAAAGAATTAAATATTCTAAATAATTCAAATTAAACATCATTAAATTCATTCAACCGGAACATTCGCATATTCTAAAAATGAACTATGGATGTTCAAGCTCATCTTCAGGATAGACAGTAAGGTGTTTTCCATATCTCTGTGAGTATATCCCCATTTCCTCAAGATGTCCCGTGTCTCAGGCGGCAATGACCCCCTCGAGCCAAACACCAAGGGTTGAACAGAAAAATGTTCAACTCCAGGGTGACTGGCTCGAATAGAGGTGTCGAGATGTCGGTATTTCTCGATCTTCTCCATTTCAGCCCTTGACAGGGACTCACCATCCTCATACCTGATGGTAACATCAATGACAAAAGCTTCTGCTTCTTTAATTACCACCAGGTCGGGCTTGAGGCGCTGACCATCTCCAGTAAGGAATGAAGTTTCATGATACACCGTGGTTGGAGGAGGATTATTTTGTATAATTTTATCTCTAACCTCGTTTACCACGGTGTCATGTCTTCTTATCCGCGCAGGCTTAGTGGAGACACACAGGCCAAGAATATGACCTGCTGTCTCCACCGCAGCACCACACCGCCGGCAGTTAATATTGGCTTGGGAATTATATCTGGATTCAACAACCCTACAAGCTTGTGTATTAGTTCGGAGTTTGAGGGCTTCTGTAAACCTTGAAGGCTTAAGAAGCCAAGGTTTCAGAAGCCACCCATTACCGATAGGGTCGCCGTAAAAACTCCCTATACCTTTTCCCATTGAAGGACAAGAAGACCAATCACTCCACTCCCTATCTTTTAATGATAGCTTATGGGTATTGATGTCCCTAAAGGAACATGGCCACTGCAGGCCCAAAGTCTCGGAGACATTCTGGAGTCTGGATGTTAATTTACCTCCCTCTAAAACAGATTTAACTAGATCATCATCTCGGTCCAGTAGGGCTTTCCCAGCTCGCAAATACGATAGGAGAACTAGGTTAGCCAATTTTGGCATCCCTAGTCCCCCGTCTCGCTTACGACTGTAGAAGAACCCCGTGGCAACTGATTTTGGCAGATGAAAGATTTGTTTGACTACGGATCTAAGTCAATTGTCAATTTCTGTCAATAAAACCCTAGAAGGAGGTTCTAAAGTTAAAAGGTACATGAACTTAGGTACAATGTACCTTACTAACAACTCCATCTTTTGCCATGGCTTTAAAGGCAAGTTAACACAACGATCAGCAGCGGCTACAATATTGTCCCTAAAGGCGGCTCCCACTCGCCCACTCCAAGGTTTTATGTTCTTGCCAAGATATTTCAGAAATTGTTCTGGTTTAGTTGTAGGGACTTTTTGACCTTCTATAAGAAGGCCAGGATCAACCGTTGCCCATGTCTTTCTACCTAAAACAACATGAAAGCAGGAAGACTTTAATGGAGACACACTAAGTCCCAAAGGACAAAGATCTTTACAAAATGTATCTAACATTAGTTGAACTTCCTCGGGAGTTTTTCCCACCAGAACAATGTCGTCCGCAAATGCAAGAATATTAAGATGTTTGTTTCCAAACGATAAACCCGTGGGCATGTTAGTTACTCTCCTCAGCACCGGATCGATGGCTAGGTTGAATAAAAGGGGAGAAAGGGGATCTCCCTGTTTAACCCCTCTTCTCACACCCAAACGGTGACCATTTTCGATCTCTGTGAATAAATCCCGATGCATGTCTCCTATTAGGCTTACCAGGTGTGGATGGAAACCTTTAACCTTCAGACCACTGAGGACTGCACTGTGACTAACAGTGTCAAAAGCCTTCGCTATATCCACTGAAGCCAGTGCAATTCCCTCCTGCTTCTTGCCGATATTAACTGCTTCACTCAAGAGTGCGATGTTGCGGAAAGTTCCATTCCCGCAAACAAAACCACTCTGAGCAGAAGCAATCTCCGTCCTGGATTTCATGCGGCGGTCAAGAAGTGCGCTGAAGGTTCTACCGAGGAGCGAGCCTATCGAAATAGGACGCCACCCCCTCGGATTTGCATCATCCTCGCCTTTCGGAATAAAGGAAGTTCTAGTTACCTTCCATACACTGGGATACACTCTGGTCACTAAAATGGTGTTATATAGTTTAGCTAGAAAAAGGGGTATACTCTCCCTCAGCAAGTGCCTCCTTGTAATCTCATCCAACCCAGAAGCGGTGTTTCTCCGGATCTTACGAAGACGGATTTCCACCTCCCTGGGAGAAATGAGAGGAAGACACTGTACAAGAGGAATGCAGGTGGGTCTGTTGTCCTGACCTTCCTCCATATCTTCCCCTTGACCCCATAATTCAGAATAAAGATGTTCCAATTCTGAAATAGGGGTTTCTTTCCTACTACCATCGCCGATATCTGTGTTAAGAACCACATGCTGGGCTAAACGGGTTGGACATTTACGAAACATGTTCTGGTAACGGGAATATAGATATCTTTTCCTAGAGGAACGTGCTTTCTTTTTGTTATTTTGCCTGTTGTTTGGCTTAGTTTGCAACTTTTGTGTGTCATTAGCCCTCAGATAACGACCCAACCCAGCTATTACCCCATCCAGAGTCTCTCGGGAAGCTTCCTTCTCCAAAGAACTCAGAACTAGCTGGTTTAGAGTTTCCCCTAACTCAGCTAGTCCTTGGAGGGAGCTGGGTATCTCGAGGGATAAAATATAGCTTTTCGCTTCCTCCATCCATACCTTCATGTCATTTTGATAGTCAGACTCACCATTCAACCAATCAGAAGAACGGAATTCCTGGGTATCCCCAGAAGGATCCGCCACATCCGAAGGGCTTTCCGGAACAGTAAATGACATGGGTTCCAATGGATCATTATCTCCTAAATGAGTAGTGTTTATATTATCAGAAATAGTCACGTCAGTTCTTGGATCAACAATTTTAACACTTGGCAAGACATTACTGGCAAGTTCTGATCGTTGGTATTTAATTTGATCGATGGTCTTATGAGGGAAAATTTCTCGTATTTTTTGATTTATGGATCTGCAACCTTCAAAGAGGGTGCAAAGCTCAACCAATCTTTTAATTTCTTCCTCAGACCATCGATTGGAGCCACTAACTTTAGGAACAATCATTTCCAGCCGTTTAGTATTCCTGATGTTAGGATGCGCTGATCGCTCATGTGTACTTAAACCTCTATTTGTTTTAAAAGACCTGTTACATTCGGAACAGGGAAACATAAGTTCCTCCTGAACCGCAGGACCAGGGCATTTAGGCACATGGCAAACAACAGAATGCTCCGATACAAAGGGCCTGTTGCAAAGCTGGCAATAATATTTGACTTCAGTACTAAGATGGTCGGTCCTGAAGTGACGTAGGTATTCTTTAAGAACATCAAAATGTTTATCACAGATAAGGCAGTTAGTCGCCTGATATGGAAAACCCACCGACACTGAAGAAACAGAATGTCCTTCTCGATTAGATATCTCTGGTTCATTCGCTCTAATAACTTTAGACAAATTACTTTTATTGCTCGCCATGAATAGAATTAATAACAAAATGTGGGGGTCCGTCTTTAACAGAGACCGATGTCCCCAGGCATGCCGTCCTCAGTAGAGTACTCCAACCTCACCAGTCCCCTGAGAAAAGGACCAAGGGGTCCAATGGAGCACATAGGTTTCCTTAGCCGTCACCGGTTAAGGAGTCCTCATCCTAAAACAGACCAACCTAGCTTTCACTCGCCTGTAAAATACTCCAGCTAACGGTCCCAACCCGGAGACGCGGATGCACGTCTCATCCTTCGCCGGATACTAGCCCGAGTCGGCATCAATGACAAAGAACCCACCCTCTTCCGAGAATGGGCTCGCCTTCCCAGACTTTCCCCGATCTGGACCTTTTAACCTAGTCCATCCAGGGTCACCCCCAGATGGGTTAGCGGCCACATAAATGTGGGGGACCATCAACTGGAGAAGCTAGGGCAAGATTCCACCCGACCAAGACTGGAATAGGGAAATTTATATTAAATGACTATAATTTTGGGTGTTATATCAGAATTCAACGCCAGAGAATATCTTAATACCCTATAAATAATTGTCACACATTGGGTTAGGACGATCACCCAATGAGTGGGAAGAGTGAATGTTTCCACTGCACTAAAAGCTTTACAGGAAATAAGGCATTTCGTCAATATTTGCCCATAGGGATACCCTCAGAGGCTGCCTCAACTAGTGGATTGCCGACCCTTACAATCCACGTCATTCACTCTCCTCTAGGGGGTTATAAAACCCTTCGCCATCACTCAGCAACCTGAAAAATCAGGTTCGCGGCGGGGGGACGAGCACCCGGATGGCACCGAGCCCACATAGCTGCTTATCTTAATTAAGAAGCAACCCCTTACATGTGGGTCTCGGAACTATGGTCTCATTCAGGTATTAGACCAAGTCGGACAAAACAGTCCTCCTCAGGCGTTCCCTTCATTAAGAGAGTCATAGTTACTCCCGCCGTTTACCCGCGCTTGCTTGAATTTCTTCACGTTGACATTCAGAGCACTGGGCAGAAATCACATTGCGTCAACACCCGCTGGGGCCCTACACATACACATACATTACATGGAAAACAGTGTGTGACTCAAATGTAGGTATACCTCATTAGTTGCCCTAATAAAATGTTAAACAATCTGAGCAAAAAGAAAAATGTCTGTAAACATGGGTTACCAAATGAATGGCAGTTAAGCTGGAAAAGGCAATTGAGCATTTTTATTACCCCAAACAAAGTGCTTTTAATGAATACCTTTACTAGCGTGAAAACACTATTTATTTGTCTGTGCCATATTTTAAGTTTTATATCAACTGTAATGTATAATTCAACTGTAATATAATAGTACCTGGTGTTTGCCCAAGGATTTTTATATACCAGGTATATAATTGGTCATGACAGTGGTTAATCCAACTGGTAACAGGTATTCATTCTTTTCACATTCACAATGTTGGACATTACTCTTTTATCACCCATAATAATCATAGAAGATAACACAAGAATAGCTCTGTTTTACTAAAGCAACAATTATATAATTAACAGTGTTGTTTTTGTATGCAAATGATATATGGATGTAATGTTAAACGTGACAACTATGTAATTATACATCTTATAAAAACGACATGCTTACACAGCTTAATTACAGTTTAAATATTGACTTAACACCCAAGAGAATACATGGATCTCTTGCTAAATTCAACTTCTATGCTCTTTTGTAGTTCATTATAGTATAAAGTCCAAATATTGTACATCAAAACCCAAAATATCAGGCAAGTGTTCAGTGAAATCATTAGTATATTAAAAATATAGTACTAAGTCTAAAGTTATAAACTAAGTATGACTTGATAGGCTAAATTCCCAGTGTTGACACTTTTTAATTTTATCTTTGCACTAAGAGATGAGAATTGATGATATAGTTAACCCCAGTATATTGGGGGTTTAGGCAGCAGGGGCTCCATGCTTACAGATGATGTTATGCAAAATAAATTTAGCAACTTGAGGGATTGTTGCTGAAGAAAGCGACGCAGACTCGACCCAGCGAGAAGCATACTCGGTCGCAACGACAACATACTTGTGTCCAGAATTGGAGCGTGGGAGAGGCCCAAGCAAATCAATACCCCACCGCTCGCCTACAGATGTAACCGGAATTGGTTGTAATAAGCCTGCTGGTTTCTGATTCTTCGGTTCCTTTCTTGTTTGACAGCTGGGACAGGTTCGGACAAAATGTTCAATATCTTTCTTCATACCAACCCAGTAATACCTGGAGTGAATTTTGGCAAATGTTTTCGAGAATCCTAAGTGGCCTGAAAGAGGATCATCATGACATGAAGAAAGAATTTCATGTTTTAGAGCTTCTGGAATAACCAGCAGATGGGGAGGGCCAGTGGAGCCAGCATTTTTACGATAAAGAACACCTGATTTGAGTGTGTAGTTGGAAACTTGTCTCTGAAGCTTAGCAGGGGCCGACGGAGGATCATGGAGAGCATTAATAAGCTCCAGTAACCCAGTATCTTTCTTCTGATGGTCAGCAACTTCAACTGATGACAGCAAACATGTGGGGAGTTCATCAAGCTGTTCAAGATCACTTCCTGTAGGTTGTAACACAGGAAATCTCGATAGAGTATCAGCACCATGATGTTATTGCCAGACTTATAAGAAATGGTATAATCAAACTCTTGCAATTTCAAACTCCATCGTGCCAAACGCCCAGTCAAATCTTTCAAATTATTTAAATAACAAAGGGAGTGATGATCAGATACAATATGAACCTTGTAGCCATAAACAAAACTGCGGAAGTGGGTAAGTCCAAACAGGATGGCCAACAATTCCAACTCAGGAACACTGTAATTGCGTTCACATTTAGATAGTGTCCTCGAAGCATAGCCCACTGGTTTCAACACATTATCAATCTTCTGATACAACACCGAGGCAACCCCTAATCCACTGGCATCAGAGTGTAGTTCGGTATAAGCACCAGGAGTATAGTGAGCTAAGACAGGGGCCGAAACTAATAAGTCTTTCAAATTTTGAAATGCAGTTTGCTGATCAGATCCCCAAATAAAACTTTGATTCTTCCTAGTCAACTGAATTAGAGGTTGAGCAATATTAGCATAATCCTTGATGAATTTCCTGTAAAAATTAAACAATCCCAAAACTTTTCTCACATCTCGAACATTCTTAGGACGAGGCAAATTTTGAATGGAAACAACTTTGTCAGAATCAGGTGAAATGCCATCTTTAGAAACTTCAAAGCCTAAGAGTTTGATCTTTTGCATGGCGAAGAAACATTTTTCTGGTTTAAGTTTAAACTTGTGGTGATCCAGACGTTGAAAAACAGCCTCAAGATTTTGCAACAACTCCTCAAAGGTTTTAGCAAAAACAACAATGTCATCCAGATATGCAATAGCCTTTTTAAAATTCAAATCGCCTAACAACTTGTCTGCGATATAACTGAAAAACCTAGGGGCATTGGCCAACCCAAAACTCAGGCGTGTAAATTGATATTGACCTTGAAAAGTGACAAAAGAGGTGTACTTCTGGCTATCCTCTGCTATAGGCACCTGAAAGTATGCTGACAGTAAATCTAATGAGACAAACCATTTAGCCTCCCCCAAATAACTTAACAAATCATCTATCAATGGTAAAGGGAAAGAGGTGGTCTCTGTAACAGCATTCAATTTTCTATAGTCGACACAAAATCTCATTGAGCCATCTTTCTTTTTGACAAGTACTACAGGAGAAGCCCAGGAGGACTGTGATTCCTTGATAATGCCAGCATCTTGCATCTCTTTAACTTGCTCAGCAATAATTTCTTTTTGTTTATGGGGAACTCTATATGGTCTTTGCTTAATTGGCTTATATACTCGTATGTAAAGGTATTGCTCAATATAAGGCTTTAAATCATTTCAGAGTTGACTTGATTTTATAAATAACTGAAATGAAATTGGTGTTGTTTAAATTGCATAAATAAATATCTACGCTCGGTACAGAGTGTTGCTTTAACTTTGTAAGAAGATAAGTTTGTTAAGTTATGGAACCAACTGTTGCTTAATTAGTGCTCTATTAGTAGTATGATTACTAATAAGTTAAATTACAGCTCTTTGGAATAAATTACATTTTAAAGAGTAGAATTAAAATGATCAAAGACAAACAGTGGATGAATCTCCTAGCGTTTTGAGTCTTTATGGTGCATCTCATAGTTATTTATTATTTTATTTATGTGGGCACTGTCTAAATCCACCCACAAACAGTTACGGCAGACCATCACCATTTTGCGCAGTGTAGTGTGCCTGTGAACTAAGGCAGCGTGGTGTGTGCGTGTGCGGGATGCTAAAGATAAGTGCATTAACAATACTAGTCAGCAGCACTTACATCTCTCGTCTCTCCACATCACCCAGCACCATTGTTTCGTCGGCTGGGTGCTTACCACACACATGTCTATTGTTATATTTTACTTCATCACACATTTGTATGTCATTTTTGGTATGTCTTTGTTTTGTTTTTCATGTTTATTGTATTTATTTTCTTTCTGTCGACGAGGACGTCGACTTCGGTGGCCAGGGGGAGATGTGGCATGTGCACAGATTATATTAATGGTAATACGCCCTCTGGTTACCCGAGTCGAAGGTTGGCAGTTTATCTGAGAGTAGGGGCGAATGAGGGGAAACTGTGTCATTGGTGGGGATATGGCGTTAGTGACGCCAAGCTTAGCGTGGGTTTTCTTAGCATTCTGTGACTAGTGTCCGCGGGAGTTAGACGGATACTGCGACATGGCGTCCTCGCCCGGCAGACACATGGGGTAAGAGAACATTTTATAATAAATCTACCAGCTATCCATTTCCTTGCCGTTTTAATTATGGTAGAATAGAATCCTTGCCTCTCCCTTCAGCCAGGAATTATGTTAGTGTAATTATGTTGTGAATCTAACTTTAGCTGCGTCCCTTGTCGATACCTCGAGTTTAAAGTTCTTTGTTTGTTCAACGATCCCTCTCATAAGCGAGTCGCCCTCCTCTGAAGTTAAATAATTACTAAATTTGTGAGGTATACGACAATAGTTAGGGACCCCGTTCATGCTTGCGCACACCGTCACCCGTATCTGGTTCCCTTGTGGTCACCCCTTCATCACGTTAGAAGCACAAAGGGTCACAGTGGTATACGTGCGGTGCTCTGCCCCGGTTTCGGGAGGCCCTGCATAATATGTACTCCTACTCCTCCATTTATAGGAGTAGGTAAGTAAGGTAAGCAGCAGAGAAAGTAAAAATTGTGCACTTGTAGTCTCTGTGCATATTACCCGAAACATTAAATCTCTTAAGAAATATTTTAGAACAAAACACTTCGGTTAATAGTAGATTATGATACAAAGGGTAAAACCACTTTTAACGCGTGTGGCATGTGCTATTGTTTAGACAACGCTCGAATTTGTAAAATATCAATAATGTTATTGATTCCCGAAACTAAGAGAAATCAGTCTAGAACGCGGTTCAAGAACCAAGAGAAATGACGTTAAAAAAGCGAGATGTCAGATGTTTTGTTGATTCGCTAGCAGTCATTTTCAATGAAATTATTTTCACCATGTTTTGCCTTACACCAGCAATGAAGCGATTAAATGCTATATCATATTGCTTTCTGCATTTTTGGGGTAAGTACTTCTAGTGTTATTCTTTCTGCTGCATCTGTAATTTCACTTCCATTTCAGTTTCCTCTGAATTCATAGTTTCCGCCATTTAATACTTTTGTAGATGGGTGACGGGGGAGAACGTATGTATTCTCTCTAAAAGGAGTAGCGACCCTTTCCTCGTGAGCTCCAGGTTACACTGACCCGGTGTATAGTACCTGGCCGAAGGGTACCTTGCGCGGGGTTGCGTGTGAAGACCTCAACAGCAAACAGCCGCAGAAGAAGGACTTCGGTAAGACATGTGTGGTGGAAGAGGCAACCCTCCCATTGGGGGTTAATACAATAGAAGGAGCAGACCAGGCTCCAAAACTTTGGTTAGCAAGCGGCTAGGAGAAAGCAATCCGAATTAAAACTCTGGTCCTCCAGGTGGAGGTTTTGCGGTCGGATTGGTAGCCCACCTAAGTAAAGAGGGTGTTACAATTCTCAGAAGTTATATAGCCAGACTCACTCAAAGATGACGGTCACTGCTGTGAAAAAAGAACTAGATTTAAGGTACTGCGGAAAAATTACATTTAGCTGCTTGAAACGTGAGCAGTTTATACAATAAAGACACGGACTTAGAGAAGGAATTTCTACGATATGATATAGAGGTAGCTCTAATATCAGAAACCAAAAGGAAGCCAAAAGGGTCGAAAGAGTTGAACCATTATTTCATGTTTTATAGTGGATTACCAATGGGGAGAAGGGCAAGTGTAGGAACACTGATAAACCGGAAATACAGGAAAATAATACGTAGTTATATCCTCATAAATGAAAGAATGAGTCCAAGATTAAAAATACCACAAGGATTTATTACCATGCTCTGCATATATACTCTTGAGGAAGGAAAGGGGGGGGGAAAGACGAAAGTAAAAGATTCTACGAGGGGCGTCCAATAAGTAAGTTTCCCTATTTTATAAAAAACATTACACACGATTGATCATGTTGAATTAATTTTATGTATATTGTACAATCCTTCTGTTACCTTTCTACATAGTCAACATATTTTTCCAAGCATTTCTGGGGACGTGACACAAGTTTTTCCAAGCCAGCTGTTCACTGATTTGACTTCATCATCGGTGTTAAAAGTGCTTACCTTTGAGTTGGAGAAACATGTGAAAATCACTTGGGGCAAGCTCCGGTGAATACGGAGGATACGAGAAGTTGAATCTTGACCCAGGCGGAGCTCAGAAGATTCAACTGGGAAGTTTTCTCGCATCCTCCATATTCACCAGATCTTTTTCCAAGTGATTTTCACACGTTCCCATGGTAATCATGGAGGTAAGCACTTTAACACCGTAACGAAGATCAATCAGAAGTGAACAGCTGGTTATGAGTATAGGGCCCGACCTGGTACAACACTGGCTTGGAAAACCTTGTGTCACGTCCCCAAAAATACTTGGAAAAACATGTTGGCTATGTAGAAAGGTAACAGAAGGATTGTACAATATAAATAAAATTAATTCAACATGATCAATTGTGTGTAATGTTGTTTTATAAAATAGGGAAACTTACTTATTGGACGACCTTCGTATAAGGACCTACAAAAATATATATAGACACAATAAATAAGAACGATCACTTGGTATTAGGAGGTGACTTTAATGCAAGAATTGGCCAAGCACTCATTGAAGATATAGTGGCAAATAACGGAGAATTAACATTAAATGAAAATGGAAAATCCTTAAGAAATTTTGTGCCTTTAATAAACTTAAAGTGATAAATTCGTTTTTCGGACATCGAGACATACATAAGTACACTTGGGCCAGCAGAGGACAGAGAATCATAATGGGTTATGTAATCGTAAATGAGAAACTTAAAACGCAAGCATTAGATACGAGAGTGTATAGAAGTGACGATGTTTCTTGGGATCATTTCATGCTCTTATCGAAAATACAATTACGGTCAAGATGGTATAAATTGAAGCAAATTAAAGAGAACCGAAATAGGAAACAAACATTCAAAATACATCTACTAAAACAAGAAAGTATAAAGAAATTATACTGCCAACGACTAGAGAACCACTTAGACCAACGAGTTATGAGCTTATACACCAATATACAGTGTGATTTATGAAGAACTGATACATTTCTTTCTTTAATTATTCTGTTCGAAATTCACTCAATGCCCCAATTTTGGCACCAAATTAAGCAGAATGTTCTGGAGTTTCGATTGCCTGTCACTAGATGCACAGATGTTCATGTTTTATTCGTAATTGTTAGTTCTATTGTCGGCAACTGTTTTTGAGATTTTGTTCTAGTCAACGTGAAAATGGAGTACACATTAAATGAACGACTCTTCCTTGTACAGCAATACTGGATTACGAATTCAATTACACTCAAAGGGCATACCAGAGAAAATTTGGTGCTCGGAATTCTCCTCAAAGAAACGCAATACTGGGACTGGTAAACAAATTGGAAATAATTGGATCTCTGCGAGTGAAAAAGGCAAAACTCGTTCATCTAGGCTTCCCACGGTTGTTGACGTAAGAGCACGACTGGATCAGTCACCCAAAAAAACATTAAGACTTTTGTTACAGGAGACAGGGTACAGCTACTCAATGTGTCAGAGAGCTGTGAAAAGTGCGGGCCTAAAGCCGTATAGGATTACGGTTGTCCACCTGTTACAGGAACCAAATAAGGATAGACGACTGAATTATTGTCGTTGGTTTCAGGGGTTCATTGTGCAAAATCCTGTCATATTGTCCATTGCATGATTCACAGATGAAGCATGGTTCCATTTATCCGGTTAGGTGAACTCGCATAAATGCACCCGGTTAAAATCGGAGTTTGGTGCATAATATCCGCACAGAGAATGGTGGGACCAATTCTTTTTTCAAAACAATCTGAACACTGCAGAGTATCGACGGATTTTCATGAAGTTTGCTGAGTTACTAGACGATTTAGAGCTGAGTCTAGGATATTTTCATGGAGTTTGCTGAGTAACTAGACGATTTAGAACTGAGTCTAGGATATTTTCATGGAGTTTGCTGAGTAACTAGACGATTTAGAGCTGAATCTAGGATATTTTCATGGAGTTTGCTGAGTAACTAGACAATTTAGAGCTGAGTCTAGCATATTTTCATGGAGTTTGCTGAGTAACTAGACGATTTAGAGCTGAGTCTAGAATATTTTCATGGAGCTTGCTGAGTAACTAGACGATTTAGAGCTGAGTCTAGAATATTTTCATGGAGTTTGCTGAGTAACTAGACGATTTAGAGCTGAGTCTAGGATATTTTCATGGAGTTTGCTGAGTAACTAGACGATTTAGAGTTGAGTCTAGGATATTTTCTTGGAGTTTGCTGAGTAACTAGACGATTTAGAGCTGAGTCTAGAATATTTTCATGGAGTTTGCTGAGTAACTAGACGATTTAGAGCTGAGTCTAGGATATTTTCATGGAGTTTGCTGAGTAACTAGACGATTTAGAGCTGAGTCTAGGATATTTTCATGGGGTTTGCTGAGTAACTAGACGATTTAGAGCTGAGACTAGCATATTTTCATGGAGTTTGCTGAGTAACTAGACGATTTAGAGCTGAGTCTAGAATATTTTCATGGAGTTTGCTGAGTAACTAGACGATTTAGAGCTGAGTCTAGGATATTTTCATGGAGTTTGCTGAGTAACTAGACGATTTAGAGCTGAGTCTAGCATATTTTCATGGAGTTTGCTGAGTAACTAGACGATTTGGAGCTAAGTCTAGGATATTTTCATGGAGTTTGCTGAGTAACTAGACGATTTAGAGCTGAGTCTAGGATATTTTCATGGAGTTTGCTGAGTAACTAGACGATTTAGAGCTGAGTCTAGGATATTTTCATGGAGTTTGCTGAGTAACTAGACGATTTGGAGCTAAGTCTAGGATATTTTCATGGAGTTTGCTGAGTAACTAGACGATGTAGAGCTGAGTCTAGGATATTTTCATGGAGTTTGCTGAGTAACTAGACGATTTAGAGCTGAGTCTAGGATATTTTCATGGAGTTTGCTGAGTAACTAGACGATGTAGAGCTGAGTCTAGGATTTTTCCATGGAGTTTGCTGATAACTAGACGATTTAGAGCTGAGTCTAGAATATTTCCATGTAGTTTGCTGATAACTAGACGATTTAGAGCTGAGTCTAGAATATTTCCATGGAGTTTGCTGATAACTAGACGATTTAGAGCTGAGTCTAGAATATTTCCATGGAGTTTGCTGATAACTAGACGATTTAGAGCTGAGTCTAGAATATTTCCATGGAGTTTGCTGAGTAACTAGACGATTTAGAGCTGAGTCTAGGATTTTTCCATGGAGTTTGCTGATAACTAGACGATTTAGAGCTGAGTCTGGAATATTTCCATGGAGTTTGCTGAGTAACTAGACGATGTAGAGCTGAGTCTAGGATTTTTCCATGGAGTTTGCTGAGTAACTAGACGATTTAGAGCTGAGTCTAGAATATTTCCATGGAGTTTGCTGAGTAACTAGACGATGTAGAGCTGAGGCTAGGATTTTTCCATGGAGTTTGCTGAGTAACTAGACGATGTAGAGCTGAGTCTAGGATTTTTCCATGGAGTTTGCTGAGTAACTAGACGATGTAGAGCTGAGTCTAGAATATTTCCATGGAAGTTGCTGATAACTAGACGATTTAGAGCTGAGTCTAGAATATTTCCATGGAGTTTGCTGAGTAACTAGACGATTTAGAGCTGAGTCTAGGATATTTTCATGGAGTTTGCTGAGTAACTAGACGATTTGGAGCTGAGTCTAGGATATTTTCATGGAGTTTGCTGAGTAACTAGACGATGTAGAGCTGAGTCTAGGATTTTTCCATGGAGTTTGCTGATAACTAGACGATTTAGAGCTGAGTCTAGAATATTTCCATGGAGTTTGCTGAGTAACTAGACGATGTAGAGCTGAGTCTAGGATTTTTCCATGGAGTTTGCTGAGTAACTGGACGATTTAGAGCTGAGTCTAGAATATTTCCATGGAGTTTGCTGAGTAACTAGACGATGTAGAGCTGAGTCTAGGATTTTTCCATGGAGTTTGCTGAGTAACTAGACGATTTAGAGCTGAGTCTAGGATATTTTCATGGAGTTTGCTGAGTAACTAGACGATTTAGGGCTGAGTCTAGGATATTTTCATGGAGTTTGCTGAGTAACTAGACGATGTAGAGCTGAGTCTAGGATTTTTCCATGGAGTTTGCTGATAACTAGACGATTTAGAGCTGAGTCTAGAATATTTCCATGGAGTTTGCTGAGTAACTAGACGATGTAGAGCTGAGTCTAGGATTTTTCCATGGAGTTTGCTGAGTAACTAGACGATTTAGAGCTGAGTCTAGAATATTTCCATGGAGTTTGCTGAGTAACTAGACGATGTAGAGCTGAGTCTAGGATTTTTCCATGGAGTTTGCTGAGTAACTAGACGATGTAGAGCTGAGTCTAGGATTTTTCCATGGAGTTTGCTGAGTAACTAGACGATGTAGAGCTGAGTCTAGAATATTTCCATGGAGTTTGCTGATAACTAGACGATTTAGAGCTGAGTCTAGAATATTTCCATGGAGTTTGCTGAGTAACTAGACGATTTAGAGCTGAGTCTAGGATATTTTCATGGAGTTTGCTGAGTAACTAGACGATTTGGAGCTGAGTCTAGGATATTTTCATGCAGTTTGCTGAGTAACTAGACGATGTAGAGCTGAGTCTAGGATTTTTCCATGGAGTTTGCTGAGTAACTAGACGATGTAGAGCTGAGTCTACAATATTTCCATGGAGTTTGCTGATAACTAGACGATTTAGAGCTGAGTCTAGAATATTTCCATGGAGTTTGCTGAGTAACTAGACGATTTAGAGCTGAGTCTAGGATATTTTCATGGAGTTTGCTGAGTAACTAGACGATTTGGAGCTGAGTCTAGGATATTTTCATGGAGTTTGCTGAGTAACTAGACGATGTAGAGCTGAGTCTAGGATTTTTCCATGGAGTTTGCTGAGTAACTAGACGATGTAGAGCTGAGTCTAGGATTTTTCCATGGAGTTTGCTGAGTAACTAGACGATGTAGAGCTGAGTCTAGGATTTTTCCATGGAGTTTGCTGAGTAACTGGACGATTTAGAGCTGAGTCTAGAATATTTCCATGGAGTTTGCTGAGTAACTAGACGATGTAGAGCTGAGTCTAGGATTTTTCCATGGAGTTTGCTGAGTAACTAGACGATGTAGAGCTGAGTCTAGGATTTTTCCATGGAGTTTGCTGAGTAACTAGACGATGTAGAGCTGAGTCTAGAATATTTCCATGGAGTTTGCTGATAACTAGACGATTTAGAGCTGAGTCTAGAATATTTCCATGGAGTTTGCTGAGTAACTAGACGATTTAGAGCTGAGTCTAGGATATTTTCATGGAGTTTGCTGAGTAACTAGACGATTTGGAGCTGAGTCTAGGATATTTTCATGGAGTTTGCTGAGTAACTAGACGATGTAGAGCTGAGTCTAGGATTTTTCCATGGAGTTTGCTGAGTAACTAGACGATTTAGAGCTGAGTCTAGAATATTTTCATGGAGTTTGCTGAGTAACCAGACGATTTGAGCTGAGCTCTACTTGATGAAATTCTTCAAATTTTAATTTTGCATATTATTGTTCCAATAATTCTTTATAATCAAACATTAAATTTTATGCAACATTAACATTTTCCTGAACAAAAATTAAGTATGTTTATTATCATTCAGCCAATTTTAAAATATACAGTAACATCTGACAGTCAAATACAAATACATGTAGATGTATACATGGCATTTCCCTTTCCGCCAACTGTTTAATTTCCTAAAACGCTCATTATCTAAGAATTAATAAAATATTAATACTAAAACTATAGTTGATATGAGGTAAAGGTTCCATATCTCGTCGTTCAATTTCAAAGAATGTGCATCATGAGAAACATTCTATATTTCTCTCCTCCCAAAAAGTAAGAAAACAAACATACTAAAATTTAATTTTTAAATTCAGCCACAATTTGTACACACCTTGAGCGCATTGTATAAACATCGCGTTTCAGCATGTATATGTTCTGAAAAACACAATTACAAATGGATTTTGATTTTACAGTGTTCGAGGATTTATTCCGCGAATGTGATTGTTTTTAATTTGTTGAACAGGCAATATTCTGGGGCCTTATGATACATTTATGACTGTAGCGACATGCAAGCCGACGGTCATGTGAGCATAAAAATTCTTATGTCGTTTTGTTCTAAAAGTTTTTAGTTTCTGTTACTCGAAAAGTTATTATTTATTTATTTTGGGGGTCTCGGCTTCGATTCCTTTTGGACGGTTAGCTACCTCCCATTTCGTTTCTTTGTATCTTGCAGGGTGACAGAGTTAGGCATAGTGGACGGTGAATGTTGTGTAGAGAACTGGTCGCTGGCGGGAAACTTTTGGCCCAATTTGACCATGAGGATAGAGGCAGCCGGGGATGTTCTGTCTAGAAACGCTAAGGACTACGCTGTGCCTAGCCTGCCACCATCAGATCTGACCGATCTTTGTATTATTTCGTCTCATCTGTACCTCACAATTTCTGATCCCTATCACTAATGCGCAGCAGCGAGGCGAATAGACATGAACCTTGCCGATAAAGAAACCTAGATTGTGTGGCCGAACCCTTCGCACTGAAGTGTAAATTGTAGTCTAGTGTCCAAGGGATACATTACTATACGTTTTGGCTTGACATTAACATTCAAGGCATCGACGCAGATCTTCTCAGCCCTTCTAGCTTAGTCCTGTACTTTGAATTGCCTTCAACAGCTTTTTGCTTGAGCCTTTTGTATCCTTGACCTTGTACGTAGCTTCTTTTGCCTTTCCAAATTTTGTTCGTCATTTAACAAGCACTTTCGAAGGACATCTCCTTTGAAATGACGTAGTCAAATGCACCGAAAGCAACAATAAAATCAAATAAAACACATCCTCTAAACCAGTTTTAAGACTTTTTCCTGCCTCTGCATCTGAAATAGAAGTTTATGCCACTGTTAAGGAAAGTATAAACCTCTTTATGAGTCAGATATTTGCATTCGCGCTGCAGGTGAGGTTGCACGTAAAAATAGCCTTTTTTTCTTTCTTCTTCTTTTTGATTCCAGGTTTCTCTGTGTTTTTTTTTTTGTCTTATTCGTTACTTTTCTGCGTTCACATTAAAATATCCCAAATGCAATTTCTTGGACGAATATCAGGATATAAATTAAAGGATCGTAACATACACAACACCCAAATACGGGAAGAATTAAGCATATCCGTATAAATAAGAGGAGAAAATACATAATATTGAATGGCAGTGGTTTCAACACATATCAGGGTTGAAAGACAACAGAATAACAACACAAAAGGCCGGCGTTCAATCGGGCGACCTAGAGCCTAAAGGGAAGACGCCTTTGCATCGGAACGGGCTTCATAGCCTAAGCTTGAAGAGGAAGAAGACCTTAAAGCATAAATTTAATTAAAACCTCTAGACGTAAAATGTATTAAGGCCAAATCATGTAAACCCTGCTTACATTTAATATACGAGGGCAGTTCCAGAAAAACCCGACCTGATGTATATATAGCGGTTGTTGTTTCAAACAAATGGCTATGGTAGAAAGTACCACCCTTATAAAGCTTAAGTTTGAAGTTTGACGATGCAACGTTGTTTGGTAATTGTTTGGCAGCCATTAATAGTGAACTCTCAGCGAATTTGTAAGCTAGATAAAACTGACCATCGTTATGTGATAAAATACTTTCATTTGAAAGGTCTTAGTCCAATAATATTAAAGCTGAGCTAGATTCTACTCTGGGAGTCTGATCCTTCGTTTACAATAAAAATATTGGGGTGGAAGACTTTAAGCAAGGCCATACGAGCTGCAAGACGAACATCGCAGTGGTCGACCAAATGAGATGACCACGCCAGAAATTGTGAAGAATATCCACAAAATGGTATTGGATGACCGTCAATTGAAAGTGCGCGAGCTAGCAAACATCGTAGGCATTTCGAAAAAGCGCTGTACATCGCATTTAGATGTGAGAAAGCTGTGCGCAAGATGAGTGCCGCGTTTAATCGCAATGGAACAAAACGAGCATCGTGAGGATGTTTCAGTCGAATGTTTGACAATGTTTCGCTGCAATAAAGACAAGTTTTTGCGTCGATTCATAACCATGGATGAAACATGGGTCCACCACTTTACAGCTGAGACGAAGGAACAGTCAAAATAGTGGACTGAAAGGGGGAATCGGTTCCAAAGAAGGCGAAGGCAGTTCATCTACAGGCAAGGTCATGGCGTCAGTTTTTTGAGATGCGCGTGGGATCATTTTCATTATCTTCAAAAAGGAAAAGCAATCAATTGCGAGTATTATGCAAACTTATTGCAGCGTTTGAATGATGAAATTAAGCAAAAACGGCCGCATTTAGCGAAACAGAAAGTTCTGTTTCATCAAGACAATGCACCAGTTCACACATCCATTATCGCCATGGCCAAAATCAACGAGTTAAAGTTCGAATTGCTTCCTCATGCACCCTATTCGTCAGACTTAGCTCCCTCTGATTATTTTCTGTTTACAAAGTTGAAGAAATCGCTTGGTGGTAAACGATTTGCCAACAATGAAGAGGTGGAGTTTGCAGTTGATGGCTATTTTGCAGAACTCGACGGTTCTCACTATAAATAGGGTATCGAATCTATTGAACGTCGCTAGGAAAAGTGTATCGAGCTGAAAGGAGACTATGTAGAGAAATAAAGATTTTTTTTTCCAAAATGTTTGTGTTTTCTTTGTTAGGTCGGGTGCTTCTGGGACAGCCCTCGTAGATTACAACCATATATGATTTGAAGGTTATCGAATTTCACTTAGGTGTGTACCAAGTGACCAATTCTGGCACAAACGAATTGAATTTAAATCATAGCAGTCTCTGCTACAATTTTATCGCTTTTATTTTATCACCTCCATATGTAATAATTGTTTTCTCCTTATTGTCCCTTAAATTGTTTCAATTTTTATCTTAAGAATTAGATTAGAGATAAGGAGGGATTTGTTGGAGTTTCTCGACCTCCCACACGTCAGCCTAAATAGGCTTGTTGTTCAACCCCATTGGAAAGGATGCCTTCGTTGTTTCCCAAAATCTGTTCCATGAACAAGTTGCAGTATCTTCGTTCCAATGTCAGCATCCTTTCATATATCTTCCCTGGTTATAGAAAGAGTCTTTTTCTTGCCATTAATGGACAATCAAAGAGGATATGCGAGGCAGTTTCCTCATCCTCTTTGCACATTTTACAAATGGGTTCATCCTTGTAGATGTTTACGTAGATGTTTCCTGAAGTATCTATGTTCAGAAATTAATGCAACTACTTTCCTTATTCCTGTTCTATCCAGCCTCAGGGGAGATGAGGAAAGGGTGTTACATGGATCTAACACCAGTTTCCTGGCTTGTCTTTGTTCAGGACAGGTTTTCCTCCTGAGTTGGTGTGCTTTCCCAATCCGTGCTTCTACCTAGATTTTGACAGTACGTGTACTGATTTCAATCACGGGTTCAGGGTCAACATAGGGTATTTTAGTACCGCTTTTAGTCAGCTGATCAACTTTTTCATTTCCATAGATGCCCTAATGCCCCGGCACCCACCGCATTTCTAGCCTGTTGCGAGATGACAAAGCAATCAGGACTTTTAAGCATTCCCATACAAGTTTTGATTTTTCCTGATCTGAGGAGAGTGATTTTAAAGCACTTTGAATGTCTGTGAGAATGAGAATCCGTTTGCCTTGGTAACCTTTCTCAAAACCTCTTAGAGCACAGCTCAGGATAGCAAATACTTCTGCCTGAAAGACTATGAAATATTTCCAAAGGCTTATACTCCTTGGAGATAGGCCATATATGCTTGCGCCCGATTGTATCCCTATACGGAATCCATTTGTGAGCCACATAAGTTGGCCACATACTGATTAATTCATCCAGTCTTCTCGAGACCAAGAGTTGCTTTAAATGAAGGGAAAGAACAGTATTGGGTATTCATTAGGTCAGACCGCATACCCAATACTGGAAATTTAAGATAACCAATGCTATGCAATCTGCATAGCCTTGTATGTAATATCCCTCCTGGGTCATATCTTTGAATAGACCGTCCATCAGGAGACTTCAAAGCAGGGGGGAGTTCTCTCAAAGTAGGGAGAGAACCTCCCCCTGCGGGCATCCCCTCGCTTCCCCATGGAGGCTAGCTGTAATTTTTCTACTTCTGAACATGGAGTTTATCCAACTACAGAGAGTGTCATTGACTCCATACTTCAGTGCAGCCAAAACCATAGACTCATAGGGGGTGTTATCAAAAGCACCCTCTATGTCTAGGAAAGCTCCTAGGGCTATTTCCTTTCAAGCCATTGAGCCCTCAAGTCTATTGACGAGACTGTGCAGCGCGGTTACACAGGGCTTTGATGGTTGGTAGGCAATTAATTTCGATGGAGGCGAGTATCTAACAGTACTACCCACCTTCGAATGTGCCTTTCGATCAGCCCTTCCAAAGCTTTGAAAGGAACGACGCAAGTCTGATCGGTTGGTAGCCCTTAGTTTCGGTGTAACTATTATACCTGCGCTTAGGAATATACACTAGTCTAGAGCTCTCTAGGCCAGTGAAATTTAGCTAAAAGCTATACTTGCCCGGAAGAGATTACAGAGGAGGATATATAGCGAGACAGGTCTCTTCTGCAACACTGCAGGAAAGATACCGTCTCCATCTGGTGATTTCAACGGGTTAAATTTATCGCTTTCCCATTTAACGCTAGAATTGTGAACTACTTAACGTGCAAGTTCCTCTGCGATGCTCTTGGTGGTATCTTTGGGATGTTTTAAACTTAAATACCAAGTCTGGTGTTGATCCGACGTTTCGTTTTTCAATTATGCTGTTCACAGAAGACATGGAAACACAAACACGGACCTTTCTTCTAATTTTTTTTATTCAGGGGGCATCAAAACATGTATTTCCGTTGAAATGTCGTTATCGAATTTTTTATTGCAATGCAACACCTTCTCTACCTACTTATATGGGAGAAAGAAAACAAAAATTAAATATTATTAGTATATTAAATTAATTTTCTTTGGGTTTCGTACGAGGAGCCCCTTAAGGCTAACCTATCAAGCGAGATGGCTCCGCGGTAAAGTGCGAGGCTCACATTAGGGAGTTCCTAGGTTTGACTCCTGAAGCAGGCCACTCTGACCATTGTTTTTTCATGGTTTTCTGTGATTGTGTAGCCGAATTCTGGAGTGGTTTCTCTTCCACCACGAATTTTCTTTCCTTCTTTTCCTATTGTTACGCTTCCCCTTTCAGCTGTGCAGTGTCAGTCGATGTTCGACAGATGACGCAGATGTTTGCTTGTTAGAAAGTTGTTCACGGGCCTGCCACATGACAGCCTTCCTGAGTCACCTCCGATGGTGGTTCCAGTTCTCTTCGGTTCCTTCAGAGGGAAGTTGTGACCGACTCGTTAAATTTGGAATCGTTAGGGATCTCTGGGCAGCTCTGTCGGCCGACCTGTCCTGGGGTTTCTTCACCTCAACCGTTACTCCTGGGGATGGTAAGCACAAAGATTCGTGTTGGTCGTGGTGCGAGGTGTTGCCTCCGTTCTCTTGTCATTATCGTAATGACAACAAATTACTTACATACCAATTCTTGATGAATAAGATGTGTAAAAAGCTATAGATATACGTTATTCAACGAGTTTAGTTTTAGTTTTATTTATGGACGCTCTTTAACTACTATAGTCCTTAGCGTCCCATTCTATATTGGGCGTGAAAGACCAATTTTGCTCAGGGGCCTCTTTATCAGGCTTGAGGTTCTTTTACGTGCCGTAAATCTACGACACGGGACCACCGATTTACTTCCCTTCCGAAGGAAGCCATGCTAATGATTTTTACGCCCGAAATAATCCATCGCCCTCCCGCGAGCTCGGGAACTAGAGGCTAGCATGGTAACCACTACACCACGGAGGACGACTAAGTTATTCAACGAAGAGGGATACCCACAGAAACCTATTGTATCTACTATACCCAGGAAGAAGGGATGAGGTGAAGGAACCACATGAGCTATACTCCGTAGGTAGACAGGCCACATAGACGCGCAGAAGTCCCTAACGTTTCCAAGTTCGCAGAGCTGTTCCACCGCTTGAGCCGCCGAGGGAGAAAAAGTGCGATGAACGACCCACCAATCAAGCAGCTCTCTGGTGACCACGAGGGGGTACTCTTTCCATTAAACATGCATCCGTTTCATCTATACGGCACTGTCATACACCACAAAACCTGAAGCATACCTGAAAGAGTCGTCCTCTGTGGTCTTGTGGTACCATGATAGCCTCTAATTCCCCTCCCGAGGCGGAGGGGGATGGATTTTTTCGGGCGTAAAAGTCCTTAGCATGGCTTCCTTCGGGTAGGGAAGTAAAGCCGGTCCCGTGTCGTAGCGTAGATCTACAGCGTGAAAGAATCTCAAGCTTGATAGAGAGGCCTCTGAGCAAAATTTTCGGTCTTTCACGCCGAATATAGAATGGGACGCTAAGGACCATAGTAGTTAAAGTACGTCCATAAATAAAACTGAATTTAAATTAACACCTGAAACAGGAGAAGAAAATGGAATGAAACGGAAATCACTGTAGATAAGAAACCACTCCAACATTCGCCTGCCGACCCCGGGGAAAACACAAAAAAACCCATGGGCCAGAGTGAGCGATCCCCGGGATCGAACTCGGGACCTCCCGAATGCGAGTCGCACACGTTACGGCGGCACCGTTTCGTTCGGTGTAAAGCACTACCATGGTGGTCGATCATAAAAAAAAACACCTTATAGTGATCCGGTTTTTAAAAATCTGACTATCGCTTTAGCCTCTCCGTAAGGGGGAGGTTTCCGACCCCTTCAGCTGCCGTGGTGCGGAAATTGAAATTGAGTTTTATTTATGGACGCTCTTTAACTACTATGGTTCTTAGCGTCCCATTCTATATTGGGCGTCAAACACCGGCAATTTTGCTCAGAGGCCTCTTTATCAGGCTTGAGGTTCTTTTACTTGCCGTAAATCTACGACACGGAACCACCGGCTTTACTTCCCTTCCGAAGGAAGCCGTGCTAAGGATTTTTACGCCCGAAAAAATCCATCGCCCTCCGCCGGGTTTGAACCCGCGACCTTGGGAACTAGAGGCTAGCACGGTACCACTAGTCCACGACGGGCGCTGCGTACTCTAGCACTCGTGATAGTTCTAAGTTACTAGAAGTACACCGGGCCGAACAATCGAGGCCCTCCCGATAGGGAGTTGTTCGGATTGGGTTGGATTCGGCGGGGCAGTGGTTCCCGATACCATGGGAGATTGGGTACGATTGGCTGGTTTTCCGCCCAGGCGGTGTTGTGAGACGCCCAGATGTTCTCCGGCATCAACCATGAGTGAGAGCTGGTAGACAGTAACTAGATATACTGTCGGCCCCATCGGGGTTATTCGGTAGTCTTCCCTGATAATGTTTTCCCTATTGAGCTGACGCGCGTAAGCGGCGTATCCACTTCCGTCCCTTCGTGACAGGAGACGAGAAGAGGATGGTGTCCTAACGCAGTCTTGGCCACGCAGGGGGGGAGCAGAATATAAAATAGGTGCTGCCCTAATGGAAAAGCCCTACGAGCATGGCTCCTGTTGTCCAAGGGTGAGTAATCAGTCCAGCGCCCGTTGGTCTTTATATCGCTTTAGCCTACTATATCCTTCTTACACCTAAAATGAAATGTAAAAGCGTAATGAAAATTTATCTCAATTAACAAGAAGTAGATAGGAAAATAATGTTTGTAAGATTAGTTTGCAGAAGAGTGAGTAGAAAAGCTCATGTGAATGCAGCACATCAGATATATATATAATCTTTCTTGCAGGGATGACAAACATAGTTTAACCTGTAACAAAGGATGATAAGGCTTTTTAAGTTACAGTTTCCATAAGGACAGCTTTGTGAAGGTGCATAGTGGCACATAACGTAATAATATTGACGTTTACCAAAGTCATCTTTAAACTGATGGAACTTACATTTGTAACAGTTTGTGTGTACGTACCGCAGTTGAAGTGCATCGTCCGAATGTTCTGTAGTTTTCGCACGAAGTGACGCAGCGTTTTCTCTCAGATTCGTGACACAGCCTGAAGAAAATGTATACAAAGAAGCAACTCCCGCCTGAACAGAGTCCAAGTGACTGTTTCAAGAACATCACGTATGTGAGTTTCAAGTGTCAAAACAACAAACACCGTTAGAGTAATTACCAAATAAACTTGTGGAAGCTGTCAAAATGTCTCAACGTTGCGGAAGGACAAAGTGCAACTGTGCAATCAACCATCCATCTTAGTAGTTCTTCCGTATATGTTTTTTAGAATCAGTGAATGGTGTTGTGACTAAAACCTTCACTCCCTGATGAAAATGTAGCATAATCTTCATTAATAAAACCAGCAGTGTGGTGGTTAGTATGGTAGCCTACAAATCCAGTTCAGTTCCCAGCCAGTTAATTTTCTTTAACCAGGATTATTCCCTATCCTCCCTGAAAACGAGTAAACATCTTTGCCAATGAGAGATTGTTCCAAAACCAAGGTTTTCGATTGGATCTGAGGGTTAAAGGCTTTATCTTGAATGATGCGACTGATGGCCCCGAGTGTGACACTCAGCAGGTATCGGCTCGAATGATTTCGCTCTGCGGTAGCTTAGCTCACGCACCACGGATGATGGCGGCTTTCACAGTTCAGTCTAGGCATGGTGTATAGTGGGAATAACGTTTTGTGTAGCTGCATGTACGAGGGTTGATCAATAAAGACTGAGACTGATTTTTTTCTGTAGTTTCCTTGATAGTTTTATGTCTCTACCACGAATACTTGAAAAGAGCAGGATTTCATGTATAATGTCCATAAGCGACAGGACTCTCGTAACGGTAGGTTGGTAGTAATGCTGTATATTGTTGACTCTGCTTGAATATCGCATACCACAAAATGGAGGTGACACGAGAGGAGCAATACAGCGCAATAAAATTTTATTTTCGTTTAAATCATACAGCCTTGAAACTTTCGAAAAGCTGAAGCAAGCATGCGGTGAAAATGCACTACCTCGTGCAACGGTGTTTAGGTGGTTCAAGGACTTCAAAGAAGGGCGAGTCCTCTACGCTAAGCAAGGTGGGCCTGGTGTTTCGGAATGGAATGATTTACCAGCATGCAGGTCCCCCCTCACACTACTGTTACAGCAGCTACTACACGTCAGTATTGGCTACACTGAGGAAGCACATTACAAGGAAACGTCTAGAACATCATCGGAATGGGTGGCGACTTCATCACGACAATGCGCGGCCTCACGTCGCAAATCAAGTCCAGGAATGTTTGGCTAAATTCAATATTACCTGTGTGCCGCATCCGCCTTAAAGCCCCGGTCTTACCCCCTGTCATTTCTTTTTATTCCCATTAATAAAGGCAAAGCTCCAGGACATTCGATTTGAGAGCACTGAAGCAGTGCTAAAGAAAAGTGAGGCGATTCTCAAAGACCTGACAAAAAATGGCCTGCACCATGTGTTCGAGGACTGGCAGAGACACTATAAAAGGTACATTCAGTTAGGAGGGGACAAATTCGAAAAAGATTATGTCAACATTGAAATGGAGTAATAAATATCTGTGAAAAAAAATCAGTCTCAGTCTTTATTGATCAGCCC
This sequence comes from Deroplatys truncata, assembly GCA_030765065.1. NCBI lineage: Eukaryota > Metazoa > Arthropoda > Insecta > Mantodea > Mantidae > Deroplatys > Deroplatys truncata. The sequence goes on from CM060983.1 coordinate 43,433,425, forward strand.
TCGTAGTTATCAGGGTGTATACAACAGAACAACGTGTGTTTATTGTGTTAAGCTTTGCTGAACGAAGTCAGATGCGGACTGCCACATTAGATTTATATAGAAATTCAATTGTGTCACAATTCCTGAAAAATCCACAATTTGTAGACTACTAGAAAAATTTCAACAGACTAGGTCCGTGCTAGCCAAAGACATGCACAGCCAATACTCTTAACCAAGGAAAAATTAGATGAGATAGGGGCTCTGTGGAAAGAAATCCAAGAAAATCACTGCCCCGTATTAGGTGTTTTTAATAACAATAATTGATTCACTCTCCAGATCTAAATCTATGAGATTATTATCTGAGGGGAATGCTTAGTGATAAAGTTTATGTAACAAATCTCCATACGCTCGACGAATTAGAAGACAGTATCCGGCGTGCGTTTTACAGTATCTTGGATGGAAAAAAATTCGTCGAGTGTGCAGTAATGTGTTCAACAAGCACTTGTATAGACACAGAAGGGATTTTTTTTCGAACAGTTTTTATAATCAGAGGTAAGTGTAACATTCATATTGTTTTGCGCTTTAGGGGAGTAACGTTGGGTCGGTCCGCCGATAATGCACAAATGGATTCGTGTTGTAGTGCCGTGGGAGCAGCGAGCTACTAGTATGTCATTCAAAATAAACCCGATGTAAATATACGTGCAAGTGGTTCATCTATATCAGGATGTCGTTTTGAGTGGCTCGGTGAATTCCCTCAAATTTCATGGCTTTCTGGCAGCTGGCCTCTACCGCGACACTGGTAATGTATACCGGTTGAAAGGGAAGTCACTACATTGATTTAAACCAGTTAGAGATCTCATTATTTGGAACATATTTTGTATCTTTCATTTTTTTCTGTGACCGTTTCCTGCAGAGATATTTTAGGTTTTTCGGGAACGTAAAACGCACATGTTGGCAAGCTTCTGCAGCCTGTGGCAACCGAATGGTAGCTGCCAAGGGGGGTTGCACTCACTCAAAACCAGAGGTAGGTCAGCGCGAAATAGGTTTCACTTTCGCGTGGTTCATGAGTGTAGATAAACGTTTCGTGCCCATACGTTCACAGCAAATCGCTTTTGGAAATGATGCTTCCTGGTGCTGTGAGGGTTTTCTTCCTCCCATGTATGGGTGTTATGAAAATTGAAAATGCCAGTTTTTGTAAAGGGAGCTTCGTCTGTTGCCATAATTAATTGTGGCATATCTGTACCTTATTGTAGGAACCGATTAACGAAAGCCAGCGCAGGCGCGTAATCCGTGGCTGTGAGGCACTGTATACGTTGGATATGATACAGTCGTAATAACTGTTGTTTTAGCGTCCTGAGAACACACTAATGGATTTAAAATTGCTTCCTCTGCCGCGACGACATTTCATGCTCGCCCTCCTTCGTGTGCTGGCTGCACGCTCCCTGGTGCTTACGCCTGATTATCCACTAAACACACCTTGGGTTCTTTTATCATTAAACCTGTGAGTTTCAATGCGCAGTACGATGTTATTCTAATAATGACTCAACTTCTAGTGGAGCTGACATAAACATGATGTCCTTTTCAGTAAGCGGCCGGGAAACACTTATTTCGCCAAAACATTACGCCACCCTTTCGTTGTGTTAGTTTAGATTAAGCGTCGTGTAGAAAACAAAACCTCCCAGTTCAGGTATGCTGTTTTGGTTACGTCCGGGAGCCGGTTCTCACACTGACCAACCTTGACTTGGCAACGTTGGCTATGTCTGCGACAACATTACGTCTGCAAAACGGTGTTCGGAAGATGATTAATTATTTCAAAACCCGAAACTAGCTCAGAAATAGGTTACTCTACCCATCTACAGGTAACAAACTATTATCTTCATACATTCTCGTGGAATAATGCATCTAATTTGGCAAAACAACTATTTTTTTTCTAAAACGGCTGATAACAGAACAAAATGCTATTATACTTTTTTGTATGTAATACGTCTATAAAGTACTTATTAGAAGTATGTAATAAGTTCCCTTCAACCCTGTATGCACCTCCGATGAAATATCGATATATTTGTTTTAAATTGTTCCGAAATTTTAGCGTTTTTTAATAAAGAATTTAAACTGATTTTAGAGAGCAATGCACTGCAGCTCTTACAAAGGAGGAAAGTTTGGAAACCGCAGATGTAGAATGCGAATTAGTAGTCACTCACCAGCGTTTAAAACACGAGAAATTAGCGGTAGTATAGAATGGTCCTTAAGGCACTAACCAGTGCCTCATCCATGCATTTCATGTGAAGTCACGAAGTGATCCTTTCCTCTTAACCAAGAATCATCCTTTCACCTTTGGCTCAGTTGTGTGACGGTGAAAGTTGGCGCATCCTTCCGCTAAGGTATATATAATCAATTAAGAGCCTGCAACGTTGTAAACATTATTTTCTAAAGTATTCAATAAACATGTCTGAAAATTTAATATTGTATCACTTACGTAAGCATTTAACGGTTTTAAGCTTCATTTGAATATTTTCTTAACCTTTCAAGTTATTGAGTTTAAAAATGAATTTTAATGTCCTATGCCAAATCTTCCACGCGAAGAAATTTTAAAACTAATCTGACGTGTTACACTCACATGACTTTCTCTACTATTGTAAAAACTATTTTACAAACGCTTATTCCCATCTACTTCATGTTAATCGATATAAAAATTTGCAGAAACTATCGTATTGATAATTTTCTTGTAGGTACAAGGGGAATATGGTAGGCTTTAAGTGATGGTCAAATCTTTTAAGAGCTGGTTGCTATGTGGCGCATTCCATTCTCTTTGCATGTCCAGGACAAAAAAAAAATGAATAACGAATTCCCATTTGAGAAAAAGTATTGGAAAATTTAAAGGAATAACAAGCAATATCTCGAAAATAGTTCACTCAATAAAAAAATGTATATGCCATAAATTGTGTATTTTAATGCGATCTACATTTTTTGTGTAGTAAAACTTTGTCTATCTCTTATGGTTTACCAGTTATGCAAAACTCGTTCACAATGAAGAATACTTTTGGAGACATTCCCAGAAATTCAAGATACACATTTTATTTGTCATGAAAGTATCTTAAATATATATGATATTTTATTCAAAATCGTTAGAGCCATTTCTGAGAAAATTACAATTTTCGAGAAATGTTCCATGTAAAGGGTAATCTGGGGTGGGGAGATTTTCTTGAAAACCTTCGTGTCGCATCCCCGGAAGACACTGAACCTAAATACCAAGTTTGGTGTTTATGCGACTGTTCGTTTCTGAGTTATGTTGTTCACAGACACACACACACACACACGGACATGTTTCCAAAAATGCTTTTTTTTGGATTTAGGGTGCCTCAAAACATATATTTCCGGTGAAATCTTGGTATCGAATTTTTGGGTGGAATACAATACTTCCCCTAATGACTATACGTAGCAGAGAAAGTAAAAAAAACGAATAACGAATTCCCATTTGAGAAAAAGTATTAAGTATTGGAAAATTCAATTAAATAACAACGAATACTCGGAAATGGTAACCCTGTAAACAAAATGTATGACATAAATTGTGTGTTTTAACGAGACGCACATTTTTTGTGTAGTAATATATTGTCTATCTCCTACGGTTTACCAGTTATGCAAAATTCATTCAGAATGTAGACTACTTTTAGGAAAATTCCCAGAAAATTCGCGATATACATTTCATCTCCTATAAAAGTATCTTAAACAAATAATATTTTAATTAAAATCGTTAGTCATTTTTGACAAAATCAAAACTTTCTAAAAATGTTTCATATAAAGGGTAGTCTGAGGTGGGGAGATTTTCTTGAAAATCTTCGTGTCGCATCCTTGAAAGATACTGGAACTAAATACCACGTTTGGTATTTATCCGACTTTTCATTTTTGAGTTATGTTGTTCACAGACAGACATCCGCATAGGTACACAGGCACACACAGGACCTTTTTCAAAAAGTGGTTTTATTTTTAGATTAGATTCATGGGGCCTCAAGACATGTATTTCCGGTGAAATCTCAATATCGTATTTTTGGGTGGAATACAATACTTCCCCTACTTACTATACGTAGTAGAGAAAGTAATAATTTTTCTTTTAAATATCCGTATAATTTACCTGATAACCGCGCATAAGTTTGGGCATATATTATTTTCTGTGAGCGTTTGCCAACAAGAAAATGAGTTTAAAATGTAATATATATTGCAACTCATTATTTTGCTTTAAAATTCAATAACTCGTCTTAAACCCTTCGCAACACAATTAATATGGTAATTTTAATTGATTCACCTTTCGGAATGTGCGCTAAACATTGGTTGAAAACTCCATCTAGCGGACATTTTGAATGAGCAAAGGTGTGGTAAAAAGAATTAAAAAATCTGATGTGTTACACTCACATGACTTTCTCTACTCTTGTAAAAACTATTTTTACAAATGCTTATTCTTCATCTACTTCATGTTAATCGAGATAAACATTTGCAGACTCTATCTTATTGCTAATTTTCTTGTAGATGTAAGGGGAATATATATTTACAAGGACAATATAGAAATACAGTAGCCTTTAAGCATATACATATCTCTTAATAGCTGGTTGCTAGGTACAGTACCATTCCCTTTGCCACAGATTAATACTCTTTGCATATCAAAGACAAAAAAATGAATAACGATTTCCCATTTAAGAAAATAAGTATTGAAAAATTTAAGAGAATAACAAGCAATATCTAGAAAATGGCTCACTCAACAAAAAAAATGTATATGACATGAATTGTGTATTTTAACGCGATCTATATCTTTTGTGTAGTAACATTTTCTCTATCTCTTCTGGTTTACCAGTTATGCAAAAGTCGTTCACAATGAAGAACACTTTTGGAAACATTCCCAGAAAATTCAAGATCTACGTTTTATTTGTCATGAAAACTACTTAAGCATATGATATTTTAATCAAAATCGTTACAGCCGTTTTTGAGAAAATTAAAATTTTCGAAAAATCTTCCATGTAAAGGGTATCCTGGGGTGGGGGGATTTTGTTGAAAACCTTCGTGTCGCATCCCTGGAAGATATTGAACCTAAATACCAAGTTTGGTGTTTATTCGACTGTTCATTTCTGAGTTATGCTGTTCACAGACAGACAGACAGACACAGACACACACACACACAGACACGCACACGGACATGTTTCCAAAAATGCTTTTTTTTGGATTCAGGGGGTCTCAAAACATATATTTCCGGTGAAATCTCGGTATCGAATTTTTGGGTGGAATACAATACTTCCCATACTATACGTAGTAGAGAAAGTAAAAAATGAAAACCTAAAATAAAAATTTCAATTAAATATCAATGGGAAAACAATATTTCAAGTCATCCCTTTTAATATTGTGGCCTAGTCCACTTTTTCTCTAGTCACTTATTTGTTTTTCCTGCACGGAGCACTGCAATTCGAAGACAAAAATTCCAGCCTCTTCTCTCTTCCGGTTGTTCCCTAGGTGTCGAACTCAGGACTCTCCTCGCGTAGACAACCGCTATAGGAATTCCCCGAGGAAACAACAGAAACAAAATTGTATCGAACAACGCAAGTCCAGCGGTTTTCTCTTTATACCCCACAGGCGCTTTCTCGAAGTTTCGCACCAGGCCGAAAGGGAGAGGGAATTTTGGAGATTTCTACCCCGGTCTCTACAACAGTTCCGGACATTTAGTTAGACCGAGAACACCTCCCTCTCTCCAACCAATCACATGGCAGCCGGCGCGAATCCATCCCTGCCAAATACGGGACAAGCAACCAGAGGTATCCCCGCATTATTATTTGTGTACAGGCAATACCTGAAGTCCATTTTCCCGTGCTTAATGAACTTGAGTATTGTCTTTTAGTAGTTATGTGTAAACCGGTTTGTAAAATAAAACAAAAATGCTAGTTTGATTTAATTTTCATTGAATTGTTCATGGCTCATTCGAAAATTAATGGCCACAGTGTTTGTCACTGTAATGGGTAAATAATGTAATGTGATAAGTTGTAAAAAAAATAGTGCTTAATTTGTGTTATATGTGAATTTAATAACACAGTAGGAACTCAAACCACGCAACTTCGATTCTGAATGTCGATACTCTTACGGCTTGAATTACCTGGTCAAATGCTCGCACCCGCATTAAACCTGATTCAGAGAGCCGAGGATCCATGGTTTGAGTCCCGGTGTGCCATTCAATTTTTCAAGTCTGGACCAACTTTCCAACTTTTTGTCAACACCGGTGATTGTGAGAGAGCAATTATCGAAAATAAACACGATCACAAATATGCCAGAAAACATGAAAGCAGGTAATTTTACAATTGAAGAATATGAGCAAATTGAAGTTTTGTTAAAAAAAAAAATTTGAAGTAATTGTATTAATTACGAAAGATGTTTTAGGGATTATGGAATTCTGATCAACCCAAAACAGAAAAGAAGAAATACTCAATACTCAATAGCGAATAATGTTAAAGACATAGAAACCGAGCGAGTTAACTTCGTGGTAACGTAATGACTCGAAAAAAATTGGTCCTCTAACTCTTTCGCCGTCTTTTAGATTTCTTAGCCCTAACACTTCCTGTGGCCTGAAATTTATTATAAAGTTTATGAATTGTTGTACGGCCTGGAAATTTTACACCTGGAAATCGTTCTGCAAATCGTACTTTCACTTGGAGAGCTGACCGAGTTAACACATACGAATCATAAATAAATACACGCTGTGCAGTAGAAAACATATACTGAGCCATAATATACTTTGTGACTAAGTACAGGACAAAAAAATAAATAACTCGTAATAACTGAACTACATCACATCACCGTCAACTCAATACTGCACTTCACACTGCACAGCAAAACCACGTCAACAGCGTGACTTTGTTTATAGCAGCAGTGCGTTATCATGTTTCCACACGCCCAGTGGAAAAACACCGCGCAGCCGATAATTTTGTTCATGAAGTACTCCTTCATGACGATAAAATTGGTGTATGGTGCGCCATGAACGGAGAAACAGTTATAGGGCCAGTTTTTTTTCGAGTCAACAGTTGACGCCCGTACGTGTGAATACAATCCCCCCCTTTTAGAGAATTAACAGACAGGGAGCGTGATTTTGCCTTTTTTCAACAAGACTCTGCAACAGCTCATACGGCCAATATTTCGATGAGAACAATTGAAAGTGCCTTTGAAGACAGAATTATTAGTAGAGATTTGTGGCCTCCTTGGTCCCCCGACCTAACTTCCTGCGATTTGTATCTCTGGGTAACTTAAAACAAAGTGTACAAGACAAACCCACACACCTTAGAAGAATTAAAACAAAATATCCGCTAGGAAATTGTCAGCATTTCTCAACGTGAACTACGGCGAGTGATGGATAGTTTCCTAAAGAGATGCCAAAAATGTATGAACAACGACGGTGGCCAGTTTCAGCATCTCCTTTCATAAAGTTGGTAAGTAAAGCATTTAAAAGTAGTTTTAAAAATGTTGTGTGGTTTCATTCGCCCCTTTCTATGATAACGGAAGACTGCAACTTGCGCCGAGGACGCGGACAGGAAAAACATCGCGCAGCCGGTTCGTAGTATTTTGGCTCTCTCTGTATTATTTCACTGTGTTCTTTAGCCGTAATCTGATTTCATAAGCTAAACGTGAAAGTGCTATATTTATATTACGTAGAGAACAATATTTCATTGCAAATTGTTATATCGTGACGCTAATAGCAATTTACTTTGCATGATATAAATTATCAATGTGTTCTGAAGAGGTTACGTTTGGCAAAGAGACAACGTGTAAATGTACATTTATGACATTTTCAAGTTGTGCCAGTTCTTGTCAAATCTTGCCAATCTTGTCTAACATTGAAAAACATTTGACAATTATTCTTGTAAACTCTTGAATTGAAAAAAAAGTTTGATCATGTACAAGAGCCTTTAGTAGGAAAAGATACAACGCACTAGGTATTGTAAACCCAGAGGAAGATGTTCCTACGAAAAATTTGGTTAAAAATCTACTGCTCCTTATTAAAGGAACAGATCTATTGAATAAGACTAAAGATAGAAGAATAGTACAATAAACCACAAAGGTTGCAGTGTTACGGGTAGATATAACCCTCCTCCATCTTTATGTAAATGAAATCTGTAGGTAAGGCCATACTTTTCCACTCTTTCGGTTATGATGATAATTGACAAAATTAGCTCTCTTTTTTAGACGTGTGCAAGAGCTAATTTAATTTAATGCTTTTAGTGTAACTTGTACTTAAAATATTGTACTTTGCTTGTCATAAAGCAAATTTCCCTTGTCATGAAATATTATTATCGGTTAGATATCAACATTATCTCTGCTAGGTGACATTGCAACTCGCATTGCGAAACCAAAAGGAATCACCGAAGTGGAAAGTTAATGTACTGCATTAGATAAGACCAGCTCTTAACTGGACTTGTATTTTACAAGGTCATTCAAGTAGTTTATCTTGGTTTGCCATTGATTTTTAACATGCAGTGTGTTAAACGGTGAAAACCAGCCATGAACAAAACATGAGCATTTCATTGGTATCTGATTATAAATAAAACACGCCCGAAATGTTTACTAGTTAGATTTATAGATCATTAGAGTATACTGCAATAAATCACTTTAAACGATTAAAGGATAGATTTTCTGCAAAACAGTAATTATGCATTCACTGCTTTACACAAATATCTTTGTTAGAAATGATACTTAATCAATAATCATTGATATAAAGGAATTAAAATAAATAATATCCAGATTTTTATTTAAAAAATCTGATGTGTTACACTCACATGACTTTCTCTACTCTTGTACAAACTATTTTTACAAACGCTTATTCTCCATATGCTTCATGTTAATCGAGATATCGAGAAATTAATCTTATTGCTAATTTTCTTATAGATGCAAGGGGAATGTGTAGGCTTTAAGCGATAGTCAAATATTATAAGAGCTGGTTGCTATGTGGCGCATTCCATTCTCTCTGCATGTCCAGGACATAAAAAAATGAATAACGAATTCCCATTTGAGAAAAAGTATAAGTATTGGAAAATTTAAGGGAATAACAAGCAATATCTCGAAAATGGTTCACTCAACAAACAAAAATGTATATGACATAAATTGTGTATTTTAACACGATCTACAGTTTTTGTGTAGTAAAATTTTGTCTATCTCTTATGGTTTACCAGTTATGCAAAAGTCGTTCACAATAAAGAATACTTTGGGAGACATTCCCAGAAAATTCAAGATATACATTGTATTTGTCATGAAAATATGTTAAACATATGATATTTTAATCAAAATCGTTAGAGCCATTTTTGAGAAAATTAAAATTTTCGAAAAATGTTCCATGTAAAGGGTAATCTGGGGTTGCGGTATTTTCTTGAAAACCTTCGTGTCGCATCTCTGGAAGATACTGAACCTAAATACCCAGCTTGGTGTTTATCCGACTGTTCGTTTCTGAGTTATGCTGTTCACAGACACACACACGGACATGTTTCCAAAAATGCATTTTTGGGATTCAGGGGGTCTCAAAACATGTATTTCCGGTGAAATCTCGGTATAGAATTTTTGGATGGAATACAATACTTCCCCTACTTACTATACTAGTAGAGAAAGTAAAAATATACGTCAGGATTTATTAGGAATAACCATAAAAATCCGACATGTTATACCCACATGATTTTCTCTACGCAAACCTCTACAAACTATTATTACAAAGACTTATTCTTCTACCTACTTTTTCTTAATTGGGATGTTTGCAGAAATGCTTATTTTACGCATCTCGTTGTAGGTACACTGCGGTATACAGGAGGCGGAAGTGATAGTCAGATGTTTAAACAAGTGGACCGCTTTGTGATGGCTTTGAAATTACACTCTTCGCACGACCATGAGAGGGGAAGGAAAAAAGGAATGACGATTTACACTTGAAGCAATATAAATTGTTTGAAAGTTTTAGTAACCAATAACCTACTTTACTTTACTTAGATTGTGTCTTTTAACCAGATCTACATTTATTTAGTAAGTTTTCGTCTATTGGATTGGAAAGCTGAGGAATGCGGCAGTGAACCTGGATATTAAACCGACGCCCTACTAGGGGGTGCCCCCGAAGAGGGAGAGATGAGGTGAGAGGAGACACCAGGCGAATGGAAACAGGAGTGACGTCACAGCAATAACAGGGTCTCTACAGTTTCCAGATATAGACAGTCGCACAGGCAGATCGGAGACCCCGTCTTACATAGGATCCAACTTTCCCTCTGCGGGATTTGGGTCCTTATACCCCGATAACCAGCCGAAGGCGGAGGAACGGTGAACTGTACAGAGAGCATCCTTTTACCCTGCCACGCCGCATCGAAACACCTTCGCTGACATTTCCAATCCTGAAATATATCAAATGGGGTGAAGGATGATTGAAATGGTTTATCGAACGAAATAAAGGGACAGGAAATTCACGGGCTGAAAGAAACCACTCCAGCATTCGCCTGACGACCAGGGAAAACCCCGAAAAAACCCATGGGTCAGAGTGGCAGTCGCCGGGGATCGAACCTGGGATCTTCCGAAAGCCAGCACAGGGTGTTCCACTACACATTCAACCGCCTCTATCCCTCGTGTGCCTACAACCAAATGTGTAATGAAGCCATTTCTGTAAACGTTTATCTCGATTAACATGAAATAGGTAGAAGAAAATAGCTTTTGTAACACTTCAAATTTTTCGTTAATGATTTGTTTATAACAGCTTTTACAAAGGTCTTTTTGTATCATCTGAAGATTGCAGTAATAGAAATTAATTTATTTTCGTAGAATCTAGGAAAGGGATACCTCGCGCACTGCGACTTACGTAGATCTATTGCGCCCCAGGAAGAAGGGATGAAGTGAAGGAAGTACAGGAGGCTACAGGCAGAAGGCCACAGAGACGCGTGGAAGTCTTTAATAGTTCCAAACTCGAAGATCCGCCCCATTGCTGAAGCTGCCTATAGGGGACAATGAACGACCCGTCGACCAAGCAGCCCTCTAGTGTCTACACACCTGAAAGATGAGAAGATAACGGAATAGAAGGAAAATGATGGAAAGGAAACCGTGGTAGATGAGGAACAACCCCAGCATTCGCCTACCAACCAGGAAAAAACACGAGAAACCCAAGGTGAGAGTCGACAGTGGACGGGAATCATTCCCAGGACCTCCCGAATGCGAGCCTGGCACGTTACGGTGGAGCCATCGAATCTAACATAATTTAAGCGACGTTTACTTCAATGAATGCAGAGAAAGTAGTAATTCTGTAGCTGCAGATATCTGGCAGAGGTGAGAGCATTAATTGTGAGGTAGTGCTTTTAACACTTAAATGACTTCAGTCAAATTATATAACATATAAATTCAATAACAGCCCGCCTTAAAGCAATATGTGTATGTAACAATATATAAAACGTGTATATTACAGTCATTGTATATGTTTATATTATTGTATACATGTTCAATAATGTTATGTGAATGCATTACGTAATTTAATAATGTAGGAGCTGTGAGAATAATAGGTTAAAAGTTGCTAACAATGAGGTAACCTTGAGGCAATAATGAATTTGAAATTTTAACAACACTACTTGTAATTCTTGGAAGCAATAATGTAATTTTTGTGACAGTTTATAAAATAGCCAATCAAAAACCAGAAAAAGCTTTAGTTAAATGAAGGTACCTATTCTATTGGACTAAAATTAACCAATCAGAAACTAAAATGGAGCAAAATTTACAAATTTAGAAGTCAGTTGCTTGTAGACAGCGCTCATAACTGGGCGCGTTGCTAGCAGACAATGTTACTAATCAGACGCGAGATCTGTCCTCGAGAAATTTAATACGTATTTTATGTGTGAAAATAGTTTACGTGTTTAAAAAGTGCAAGTATTTAATAAAAGAATCTTACAGCTCTCTATATTAGTGAAGTGTTATTAAAATCGTGTCAAGAATTAATAAAAAGGTGTGAATTAAAAATTATAATCTGTGTAAGCCTACATTCTTCAGTCGCACCACAACCTTGCAAAGAGAATCATGTCTCCAAAAATAAATACTGACGCAGCCGAGGCAAACTTAAATATATAATATTTAAAGAAACAGTCAAATTACAAAGTTAATATTTTTAAATTTTTGGACGAAGGCTACCGGGTACCATACGTGCAGTTGCAACTATTTCAAGTTCGGCTCCCCAACAGTTGAACTACAATACAACTCCTACAACAAAATAACTACTTCAAATTGGCTCCCAAAACGTGGGGCAAATAACAATACAACAAACCTTCGACTTCAATTGAGCGTGTAAAACCATATCAGTTTATGTATTTTACTTATAGATCAGTTCCAAAATAGCCACTCTCATTATTTTCAATCGAATACCTCCTAAGTTTCTCCAGAAAAGAATCTTTCTCTAGATCTATTTCGTCTCGTAATTTTGTCAGTAAGGTACACGCACAATGTCAAAATTGTTTCCGGTTTATGATGAGATTATTTCCCATGTGCAGCCAAACGTATACTGCTGCGTAGTACCAGGGGACGAGCAGTGATGCACAAACAGAATTCATCCTTCAGGTACACATGCACTGAGAATTCCTTTTATCTTAACGAGCTGTTCCATGTATATCGTTTTGCAGTTTCTCACGATATAATGAGAAGAATGTCCTTAAACCTTTCAGTCTCCTTAATAATCTTATAAAGCACGCACAATTCTAAGAATTTGGTTACGGTTGAGTAGAGGGTGAATTCTAGTAATTTAAATGTTTTGATTGTTATCTACTATCATTGTGTAGTAGGCGGGCTATTAAAGGACAAAGGAAGACTAGGGGAAAAGACTATTCAAGTCCACTTCCGGAATAGTGTGGTTAAACGAATGCTTTACTCTGATTGGCCATGCAAATATTCAGTCATCTGGTTTAAGTATACGCATTTTGTTTGACTCAATATATACTCTTTTATCAGAGAGGTCATGGATATCATAAGGATACTTATTATAATAGCTAAGGGTGGGAGCTCGATACCGTCGATACCCGGTGGTATGGAAGTATGCCTAATACATACTTTAAAATTTTTCATTATTGAATGTTGCTGCGTTTAATGTTATGCTAGATAAGGAATGAGTTGCTGGACAATAGTTTTTGATAGACCTTGACTACGTTTTCTGTGGGTATGCAACATTCCATACACTTTTGTATCTATATGAAAACATGCAAAACAATGGAAGAAGGAGTAAATAATAAATAAATGCCAACGGGATATGGACTGACTACTCAGTCCGCATCCTCGGACCCCATAGGTCATGCTCGTGGGGCTTTTCTGTTAGGGCAGCATCTATTTTATTCTCTGCCCCCCCCCATGCGTGGCCGAGATTGGGCCAGCACACCATCCTTCTCTCGTCTCCTGCCACGCAGGGACGGAACTGATACGCCACATACGCGCATCAGCCCAATAAGGAAAACTCTATCAGGAAAGGCTACCGAAGAATCTCGGTGGGGCCGACAGTATACTTAGTTACTGTCTACCAGCTCTCACTCATGGTTGGTGCCGGAGAACATCTGGGAGTCTCACAACCCCGCCTGGGCGGAAAACCAGTCAGGCGTACCCAATCTTCCATGGGTATCGGGAACCAGTGCCCCGCTGAGTCTAACCCAATCCGGACAACTCCATATCAGGAGGTGCTCGAATGTTCGGCCCGGTGTACTTCTAGTAACGTCAGAAGTACCACGAGTGATAGGGATCCGCAGCGTTCGCACTCGGCAGCTGAAGGGGTAGAACCCCCTATGGGGGAAGGAAGGAGTAGAGGTACTCTTGCAACATGCAGCGTTAACTGAGTTGCGAATGAAGCTGATTTAGCTGGTGCACTAAATCACGTTTCTGCAATAGCCTGGCTTGGTGACTCACTCTCAGCCATTACATTCACCTACTCCGGTTACCAAAATCTGTGAATCCAGCAGAAATAAATCAGAACTTAAGACGTGAGATAATACAGTGCATAAAACTGTTTGTTCTTTCCTTGCATCTGTTTGTGTTTACGCTACGTATATGCTAATGTATGTGGGTGGGTAGTAGAGAGACTTAATCCACAAACTTACTATGTTACCTAGTGTTATATTGCTAATTAAGTATTACTGGATGAAAAAATCTGATGTGTTACACTCACATGACTTTCTCTACTCTTGTACAATCTATTTTTACAAACGCCTATTCTCCATATGCTTCATGTTAATCGAAATATCGAGATGTCAATCTTATTGGTAATTTTCTTGTAGATGCAAGGGGAATATGGTAGCTTTTAAGCGATGGTCAAATATTTTAACGCTGGTTGCTATGTGGCGCATTCCATTCTCTTTGCATGTCCAGGACATAAAAAAATGAATAACGAATTTGAGAAAAAGTATAAGTATTGGAAAATTTAAGGAAAAAACAAGCAATATCTCGAAAACGGTTCACTCAACAAAAGAAATGTATATGACATAAGTTGTGTATTTTAACGCGATCTACATTTTTTGTGTACTAAAATTTTGTCTATCTCTTATGGTTTACCAGTTATGCAAAAGTCGTTCACAATGAAGAATACTTTTGGAGACATTCCCAGAAAATTCGAGATATATATTTCATTTCTCATGACATTATCCTAAACATATGATATTTTAATCAAAATCGTTAGAGCCATTTTTGAGAAAATTAAAATTTTCGAAAAATTTTCCATGTAAAGGGTAGTCTGGGGTGGGGGGATTTTCTTGAAAACCTTCGTGTCGCATCTCTGGAAGATACGGAACCTAAATACCAAGTTTGATGTTTATCCGACTGTTCGTTTTTGAGTTATGCTGTTCACAGACACACACACAGACACACATGCGGACATGTTTCCAAAAATGCTTTTTTTAGATTCAGGAGGTCTCAAAACATGTATTTCCGGTGAAATCTCGGTATCGAATTTTTGGGTGGAATGCAATACTTCCCCTACTTACTATACGTAGTAGAGAAAGTAAAAATACATATGTTATGTGGCAGTTGTGAATATTGGTAGAATAGTGTAACACACACACTAGTTTTAGTTGTATGAGTTTCGTGTAAAATATATATTAATTTATATTTTCGAGAATGCAGAATAAGGAAGAATTGCTCCTATTTGTATTTATATGGATAGAAAATCCTTTAAAGGAAAGTTTTCAGCACAAATTATTATTATTATTATTATTATTATATTATTATTATTATTATTATTATTATCGTTGACTAGCAATAGGGGATATGTAGCCTGTGGCACTATGAAGATAAGAAAAGTGCTGCCGATTGGAAAATGTCTAACAGGAACAATTTCAAAATTGGTCGAATAATATTACTAATTCTTTCAATACAGACTGTAAATGAATTAAAGCTCCTGGAATACTTGAGGAACTAAAAGGGCTAATATATGTTTAGTGTTCTTAATTAAACCAAAAGTATACAAACAAAATTGGTTACATGCGTTTATACACAGAAAACTGCTAATAAGTACATAATTTAGAGAACAGGCTATCGCTTTTACACTTTTTTATAAAGTGAGTATCGTTTATCGAGTATCGGTGTTCAAAAATCGGTATCGAGTATCGAGAGATAGTCAAGACTCTTTATGTAGAAAATGTGCGAGGGGCTTTGAGACATAACACAGCATATACCTACTATGCGAATACGACGGCTTCGCTGTGCATAGTATCCTTAGGGTCCTTCTTTTTGGAACCTGAGGACATAAGAATGACATATCAAGGACGTGGTCCGCTTCATACGGACCATTGAACTAGAGTAATGCCAAAATATGAAGCACAATGGGCTCTTCAGTCTGCGTGCATGGGCTCTTTAAGAGGCCACTCAGTTATCATCATCATCGTCGTCATCTTCTTCTTCTTCAATGAGAAATAGTGGTATCGCCCCATCACTAATAATATTTTATTTTAGTTTTAAAATTCTGATCTTTTGATATGGTTTTAATGCACCTATATCCTTAATTACCCTTATCTGGCAATTAGTGTCTTATAAAGGCTGGAAATATATACAACACATAGGGATTTAACATGGGAAATATTTCTTTTCTCTAATACTCTATCCCTTTAATTTTAAAGAAACATCTTACAACTCTATTCTAATACGAATTAAAATGTGAATAAAAAGGAAGTATTAAAAAGAATCTTGTGTTGCATTCACATCACTTTCTCTACTCACTCTTCTACAAAGTATTCTTGAAAATTCTTATTGTTAATCTACTTCTTGTTAATGCAGATAAAGTTACAAGTCACATTTACACATTTCGTTGTACAATAGAGTAGGTAAAGCGATAGTCAGATTTTTAAAGAACCTGTCGCTTTGTGATAGCTTTAAAATTCTATGTTTCTTGGATGGCCACGAGAGGGAAAAAAAAACAAAAAGAAACGGAATAACGACTTCTCATTTCACAATAGTATACGTATTGAAAAATTCAAACCAATAAAAGTATCTCTCGTTTTTGTCTCCTGGTCATGCATTCACACACTTTCTCTACCTTCTATCCCTTATTAGTGAGTACACAAATTATGTTACGATTATGATTGACAGAAGTACTATTAATTGTGATGTTATCATGTTATAATTATGGTGAGTCGCTACATTTTAATTCCCATTTTCTTCCATCTTCAGCTCGAGGTCGACTACGCAGTCGGCTTCGAGCTGAAGATGGTAGAAAGACGTCTCCCGAAAGCGCCACTCAGAGAAAAACAAGCGCAGATGTGATGGGAATTAAAAATGTAGCGACTCACCGTAATTATAACACAAATTATTCTTACGGAGGTAGATTTCCCCGTCTACTTCAATTGAATCGAGATAAACCTTTCCAGAAACAGCTACGTTACATATTTCGATATAGATACAAAAGGAACAGCAATAGTCAAATGTTTAAGAACTGGACGCTATACGCTGGCCTTAAAATTCCATATTCTTTCCATGACATCGCGAGAAACAACTGCCAATCGTCAGGACTTGGAAAGAATGACTAATGCATTGAAAAAATCGAACCTATTATAACGGGTGTCTCAGAAATGGCTGAAACCACTAAAGACGTTGTTTGAAATAAATTGTGTGTTTTAAGGAAATCCACATTTATATTGTAGTACGTTTTCGTCTAACGTTTACCAGTTAGGCAAGATTATATAAAATTCCTACCGAATGAAGAGGACTTTACAAGCTATTGTCAGAAAATTCTAGATATACGTATTATTTGTCATGTAAATATCTTTATTATACGGTATTTTAATCAAAATCGCGAGTCATTTTTTATAACCAACATTTTCTAAAAATGTTTCATGTAAAGAGTAGTTTGGTGTAGGGGGATTTTCTTGAACATCTTCGTGTCACATCTTTGTAAGATTTTGAATCTAAATACCAAATTTAGTACGTATCCGACTTTTCGTTTTTGAGTTATGCTGTTCACACACACACACACACATACATATGTGAACCTTTTTGTAAAAATATTTTTATTGATTTAAGGGACCTCAAAACAGTATTTCTGGTGAAATCTCGGTAACGAATTATTTAGTGCAATGCAATACCTTCTCTACCTATTAGAGGGTTTTGTGCTAGTTCACAGAAAATGCTGTAAAAGCAACACAAAAAACGCAGATATTTCATTCCAAGTATTATAATATTTGGTCAGCACTTATCAACTGAGAAAACATATGAGAACAGCAAAACAAAAGGCGATCGAACTATGGTCAAAACGTACGATATGTAGGTATGCGATGCGTCTTATTTCTTTAATACACATTAACTGTCTGCCAGACGTTGCACGAATAGATCTTTAAACTCGAATGTCGATTTAATTTAATTTATTTTATTTCTTTATGAAATTATTTACAAGGATCTAGAGGAGATTTATGGTGAATCTCTGCTTTACACCATAAAATTGTAGCTTCGTACAGCTCTCGCTTTTCCTAATAATGGATAAAAACTCCCCTATATTCAAACAAAAGTTTACGAAACATTGGAAAAATCTGAAATTCTTTACCTCTCCCCGACAGTCTTCCAAGTTCTAGAAATGCTGCATAGCGTAAAGTACCCTTTGGCGGTAGAAAAGTCATCGGTCGGAGTGGTCGAGTAGTTTTAGATAATGAAGTAGGTGAAATTTTAAACCTTTGTAACCTCTCTTTTATTCCACAGTTATTTAAGAACATGAAAGTTACATAGTCTTCACATAATGCATAAACCCGTAACATATTACAACGAAATAGAGGTGAAGCTGGTGAACATGAAAATTCCCCTCTCCCAGGGCACCAAGTTAACGTCTTTCGAAAAGACAATCTACGACTATCGAGAAGAATAATTTTCCCAGCTTTTAATATAGAATATCAGTTCACTGATTTCTAACGTTAGCAAACTTCTCTCTTTTTACAATTATTTAGCATGCCTTGCTAACGAACTTGATTGAAACATAAAGTAGTATGGCAAAACCATTTTTATATGAGGGGTATTGGAAGGTTTTGGCATCCAGAAACTTCAGTGTATGCAGCTATTCAGTTAGAATAAAGGTCATTCAAAGGTTTTTGACACCGTTTTATTACATACGCACTCCTGCAGCATTTGGTAATTAGCAATTAAATATATATATAAATAAATAAATAAAACATACAAATCATAGCGTTATATACAGGCTCAACTGTCCCTTTTTATTTGCTCTACCACGTACATAGTACGTAGAGAAAGTATTGCATTCGATCAAAAAATTCATTACCGATATTTCACCGGAAATATATGTTTTGATGTGTTACACTCACATGAGTTCTCTACTCTTGTACAAACTATTTTTACAAACGCTTATTCTCCATATGCTTCATATTAATAGAGATGTTAATCTTATTGCTAATTTTCTTGTAGATGCAAGGGGAATTGCTAGGCTTTAAGCAATAGTCAAATATTTTAAGAGCTGGTTGCTATGTAAAGTATTCTATTCTCTTTGCATTATCAGGACAAAAAAAATGAATAACGAATTTGAGAAAAAGTATAAGTATTGGAAAATTTAACAGAATAACAAGCAATATCTCGGAAATGGTTCACTCAAGAAAAAAATGTATAGGACATAAATTGTGTACTTTAAGTCGATTTATATTTTTTGTGTAGTAAAAGTTTTCTCTTATGGTTTACCAGTTATGCAAAAGTCGTTCACAATGAAGAATACTTTTGGAGACATTCCCAGAAAATTCGAGATATACATTTCATTTGTCATGAAAATATCTTAAACATATGATACTTTAATCAAAATCGTTAGAGCCATTTTTGAGAAAATTAAAATTTTCGAAAAATGTTCCATGTAAAGGATAATCTGGGGTGGTGTGATTTTCTTGATAACCTTCGTGTCGCATCTCTGGAAGATACTGAACGTAAATACCAAGTTTGGTGTTTATCCGACTGTTCGTTTCTGAGTTATGCTGTTCAGACACACAGACACACACACACACACACACACACACACACACGGACATGTTTCCAAAAATTCTTTTTTTGGATTCAGGGGGTCTGAAAACATATATTTCCGGTGAAATCTCGGTATCGAATTTTTGGGTGGAATGCAATACTTCCCCTATTTACTATACGTAGTAGAGAAAGCAAAAAATATATTTTTAGAAAAAACAGTCCGTGTGTGTGTGTGTGTGTGTGTGTGTTAGTGTGAACAGCATAACTTAAAAACGAAAAGTCAGATGCTCAACTTGGTATTTAGGTTCAGTACCTTCCAAAGATGCGACACGAAGATTTTTAAGAAAATTCCCCACCTCAAATTACCCTCTATATGGAAGACTTTTCGAAATTTTTGATTTTCTGAAAAATTGCACTAACGATTTTGATTAAAGTACCATATATTAAAGATATTTACATGACAAATAAAATGTATATATTGAATTTTCTAGGAATAGCCTGTGAAGTTCTCTTCATTCGGAAGGAATTTTGTATAATCTTGTGTAACTGGTAAACGTTAAACGACAGAGGAAAACGTACTACACAAAAGGTGTAGATCTCTTTAAAATACACAATTTATTACAAACAACTTTTTTTATGGCACCAGCCATTTTCGAGATATCCGTTATTAATGGTTCGAATTGTTGAGTACTTATTCAAGTGCTGTCGATTTGCAACTGTTTCTCGCGATGGCCAACGAGTCCAGTTCTTAAACATTTGACTATCGCTGTTTACTTTGTATCTATAGCGAAATGTGTAATGTAGCTATTTCCGAAAAGCTTTATCTCGATTAAAATGAAGTAGATAGGAAAAGAAGTTTCGTAAGATAATTTATATAACCATTAATAAGCAATAGAGGGTAGAGAAGGTCATGTGAATGTAACGCATAAGATTTTTAAGCTCTGTGTTCTGTTTACTTAAGTGTTACAACATAGCCACCTATGTATATTGTATAAGCCTGTAAGATTCTTGTAGTGGTGAAGAAAGATTTTCCTATGCATATATCTTATAATTCATTATAATTCCTTCTTTTGTGTAAATTAGCAGGTTAAATTTTTATAAAATGTTAATACTAAACAAAAAGATTAAATTAAATTTAACGTTACGTGTTGCAATCACACTTGAAGTCAATTCCGAGAATTCCTTAAGAGCCACTTCATACCGTAAGGGAACGGTTACGACGGGGATTTAGTGTGAATTTTTTATTGCGTTGCGTGTGAGATACCACCAATGTTGCCAAGTTTCATGACTGAGTCAGGACACGTCTTATTTGAAAATATCGTATTGGTAAATCGGATATTGAACATAAAATGATTAAAATGAAAACATGTTTATAAAATACACATGTAAAACAAGCCAATATGCAAATTCGCAACTGCTGAAATATTATTGCTTATTAACAAAACAGGCAAAATATGCATTATATGCCAGATAAAATATGAGACTTGATCAACAAATACTGCGACGAATTTTTTCCTGTGGCTTCTTTAATGGTTTCCTGTCTGTACCACTTTTAAAAAAAAGTGGGGTTTTATGCATAATGTCTATAGGCGGCAGCACTCTCGTATCGGTAGGTTGGTAGTAATGCTCTGTTTTGTAGACCCTGCTTGCATTTCGCATACCACAAACTGGAGGTGGCGCGAGAGGAGCAGTACAGCGCAATAAAATTCTGTTTGTTTTTAAACCATACAGCCTCTGAAACTTACAAAAAGCTGCAGCAAGCGTACGGTGAAGATGCATTACCTCGTACAACAGTGTTTGGATTCGAAAGATTGAAAGAATGCCGAGTTCTGCTTGGTGTTTCGGCTGTTACAGCAGCACACTGCACATCAGTATTGGCTAAACTGAGGAAGCCCATTGCAAGGAAACGACCGGAACTTCATCGGACTGAGTGGCGGCTTCATAATGACAACGCGCGGCCTCACGTCGCAAATCAAGTCATGCAGTATTTGATAAATGGAATATTACCCGTGTACCTCATCCACCTTATATCCTCGATCTTGCACTCTGTGATTTGTTTTATTCCCATCATTAAAGGATATTCGATTTCAGAACTCTGAAGCAATGCTGAAGAAAAATGAGGCGATTCTCAAGAACCTCACAAAGAATGGACTGCACCATGTGTTTAAGGACTGGCAGAGATGCGTTGAATTAGGAGAGGATTACTATGAAAAAGATTATGTAAACATTGAAATGGAGAATAATGTGAAAAGAACAGTCTTAGTTTTTGTAGATCAGCCCTCGTATTGTTTAAATCGTTGGAAATTTAGTGATTAACTCACATACCAAGTGAGCATACTTTCTGACAGCAAAGAAAAAATTATGCACTTGCACTAAAATCCAGTCCCCAGTTATTAATAATACCACAAGATATTACAGCTCTAATGGGTGAAGGAGAGGATTTATAATGAAACACTTCTAGACCATTGTACATAATAACTTCATAAAGAATACGAGGGGCGGTAAATGAGGTTAATTAATTCAGCATTTGAAGCGTATAAAGCAGCGATGAGTATAGGGATCAGTGGCGGCTGCTGCTAAGAGCACAAGAGCATGTCATCACTCCAACTTTTGACTCCTTGCGGGTTTATTGTTATTTTTACTGTTCTACCACGTACATAGTACGTAGAGAAGGTATTGCATTCCACACAAAAAAAATCGATGCCGAGATTTAACCGGAAGTACATGTTTTGAGATTCCCTGAATACAAAAAAGAATTTTTAGAAAAATGTCCGTTTGTGTGTGTGTGCCTGTGAACAGCATAATTCAAAAACTAAAATACTAAACTTTGTATCTGAGTTCAGTATCATCCAAGAATGCGACACGAAAGTTTTAAAAAAAATCCTCCCCACTCCAATTGCCCTTTACATGGAACATTTTTCGAAATTGTTTATTTTCTAAAAAATGGCTCAAACAATATTGATTAAAATACCATATATTAAATATATTTAGATTACAAATAAAATACATATCTTGAATTTTCTGTGAATAGCCTTTGAAGCCCTCTTCATTATAAACTTGTATAACTGGTAAACGTTAAGTGACAGACGAGAACGTACCACACAAGAAATGTAGATATCTTTAAAACACACATTTTACTCTAAATATGTTTTTTGTGGCATAAGCCGTTTCTGAGATATCCGTTATTAAAGATTCGAATTGTTAATACTTGTCATCATTTAAAGTCCCTTTGATTTTCAGTTGTTTCTTGCGATTGCATGGAAACAGTATGGAATTTTAAGACCAGCATATAGCGTTCAGTTCTTAAACAATTGAGTATCGCTGTTCCGTCTATGTATAACGAAATGGAAATGTGTAATGTAGCTATTTCTGTAAAGGTTTATTTAGATTAAAATGAAGTAGATAAAAAATAAGCTTTAGTAAGAATAGATTGTGTAGCCACTAATAAACATAGAGGGTAGAGAAGTCATGTGAATGTATGACTTTTTTCTCTTTTAATGCTATTAAACGTTACGTATACGCGGTAATTTAAAATTTACGTTCTTTAAATTTACCGCTCTACTCATCTAAACTCGATAAGATATGGCAACAGAGTCCCTAGCACATCTAAACTTGTACACAATTTAAGGAGCTTCTGCGTAACTGATGTAACGCAATTACCTTATGGGGCCAAATACATACGGGTCGTGCACACTTGAAGATGTGCACTAGCACGCGAAGTTTTTCCCACACTCGGTTTCCACTATCATTACAATTTTACGTCAATGCCACTAGGTGGTAGCGTTGTGGCAGAAGTTAAGAGTCACTGTAGAAGAAATAAGTAACGTACACAAACGCGGAAACTTCTCCCGGTTTCCTCATACTATCCATAATCTCAACTACAATTTAATTTAAAAATTACTTCGCTCTTGCCCTAATACGTCACACTTAATGATGTGCACAAAAACAAACATCAACCAAAAACTCTTTCTTTCGTCAGGTAAGCAGTGCAGAATTATTATTATTATTATTATTATTATTATTATTATTATTATTATTATTATTATTATTATTATTATTATTATTATTATTATTAATAATATTATATTAGCGACTGCAGTTGTATCAATTTCTTCATAATTATAACTATTATGCCGCTATTTCACATTTTCAGAGCTGTCTGATTAAAATTTTGTGAACACCCAAAATATTTACTCACAAGCCGCTACTGAAAGATATAAAGAAGCGGTCTTGTCTTGTTCGATACAGATTTCCGTCATTGCTCCGGACGCACATCAGCCTTGGACTTATGGTGCTACCTGTATCGTTTTAAAGCCAATTCATTATGCCAGCACCCTTTACCAAGGAATACAGTCACATAACAGGAATGGTTTCAAATTCTTCTAGTTCTAAAAATATTTTCCCAAAAGCAGTATATCTCTTGAGTGCCAAAGCCTCACAGGAGCCTATAATATGCTCGGCTGTTTCAGTTTCTTTCTTGCACAATCTGCACTCTAAGTTACCCTGAAACACTCCCATGTGTTAAGATGCTTTTTCACAGGAGCGTGTCCTGTAAGAAACGCACTAATTGTTCTCAGCTGAAGTTGAAGTTTATTTTATGAGAAGTATTTTAGGAGTTGTATTGTGGTTCAAATGTTGGGGAGCCAAACTTGATGAAGTAACTGCCCCACGTAAGGTACAAAGTTTTTGGTGGCCTTCGCCCCAGCTTTACTTTTCGGTGGCCTTCGCCCCAACTTTACTTTTAGGTGGCCTTCGCCCCAACTTTTAGGAATCAACTTTGTATTTTAATGTTTCTTTAAATACTATATACATTTATGTTTGCCTCGGCTGCGTCAATATTAATTTGTAGAAACATGTTTCTCTTAACAGAGGGTGGTGCGGCTGAAGAATGTAGGCTTACACAAATTATAATTTTTACTTCACTCCTTTTATTAATCCTTCACACGATTAAATAACACTTCACCTATATAGAGAGCTGTGAGATTATTTATTAATTACTTGCACTTTTTAAACACGTAAACTATTTTTGACTCACAGTGTATACGTATTAAACTTCTCGAGGACGTGTCTCGCGTGCGGTTAGTAACGCTGTCTACTAGCAACTGACTTCTAAATTTGTACCATTTGCCCTATTTCACTTTCTGATTGGCTAACCCTACTCCAATAGAATACTTTTATTTAACTTTCAGGTTTTCGTATTTGAATGGCTATTTATAAACTGTTTTAAAAATATTACATTATTGTTTCCAAGAATTGCTAGTAGCATTATTAAACTTTCTAATTCATTATTGCCTCAAGGTTACCTCATTGTTGCCTCATTGTTAGCAACTTTTGACCTATATTCTCACAGCTTCTACATTATTAAATTACGTAATACGTTCACATAACATTATTAAACATGTACATAGTAATAGAAACATTAATAATATTACTGTTACATACATTTTATATGTTATTTAAGGCGGGCTGTTATTGTATTTTATATATTATATAATTAGACTGAAGGCGGGCTGGAATTATATTTTATATATTATATAATTAGACTTAAATCATTTAAGTGTTAAAAATACTGTCTCAAAGTAGTTACATTTAAGTAAGCTTTCAGCTTTTGTTTTACATGTTTTCTAATAAATAGTTTACCATGTTTGTTTCCTGGAGTTTTAAGCCAGGTATTATGATTCTACTTTGGACCAGTTCTTAATAGCCTCTCTTATTAAACATCGAGATGTTTCTAGAGCCGACTCAGGCCAAATATATTGTAAAGCTGCTCCTTGTCTTGCAAGTTCATAAGATTTTTCATTTCCCTCTATGCCACTATGACCCGGCATCCAGATGAGTTGAATACATTCTGTTCTGCCAAGCTTGCGAGCATGTTTAGGTAGCTTAAAGCCAGCCCTTACATTACCTTAGGACTACTTAGAGCCTTAGGTGCAGCCTGGCTATCTGAGAAGAATAGGATCTGTTTACCAGTGTAAGCTTGCCTTATGTTTTCCTGTATGCATTCAGTAATAGCATAAATTTCTGTTTCAAAAACAGTAACATATTCAACCAAGGAAAAAACTTTTTGCACCTTGGTCTTATGCCATATACACCGGATGCTGTTCCCAAGTCATCATTTGAGGCGTCTGTAAACCACATCAAAGTTTTCTCAGGAGTTTCCGAGTTTTATTCGTCCAACGTTCAGGATCAATTAAGGCAGCAAGTGATATGTGTTTAGAAACATAGGACGATATAAGAAGAAAAGCAAGAGGCTGTGCTGTCTGAAACATCCTGACCTTCATAATAAAAGAGCTATCGATATCGGCGTGGAAGCCAACACCTGAAGATGAGGTTATGTTTGTCCCTGGTCACTTGGTATCCTTGCGCTCATTCTCTCACTATACTCCAGGGCTGGCCAACGTTCCCGATATCGTGCGTTTTATTACGTTAGGTAAACATTAAATCTTTATGGCAAAATAAATCTGGTATCCTTATCGCCTCTCCTGTTTATAGCGGTTATATAAAAATATTTCTT
Organism: Deroplatys truncata; assembly: GCA_030765065.1. Classification (NCBI taxonomy): domain Eukaryota; kingdom Metazoa; phylum Arthropoda; class Insecta; order Mantodea; family Mantidae; genus Deroplatys; species Deroplatys truncata. The sequence continues at coordinate 43,459,334 of CM060983.1, forward strand.
TTCCAAGTTTCATAATCAGCGAAAGAAAAAAATATACACATATTGAACCAGAATCAGAACCCACAGTTTTGCTCGCGTTATTTTGATAAATGTGAGATTCTTCTAGCCTCTCTCCCTCTCTCTATACTCAGTCTCTCTCCCTCTCCTTTCCCTCTATGTCCTACTTCTTTCAGTCTCCCCCTCCATTGTCCAATACCCTCTCTCTCGTCTGTACAACTTGCATGTCATATAATGTATTGAAAAGAAAACGGCAATAAAATTGCTTTCTTTTTATTTTTAATATAAAGCAAAACACAAATAAAAACTTTAAGAGTACACAAACCAGTACTTTTTTCTAATATTTGCAATGCGAACGAAACTATATGGTTTCTCGTGGTAATTTATTTAGTATATGAATAGCAGAAAAGAAAAATTGTTTATGCTCTTGGATACACATTCCATTGAAATTTTGTAGTGTCTCAGAAACAGTATGCTTACAAACTTTTGTTATGTAACATTGTTTTAAAAACTTTTTAAAATCTAGATAATTCGATTTTATAAATGTTATGCCCGGTTTGACACACACGCTCACCGGTATGTAGAGGAAGTATTGTATTCCACCCAATATTCCATATCGAGATTTCACCGGAAATACTGTACTAGGTTTTCCTATATGCCTTTGAATAAAGTCCGAGAAGCGCGCTTGTTCATGTAAACAGCATAACTTAAAATGAAAGGAGTAAATTAAAAACTAAGTAATTACGTCCGGTAACTTCCAAAGAATGGAGACGAAGGTTTTCATTAAATTCTCACCACCACAAACTACCTTTACATGAAAACATTTTCAGCATTTCCTTTTATTTTTATCGGAAAATACTCAAAGCTTTTAATTTAAATAACACAGGCAAGACAAATGAAATGTCCATCTTGATAAGTAGGTAGATGGCGGATGGTACGTGGGTAGGTGGGTGAATAGGTAAGAAGGTGAGTAGGTAGGTAGGTAGGTAGGTAGGTAGGTAGGTAGGTTGGTAGGTAGGTAGGTAAACAGGAAGGTGGGTGGGTGGAGAAGTAAGTGGGTAGGTAAGTAGGTGAGTATGTAAGTAGATGGGTAGGTCAGTAGGTGGGTAGGTAAGTAGATGGGTAGGTAAGTAGGTAGGTGAGTAAGTAGGTAGGTGGGTGGATAGGTAAGTAGGTGGGTAAGTAAGTAGGTAGGTGGGTGGATAGGTAAATAGATGGGTAAGTAGGTAGGTGGGTGATAGGTAAGTAGGTAGGTGAGTAAGTAGGTAAGTGGGTGGATAGGTAGGTGGGTAAGTAAGTAGGTAGATGGGTGGATAGGTAAGTAGGTAGGTAAGTAAGTAGGTAAGTGGGTGGATAGGTAGGTGGGTAAGTAAGTAGGTAGGTGGGCGGATAGGTAAGTAGGTGGGTAAGTAAGTAGGTAGGTGGGTGGATAGGTAAGTAGGTGGGTAAGTAAGTAGGTAGGTGGGTGATAGGTAAGTAGGTAGGTGAGTAAGTAGGTAGATGGGTGGATAGGCAAGTAGGTGGATAGATAAGTAGTTGGGTAGTTAAGTAGGTGTGTGAGTAAGTAGGTGGTAGGTAAATAGGTGTGTAGGTAGGTAAGTGGGTGTGTAGGTAGGTAGATAAGTAAGTGGGTGGGTAAGTAGGTGGGTAGGTAGGTAAGTGGGTGGGAAGTAAGTAGGTGAATGGGTGGCTGGATAGCTAGGTGAGTTGATAGGTGGAGAGTGGGTGGACAGGTTAGTGGAGGGGTAGATGGATGTACGGGTAGGTAATTAGATGGGAGGTTGGGTGAGTGAGTACGTGCATGGGTAGGTGGGTGTAGGCGAGTGTGTGGTTAGGTAGGTAAGTAATTTTATTACTCTTTAGAATACAAGGTGTTCATTACGTCATAAGTCAGTAAATTACATATTCATACACAAATTTAGATATAGATGTCAGCATCGTCTAGGACAAAGTAGCTCATATATTTACAAGGTAACTCATTAATCTGGGGGTTCGTCATCATTGACAACCGGACACTGAAGTGTGATTAAAACTATTTACACTTATACCGTATATATATACTCGCTTCCAAAAGATGTTTGTGTTATATAGTTATGTACAGAGGCACAAGTAGTAAAATCACTTACATCATAGTATATTTTTCTAGGAACACCTTCTTTTGGAATTATAGGCTCCAAAATAAATTTCCGGCGAAATAGCAATACATGTGGAATTTTTGACGAAACCAGCGCTTCTGTACTGTAGGTGCCAGCTTTGTAGGATCTGACTCTTAGGAAGGAGCACAAAACCGATTCCTTAAGGAAGACTTTACTCAGGCATGCAGAACTGTAACACGATTGTGCACTACATAAGAAGCAACTGTATCACACATCCCTTCCCCGAACACAACAGCGAGTGATGTGTCATTTACAGGGTTTGTAATTTACTAACTAAGATATAGAGATTGTGCGTGGATTGTACAAGGAGAACCTATGTCTTCCCCTCTTTTTCACCCCTTCTTTGCGAATTCTGCCTCACCTTGAATCGGTTTTAAGGCTGGCGTTAAATACATACAGCACTGTTTGATGCTATTTCTAATAACGAGGAATACTTGAGATATACAATCCTTGGAAACAGGTTGTGATATGAATATCATCGGATATCGAAAGGTCACTGTACAGTTACACAGTAAGTACTTACAGAGGGAACAATTCACCACAGTACCTGTTGTTCTCGGCGGCGGCCTTGGACACGGCTAAAGCAAACCCACGAAAATGCTTTACCACGTACGATTAATCATACAAACGCTAACGGAGCTCACACGTGGAGTTGGAGCCGTTTGATTCATACGTCAAATCCTTCAGTAATTTATCACAAAACCTTTGAGAGTTATTCTATACAAAGAGCAACTCAGGGACTAGTTATTTCTCTACTACGTATAGTAAGTACGGGAAGTATTGTATTCCACCCGAGAATTCGATGTCGAGATTTCACCGGAAATATATGTTTTGAGGTCCCTGAATAAAAGAAAGCATTTTTACAAAAAGGTCCGTGCATGTGTGTGTGTTTGTGAACAGCGTAACTTAAAAACGAAAAGCCAGATAAATACTAAACTTGCTATTTACGTTCAGTATCTTCCAAAGATGCAACACAAAGATTTTTAAGAAAATCCCCACCCCAAACTACCCTTTATATGGCATATTTTTCCAAATTTTTCATTTTTTGAAAAATGGCTCTAACAATTTTGATTAAAATATCATATATTAAAAATATTTACATGACAAATCAAATGCATATCTTGAATTTTGAAGTGGTATACTTCTGTTATATTTATTTGTTAACCCCCACGTTTGGGAAGCCAATTTGCGACGGTATTTATGTTATTTATTTAACATTATTGTAGCCCCACGTTGTGGTAGCCAATTTGCGACGGTATTTATGTTATATTTATTTATTTATTGAGCCCCACGTTAGGCGCCAATTTGAAGTGGTATACTTCTGTTATATTTATTTGTTAACCCCCACGTTTGGGAAGCCAATTTGCGACGGTATTTATGTTATTTATTTAACATTATTGTAGCCCACGTTGGGCGCCAATTTGCGATGGTACATTTATATTGTTATTTGTGTATGTGTTTACTCAACGTGGTGAAGCCATTTTGTGATGTGATTCTTTGTTAGGTTTGTAGCTCCATCTGGTGTTAGCAATTTGCGGTAGTATTAGTGTTTGTTTGAAAGAATGCTACTGTTATTTTATTTAATTTTGGTTTACTGTCCTCCGGCTAGCTATTATCCTTTTGGGTCGAGCACTTCTCTTTATACAGGTTGTGTAAACGGAAAGGAATCTTTTATCCAAAGATAACACTGATGAAAGAACTTCTTTTATACTTTTATTGTCGAACACTTTCACTATCACATTTACACATTGATCTAGACACTCGCCAAACTGAAACTGTTATAACAACTTCTTACTGATCACTTTTAATTCACGTACTTCAACCTTTTGTATAATTAACTTTACCATACTTGAGATTTTTCATAACTCTTATACGCGTAACTTGCGAATCGATAGCCGACGTGTAATATTTCTGCTGGACTGAAGGCGACGTGTATCATACAAATATTTTCGACGAACTGACTGACTCTACCTCTAACCTAGCTCTTTTATACTCATACACCCCGATATGCCTAAAGATTATAACTGAGCTGCAATTGGCTAATAAAACGCGCCAACATTACGTAACTTCCTCGTTTCCAATAATGATAAACAGCTCACCCCCTCGCTGCATTATTGCCCGCTATTATTGTCAGTTTCAGTAAGGCAGTATAGACCCACTTCTCAATAATAATTACAATCAACAAACATCTCAAATCAATGTCACATAAAAATGCATATTCATAATATAATCATTCTTTACATTTAAATAATTTATGATACAAATTACTGCATCAATTTTCTGTTAATAACTTTTGAAACCTCTTCATTCAGTAGCGATTTTGTATAATCTTATTATATAACTGGTAAACGTTAAGCGATAGACGAAAAGTGTTGTGCCACAAAAAACTTATTTAAAATAAATTGTGTGTTTTAATGAGATCCATATTCTTTGTGTAGTTTGTTTTCGTCTATCGCTTTACGTTTACGAGTTAAGCAATATTATACAAAATTCTTCCGCACGAAGAGGACTTCAGAGGCTATCCCCAGAAAATTCAAGTTATACATTTTATTTATCATGTAAATGTCTTTAATATATGACATTTTAATCAAAATCGTTAGATCCGTGTTTTAGAAAGTAAACAATTTCGAAAAATATTCCATGTAAAGGTTAGTTTAGAATGGAGGGATTTTGTTGAAAATCCTTGTGTCGCATCTATGAAAGATACTGAATCTATATACCAAATTTGGTATTTACCCGACTTTTCCCTTTTGAATTATGCTGGTCACAGATACACAGACACACCCCACAACCATCGTGCGCACGGATTGTTTCTAAAAATGTTTTTTTTTTATTCAGGGAGCCTCAAAACGTGTGTTTCCGGTGACATTTCGTTATCGAATTTTTGGGTGGAATGCAATACCTTCTCTACCTACTATGTACATGGTAGAGAAAGTAAAAATAGCTTATAGAGCCAAAAAACTACGAACCTGTTGCGCGGTGTTTCTCCTGTCCCCGTCTTCGGCGCTCGTTGCCGTCTGCCGCTATCATAGAAATGCGCGGATGAAACCATACAACATTTTTAAAACTACTTTTAAAGGCTTTACTTACCAACTTTATAGGGCCAATTTTTTTCGAGTCAACAGTTGACGCCCGTACATATGTGCATACAATTTTGCCCCCCCCTTTTTAGGGAATTAACAGACAGGGAGCGTGATTTTGCCTTTTTTCAACAAGACTCTACTACAACTTATACGGCCAATATTTCGATGAGAATAATTGTAAGTGCGTTTGAGGACAGAATTATTAGTAGAGATTTGTGGCTCCCTCGGTCCCCTCGATTTCTATCTCTGGGGCAATTTAAACAAGACAAACCCACACACCCTGGAAGAATTAAAATAAAATATCCGCCAGGAAATTGCCAGCATTTCTCAACGTGAACTACGTCGAGTGATTAAATTAAATTGAGTTTTATTTATGGACGCGCTTTAACTACTATGGTTCTTAGCGTCCCATTCCATATTGGGCGTGAAAGACCGATAATTTTGCTCAGAGGCCTCTTTATCAGACTTGAGGTTCTTTTACGTGCGTAAATCTACGACACGGGACCACCGGCTTTACTGCCCTTCCGAAGGAAGCCATGCTAAGGATTTTTACGCCCGAAAAAATCCATCGTTCTCCGCCGTGTTTGAACCCGCGACCTTGGAAATTAGAGGCTGGCACGGTACCACTAGTCCACGGAGGACGACACGGCGACTGATGGATAGTTTCCTAGAGGTGCCAAAAATGTATGGACAACGACGTTGGCGAGTTTCAGCATCTCCTTTCATAAAGTTGGTAAGTAAAGCCTTTAAAAGTAGTTTTAAAAATGTATGGTTTCATCCGCGTTTTCTATAATAGCGGCAGACGGCAACGAGCACCGAGGATGCGGACAGGAATAACACCCCGCAGCCAGTTCGTAGATTTTTGGTTCTCTCTGTAGAAATAAACGATAGTGGGTAGAGAAAGTGAGGTGAAATAACATACCAGTTTTTATTTAAAAATTCAGTGAAAGACAATAAATACGACCCAACATTACGTATTGATAACGCCTGTCCATAGCGCGATACCGTAACAGTGTGGACCACGTGCAAGATAGACGAGCACGTATCTTCAAGGCTTAGTTGCAATATAATAACTTTAGTATGATAATAATTTACAATTTATACAAAACTTGAGTAGTTTTACCTACTAATAAACATACCTAGTATGAAATAACATATTCAACCTTGTTAAGATAAATAACTTAAGTGCAGTTTCAAATATTAGAACTATTTTTTAATTTTTCAATATTTTGTTTTCAGTGGAAGTTTGTAGCTAAACCTTCCTGTGGTGTCTATGGTAAGTTTATGTATTTTAATTCAATTATCTTTACATCCCGATAAATATTTTTACCAATGTCAGTGTTATAGTACCTACATGACCATGTTTGTCCAACTCTCATTAGGCCAGAAATTGCAAGTACCTTCATGTTCGGTTGGTACTCACGGTTCCAATACATTTCTAATTCTATTGTCTTCACACCTGGCGGGCACTGACGTCATATTTAGTGCCTGTCTGACGAGTTTAGGTGCACGCGTACTTGCAATGCGAAGTTTAAACGACCTTTAAAGTTCAGCAAATTTGCTACCAGCCCACTGATTTTGCTGATTTATGCTTATTTTGTATTTTTTTCAAGTCTTCATGGTCAAATGAAACTGGAAACAGAACCTGCTGAAAAAATGCTGGGAGTGAACTGCCTTGCATGAGTTTTTTTGTGTATCATAAAAAAGGATCGCATTAAAACAGGTATTTATCACGGGAGGGCAAATACCGATCGCGTCATCGTGTATAAAACTGTGCTGGCACATGTATTTTCAATTTATTTACAAAACCAATTAAAAGTAGATTCGAATGTTTATAAGTACGTATAGGGCGTTCCTTGTGTGTTAGATAATAGTCTCTTTAAAGCATTTAAGAAGGTGTCCGAAATTTTCATCACAACCACAGTTAATAATGAATACCTGGAGAGTAAGGAAGAGAGGCAATAACGTTATGAAAACCTGATTTCGCTCTAATTAAGGAAAGGATAGCTCTCGCGCTATTACCATTTCAGGTCAGTAGCTTATAATTCAAAGTGCAAATAGATATTGAAAAAAATCGGTTACGGTCACATGGTTTTCCCTACCCTGCATCATTTCTATTGGGTATAAAAGTTCATCTTACGAAAGCTTATTTTACACTCTACTTCATTTTAATCGAGATAAACCTTTGTAGAAATAGCTATATTACACATTTCTACTGGCCCCGTAGCACAGTCGGTAGAGCACATGCTTGTTGTGCGAGGAGTCCCGGGTTCGATTCTCGATCCCCCCCTGGAAAGTGTTTTTTTAGCCAAAATTATTCCCTATCCCCCCCAGTGTCTGGAATATGCATCTCGTGTGAATGTGTGTGGGATTTAATGAATAAAAACCAAACCAAAAAACCAAAACCACAATAGTGGTCGAAACTATGAAGCCCAGGATTTAAAGACTTATAGCATTGTTGAAATTGAGGTATGTCATCTCAATACAATTTGAGACCTCCTTGTGTGGTTTACCGGGAAAAATGCGAATTAGTTGGGGAATTTAATGTCGTACCAGCAAGTTGCCATGGTAGCTCAGTGGTTAGAGAGTCCGGAGATCCGTGGTTTAAATCCGGTGATGCCATTGAATTTTTCAGTCTTCTGATTCTACCTTTCCAACCTTGCCCTACACACGGCATGGGTGGAAGAACAATTAATTCCCATAAAACCAAACGAATAAGAGAAGCGAATACGAGTTAACCCATTGCCTATAGGTAATAACATGTTCCAAAGGAAAGGACGCCGATATGACCATTGCATTAAAGGCGGGGTATAAATGAAAAGAAAAAAATCTGATGCGTTACACTCACATGACTTTCTCTACTCTTGTACAAACTATTTTTACAAACTCTTATTCTCCATCTATTTCATATTAATCGAGATAAACATTTGCAGAAACGATCTTTTGACATGCAAAGAGAATCACATTTTACACATAGCAACCAGTTCTAAAAATATTTGACTATCGCTTAAGGCGTACTATGTTCCCCTTGTTTTGTATTTGCAAGGGCATATAAAAATACAGTAGCCTTTAAGCATAGACATATCTCTTAATAGCTGGTTGCTATGTGCAGCACCATTCTCTTTGCCACAGATTAATACTCTTTGCATATCCAAGACAAAAAAAATGAATAACGAATTCCCAATTGAGAAAATAAGTATTGAAAAATTTAAGGGAATAACAAGAATATCTCAACACTCAACAAAAAATAATGCATATAACATAAATTGTGTATTTTAACGCGATCTATATTTTTGTGTAGTAAAATTTTTTGGGTCTATCTCTTATGGTTTACCAGTTATGCAAAAGTCGTTTACAATGAAGAATACTTTTGGAGACATTCCCAGAAAATTCAAGATATACATTTGATTTGTCATGAAAATATCTTAAACATATGATATTTTAATCAAAATCGTTAGAGCCATTTTTGAGAAAATTATAATTTTCGAAAAATGTTCCATGTAAAGGGTAATCTGGGGTGGGGGATTTTCTTGAAAACCTTCGTGTTGCATCTCTGGAAGATACTGAACCTAAACACCAAGTTTGGCGTTTATCCAACTGTTCGTTTCTGAGTTATGCTGTTCACAGACAAACACACACACACACGAACATGTTTCCAAAAATGCTTTTTTTTTTGGATTCAGGGGGTCTCAAAACATATATTTCCGGTGAAATCTCGGTATCGAATTTTTGGGTGGAATACAATACTTCCCCTACTTACTATATGTAGCAGAGAAAGTAAAAATATTACACGTTTCGTTATAAATGCAAAGGGAATAGCGATAGTCAAATGTTTAAAAGAACTGGAGGTATATGCTGGCCTTAAAATTCCACTCTTTCTCCATGACTTCACGATAAGCAACTGAATGTTGACAGGACTTTAAAAGAATTGTAAAGTATTGAACAATTCGTACAAATTCGTTTGAATCGGTGTCAAATCTCCTCCGCCTCAATCCTATCCAACCCAAAAGAATGTGAAAAAGCAATAATTTTACTCATTACATTCCTGTGCGTTTTCACCACAGGAACGTACATTCGAAACTAGAATCTGACACGGATACCCAAGGTCTGCGGTTCAAATCCTCCCTGACTTGAAGTTTTTTCGGGTCTTTCTTAGTCCCCATAACTGGCAAATGCCGGGGAGGTAGCCTAAACTTAGGTCTGGAATGCTTCGTTACCAAACTTGCTTTCCCAATTTCATTTCATTGCGTGTATCACCAGGTCACCCCCAGTGGTGCCGGGTGTTAAACACTATGCAATCGCGACTCGCTCAGACCACAGCAAACATTTCGTACGTTTAACAAAACCGCATGGGAGACACGTGTAGCAGAAGCCCTTGGTTCTATCTTCGTCTGGATCAATATGTGAAGCGCAGAGTCGGTGCATCACACAGCTTTAAAGGCAAACTGTCTAGTAATTTAATACATCAACCCACCCAACATATAGATTTCACTTTGAAATTACTGACGCACAAGAAGTTCTGCATGGCAGCACCAGCCGATGTCCCTCCCACACTAGGGCGGCAGACACGCGTAGGGTTAGCCATCACGTCATCCTCCCCTATTATCCACCCTACAAGTATTTTAAGGCTTCTTGTATTCTGTGCCGTTCTAAATCTTAAACAGTTGTTACAAATGTACACGTGGCAATCTCAAGTGTCTAACAAACCGTCATTTGTTCTATGTATGTCTGAATTTACACACCAAAATACCGAAAAAATTCTTTGTTACACTCACATGATTTTCTCTACCTTCTATCGCATATTAGTGGTATACAAATTATTTTTCTACCTGCTTCATTTTAATCCAGATAAACCTTTGCAGAAATAGCTGCATTACACATTTAGTTGTAGATACAAAGGGAACAGGCGATAGTCAAATGTTTAAGAACTGGACTCTAGAATTCCATACTCTCCATGAATCACGAGAAGCAACTGAAAAGCGACAGGACTTTAAAAGAATGAACAAACGTGTCGAACATTTCGAACCATTAATAACGGACATCTCGGAAATGGCTAATGCCAAAATAAAGTTACTGAAATAAATTGTGTGTTTTAAAGATATCTACATTTTATTTCTCATGTAAATATATTTACTATATTTAATTAATTAAATAATGTATTAAATAATTAATTAAAATCATAATATTTATATATTATACTCCTATATTAATTAACATACTAACTATTAATAATTATTAAATAATTGATTTAATATATTCTAATCAAAATCTTTCGAGCTATTTTTGGGAGAATAAAAAATCGGAAAAAGTTCCAAGTAAATGGTATTTGGAATGGAGGGGGATTTTCTTCGAAATCTTCGTTGCATCTTTTGAAGATACTGAACTTAAAACTTAAATACCAAACTTTTTCTTTCCTTTTTGAGTTATGCCGTTCTCAGACACACACACGAACACCTCAGGGTCCTTTTTCTAAAAATGCGTTTATTTTATTCAGGGGCCTCAAAACATTATTTCCGATGAAATCTCGATATCGAATTTTTTGGTACACTGCAGTACCATCTCCAAGCACTATGTAAATACGTGTTTGAGAAATATATTGGAGCCTTGATTGGTGTTAAACGTTGTTTATGATGTCTTACTAATAAATTCATGTTTTTTCTTTCTTTAATAGCTCTGGACCTGGTTTCGAAGTTGAAGTCTGAATTATAGGTTTATGCTTTAAAACAAAGGTGTTTGACAAAAAAGGAAGAATCAAGGAAGCAAGAATTAAATTAATAAAATAGAGAAACAAAATAATAGTTGTCATTGTGATTGTAAAAGTATTGATGGCTTAATCATAAATTCTTCTTATATTTTTTTCTTTATTATATCTGGATCTGGTTCAAATGAGCATGAAATCTGATTAATGGGCTAAGTTATTAAAAATAAACATGTTTCTTTAAGGAAGCAAAAAGGAGATTTGTTTTGTGGAGATAAAACTTCTGATATCTTAATCATAAATTCAGCTCATATTGCTTTTTTTATTTTCAAGAGACCTGTGCATCTAATTTAAACTGTGAAATTTAGTTGTCATTGATCAGATAATGCTATCAAGGACAAACACGTTTCTTAACAAATGAACTAAGGAGGCATGAAAAAAGAAATAAAGACAAGAAAATACAAATTAATTTGTACACAAAGCGTGCGCTACTAAAAAATGCTTCGAAAATTTCTCTCTAAAAGGTACCTAGTAAGTACTCCATCCGCCCAAAGATTCGATGTCAGATTTTGCCAAAAATATATTTATTTTGAATTTTCTGCAAATAGCCTCTAAATTCTTCTTTATTTGGAAGTGAGGTTTGTATAATTTTAAATAACTGGTAAATAATAAGAGATAGAAAAAAGCTTTTTTTCTACAAAAACGTAGAGGTTTAAACTCAAGTATATGCACAACACAGCTGTTGTGTCATTAACAATTTCCGGGATATTCGTTTATACTTTTTTCAAGTATTAAGTTGCCATTCGTTTGTCTCTCGTGGCCTGGAAATGATATGGAACGTTAAAGCCAGCATATAACGGTCCGCTTTTCTAAGAATTTGATTATCCCTTCCGTCAGCTGTATCCCTACAACGAAATCTGTAACGAAACCATTTCTACAAACGTTTATCTCCATTATCGTGAAGAAGATAGAAAAACAGACTTTTGTAAGAATAGTTTATAAAATAATGGGTAGAAAGTCGTGGAAATATGGAGTCATGTTTTTCTTTATAATTGTTAAATTTTTCTCTGCAATATGGAAACATATTAGATATCTTATTGCTTTTGTAATAAACGTTTTTCCCACAGCAAGTGAGTTAGTTGATTGTGATCATGTGACTGAAATTAAAGTTTTAAACTTTACAGTACCCGTATTTTATTAAATATAGCTGGAATTAAATTAATAAATGGGAAGTATTGACTTATTCGGTTAAAATGCAACTTTGAAATGTGAAATCTGAATATTTCGAGGAGCTATACGTAAAGTTTGTTATCGACACACATTTCACGCTGCGTTGCGAAAGGTAACCCATTTAGCTTGTACAGCCCTGTCAGATCGCAACTGTGAGCGAGAGAGTGCAAACCACCGAGTTGCTCTGCGTGACGCATGACGTCATGGATGAGGTGAACAAAATTGAGCCAATGGGATCGCTCGACTTGGGGGTGGGGTGATCAGGCCATATGTTCCCATTGGCTCGAGCAGCAGTGAGATCTTCTGCACTGTTCTGTAAAGTGTGTTCCCGTTCAATGAGATCTAGCAACTTCTTTATATTGCAGCACACGCGAGAGAATGCCAGCAATTGTGAACATATTCATTCCCATTCATTTCCTTCACTTGTGATGTAACGGAACTAGGGTCGAATATTTTGACGAAGGTCATGGACCTCTTAGAGATAAGCCGGACAGTCAATTTGTTTTGTTTAGTTTGCATTAATTATCGTCTTAAGTGTGGACGTAACAAGCATGTATGTATGTACAGGCAGCGGTTTGTGTTTATTTAGCTTAACCAAATTGAATATCGCAAAAAAGTGGCAATGATTTCTCAAGCACAAGTGAAGTAAGTAAATTTTAGTGCCCTTGAACATTGATTCCCGCAGATATTTGTCTTTCCTCTATACTAGAAACTGATGCTACAAAAGAAAGAAAAACAAACTGATTTGTTGCATTCACATAACTTTCTCTACTTACTCTTCCACAAACTATTCTTACAAAAGCTTATTCTACTACCTGCTTCTTGTTAATCCAGATAAACTTTCATTTTACATTTACGCATATTTCTCTTTTATGTATGATATGGATGACTTTGAAATTCCATGGTCTTTGCATGACCACGAGAAAAAAAACAAAAATAACGGCTTATAACTTGGAAAAGGTATAAATGCATTTTTCAAAATTCAAACCTATAATAAAATATCTAGGAAATGGTTCACGTTACAAAACAAAATTGAATATAAATTGTGTGCTTTAATGAGATCTATAATTTTACTTTCTCTACCACGTACACAGGTAGTGTTGCATTCCACCCAAAACTTCTATACCGAGATTTCACCGGAAATACATGTTTTGAGGTCCCCTGAATCCAAAAAAGCATTTTAGAAAAGATTCACATGTCTCTGTGAACAGCATAACTCAAAAACGAAATGTAAGATAAATACCAGACTTGGTATTTAGGTTCAGTACCTTCCAAAGATGCGACACGAAGATTTTAAAGTAAATCCCCCATCCCAACTACCCTTTACATTGAACACTTTTTCAAATTTCTTATTTTCTAAAAATGTCTAATAATTTTGATTAAAAGCTATATATCTATAAAGTTATTTACACGATAAATAAACTGTACATTTTGAATTTTCTGGGAATAGCCTGTGAAGTTCCATTTATTCGAAAGGAATAGACGAGAGGCGAAAACGTAACCCACAAAAACGCACAATTTATTCCAAACTGTTTTTTGTATCTATTTCCGAGATACCGTTATTGATGCTTCGATTTGTTCACTACTTTGTCATTCTTTTTAGGTCCCATCGGCTTTCAGTTGTTTCTCGCGATTGCATGGAAACAGTGTGGGATTTTAAGGCCTGCATATAACGTCCAGTTCTTAAACGTTTGACTATCGCCGTTCTCTTTGTATTTATAACGAAATGTGTAATGTAGTTATTTCTGAAAACGTTTATTTGGATTAAATGGTAGTAGATAGAAACATGAGCTTTAGTAAGAATAATTTGTATAGGTACCCATTAATAAACGATAGGGGTAGAGAAAGTCATGTGAATGTATCGCAATGTTTTTTCCTATCTACTTCATGATAAATGTTTGCAGAAATGGTTTCATTGCACAAGAGGAAGGGAAGGTTGAAGCGATAGAAAATGTTTTAAACGCGGGTCGGTAAATGTTAGCTTCGAAATTACCTATATTCTTTTTATGACATCACGAGAAACAAAAGAGGGTGACAGCCCTTTAAAGTGTTTGATAAAGCATTGGAATATCAAACCAATAGAAACCATTATCTCGCAAGTGGTTAACGTTACAAAAGCTTTGTTTTACACAAATTGTGTGTTTTAACAATTTTTAGGTTTGCCATGAATTAAGCTTTTGTGTATTTCTTATGCTCTACCAGTTCAGAACGATAAGACTACATGGGCTATTCACAGAAAAGTCAAGAAATAAATTTTATTGGTCCCTTAAACGTCTTAAACATAAATTCGCATGTAAATGGTGGTTTTAGGTGGAATCTATGTCTTCTACTTCCTATGACTAAGAAAATAAATCATGTGTTACAATTACAAAACTTTCTTTTCCCTGTGTCATGTATTAGGTATAAAAACTGATCTTACTAAAAGAAATATAAAACTGTTCTTGTTTATTTTTCTATTTACTTCATATTAATCGAGATAAACGTTTGCAGAAACAGCCACATTAACATTTCGTTATAAACAGAAAGAGAATAACGATAGTCAACTCAAATGTTTTAGAACTGGACGTTATATGCTGGCTTCAAAATTCCACATTCTTTCCATAGGTAATATGGCGATAAATAATTGAATGTCGAAGGACTTGAAAAGAATGACCTAGTATTGAACATTCGGAACCATTAATAATGGATAATGGCTTATGCCACAAAATAAGTTATTTGAAATAGACTTTCTGTTTAAAGAGATCTATATTTTTTGTATGGTGCGTTTTCGTCTATCATTTAATATTTACCAGTTAAACAAGATTATACAAAATTCTTTCCGAATGAAGAGGACCTCACAGGCTATTCCCGCAAAATTCAGGATATATTTTATTTGTTATGAAAATATCTTTAATATAGGCATTTTAATCAAAATCGTTAAAGTCATTGTAATAATTCCATGTAAAGGGTAGATGGGGTGGGGGATTTTTTTGAAAACCCTCGCATCTTTGGAGGTTTGCTGAAATTAAATATCAAGTTTGGTATTTATCTGACTTTTAGTTTTTGAGTAAATCTGTTCACAGACAGACAGAGAGAAGCCCTCCCCCCACACACGCGCGTGCGGTACTTTTTCTATGACTGCTTTTTTTTTTTATTTATTCAGGAGCCTCAAAACATGTAGATATTTCCGGTGAAATCTCGGTATCGAATTTTTGGTTGGAATACAATATGTACAAATAAAGAAATTAAAGTAAGAAGGAAAGAAAAGAAACAAGAATTGACTAAATCTTGAAGTTGGGTAATGCACAGGTTTTGTTTTTGGCATAAACGATGCATTGGCTATTGTGTTAAGAAACTCATACATCAGTAAACCTTCAAATAGCAACAGGCGGTAAACAAGATAGTGTGACGTATAACAACAGAAAACATCCGAGCATCACGCGAGCGATAGTACCAAAAAGCTGTGATCATCAATTAAGTTCTTAGCAAAATAATATCAACAATAAACAACAGGTCATACGGGCGTGACACTTTATCTCTTTCATAAGAAAATACTTTAACAATCCCTTGCAGCTTAAAAATGCACACATAGGTAATGTTAATATATTTATTAAATAGATAAAATATTCAGAAAGTAATTTCCAAGTATATTTAGACAGTTTTGGATGAGAGGTGGGTTAGAAAAACGTCCTTTAACCGGGTAAATTATACCCTACCCGATATACATCTTTTCAGGATATTATCCGGTTTACTCACTCTAACCGAGATTCAAACGCGGGACCTCTTTAATGTGAGGCAGATACCTTACACAGATTTGTATTAAAGATAAAGTAACGGACGAACGGAGGGCCTCGCAACCTGGGCACAGCACCGCAAGTGGGCCACAACGGCTCTTTATGCTTCTACCGTGACTGCTGGTAGGTAGGGATGAGGGGAAAGATCCTAATTGCGACGGGCGCAAGCATGGACGGGTCCCTAACGTTTTCAGATCGAACGCATCCGCCGCCGTCCGAGCCCACCCGTAAGTCACCGAACCTCGGGCGGTTCCCTCCACAGGGCCCACTCGGAGGCAAGACCTAACTGAACAGCCCCGCAACGACGTCGGAACAAACCTCTACTGAGCGTACAGCCACCGCCCAGCCACTTCCCGCCAAACACCTTCGCCTGGTCCTATAACCCTGAAACATGACAAGCAAGATGATGTGTAGAGGAAATGATGGATTGGAAAGTCGTGGTAGAAGATGAACCACCCCAGCATTCGCTTGCTGACCCTGGGAAACCACGAAAACTCAATGGTCAGAGTGGCCGACCGCCGGGGATCGAACCCGGGACTCCCCAAATGCGAGTCACACGCGTTACCGCGGCGTCAACTCGCTCGGTGCAGATTAGTGCTATGTTTCATTGACAAGAGACTACTGTGTTTAATCCTTTATAGAACCGTCCATTCTTACTTTATCTGCCACTTACCTACCTAGACGAAGACGTAGACGAAGTATTGCATTCCACGCAGGGAGGAAACTCCACCGCCTCGCACCAATCGCCGTCGCCTGTTCCTGCAACCCTGAAGCACATTAAGGTGTTATAGATGAGAGAAAATTAAGGGAACAGTAGAAGTAGTAGAAGAGCCACCCAGAATTTGCCTGCGGACCTGAGAAAATCATTAAGGCCCGGTTTCACAGTTTAAGATAAGCCGAAGCTTTACTAAGCTATGGACGCCGCTTAAGCTTTGGTTTAAGCTTTGCGAATTCCACAGTAGAGCAACACCGTTTGGCTTTACTGAGCTGAACAACTCCACCGAAGAGTAACGTTGGTAACGCTTGCGCATGCGCATCGAGGAATTCCCATCGTTTGTTTATGGCAACGCTGTTCCTAAAATAAGCGTTTTGGTGGACCACACTATATTAGTTTTAACTGAACTAAAATGGCATCCATTATGCTTCAGTGACTCATTATTATTTTACTCGGCTGCGTGCGCAACACGCCCATACTACGCCCCACCTTCAAAGCAGCAGTCCACTGGGATCCATTCTCCAAATAAACAATGAAATTCTATCTATCGTAATTTTAATTTGAGTTCATTTCCTTTGTTTTAATATCGTTCAATATATGTTACCTACAAAATATCAATAAATACAGCGCGTGGACTCAACAGTACTGCCATTTGTTACACTACTTGCAACGCTCAAAGTGCTGCCATCTGATCAAAATTTAATTACACAATTAATAATGTAAGATCTTTTTGTAAAATCTCAAAGTTTTGAAATTATAGTGTCCTCCACCAAAAATAGTCGTATGCAACTGGAGCATAATAATAGATTATAATACAGGAGGTAAAAGTAGGGTTTCATTTTGCGAGTAGGAATGCTTGCGAAACGAAGGCCTTTTTGCAATCCTACGAGCAAAATAAAACCACTTTTAACACGTGTGGCATATAGTATTTTTTAGACAGCACTCAAATTTGTAAAACATAATAATATTATATGTATTAATTAATTCCTGAAACTAACAGATATGACGTTTAGAACGCATTCTTGAAACATGAGAAATGACGTCAAAAAAGCGAGTTGACAGATGTTTTGATGATTCGCTAGCAGTCATTCTCAGTGAAATTGTTTTCACCATGTTTTGCCTTACACCAGGTAATGAAGCTATTAAATGCTATATCATATTGCTTTCTGGATTTTTTGGGTTAAGTACTTAAGTGTTATCTTTCTGCTGCTTCTGTAATTTCACTTTCATTTCAGTTTCTTCTGAATTCATGATTTCCGCCATTTAATCTTTATGTAAGTTAGATAAAAGAATAGCATTTTAGGTCAAGGAAAGCTGAGTATAGGTTAACTCCACAACGAATTGCGATAAATTGAAGTATGATGATTTGTACAGTGAACAGATAATGCGAGCGCCGTGAGAAATTAATCATGTAAAAAGACGTAATGAAATGTAAAACCTAATTAAACCAAGTTGAATTATTAAGCATACGAAAATAAAAGGGTAATTGCCATGTGATTGGATTTGAAACCAAACTAGTGCGATAATAATCTAAAGCGTTTAACTCGTGTGCTCTGTGTTAGAGGTTCTACTTTTAGCCCTTGCTGACTAAAATGGCAATTAGAACGCTCGTATTAAAATTATGACATTCGCTACCGTTCGTTTCTTAAATATACTCACATCTTAAGTACTACTATTATAGTCTTCTTGCATATAGTACTATAGTAGGTTATCCAGCAACATAAAGTAAAATGACCGAAAGATCAGTCAAAACGTGTTACGAACTTTTTTCTCAAGAAGTCAGTATTCTCCTAAAAATTGTGAAACAGCATAAGCACGCAATAGAGTGCAAGCGATCGGATAAAATTACCATGGAATAAGATAAAAAGCAAACTCGAGAAAAAATGGCGATACGAAAAGTGGATTAGAATGGTGTGAAACAATTTTGACTGCTGCAAGACCCAACTCGGAAGCACATCGATACACTGTCTTTGGGAAGAGCAAAACGAGTATACCAAAGAATACAAATCAGCTATTGCCTTTTCATCTTAGATTAGAAAAAATCATACATGAACTTAATATTAAAATACCTCCAATAATGACTAGAGATCTTCATGATTTTCCACCCTGGAGGTTAACTATTCCTAGAATTAATATGGATATGAAAACTCACCAGAAATCACATACAGAGTCTTTCATATATAAACAAATTTACCAGGAAATCCGTAACACATACTTATATATACACAGATGGCTCCAAATCTGATCAGGGTAATGGCTGTGCTATAATTACTCCGGATGCTAAACTTAAGTACAAGCTTCCAGACTTGTTCTGTTTTCTCCTCGAAGCTCTATGCTGTCAAACAAGCTTTGATTTTTATTAACTCATCACAGCATAAAGACAGTGCAATTCTAACTGATTCACTAAGCACTCTTCAGAGTATCCGAGACCGCTCTACTGACTTAACATTAATCCAAGATATCCAAAGTCTTTACAGCCAAATTACTACAAATAAACAAGAAGTTACATTCTCCTGGATTCCGTCCCACTGTGGAATATCAGGAAATGAGGAAGCAGATAGAGAAGCCAAAAAAGTAACTTTGCTACCTCCAGTGGAAGAACTGCTAGTGCCCTACAGACATGCTCAAGTTATTTTTTTAGCAGACCAACTGTCACAGGGAAGCAAGACTGGACCATTAAAACATCAAGCAAACGCCACATAGTTAAGAAACACCAAAACCTTAACATTGGAGACTCTAAAAAGAAAAGATCAATTGATTATATCACGTTTACAATAGGCCATTCACGCCTAACCCATTCCTTCTTATTCGACAAAGAAAATGCTCCTCACTGCGAGACCTGCAATTGCCGTATCACCATCGAACACGTCATCACTAAATGCAGAAGTTATACCATGGAGAGAAGAACACATAACATCTCTGAAGATATATTTTTAGCTTTAAACAACCCTACTCATTTCAAAAACATTATTTTTTTCTTGAAATACATTAAACTGTATAACAAGATTTAAATATAACACATAAAATAAAAATGTATGATAGGTAATAAGTTATATTGTTCTAGCTGTGTTCATGACTTAATAATGTAAAATATATTTATAACAATGCGTTACAATTATTGTATTATTTAATCAATGTAAAGCATACAGTGTATTATTATTGTACTCGTATGTATGGATATAAGTCGCGATAGGACCTAGTAGTCAAAGCGACTATAAATGAAGAAAAACAACAACAATTTTGATAGCTGTTGATGCTGTAAGTTTTGGGATGCTGGAAAAATCTACAGCTGCAATTAGCATGCTTTCACTTGCATACATTCTCAATGTTAACAGAAGCATTGTTTAATGAAGTAAAAAGCAATACAGATATGATGACAGTGAGTGCGACAATGTATACAATAAAAGTATGAAGTATAAATTTAAAATTAAGGAAATGTCAAATTAAGTTTTGCTTCTTACCAGTGGGTTTTATGTTTAATTGTATCATCAATAATTTCTAGTATCATCATTGCTGACTGTTTACTTAAATTGAAATCTCACGTAGAATTCTCGGTCGTTTCCTTACGTGAAAATGGTTTTGATGCATTCTAAACGTTCTAGATAGTCTTTTGTGCACATGGGTTAAAATACTTTGCATTTCCTCATCACTAATATTGTCTTCTTCAGATGACACGTGACTTCTTAGCTTAAACCATGGTTCAGTACGGTTTAAGCCAAGCCACATTTAGCTCGGCTTGTCGCTTGAACTACGTACTGTAGTAGCTTAAGGGGATAAGGTACTCTGAAATGGTCAAAAATCACATTTTTTGTTTTAGGCACTAATAGGATCTATATTATTTCAGTTTCAGAAAATATATACTTTTTGGGGATTAAGAGGTTTTTAAGACATTTAAATACCATTTAAATGCTGGTCTGCATTCCTTTAAAGCAGTCATGTAACGTCCCTTTTTAGAACATTTTTGTATCTTTCAACAACGAACGACTGTATCATGCCCAGGGAGCAGTTCAACAATTAACAAAAGAGGCCAGGACCAAGAGAAGGCAATCAGAAAAGCTGAAGCAATCCAGGAGTGAAGGTGCAGATGATTATGATCCTGCAATGCACTGAAGTGTGTCAGAATTGTAGTGCTCAAAATTTAAATTCAGTTTTCTAAAAACAACATTTTTGGATACTTATGTACCTTTTTCTCAGACAGTATGAGAGGTAGAGAGCTGAAATTTTCAGTTCATGTATAAACACATAGTTAAACTTGTATATTAGTGATATTAGGAAAGCAACAGCATTGCAAATTTTCCTCATTTTTACTTTTTTGACTTTACAAAATTTTTCCTTCAATTTTTAGTGAACTGATTTACGTAACTAAATAATTGAGGTTCAGAAGATAGCTGATTAAACTAAGAACAAGCATGCAAAAGTGTGATTCTGTATTACAAGTAGTATCAGAGAAAAAGGTACATGAGTTCACGTGTTTTAAGAGTAAATTTTATTATTTTTCCGCTGAATGAACATTCTTTATGGACTCAACTATATAAGCTATCAATGCAAACAACCACTTGAAATAATTGTCATGATTTATAGAATAACTCATACAATTTTCAGGAAAACCATTGAGAAGTTTAGGAGCAGTGGTAATTTAACACATAAGATGTAATTTCCGTGTGTTCAGACTACCTTGTCCCTTTAAACTGTGAAACCAGGCCTAAAGAAACCCAAATCAGAATGGCTGGCCCAACGGGATTGGAATTCAGGACCTCTCGAGTGCGAGCCACCTCGCTTAGTTGGCGCAAGGAAACTCAGGTCACCAATATATTGGCTGTATTGATTAGGAAACACTGAACGGAGATGATATCAACACCGTCAAGATCCGGCGGAGGACAATTTGATACCAGGCATTTTTAGGATATATAAAGAAACCACAGTACTTCAGTTCCGCACTATGCGCCCATCTTTGAAAGCAGATGAATTAGTGTCATAGTCATGCTCCAAATGAACACTAAGGCTACCCTGCTCTTCAAGGCCCATACCACTTATGTTACTGACCTCAATAAAAGCTAGCATGCATTCACACTTGCGCGCTATATATAAGCAGATTCAACTATTTTATCGTTTGATTTTATTAAGGCGAGCCTCGGCCTGTTTTTCAGAAGGTACTTTAAAACCTGACTGAATAATCGCAACATTTTTGTTATCATCAATAGTTGCTATAAATTTTTAACTGTAAAAATTGAGGGTCACATAAAGATAACTTTATGCATATATTACTAGTAAGCAGGTTTTATACAGCAGAATATTTAGTAACTGGTTTTAAACAATGAATTCAATAAACGCCAAGCGTTATATTCCCTTTTTACTATTCCACTAAAAAAAATGACATCGAGATTTCATTGTGCATACACGTTTTGAAGTTCCCTGAATAAAAAGAAAGCATTATTAGTAAAAGCACATGTGTGTGTCTGTGAAGAGCATAACTCAAAAACTAAAATCGAATAAATACTAAGCTAGGCATTTAAATTCAACTTTTCCAAGGATGCGACACGAAGATTTAAAAAAAAAACATCCCAAACTACCCTTTACATGTAAAGATTTGCATTAGTTGTTATTTTCTCAAAACTGCTGTAACGGTATTTATTGAAATACCATACGTTTAAGAGTTAACATGAGTAATAAAGTGTATTTCTGGAATTTTCTGCTAATAGCCGCAAAGTCTTCTTCATTCGGAATGAATTTTGTATAATTTTGTATGATTGGTAAACCATAAGATATAGACAATAACTTACTACACAAACATGTAGATCTCTTTTAAAACAAAATTCTTATACATGTTTTGAGAAAATAAAAAATTTAGAAAAATGTTCCGATAAGGGGTAGTTTGGGGTGAGAGATTTTTTTTAAAAATCTTCGTGTTGCAACTTTGGAAGATATTGAACTTAAATACCAAGTTTGGTATTTATCTGACTTTTCGTTTTTGAGTTATGCTGTTCTCAAAAATACACACACACAGACACGGACCTTTTCTAAAAAATTGTCTTTTTTTATATTCATTCAGGAGGCCCCAAACTGGCCGGCATCCGAATCGGGTATTTCCGTGAGCGCTCGGGACAGGCAGGCTTTGTTCACAAGGCTGCGCATATTCTTGTAGTAGTTATAATGGGGATCACAACTGTAATCACAATTGTCTTCCGAGAAAATAATACATATACGAGATTTCAAACATACATGTTTCATAGTCTTTCAACACTGAATATTTGTAACCAAAAAAACACGCCTTATTGATTTATGGTTCTCGAGTGGAGTATGACTAACCTCGTTACAATGCTACGCTTACTGTAGCACTCTTAACACAGTGATAGAAAGTTAGCTTATTCTTGCTGGAGTTGCAAGTTCAAATCTCGGTGGAACCCCTCAAGTTTCTTTCCCTTTCATTTTAAATACAGAGTAAAGTCATAGCAGGTTTCTTTATTTTTATGTATGTGGCGTTTATTTAGTAGTCCGCCATAACGGTAGATGGCAACCATGATATTAATTTATCGGTCGGGTGGAGGTTTCATACTCAATTTAATTTTATAACCACAAATTTCGCCATTGTTGTGTAATATGTTTGTAAGTAAAATGAAGTAATACAAGCAATATTATTTAACTATATTACAGTAAAACGAGTTGTAAAAAATAAAAGATAACAATCCACTATGGAAAATTGAACTCGAGCTGCTTGTGTAGAAATTAATACGAGGGTCGTCGAATAAGTAAGTTTCCCTATTTTATAAAAAAAAAAAAAACATTGCACACAATTGATCATGTTGAATTAATTTTATTTATATTGTACAATCCTTCTGTTACTTTTCTACATAGTCGACGTGCTTTTCCAAGCAGTTTTGGGGACGTGACACAAATTTTTCCAAGCCAGTGTTGTACCAGGTCGGGTCCTGTGCTCGCAACCAGCTGTTCACTGATTTGACTTCATCATCGGTGTTAAATGTGCTTACCTTTGAGATGGAGGAACATGTAAAATCACTTGGGGCAAGCTCCGGTGAATACGGAGGATACGAGAAAACTTCCAAGTTGAATCTTGACCCAAGCGGAGCTCAGAAGATTCAACTGGGAAGTTTTCTCGCATCCTCCATATTCACCAGATCTTTTCCCAAATGATTTTCACATGCTCCCCTGACTCAAAGGTAAACACTTTAACAATGTGACGAAGGTCAATCAGAAGTGAACAGCTGGTTGCGAGCACAGGACCCGACCCCTGCTACAACACTGGCTTGGAAAAACTTGTGTCATGTCCCAAAAAATGCTTGAAAAACATGTTGACTATGTAGAAAAGCAACAGAAAGGTTCTACAGTATAAATAAAATTAATTTAACATGATCAATTGTGTGTAATGTTTTTTTTTATAAAAATAGGGAAACTTACTTATTGGACGCCCCTCGTAGCTTAACCACTGTTTCGTGCCAGTGCAGGGTATAGAGGTAGCCCAAATCAGTGCCCTGTGGCTTGTATTAGAGTTAGTCAAAGCGGCGCACAGAAGTTGACGGTTGTGAACCGCATAATTACTCGAGAGTAGTTTGAAAAATGCAACTGCTCAAGAGACCGGCCACTTTTAGTTTGAGTTATACATGGTAGAGGACGTAAAAACGAGAGAAAATCATAGCGGACGTTATTATTATTATGATACCAATCCTCACGTGCAGCGACAGGTGAGTGACTTTATCCATGCAAGTCGGAGGACGAATGCTGCTCATAGGCAGTTAAAAAGAAATAGAAATTAAACCTGTACTCTGTGAAGGCCGCTACTGAACACTGCTGCAGTGCTCATTCACGAGGCCAACATATTCGTTATGCAGGATGCATTTCATTTCATCTCGTATAATATGCTAATTCACCGAAGTACCTGTTTAATTCGCTGAGGGTATTATTAAGCTATCGCTGCATAAAAGTGAGGTCATTGATTACCGCGGTGTTTTTGTTCCTGGTGGCAGCCAGGCTAATGAACCCGCAACTATTTATACCATGCTATAGAAACGTCGCATATTCTAGAGGTGGGTAACAAATTATTTTTCAGTAACAGTTCCGATGTTCCAGCTCATAAAGAATACTTGGTTCCATAACCGTTCTAAAGTAACAGTCAAGTATGTCTAAGATGTTTATTAGTTACGGGCAAACTTAGCAGCAGAACAGTTGGGTTACTGTTACGTTTCAGACTCGGCTTCTTTCGCATCCAGTCGTGATTCTTCGTTTCGTTCCGGATAGCCGTTTTGTCGCCAGATCTAGAGGTTTTAGCTACTAGTCTTGCAGCGAAAAATATTTTTTCCGCCTATCAGGAATTCCAGCGATTTTTAAACCATGAATTAATAATAAAATAGGATATTATTTGTCATCAAAAAGTAGTTGTGCATTAATTTGATGAGCAAGAGGAATATGGAAAAGAAGATATTTATATTTCGAAACTTACATTGTATAGTTTTAATTTTTAAAAAATTGACGTGTTACAGTCACATGACTCACTCCGGGCACTGTCATGTATTTTTATTCTGCAGAATATTCTTACAAAACCTTATTACTTTCTCTTTCACGTACATAATAGAGAAGGTATTGCAATCCACCAAAAATTCGACCGAAATTACATTAGAAATACATGTTTTGAGGCCTCCTGAATAAAAAAAAAAGGAATTTTAGAAAAAGGGCCGTGCGTGTGTGTGTGTGTGTGTGTGTGTGTGTGTGTGTGTGTGTGTGTGTAAACTCTAAAACGAAAAGTTGAATAAACCCATATTTGGTATTTAAGTTCAGTATCTTCCAAACATGCGACACAAGTTTCAAGAAAATTCTCCCACCTCAATCTACCGTTTACGTGGAATATTTTAGAAAATCTTTTATTTTCTAAAAATAGCTCTAACGATTTTGTTTAAAATAGCATACAATAAGGATATTTGTATGACAAATAAAATTATATCTCTAATTTTATGGGAATAGCCCATGAAGTCATCTTCATTCGGAAGGAATTTGGCATAATCTTATATGAAGGTAAGCGTTAAGCATAGACGAAAAGGTAATACACAAGAAATGTAGATCTCTTTAAAACACATACTTTGTTTTAAATAACTTTTTTGTGGCATAAGCCATTTCCGAGATATCCGTCATAAATGGTTCGAATTGCTCAATACTTAGCCATTCCTTTTAAGTCCTGTCAACATTCAGTTGTTTATCGCGATTGCATAAAAGCAGTATGGAATTTTAAGGCCAGCGTATAGCGACCAGTTTTTAAACCTTTGACTCTAGCTCTTCCTTTTGTACCCTAACGAAATGTGTAATGTAGCCATTTCTGCAAAAGTTTTTTTAAATTAAGATGAAGTAGATATAAACGTAAGCTTCAGCAAGACTAGATTGTATAACCAGTAATAAATGGTAGAACGTATCACATCAGATTTTTAATGATTCGACTATCGCTTTAGTTACCTGTATCCTCTTATAACTGGAACAAAATGTGTAACGAAACTATTTCTTCAAACGTTTATCTCGATTAACATGAAGTAAATAGAAAAAAAAATCTGATGTGTTGCACTCACATGACTTTCCCTACTCTTGTACAAACTGTTTTATAAATGCTAATTCTCCATTTACCTATAGTAAGTGAGGGATGTATTACATTCCAACCAAAAATTCGAATATTGATATTTCACCGGAAATGCATGTTTTGAGGTCCCTTGAATAAAAAAAGCTTTTTAGAAAAAGATCCTGTGTGTGTGAACAGCACAACTCAAAACCGAAAAGTCGGATAAATACCAAATTTGGTATTTAGGTTCAGCATCTTTTAAACATGCGACACGAAGATTTTCAAGAAAATCCCCCACCCTAGACTACCCTTTACATGGAACATTTTTCAAAAATTTTGATTTTCTCAAAAATGGCCCTAACGATTTTGATTAAAATATGCGAATGAAAACGTATATCATGAATTTTCTGGGAATGTCCCCAATAGCCCTCTTCATTCGGAATGACTTTAGCGTAACTGGTAAACCGTAAGAGATAGACAAAATTGTGCTGCACAAAAAATGTACATCTCGTTAAAACACACAATTTGTCATATACCTTTTTTTGTCGAGCGAGGCATTTCCGAGATATTCCTTGTTATTTGTTTGAATTTTCCAATACTTATACTTTTTCTGAAATGGGAATTCGTTATTCGTTTTTTTATGTCCTGGACATACAAAGAGAATGGAATGTTCCACATAGCAACCAGCTCTTAAAAGATTTGACTATCCCTTAAAGCCTGCCAATTCCCTTTGCACCTACAAGAACATTAGCTATAGGGTAGTTTCTGCAAATGCTTGCCTCGATTAAAATAAAGTAGGTGGGGAATAAGAGTTTGTAAAAATAGTAGGTACAAGAATAGAGAAAGTCATGTGGGTGTAACAGATCAGATTTTTTTTATTTACTAATCGTTTCTATCAGCAATGATTCACTACAATGTTAACAGCATTAGTTTCTTTAGCTACTAGGTAGATATGTGAGCAATCTAAATTCCCGTAATCTGTTTTTCATATCTTGATTCTCATTTGTTACAAAATTGTAGTGAGACAAGGCCCACGTTAATGAAAAGCATTAATGATGTAAGGATGTAGGATGTGTTTATCGGAGGGGGATACTTCGCCACTGCGACCAGCTTGGTTTATTGTGACTACATCCTCCGGAAGGTAGGGATGAGATGAAGGAGCCGTAGGAGGTCTCAGGTCCGCAGGCAGTCAGGCCCACAGGGACGCGCAAAAGTCCCTAATATTTCCAGTTTGAACACCCGGGCACCAATAGAGGCGAAGAATGCGCAGGGAGCTACGCCATCTTCCCGACACCGCAGGACCCGAAGACACCTGAAACGTGAAAGGGAGAGATGGAATGAGATGAAATGGGTGAAAGTTAGAATACACCACTCGACATTTGCCTAGGCGACTAGGGGAAAACCACGAAAGACCCTATGTTCAGATAGAGCGGTCACCGGGAAACGAACCTGGGACATCCCGAATGCGGGCCACAAACGTGGCCCCCCGAGTCATTCCGCTCGGTATTAATGATGTACAGAACTCATGGAAGTCTCATCATTATTATTGGTGGTGGTGGCGGTGGCGGTGGCGGTGGTGGTTGCTAATGAGCCCATGTAGGACTACACAAAGTACTTACAGACGTTTCTTTGTTTTCCTTTGGTTCCATAGTTTTTTCATTCTTTGACTGTGGGCTTTCTTTCTCTCGTCTATCCATATTGTTCCAGTTTTTTTCTTCTGCTCTTCTGTGCCGCTTATGCGCTTTGATTCTAAGGATATCTATGTTTAGAATATCCTCTTGCGTAATTCCTGCCAATTTTAAGTAGTCTATTACTTCACCAATCACTTCATAGTATCTACTTGTGCTTTACTTCTCTTTTCGTACAGCTCCGTTATTAGTTTTGTGAGCCTGTTTTGAGTTCATTCGCTTGATATGTTCATACATTTTTAAGCTTAGTTTTCTAATGCCAGTGTGAATGTTTGTATATATTTTTATTTAATTTTTACTTCTGAGTCTGTACTGTTTACCTATGACTTGTGAACCTAAATTTTTTCTTATAATTTGTATTATTTTTTCATATTTTAGAAATCTGCTTTTCTATTTAAAATTAATGTTTATGATTGTATAGGCACTGTTGTTTAATTGTAGTGTTTAATGTCTTAATTTTGTGTGCTTAGACATGCACTTTTTATTATAGATGTTTTGAGTAACCCGATATGCTGATTCCATTTTTTGTATCTATTTTTATTAGCTTTAGTTTCGATTCCGTTTTCCTGAATTATTTCACCAGGGTATTTAAATTGTGAAACTCATTCAATTTTCCATATTTGGTTTCCATGTATTTTACTGCTTCATTATTCCACGAAATACATTCATTTTTTAAAGGATATCTGCAGAGCGATTTTCTCTGCAATAGTTCAATCTGTTTTGAGCTTTTAGTATTATTGTTATTATTATTATTATTATTATTATTATTATTATTATTATCATCTCTAAAATAAACAACAAAACCTGCTGCTTTTGGATTCTGTTCCTTTTTAGTGTCATTAAAATATTCTTATAAACTTTTTCTCTAAAATCAACAGGCAAAGGAGTATGCGAGAAAAACTAATTTCTCATGTTAAGTCCCTAACCAATGATTTTATTTTCACCCTGTATAAAAGTGAACAATAATACCTAGGCAAAGTTTTGTGAATGAAATACAGATATTACTTTCTCTACTACGTATAGTAAGTAGGGGAAGTATTGTATTCCACCCAAAAATTCAATACCGAGATTTCACCGGAAATACATGTTTTGAGGCCCCCTGAATCCTAAAAAAAGCATTTTTGGAAACATGTCCGTGGTTGTGTGTGTCTGTGAACAGCATAACTCAGAAACGAACAGTCGGATAAACACCAAACTTGGTATTAAGGTTCAGCATCTTCCAGAGATGCGACACGAAGGTTTTCAAGAAAATCCCCCACCCCAGATTACCCTTTACATGGAACATTTTTCGAAAATTTTAATTTTCTCAAAAATGGCTCTAACGATTTTGATTAAAATATAACATGTTTAAGATATTTTCATGACAAATGAAATGTATATCTCGAATTTTCTGGGAATGTCTCCAAAAGTATTCTTCATTGTGAACGACTTTTGCATAATGATAAACCATAAGAGATAGACAAAATTTTACTACACAAAAAATGCAGATCGCGTTAAAATACACAATTTATGTCATATACATTTTGTTGTTGTTGAGTGAACCATTTCCGAGATATTGGTTGTGATTCCCTTAAATTTTCCAATACTTATACTTTTTCTCATATTCGTTATTAATTTTTTGTTGTCCTGGTAATGCAAAGAGAATGGAATACTCCACATAGCAGCCAGCTCTTAAAATATTTGACTATAGCTTAAAGTTTATCACCTCCCCTTGCATCTACAAGAAAATTAGCAATAAGATTGACATCTCGATATCTCGATTAACATGACGCATATGGAGAATAAGCTTTTGTAAAAATAGTTTGTACAAGTGTAGAGAAAGTCACGTGAGATTTTTTACAGTGTGTTCTTATTCTTGCTGTAAAATTGAATGTGTAATGCTTATAACTAAATAGATGCTGTGTTTGTAACATTAATTGGTTCAGGATAAACGAGTTGTATTAGTTTTTTTGTAAATAAACCTGTAATTGCTCTTCTGTGTTGGGAAGTGGGGAGTTGATGTTGTATCATTAAATGCATAATTAGCCCATAAGTAAGTTTTAAGGGAAAAAAGAGCAAACTGTGGTATAAAATACTTGTTGATCAACTTGCTTGTCTAGATCAGAGAGTTTTAAATGCCGCAGGAGTTGCAATAATCAAAGGAAATTCCACAGCCTCCTACGTGCATCTGAAAGTCAAGGACAGATTAGCTCCTATACAGACAGTTGGATGAGGCCATTAGTAAAGGGCTGGTAAAAATACAACAAAGTTTATTTCTAACACCACATCCGGGTTTTTAGAGATTAATTAATGTGCAGCGGTGAGTCGAATGACAGCGTTCTGGGTTATTTACCGGCTTCAGTTATCAGGTCCCGGGTTCAATTCCCAGCTGGGTCGGGAAACTTCTGTTCAGTTATAACTTTGCGCTTTTCTGAATGTGTTTCGTGATGAAAACTAATAAAATCACTGTTATAGTAAACGAGTTATACCAGTTGTTTCTCATGTCAAAGCCTCCAAAATGACCGCAGTACTTTACAGACGGAAAAATAAAAGTGTGATATTTTGTATTCCCATTACATTCGTTACCCATTCATTATTCTATGTTAGATTAGGTTGTGTTTGTACAAAAGACACGATGCCTGAATTTCCAGGAAAAGAATTTAAGGATAGTGGATTGAGTTACAGTATACAAACTATATTAGAAAAAAATGGGCTGGGACAATGGAGAATGAGAAAAAAATCTGATGTGTTACACTCACACGACTTTCTCTACTCTTGTACAAACTATTTTTACAAACGCCTATTCTCCATATGCTTCATGTTAATCGAGATATCGAGATGTTAATCTTATTGCTAATTTTCTTGTAGGTGCAAGGGGAATATGGCAGGTTTTAAGCGATAGTCAAATATTTTAAGAGCTGGTTGCTATGTGGAGTATTCCATTCTCTTTGCATGTCCAGGACATAAAAAATGAATAACGAATTTGAGAAAAGTATAAGTATTGGAAAATTTAAGGGAATAACAAACAATATTTCGAAAATAGTTCACTCAACAAAAAAAATGTATATGACATAAATTGTGTATTTTAACGCGATCTACGTTTTTTGTGCAGTAAAAGTTTGTCTATCTCTTATGGTTTACCAGTTATGCAAAAGTCGTTCACAATGAAGAATACTTTTGGAGACATTCCCAGAAAATTCGAGATATACATTTTAATTGCCATAAAAATATCTTAAACATATGATATTTTAATCAAAATCGTTACAGCCATTTTTGAGAAAACTAAAATTTTCGAAAAATGTTCCATGTAAAGGGTAGTCTGGAGTGGGGGGATTTTCTTGAAAACCTTCGTGTCGCATCTCTGGAAGATACTGAACCTAAATACCAAGTTTGGTGTTTATCCGACTGTTCGTTTCTGAGTTATGCTGTTCACAGACACACACACACGGACATGTTTCCAAAAATGCTTTTTTTGGATTCAGGGGGTCTCAAACATGTATTTCCGGTGAAATCTCGGTGTCGAAGTTTTGGGTGGAATACAATACTTCCCCTACTTACTATAGGTACGTAGTAGAGAAAGTAAAAATACACGGGGAAAGTTAAGGATATGTGGACAAGCTGAATAAAGAACAAAGAGAGTGTATTGCTTTGGTTCGAGCGGGCGTGTGGAGGCTAAAAGGGATGAGGAAAGGTTTCCAACAGAACTTGTGTCCAATATGCGGAGGGAAGGAAGATTTGGAACAATAGTGCTTGAATGTAAAGGGACAGAGCTTTGGAGGAAAGAATGTTTAAGTGAGAAATTGTTTAAATTAGACAGAAAAGTAGCCTTTTAGCAAAGACAGTAAGAAGACAGGTGAGTGTTTAACTCAAGTTAGGAAGAAATGGTTGTGGTCCTTAAGAAGAGAAGAAAATGAGACTTAAGATTGCGATGTATGTGACAATAAAAGTTTAGTAGCACTAATTCGAACATTGCACACATTTAAACCCTCATCATTATTGTTACGAGGATTGATATACCTATAAATAACATTAGCAACATTCTATCATTGTTAATATTATAATTCTTAGTATTATTATCTTTGTAGTGGTAGTAGTTGTATTACTAGATACAAGGAAAATAGGATTCGGAGTATGGCTATGATAACAGCCTGGGCTGATGTTAGCCATATTCTGTGTATGATGGCTTGGTACAAATAAATACAAAGAACGGGAATATCTCGCACACTGCGACCTACATGGAGCTATTGTGGCTACCACCCGCCAGGAGGAAGGCATAAACTGAAGGAACCACAGGAGGCCTCAGGCGGCATGCAGACAGGCCACAGAGATGCGCGGAAGTCCATAACAGTTCCAGGCTCAAAGACCCGTCCAACTACTGGAACTGCTAGAGAGGGTGATGAACGACCCGTCTACCAAACAACCCACCATTGTCCATGGGGAGTACTCTTTTAAGCATCCGCGCCATCTGTCTGGCATCGCCATGAAACCTAGAAAATGAGAAACCATCCCAGCATTCGCCTACCGACCAGGAAAACCATGCACAACCCAAGGTCACAGTGGGCGGTCGACAGGAATTGAACCCAGCACCTCCCGAATGCGAGCATCACTATTACCGTGTAGCCATTTCGCTCGGTAAATAGTTCATTAAATAGCAAGGAAAATATTCCGATGTGTTACATTCACATCACTTTCTCTGCCCTCTATCGCTTATTAGTGAGTTTACAAATTATTTTTACGAAAGTTTATTTTCCTATCTACTTCATTTTAATCGAGATAAACCTATCTAGAAATAGCTACATTACACATTTCGTTATAGATACAAAGAGAACAGCGATAGTCAAATGTTTAACAACTGGACGCTATATGCTGGCCTTAAAATATCATACTGTTTCCATGACATCCGAGGAACAGGTAAAAATCGTCAGGGCTTTAAGACAATGACTTTAAATATTGAACATTGCGAACCATTAATAATGAATATCTCAGAAATAGCTTATGTAACAAAAAAGTTATTTGAAATAAATGGTCTGTTTTAAAGAGTTCTACATTTTTTCTGCAGTACGTTTTCGTATATAGCTTAAGTTTACCAGTTGTACAAGATTATACAAAATTCCTTCCGAATGTAGAGAACTTCACAGGCTATTTCCTGAAAATTCAATACATACATTTTATTTGTCACGTACACGTGTTAATAAAAATCATTAGTGATTATTTAGAATATAAAAAATTTCGAAAAATATTCCATGTAAATAGTTTGGTGTGGGGAGATTTGCTTAAGTATCTTCATGTCGCATTTTTGGAAGGTACTGAGGTTAAATATCAAGTTTGTTATTTACCCAGGCATTTCGTTTTTGAGTTATGCTGTTCACAAACACACGCACGGACCTTTTTCTAAAAATGCCATTGGGGGGGGGATTCGGGGTTCTTAAAATATGTATTCCTGGTGAAATCTCAGTATTGAATTTTTGGATGGAATGCAATACCTTCTCTACCTACTATGCACGTGGTAGAGAAAGTAAAACCAAAGAATTCGGACCCTAATAATAAGTATATAAATATTGTTTTGATAATGCTTATAATGCACAAAATGTATGCTACACGAGAATTTTAGGATTTTATTCTATCTTGAAATTTATCACCCTCAAGAGCTAAGCTCTGTGCTCATAAATGAAATCTGAAATTACTTTTAATAATAAACTATTGTTGCTACCATAGAGAAAGGACTTTTAACACCTGTTTTCAAACCATATTATACGTATGCTGCACAGAGAGGATAGAGAAGGAGAAAAGGCGATAAAGGGAGGGGATTGAGAGTGGGAGGGAGAAAGAGAGAGGGTAGGAGTGAAAAGTGGATTCGGAGAGAAACTATGGGAGAGGAAGAGGAAGATTAAGAATTTACGCATATAACGCCATTCTGCTAGTAATTAAATAAATCTGTAGATTTTAAAAGTGCTTGTTAATTTCAGATAAGATAATTAAGAGCGTCACACGTACCGGGAAAAGAAAGAAACAAAGAATGTGGCGCGTCAACAAAGTCCGGGTGCAGGCTTATAACCTCAAAAAGATGGTTCTTGATAATGTAGAAAAACTGCTTTTTTAGGTATAATTACTGCAACAGAACATGCAATTGCTTCTTACGCGGAAATGATTATGAGTTCATTTGTTAAAGACCTTGAAAACTATTCTCAGAACAATAGGCCAAATCCTTACGACTGGCATGTGAATCCCGGATGTTTTTAAATTCACCTTTTTGTGCTCATTCCTTGCTGGATGCGTCTCGATGACATCTTCAGGAAATCCCCTTGTACTTGTGTCGAGTGTAGTAAGTATGTTTCCTGTTAACATTAAGTGTTGATTTTGGTGAAGTAGAGATATCCTATTGTTAAAAACAAAAGACAAAATAAATAAAATAAAAAATATCTGATGCGTCAAATCTTTTAAGAGCTGGTTGCTATGTGGAGCATTCCATTCTCTTTGTATGTCCAGGACATAAAAAAATAAATAACGAATTCCCACTTGAGAAAATATACAAGTATTAGAAAATTCAAACAAATAACAAGGAATATATCGAAATGGTTCACTCACCCCCTCAAAAAATGTATATGACATAAATTATATGTTTCTAAGAGATCTACATTTTTTGTATAGTAAAATTTTGTCTATCTCTTACGGTTTACCAGTTATGCGAAAGTCGTTTAGAATGAAGAGGTCTTTTGGGGAAATTCCCAGAAAACTCAAGATATACACTTGATTTGCTATAAAAGTACCTTAAACATATGATATTTTAATCAAAATCGTTAGAGCCATTTTTAAAAAAATAAAAATTTTCGAAAAATGTTCTATGTAAAGGGTAGCCTAAGATGGGGGGATTTTCTTGAAAATCTTTGTGTCGCATCCTTGGAAGATAATAAACTCAAATATCCAGTTTGGTGTATATCCAACTTTTCGTTTTTGAGTTATGCTGTTCACAGACTGACAGAACGACGCACGGGCGTTTCCATCTTTATTTGGATTCAGGACACCTCAAAACATGCATTTCCGGTGAAATCTCGATATCTAATTCTTGGGTGGAATGTAATACTTCCCTATTTACTATACGTAGTAGAGAAAGTAAAAATTGTGCATACCATTATTTAAGGATTTATGAGCAACCAAGTGAAACGGTCATAGCTGGCCTACTGAAGGAAAGAACCGATCAAAGTAACCGGCTTCACACGTTTATGCTCGGTCCATTCTATATCCGAATATCCAGTGTATGTGGCCTCTCTCTGCGCCAGGGATAGATTAGCGCAGATTACAGCAAAGAATCTGTAGTCTGTAAAAGTACAGAGAGAATGCTCCTAAGGAGAGTAAGGACACGATTATTCAAAAACGTGTTATCGCCCACCGATCACATCCTTTTCCAGGCTGAAGTATATACATGCTTGAAAACGTAGAGGAAATATTACATCCCACTGTCGGCCCAAAAATCCAATGAGAATATTTCACTAAATTTTAACTATAATTCAATGATGAAGGTATGTTGTACACTAGCTTGCATTTATGCCGTCACCGCATATTTGGGAGGCATTCTGCTGGCCTTCACAGGTGGAGTGTGGATATCGAGGAGGAGGTGTGTTTATCTGTTTACCTTTTCGAGCAAGCAGTGACGAACATAATGCGAAACTAAAATATATTATTTTTTTACTCTCAAAGAGGACACATTTACTAGGCATTATTGGAATCAGCTGTCCAATCTAAATATACAACTAAATAAAACACTGTTTTACACAATTTTTCCATGAAAGGGTATTTTAATGAATATATAATGTAAAACTTAAGTAAATTATACTTTTTACTTTCAAAGAGGACACATTTGCTAGGCATTATTTTACTAATCTGTTTCAATCTACATTCTTGTCCAATACCTGATTTAGCCACCTAGACACTGAATCACTTATGTATTGGAATACTTTATTGTAAACACAAATGTTCCCATATATCATGGCAGTGTTCCCAGAGGGCGACGAGTGATCCAGTGCCTAGGAGGTTAAAACGGGTATTGGACAAGAATGGAGATTGGACCTATTATAAAATAATGTCTAGTAAATGTGTCCTGTTTGAGACTAAAAAGTATAATGTATTTCAGTTTTTCATTATGTTCCCATTAAAAATACCTTTCAATGGAGAGATTGTGCAAAACAAGGTTATATTTAGTTATATATTTAAACATGGTTATTATAAGTGATGGCAAGTAAAGCTATTGCTTAAAGTTATATGTTCATATGTAAATAATCTAGAATTGCGCACGTAAAACAGGACGCCAACGGATGCGCGAAAAGGTAAACAGATATACACACCTTCTCCTTACTATACACACTCCACCTGTGTAGGCCAGTAGAATGCCTCCCAAAGCTGCGGTGACGGCATAAATGGAAACAAGTGTACGAGAACGTACATATCAAGGATGCCACACAAAGGAAGTAATAACGGGACTATGATGAATGATTTTATTTATTGCAACGGAAGTTTTCTTTTTCGTATCCTTTTTTAAACCTTTTACCATGGAAATGAACTTTTAGACGTCCCCGAAACAATTTTTTCTGATGTATTATATTCACATGAATTTCTCTATCCACTATTCTACTTACTATTCATATAAAACCTTATTCTTCTATCTGCTTCATGTTAATCGAGGTAAACGTTTACAGAAATGGTTTCATTACACATTTCATTGTAGTACAAAGAGCGCCAAAGAAAATCTTTGGCGGATTTTATATCGTTTTCTGGGATCTTTTGAGGCGTGTCCTTCACCTTACCTATCGCAGAGCGTGATGGCTTGATAACACGGAATAAGGGAGAAAAGAGGGGAAGCTGATGCCTTTGCTTTTTCTGGTGTTACTGAAATCAAAATGTGTTTATTGTTTCAGAACCAGTCATACCGTATACTAGCGAAATTACTTGTGAGTATGTGGGAGGCTGGTCGCACTGTTACAGCAATTGAACGGCAGCGCATAAAAGCGTTTTATAGTAAATTAATGGATAAAAATATTCCAGGAAAGCGGGGAAGACATCTACATATTCGTCAGAAAGTGGGTACTCCCCGTAAAACATCCGCAGATGATATTCATTTACTAAATGCAAATTACACTTTTGTTATAATTGACTGATCATGTTTAGGAACTAGAGATAAATATGTATATGTATATGGTTTACCAAGTGTGATTACATATTATGGCAATAAAATTAGTTTATATTTTTGTCTATAATCCTGTTGTATTCCTATAATCAGCAAAATGTTGTTAAAGGTATGTTAACCAACTATAGTTTGAATTAGAGGGAAAACATGCTGCTTCATTTATTATTTAGTTATGTTTGCTTCTATGCAGGAACAAGCATTGTTATCACTGTGAGAATACAGTTCTTTTTGTTATAAAGTGCTGCCTTGCTATGTATTTAATGAATACCATTCAAGCTTTAATTTGCACCCCCTGAAAATCTTCTCACACTACACATTCTACATTTCGCTAACCTGGGCGCTCATCAAGTTTTCCCCTTAGATTTTTATCCGTTCAAAGTCGTTTACTGCACTAGTCGATAAGGTATTGGGCTGCCAATGACGATAAGAGGTCTGTATGACAAACTGAATGCACCCACTCTACTTCTTTTAGCCAATACGATCAAGAGCGTAAACATATATTTCATTTCTACGTCATTTTGTAACGTTTGTTGTGGTTATTGGTGCAACCAATGAAATGGCCATGGCTTCGCAAAGCCACGTACAACGATAAATAATGTGACGTAGTCTTGAGGTGCAATGAGATTTTCTTTGGCTCTCTTTGTACAAGAGAGATACAGGAGGTTGAAGCGATGGTTAAATGTTTAAAACGGGCCTCTATGTGCTGGCTTAAAAATTCCATAGTCTTTGATATTGCGAGAAACTACTGAATGGTGATAGCGTTTCAAAAATCACAAAAATATTGAACAATATATACATACATATAAGTAAGAATATCTCCGAAGTATCTGGTGCCACAAAAAGTTGAGATAAATACATTTTTTCATCTTTAGCAATAACTCCATTTTTACAAAATATGAACAGAGGAGAAATAATTCCTGGTAGTATGTTCAAAGTTTCCGGGAAAAGCAAACACGTTATAATATATTCCGGTTATTTACCGCACTAATGGAAACGGGGAAAAGAATCTGTGCTTTGTCATGCATCATTTATTGGATAGTAACATTATTCATAACCTTTTGAACCCGTTACGTCGATCCCTAGACGGGATTCCCTGATAATGACCACTAGATGTATTCCTAATGAAGTAACACATGAAAACATAAGAACACACAGCACACCTTTGTTATGTATATAGGAAGCATTGAAATGAAGGGTATCTTTTGTACAGGCTTTTAGTCGCACTAACCTCCTGAACTCGCATAAATCCAGGGGTTTTCCTGTGATGGATATTTCACTTAGGTGTTAAGTTGTTAAACATGCCACTAAAAATTACGGATATGTAAATGTTATAATGCAGTGGCGTATTTCAGGAGAAAAGAATAGACACAATGAACACCTATTGTATTTTACTTTCTCTACTGCTTAGTTGAAGTAGACATAGGAAGAATTGCATTCCATAAATAAATACTTCTCTCGAGAGTTCACTAGAAATGTATGTTTTAAGGTTCCCTGAACACCACCCTCACGAAAAAGACCTTTTTATAAATATATCTGCAATAATATTGTTATTTTCTAAAAAAAAAGTGTGAAGAATTTGATTAAAGTATACGTTTGCGATACCACAAGAGGTATATCG
Source organism: Deroplatys truncata (assembly GCA_030765065.1). Classification (NCBI taxonomy): domain Eukaryota; kingdom Metazoa; phylum Arthropoda; class Insecta; order Mantodea; family Mantidae; genus Deroplatys; species Deroplatys truncata. Next base: position 43,497,999 of record CM060983.1, read on the forward strand.
TTTATATCTTAAATTTTATTAAATAGTCTGTAAAGATCTTGATTGCGGGCCTTTTACCAGGTATTTCTTATAGATATAGGGTAAACAAAGGAGGGGGACACCTCGCGCACTAAAATAAATAAATAAAATCTAAATATACCTTCCCGGCACCTTGATTAACACTCCGGGACATACATTTAAACTTTGCATTTATTCTTACAACACATTTACATTTTACATTGCATCAAATTCTTTTTCAGATAAAACAACTACAAACTACACAAACTCTACAAAATGATAAATAAAGAACAGAAATTATTAGAATAAAGGTGCAAACAAAGCGTAATTGAAACTTTAAATTCTATATTTATCTAATTTGTTGGAAACCAGCAAACTTAGCAACCAGCTACGATCTACTCCTATTTAACTACACTCACTGGAAACCAGCGAAAATGTACCTGTAACCAGCACAAAATCTTCTACTAAGCTACTAATGGGGGACATAACGCTTCGGGATATCTAGTGGCTACCACTACACAGGAGGAAGGGATGAAGCAAAGGAGGCTACAGGCTGCAGGCAGACACGTCATAGAGAGGCGCGGAAGTCCCTAACAGTTCCAGGCTCGAAAGCCCGTCCCAGTATTGAGCTACGCGGAGAGGACGATGAACGTCCGTCAACCAAGCAGCCCTCTAGTGCCCATGGGGAACACTCTTTGGTTTGAGTAAGCATCCGGGCCATCTGTCCGACACCGCCTCACACCACGAAACGTAGATGAGGTTTTCGTTAGCCCTCATAATTGGAGATTGCCAAAAAGGTGTCTAAATTTAGCCCTGGAACATTTCGTTTCCCAGTTATCATTTCATATTATCATCAGTGGTGACGTATGCTGTAGAACGAGCGTTAAATATTATTAAAAATTTTATGTGCTACATCACACGGTATTCTCTACCCGCTATCGTTTATTTTTATATACCATTTGCAAACTATTCCTGCAAATGCTTATTCTTCTATCTGTTTGAAGTTAATTCTGATATATGCGTGCATAAATAGTTTCATTACCATTAGGAATTTCTAATCATTAAAGCCAGGACGAAAAGAAATTTGAATTGCTACTGGACTTTAGACGGGGACGTCGCAGGTAACAAACCACACCCATCCCTCGTACTTACAGTTGTTGGCATTCGCAGACAGTACTCACGATCATATTTACGTACCGTCAGAGACACTTGACCACTGTTGTTTACATTATTTGTACTGACACATGTTTTGAATGTAGACAATGAACCAAACTACGTAAGAATTCCTATGCCTTCTCACTACACATTTTGTTATAGGTAGAAAGGGGATAACGATAGTCAAATGTTTAAAAAGAAAATAAAAATATATGCATATCGAAAATTTGTACATATAAAGGGTATCATAGGATGGGGGAATTTCTTAAAAATGCTATTGTATTTTAAGTAGATATTGAACTTGATCCCAAGTTTATTTTTGAGTTACACTGTTCTCTCTCCCGTTCTTTCTCTCTTTCGCACACACACACACACACACACACACACATACAGGACAGGTGTTTTTCATTTCTGATTCTGGGGACCTTAAAACATGCATTTCCGGTGAAATCTCGGTATAGAATTTTTTGGTGGAATGCAATATTTCCTCTACTTATTATGTACGTGGTAGAGACAGCAAAATGGAGTTCAGATCTATCTGCTTGAAAGTTGGCGATTCTTTGTTTTTCTTAATTACTAACATTTTTAATTAATTTCCCCATGTCTCAGATATAAATATTTGAACGTTATTTTCGCATGGAAGCAGTTCTAAGTAGTTAAATATAAAATTATAACCATAGGGAAAATAAATATTAATAACAGTAGGAACAGTATTATTAAAGAAGACTGGGAAGTGAGTGATACATGTAAAGGTGAAAATGGGTGAAAAGACAGTACCAGCAGCAGGCCGGACGGGGTTGGTTTTTCCCTCAATTGTTGTTAGTGTACCGTTAGCTCGCCTGAAAAGCAGATGTATAGAACAAGGTCAGTGTTCCGAAATCCCCAGGCATCCAATAGGAAAGCAGGTAGAAATCATGTGATAGTGAAATGGGGGAGATAGGAAATTTGAAATTAAGAAACAGCAGAGTTGAATGGACACTACTTCTTGTTCGTGGTATTTCTTTGGAGGTTGTTCTGAAAACAATGTGTCGACGGATAGGGGCGATGGTATGACACACAGCAGTAAAGAAATGTGTGTGTGTATGTGTATGTGTGTGTGTGTGTGTGTGTGTGTGTGTGTGTGTGTGTGTGTGGCGATGTAATATCAGGAGTCAGATTTTAAAACGGACGGAAAATCAACGGGCAGGAAAATGAAACAGTCGTATTAACCACTAACCCTAGATCCAAGATCCATGCAAGTCCCTGAGCTAGCATCGAACCCGGGACCATTCCTACAAATCCCGTGCCGCCAAATCGGCGCACAGCACCTCCTAGAGTACCGCCGAAGCATGCGGAATGTAACTAACTACTTCTTGCTCAATTTGAAATCATTTCTAGACAAAGAAATATAGATAATGACGTAAAGGGAATTCACGAATAACTTTGTTTTCATCTCTATAGCTGCTTTTAACTGTTATGGCCATATCGGAGGCTTTGACTAAAACATTTGATGGCGTTTTTACTCTTTGAACTTTTAGATTACGTTACTATAGGTCTTTATGTTTATTGTTTGTTTGTTTTTGTTTTACTTTCAGTACCACGTATAAACAGTAGGTGGAGAAGGTATTGCATTCCGTCCAAAAATTCGATACCGAGATTTCACCGGAAATACATGTTTTAGGCTCCTGAATAAAAAAAAATTAAGAAAAATGCTCGTGTGTGTATGTGTCAACAGTATAACTCAAAAACAAAATGTTGGATAAACACCAAACTTGATATTTAAGTTTGGTACTTTCCAAAGATGAGCGACGAGGATTTTCAAGAAAATCCCCCACCTCAAACTATCATTTACATGGAATTTCAATTTTTTTTATTTGCTGAAACGTGCTACTAACGATTTTATTAAAATACTATAGTTTAAAGGTATTTACATGACAAATAAACTGTACCTATGTCTTGAATTTTCTCGAAATACTTTGTGAAGTCCTCTTCATTCGGAAGGAAATTTATATAGTCTTCCAAAACTTGTAAACGTAAAGGACAGACGAAATCTTTGAAGCACACAATTTATTTCAAATATTTTTTGTGGCATCAGTCATTTCCGAGATATTCGTTATTTATGGTTCAAATTGTGTACTACGATTATTTTGTTATTCTTTTATTCGATTTTCTGCTGTTTCCCGCAATGTCATAGAGAGAGTATGGAATTTTAAGGCTTGCGTATAGCGTTCAGTTCTTGAACATTTGACTATCGCTATTCTCTTGGTATATACATATTAACAAAATATGTAATGCAGCTATTTCCAGAAAGGCTGATCTCGAAAAAAATGAGATACATAGGAAAAATAAACTTTCATAAGAATAATTGTATTCCCACTAACAAGCGATTGATGGTCGAGAAAGTCATGTGAACGTAACACAAACTTTTTTTCACACATGTTCATTCTCACATCCACACTTCCAGACTTTACAGAGGGCGGGAATAATCCTAATTAAAGAAAAATTCCAACCCCTGCCCGGGAATCGAACCAGGTACCTCCAAATAACCTTTTGTACACGTACTGCATTATGTAAGATATATGTAACGAATAGAAACTCTTGTATTACCACACCGTTTTTTTTTTCTTTCTTCAGTACTGTATCCAGTATGCACATATTTAAGTCCATGCTGTATGGCGTCAAGGAAAGGAGCTTTAGAATATTCTGGAAAACGCTGACACACACCTTCCTTTTACACAAATATTCTGCGCAAATAGGACAAAAATATGACAGAATGACTATAAGAAGTAAACAATGCGGTAATACAATGCATGTTGCAAACTTAATAAACATTGTTCAGATGTTATTACAATTTACTTGTTTTTCGTTCTTGTCCTAAGTAGTCCAAAATTTATGCTTCCTAGATTTGAGAACTAGACTGTGCTATGGAGCAAGCGACCGTTGATTTTAATATTATCTATTTTAAAGCTATACAACTATGAATTTAACTAAACACTATTTCAAATTACTTTGAATCTGGAATCCAGGTTTATCTTACTGTTGCATTTATTCCTAGTATCTCTCTTACCTGCATTACATTTAAAATACTGCAGAGGTTCACTACAGTTTAACATTAGATTGATATCTCATCCAGATGCTAAAAGCGGTCAAATGCCGTCTTCTCTGGTATAGTGGTTACCTCCAGTTCCCGAGGTCGCGGGATCAAACCCGGCGGAGGATGATGGGTTTTTTCGGGCGTAAAAATCCTTAGCATGGCTTACTTCAGAAGGGAATAAAGCCGGTGGTCCCGTGTCGCAGATTTACGGCACATAAAAGAACCTCAAGCGTGATAAAGAGGCCTCTGAGCAAAATTACCGGTCGTTCACGCCCAATGTAGAATGGGACGCTAAGGACCACAGCAGTTATAGAGCGTCCATAAATAAAACTCAATTCAAAGCGGTCAAACGGAACAAACACAAATCGATTCTGTTTTTGGCCTTATTCCACATCGATAAAAAATAAAATAGGTGGTATAGACTAGAATGTGAAGCATGGACCTTCGGCTTACCGTGTCGCTGCTCACGATCTGAGCTACGATGACAACATGCAGTAGAACACTACATTCTCCAACCCACACTTTACCTAGTGGATGGCTTAGGCGGTAACGTCTGTGGCCCGTATTCGGGGGATCCCGGGTTCGATTCCGGGCGATTGCCCACTCTGATCCATGGGTTTTTCGGCGAATGCTGGAGTGGACTCTTTCATCCCCCGAATTTCCTGTCCCTCCATTTCGTTCCATTAATAATTTCATTCATCCTTCACTCCGTTTGGTCTACTTCAGAGTTGGAAGTGTCTGCGATGATGTTTCGGTGTGGCGTGGCGGGGAAAAAGGAGCTCGCTGTGAACTTTCTCCGTCTCTCGGGGAGCGTTGGACACTATGTATGTGGGGCGGGGTCTCCGACTGCAGGGGTGTTTCAATCTGGAAACTGTAGGTATGCTGTCATTGCTGTGCCGACATTCCTGATTCCGGCCGCCGTGTCTCTCTTCACTTCATCTCTCCCTCCCGGGAGCGCCCCCTCTAGCGCATGGGTACAATATCCTCATTCCTGGATCGGTACTGGATCCCCTCCACCTCACAATCCAATCCAACTCACAACACTTTTTCTGGTAAACCACGAAGAGTTCTGAAATTCATTTTTAGCTAACATACCCCAATGGCAACTTACATTCTCGCAAGTATAGGTTGTTTTAAGTCCCGGGCTTCATAGTTAACTACCTTTAGATAAATGATAATTATCTGTTCTTTCACATAGGCTAAGGTAGGAAAGGTAGAATCAGAGTGAAGAATTCAATGCCACATCCAGATGTGTGGAAGAAGAATCAATAAAATACGCGCTTTAATTAGCTGAAGTAAAATATACAGTACGCTCAGTTGGCTGGACCGGCTACTATGTATGCCTTCTCAGGTTGTAAGAAATGTGCGCGCACGAACTTTTTCTAAAAATGTTTTCTCTGTGATTAAGGGAAGTCAAAACATAGATTTAAGCTGAAATTTCGATATAGAATTTTATCCTTCAAAGACGTAAACAACAAAGAAAGAAAGACAGAAAAAAAGCACCTTTAAATAAGTTTTGTGGCCTTTTCAGTCTTAGAATTTGTATGGGTTTTCGAGCCCTTTGAAAGTTTAAGTTAAAAGCTAATTTAAAGAAACTGCGTGGTCTTACGTTGGCATATAATACAGGGTGAGCCAAAAGACTCTGAACCCCTGTGCGGTGTTTTTCCTGTCCGCGTCCTCGGCGCTCGTTGCCGTCTGCTGCTATCATAAAAAGGCGCGGATGAAACCATACAACATTTTTAAAACTACTTTTATGGGCTTTACTTACCAACTTTACGAAAGGAGATGCTGAAACTGGCCACTGTTGTTGTCCATACATTTTTGGCACCTCTTTAGGAAACTGTCCATCATGGAATTTTTGGGGGAATTTTCCAAACGATGACCGTGGTCGTCTAATGTTTCTTCGGTAAGAACCGAACACCGTCTTTTAGATTTCTTAGCCTGAACACTTCCTGTGGCCTGAAATTTACTGTAGAGTTCATGGATTGTTGTACGGCCTGGAACTTTTACACCTCGAAATCTTTCTGCAAATCGTACTTTCACTTGACGAGCTGACCGATTTAACACATACGAATCATAAATAAATACACGCTGTGCAGTAGAAAACACATACTGAGCCATAATATACTTTGTGACTAAGCACAGGACAAAATAATAAATAACTCGTAATAACTGAACTACATCACATCACCGTCAACTCAAAACTGCATTTCACACTGCAAAGCAAAACTACAACAGCCTGACTTTGTTTATAGCAGCCGTGCGTTGTCATGTTTTTGTCATATTTCCACACGCCCAGTGGAAACACACCGCGCAGCCGGTAATATTGTTCATAAAATACCCCTCCGGGGTAACTTAAAACATAAAGTGTATAAGACAAACCCACACAGCCTGGAAGAATTAAAACAAAATATCCGCCAGGAAATTTCTCAACGTGAACTACGGCGAGTGATGGATAGTTTCCTAAAGAGGTGCCAAAAATGTATTGACAACAGTTTCAGCATCTCCTTTCGTAAAGTTGGTAAATAAAGCCTTTAAAAGAGTTTTTAAAAATGTTGTATGGTTTCATCCGCGCCTTTCTATGAAAGCGGCAGACGGCAACGAGCGCCGAGGACGCGGACATGAAAAACACCGCGCAGGCGGCTCGGAGTCTTTTAGCTCACTCTGTATTTAGTGTATAAATACACCTTTTTAGACAGCAAAACCTAAAACTAGAACTTCTAAAACAGTGCATGTCAGCTAAAAGCTTTAGATTATCGCACTAGTGCCATAATCTTCACTGTGACCTACTTTGGTTTCAAGTCCAATCACATGGCTACCCTTAGTAATGTCGACTTGGAATGATTAGTTTTTACTTTTTTTATGTCTTTTTACATGCTTAATTTCTCATAGCGCTCGCATTATCTGTTCACAATACAAATCATCATACTTAAATGTATTGCAATTTGTTGCAAGTTAATCTATACGTTATATTGGCAACCTTCTGCTTTCGTTGATATAAAACGTCATTCTTTTATATACGATAACCTATATAAAGATTAAATAACGGAAATTCTGAATTCAGAGGAAACTGAAATGAAGTGAAGTTACAGAAGCAGCAGATAGAATAACACTAGAAGTGCTTACCCAGAAAATCCAGAAAGCAATATGGTATAGCATTTAATCGCTTCATTGCCTGATGTAACGCAAAACACGTTGAAAATAATTTCACCGAAAATGACTGCTAGCGAATCAACAGAACAACAAGATATCTGACATCTCGCTTTTTAACGTCATTTCTCTTGTTTTCTGGGCTGCGTTCTAAACTGATTTCTCTTAGTTTCGGGAATCAATATAATATTATTGATATTTTGCAAATTCGAGCGCTGTCTAAAAAATAGTATATGCCACACGTGTTGAAAGTGGTTTGATTTGGCTGATAGGAAACATTCCTACTCGAAAAATAAAACCCTACTTTTACCCCTTGTATCATTATCTACTATTTCAGGCATAAACTTTATTATTCCCTCGTTAATCGGAAGGCAACTGAATTTAGTTAAAGAACCTTGAAATTTCTGAAAGAAACGTCCACGCAAGTTGTTTCATTATTTGATGTTTTACTGGCAGTTTACATAACGGCTGAATTGAGCTGATATTACTGAGGTATACATAAACATCTCGGAAGGCTGGTATACAGGATATTTCTGTACCTACTTCATGATGACATCCAGAGCTAATTTTGCTCCCCTAGGTTGACGACACTACGTATAGTAAGCTAAGGCATAATTTATTATATCGTTCAGTATAGACAAACTGGAGTCACCAGTGAGGGGTAGTGGAACATCGACAGCCAACATGCGAGGCCTAAACTGCGCGTGTATACACATTCAGTAAAACTTCTCAGTTCAGCTGTGAGAAACAAAAACATTTTGCTTTCTATCTCAAAGATATGGAAAATTTGGAACGTATTGTTCTTGATTGTGAACTAATTACGTAAACACATAAAGTGATTGTTGAGTTGTATATTTATTTTTCAATACTTTAGACATGAATCGAATACGAGGTAACGTGTGAGGCTCGCATTCATGAGGTCCTGGGTTCGATTCTCACTGGGCCGGCCGTTCTAACCATGGGCTTTTTCGTGGTTTCTCCGGGTCGGTAGGCGAATGCTTGGGTGGTTACCCTTCTACCACGAATTTTCTTCCCCATTATTTCATTTCATCTATTTCCCCTCAGGGTTGTGTGGCCAGAAGACGGCGGTTGTGTTGCGGCAGGACGGTGGAATTTGCGCTATGGACAGATTACTTCCTGGCACTTGCCTGGATTGCTAGCGCCCCATTCCTTCCTGGGAGCTGTCTCGTCTATTCCCGGGATCCCCAGGTTGCAGGTAACTAAGGTAGAATTATCCGGGGTCAGGATTGATGTCATGTTGGAATCGTTAGGGACCCCGTCCTTGCTAGCACACATCGTCGTCCGGACCTGGTCGCCTTTCTTATCTTCCCTTCATCGCTTCCTGCCAGGGGTTACTTGGAAGCACAAAGACCCCACTATGGCCTACGTGCGGTGCTGTGCTACGGTTATTGAAGGTCCCCTCCGTTGGACTTCTAACTCCAAAGGTTAAGATAATGTAATGAAACTTGGCATCACTAATGTTGAAAATTTGAATAATAATATGATCATTGAAAAGGCAAAAATTAAAATAAAAATTTCCTTATTGGACCTACCTTTTTTGAGAATTCAACCAGTGAATTCTAATAAAACTTTGTGGTCAAGTTGCCTATGCAGTGGTGATAAATCGTGTGCAGAGAAATCTTGATAATGCTACTAGATTTTTAAGTAAACGTTTACAGTTTTACTTTGTAAAACATGCCAAATTTATTGATATGCATTATTTTCGAAGTATCAAAAAACTGAGCAACAAGATTGTTTAGAATGTGCTACAAAGTTCACTGCTCTGAATTAAGTAATTTCAGAGGGACGGTACACTATAAGTGGAAAAATCTTATGTGTTACACTCACATGAGTTTCTCTACTCTTGTACTAACTATTTTTACAAACGCTTATTCTCACATCTACTTTGTGTTAATCGAGATAAACATTTGCAGACTCTATCTTATTGCTAATTTTCTTGTAGATGTAAGGGGAAAATATATTTACAAGGGCAATATAGAAAAAACAGTAGCCTTTAAGCACATACATATCTCTTAATAGCTGGTTGCTAGGTGCAGCACCATTCCCTTTACCACAGATTATAACTCTTTGCATATCCAAGACAAAAAAATCTGATGTGTTACACTCACATGACTTTCTCTACTCTTGTACAAACTATTTTTACAAACGCTTATTCTCCATCTACTTCATGTTAATCGAGATAAACATTTGCAGACTCTATCTTATTGCTAATTTCTTGTAGATGTAAGGAGAATATATATTTAAAAGGGCAGTTTGGAAATACAGTAGCCTTTAAGCACATACATATCTCTTAATAGCTGATTGCTAGGTGCAGCACCATTCCCTTTCCCACAGATTAATAGTCTTTGCATATCCAAGACAAAAAATGAATAACATTTTAGAAAATAAGTATTGAAAAATTTAAAGGAATAACAAGCAATATCTCGAAAATAGTTCACTCAACAACAACAAAATGTATATGACATAAATTGTGTATTTTAAAGCGATCTACATTTTTTGTGTAGTAAAATTTTGTCTATCTCTTATGGTTTACCAGTTATGCAAAAGTCGTTCACAATGAAGAATACTTTTGGAGACATTCCCAGGAAATTCAAGATATACATTTTATTTGTCATAAAAATATCTTAAACATATGATATTTTAATCAAAATCGTTAGAGCCATTTTTGAGAAAATTAAAATTTTCGAAAAATGTTCCATGTAAAGGGTAATCCGGGGTAGGGGGATTTTCTTGAAAACCTTCGGATCGCATCCTTGGAAGATACTGAACCTAAATACCAAGTTTGGCGTTTATCCGACTGTTCGTTTCTGAGTTATGCTGTTCACAGACAGACACGCAGACACGCACACGGGCATGTTTCCAAAAATGCTTTTTTTTGGATTCAGGGGGTCTCAAAACATGTATTTCCGGTGAAATCTCGGTATCGAATTTTTGGGTGGAATACAATACTTCCCCTACTTACTAGGTATACGTAGTAGAGAAAGTAAAAATGTAATTTTCTAGGAAACTGTGCAGAAGATTTACTTTTTTGCAAAGTGTGGTAATTGATGTAAATTCATTTGAAGTAGTGCACACTGATATAAAGCAAAAAGCGCAGCACAAAATACTGTAACGTTAACCTTAGCCTGAAGGTATTTGCACCAAGAAATGTCACACAGTTCATGCTGTGACATTTTAGTTAGCAGGTGTAATCATTGTTTTTATTTTGCTCCAACGGTTTTATTCTATGAAATAAACAGCAGAGTTAAGCCTTTTGTTTATATTTGTTTTCTGTCACAATTATTTTAATACATAATTTTCTCGTATAAAAATGTTAATTACATTATTACTTGCTTTTTAAAACTTTGGTTTTAAAAGGCGTAAGCCCGGATTGTTCTACCCCTTAAGAATACCATCCTGTGTCGGGACAGTTGAAGATGACTCAATTACCAGTGCCCTTGGGTAACGCTATTTGTAGAACTTGGTTATTTTGAAGCACTTTATTGATTGTATGCGACACAACCTGTCTTAACGTGGTCAGAACCTTGGCCTGGTTAAGACCTAAGGCGATGCACCTCCAACTGGTTACACTACACAATTCGTGTTTGTACTTTATATTTTACCCCATTATACGGTCTAATGGCGCAACATGCTTCTTACACAGAGTGTTCCTTGGTGTGTTGAAATTTCTGCTTCTTCTTATATGAACTTAGTGCTTAAAGACATGGTTTAACCATACATCAAGTTTGAGCCCATAGAATGCTGTCGAGGGGGAGACATTTTCTTATAGTTCATAGTAATTCGTTTATTTATACTATTCACATAGATTAGATTGGGTTGCATTCTGTGAGTTCACTAGCAGCCAGAAAGGCTTTGAACATAGAACATGTCAAGGAAATTTTACAAAAATTACATATAAATATAAATATTACATAGAATATAGAACATTTGAAATAAAATAGAGTGATCAAAAGTATCCGGAAACCACCACAAACATACATTTTTCATCTTAGATGCATTGTGCTGCCACGTACTGCCTGGTACTCATTATCCGCGACATCAGTAGTCATTAGACATCGTGAAACAGCAGAATGGGACGCTCCGTGGAACCCACGGACTACGAACGTGGTCAGGTGATTGGTTGTCACTTGTGTCAGAAATCTGTACGCGAGATTTCCACACTCCTAAACATCCCTAGGTCCACTGTTTCTGGTGTGATAGTGAAGCGGAAACGTGAAGGGACATGTACAGCACAAAAGCGTACAGGCCGACCTCGTCTGTTGACTGATAGAGACCGCCGACATTTGAAGATGGTCGTAAAAAGTAATAGGCAGACATCTATCCAGACCATCACACAGGAATTCCAAACTGTATCAGGATCCACTCCAAGTACTATGACAGTTAGGCGTGAGGTGAGAAACCTTGGATACCATGGTCGAGCGGCTGCTCATAAGCCACACATCACGCAGGAAAATGCCAAACGACGCCTTGCTTGGTGTAAGAAGCGCGGACATTACACGATTGAACAGTGGCAAAAAGTTGTGTGGAGTGACGAATCATGGTACATAATGTGGCGGTCCGATGGCAGGGTGTGGGTAATGCGAATGCCCGGTGAACGTCATGTGCCAGCGTGTGTAGTGCCAACAGTGAAATTCGGAGGTGGTGGTGTTATGGCGTAATATTTTTCCTGGAGGGAGCTTGCACCCGTTGTTGTTTTGCGTGACACGATCACAGCGCAGACCTACATTGATATTTTAAGCACCTTCTTGCTTCCCACTGTTTAAGAGCAATTCGGGGATGGCGATTGCATCTTTCAACACGATCGAGCACCTGTTCATACTGCACGGGCTGTGGCGGAGTGGTTACACGACAATAACGTCCCTATAATGGACTGGCCTGCACAGAGTCCTGACTTGAATCCTATAGAACAACTTTGGGATGTTTTGGAACGCCGACTTCGTGCCAGGCCTCACCGACCTGCATCGAAACCTCTCCTCAGTTCCGCACTCCGTGAAGAATGGGCTGCCATTCCCCCAAGAAATCTTTCAGCACCTGATTGAATGTATGCCTGCGAGAGTGAACGCTGTCATCAAGACTAAGGGTGGGCCAACACCATATTGACTTCCAGTATTGCCGATGCAGGGCGCCACGAACTTGTACGTCATTTTCAGCCAGGTGTCCGGATACTTTTGATCACGTAGTGTATATACATAAATATTACATAGACTACAGAACATTTAAAATAAAATAAAGACATGTTATATACAAAATGAAACAAGTCAGGTATAATTTTGTACAAAATCGAATACCTCCCTATCATTATAAGGTTGACATTATATTTATAGACAAGAGCAGTTATTTTAACTTTCACTAGGTTGTAACTTTGTTCGTCTCATCATTTTGTTCTATTTGATTTGTAATGCATACATTTACGTCAGTTCTTAATATACATACATTTAAATAGCTTCATTAATTCTAGAGCAGGCATCAAATATAATTGGCAATTGTCATTAATATTTACTAATACTACTTGCAGAGCTATATATGCATTATCATCATCAGGATAATTTGTTATTCAGATAATCTTGTACAGAATAATATGCTTTTGAGCATAGGTACTCTTTTAACAGCAGTTTTAAAGACACTGAAGTTGCCAACTTTTCCCTTAAGATCATTAGGGAGATTAAATATTTTTATGGTCTCGTAATATACACCTTTCTGGAAGCAAGAAAGCTTTGCACTTGTTTAGTGTTTATCTCACGAATTTCCATGTTTGTAATAAATGTGGTTCGATTACATACATAGAATTTTTAGGTTGAAAATATGTACATGCATAATATTCCATATTATGTATGGAATCATCATAACCATATTAAAATAATTAATTATACATCCATTTTATAAAACTCGTCAACGTATAAGGATTAAAGGCACTGGGAAGCGTTTTCGGTGACTTTTCCACATAAATATGCTATATTTTCAAACGGGAATACCTCTGCTTGGTTTTAACCTAGAGCCAAAATACATGTTCAGCAACCTTTGCACATTAAATCAATATGAAATTTGCTAGACGTTTGAGACCTTTTAAAGCATCAAATGTATTTGTATATCTGTTTGTCCGTGCTGTCATATACAAGATATAAAAACACTTAAAGTGAAAAAAAATAGCTGTCTCTCCTTTATAAATTCTGGATGCCAAATTAACGGAGAAAAAAAATTGTCATTTTCAATACGTACAAAGAGGAAACGATAGTTTACGGTTATGGCGTTTTTCCAGCTTTGTAATTTTGTTAGTTTTATTATTTTATAATTCTTTTTTGAAAAATCAGTTTCAGAATTTTCTTCCTTCACCCAAAACAGATTATTATTATTATTTTTTTCCACAACCGAGCTCCAAATAATGCTATGCTACACTGTTTTGAGGTTATGCAAGTTTATTTTGCACACCGTATACGAAGTCTTCAGATTCGTTTTCATATTGAGGCGAGACTTTTCAGGAAACATCTCTAATACATAATATTTGCCGCCTCCTTTATGGTGTCTGTACGGAATCTGTATTCCAATGCATTTTCCTCATCGCTTTCTCACTTATTTTGTTTACTATAATACAAAGGATATCTCTCCCTGAAGACGACGAAACAAACTGCTGTTTACTGGCGTTTCATAGCAACGCAACCAATCATGAACACCCCGATGTGGTTCTGAGATTCGTGGTAGTGGAAAAAAATAAAGTATGCAACACGTACCTACAGAAAGCTCGTTCTAAGAGTTTCTCACTACGTGCAAAAAATGAAGCTTTCTGAACTTGTTGCATAAATGTAAATGTTTTAGTAGATGCGTTCTTGAAAAGAGTCTAGACCACTGAAGTTGTCATGGCAACCTTTAGAGGCTTTTTATGCAAAACCAACGCAGTGCCGTCTGAATTTCTATTCGTTCGTTACTTATCAACAAGAAAATAATTACCATTTAAAGCAAAAATCACAGTTCAAGTTGTACACTAACTCTTTTATTTTTTTTGTTAGAAACTTATTAATATACAACTTAGAGTAATACATGTAATGAACACATGACTATAAACTGATAGTAATTTATTTATAACCGAATTTAAAATATCTAACATATAACTTTAAATTACTCAATTAATTTAAAGAGTTTATACAAAACATTATTGTAGGCACCAAGTACGCAAAAGCCTTAGAAGCTTATGCCTCGCCTGAAAACACTGAATTCGTCCGCTAAAGCCTTATTTTGTGTACTTGATACATACATATACTTGGGTACATATACTCTCTGTTCATTTCGTATGCCACTCTCGGCCCCATATCCACATTTCAAATACTTCCAATAGCTTTCCTCACTTCATCGTAACTTCAATGTTTCTGCACTATTCAGTGGCACTCTCCACACATAACACTTCAAGAATTAACATTTTTGATACCAAGATTTCGCCGGAAATACACTTTTGAGACTCCCTAAACCCCAGAAAAAAGCATTTTCAGAAAAAGGTCTGTGTGCGTATGTGTGTGTCTGAACAGCATAACTCGAAAACAAAAACTCCGTTAAATACCAAAGTTGGTACTTAAGTTCAACGCCTTCCAAGAATGTAACACGAAGCTTTTTAATAAAATCTCCGCACTCCAAACTATCTTTTACATGAAGCATTTTTCCAAATTTTTTATTTTCTCAAAAACGGCTTTAACGATATTGATTAAACTATCATAGGTTTGAGATATTTTCTAGACAAATAAAATGTGCACCTTGAATTTTCTGCGAAGAGCCTGTGAAATTTTCTTCATTCTGAATGATTTTTGTATAACTGGTAAACCGTAAGAGACAGACAAAAAACCTTACTACAAAAAAATATGTAGATCTGGTTAAAGCGCACAATCTCTGCTAAATAAAACCTTGTTGCGTTTATCATTTCCGAGATATTCTTTGTTACTGGTTTGAATTTTTAAATACTTACCTACACCTTTTTAAGTCGCTATTCATTTTTTTTCAAGTCGTGCAGAGAACATATAGCTATCCGCTCTTTAAAAATCTGACTATCGCTTTAGCCTACTGTACCTATCCTTCTTATACCTATAAGTAAAAGTGTAATGAAAGTTTATCTCAATTAAGAAGAAGTAGATAGAAGAATAAGCTTTTGTAAGATTAGTTTGTAGAAGAGTGAGCAGGGAAATCATATGAATGCAACACATCAGATTTTTTTTCGGTGAAAAGCCTTCTTTATCACTGTTATTCTGTTTGACTTCTTGACAACACGTTAGGCCGTCTCTGTGGTGCGGGGGTAGCATGTCTGCCTAACATTTAAGAGGTCCTCAGTTCGAATCTCGGTTAGGGTGAGTTACCCACATAAATTTTTGTCTGGGTTTTTTCCCTTATCCTGAAAATATGAATTGCTTTAAGCTCTATGGACCAGGGCTCATTTGAGCTTCACTTTAGCCATTCATTCATCGTCCAACATCTACCAGGTGAAAGGACGTTAAAAAAAACCTAATGTGTTACATTAATATAACTTTTTCTAACCTCTATCGTTTATTACTGGGTATACAAATTATTCTTTCGAAAGTTTATTTTCCTGTCCATTTCATTTTAATCGAGATACACCTCTCAGGAAATAGCTGTATTACAAATTTCGTTATAGATACAACGGGAACAGTGATCGTTTTAAAACTGACGCGATATACTGGCCTTAAAATTCCATGCTCTTTCCATAATATTATGAGAAACAATTGAAAAAGAAACCTTAAAAGAATGGCTAAGTATTGAACAATTCGAACCATTAATAACAGATATCTTGGAAATTAAAATTAAAATTAAATTTGAGTTTTATTTATGGACGCTCTTTAATTACTATAGTCCTTAGCGTCCCATTCTATATTGTGCGTGAAAGACAGGTAATTTTGCTCAGAGGCCTCTTTATCAGGCTTGAGGTTCTTTTACGTGCCGTAAATATACGACACGGGACCACCGGTTTTACTTTTCTTCCGAAGGAAGCCATGCTAAGGATTTTTACACCAGAAAATATCCATCGCCCTCCGCCGGGTTTGAACCCGCGACCTCGGGAACTAGTATGGTAACCACTACACCACGGAGGACGACTCTTGAAAACGGCTCATGCCACAACAAAGCTTATTTGCAATAAATTGCGTGTTTTAAAGAGATCTATGTTTTTTGTATAGTAAGTTTTCGTCTATCGCTTAACGTTTACCAGCTATACAAAATTCCTTCCGAATGAAGAAGACTTCACAGGCTATTCCCAGAAAATTCAGGATATAAGTTGTATTTGTCGAGTAAATATCTTTAGTATACGCATTATCAAAATCGTTAGTCACTTTTTAGAAAGTCAAGAATTTCGAAAAATGTTCCATGTAAAGCGTAGTTTGGGGTAGGGGATTTTTTTTTTTTGAAAATATTCGTGTCGCATATTTGGAAGATACTGAACTTAAATACCAAGTCTGGTGTTAATCCGACATTTTATTTTTTAGTTATATTGTTCACAGACACAACACACACAGACCTTTTTATAATTTTTTTTCTGAATACAGGGTCCTAAAATCATATATTTCCTGTGAAATCTCGGTATCGAATTTTTGGATGGAATGCAATACCTTCTCCACCTACTAGTTACGAGATAGAGAAATTAAAAAGAAACAGCTTATGTTAGTACTTACGGTACAACAACCCAAGAACCTGAAGCTGTCTGCTTGCTCCACTACCTCATCCGTAGTCAAGAAGTTCAACCAGTCTTCCTCCAAGTTTCACCACTACAACAGTGCAGGAAACAATTCTTGTTTAAGGATACCACCTGGAAGGGGGAGGTAAAAAATTTCCAAAATTCATAAATGTGGGTTTCAGTGTTATTGAATATTACAAACCTTCTATTTTAGTTCTATGTAGATTTTATAGTTGTACGGCCTTGAAAACCATGCTATACCTATAGCGATTTAAATGTTTGCCTATAAGCCTAGCTTCCTCTAGAATTGTAGTAAAAAACGATAAGTTTTGCGTTCATTAAAGAAAGCAAACCATTCAAGAGAGGCTTCAGGAGTCTTAAAATAATTCAATTAACTGCAGAGGAGCAGGTAAAGACGAAAGACGACTCGATCAATTTAAAACTGGCCGGCATCTGAGAGACGGGAGCTCGAATCGTGTACTTCCGTGAGCGCTCGGGACAGCCAAGTTTTGTTCACAAGACTGTGTATATTATTATAGTAGTTATAATGGGGAACACAACTTTAATCACGAAAGTCTTTCGAGAAAATAATTCCTATGCGGGATTTCAAACAGACGATGTTTGAGAGCGTTTCATCACAGAGTATTTGTGACAAAAACACGCTTTATTGATTTATGGTTCTCAAGTAAAGTATAATTAAAGCTCGTTACAATGGCTTGCTGCAGCACTCTTACCTCAGTGGTAGAGCTAGCTTACTTTTCCCTGAGGTTGCAACTTCAAATCTCCGTGAAGCTGCTTAACATTTCTCTTCTAACGTTTAAATACGTGAGCAAAAACACGACAGGTTATTTTTTAGGTATGTGGTACTTATTTAGTAGTCCGTGTTACCGATATATGACAAATATGGCATTAATTTATCGGTCGGGAGTAGGTTTCATACTGAGTCAATTTAATTTTATAACAGCAAATTTCATCATTATTGTAATAATATCTGTACGTAAAACGAAGTAACAATATTATTTAACTATATTACAGTAAAGCGAGTTATAACAAATAAGACATAACAGTTCACTACGGAGAATTGAACTCGAGCTGCTTGTGTAGCAGTGTGGAGGTAGCCAAATTAGTGCATTGTGGCTTTTGTTATAGAGCCCAGAAGTTGACGGTTGTGAACCGCGCGCCCACTCGAAGGGACTTGCTCCAAAGAGCCGGTCACTTTTAGTTTGACCGAGTGTACAATCAGAAACAGTGTTATTTTAGCGTTATAATTTTCTCGGGTTTTCATTTGTTGTCCATTCTCATTTTCAAATTGTTTCACACGATGTACTTTTCGGTATAAATGAATTAAATGTTGTATAGCTCATTATTAATATCAGGATAAAGTATAATGAGATGAATTTTTGTTAGCATTCATAGTTATGATGTGTTAAACAATAATACTCATATTGTATAAACTTTTAAGCAACAAATTTGAGTCTCATATTTATCGTTTATTTCTCCCAAATGGATATTTAAAACCTCATCTCTATAATTTATTGGTGTGCTATTAGAGAGTTTAATTATAACTTATTAATTTTTTAAAAAAAATAATACCATCATTTGGAACAATTTTAGAAGCACAAAAATCTTTTAAAAAACATGATAGTTCTTATTAGTTAATTTATTCAAAAATAAAATTATGCTGGTTTGGAAAACGTTGATTAATTTTACGATCTAACATGCAGTGATACGCTACTGACCTTTTTCGGAGTCGGTAGGAGCGTCATGTTTGAAGAATCATGTATTGTTATTCATCGAACGTCACTAGGAGTGTAATAAATGACGCACTTGGACAAAAGCCATTTCCGTCACAAGGAAATTTTTTCCCTCCAAAAATTCAATATTTGCTCATTTCGCGCGTCACGGTTCCTTTTTGTGTTCAAATATATTCCGGAATGATCACAAAGGTCGAAAAGCTAAACAAGTTCACGTGAAATGTAAATGTACAAGAGTGACATCTCCTTGGGCTGTTTGTACAGTGTAAATATTTTATAGACGGTTTTAGAGTGGAGGAGAAGCCCTGATCTTGTACCTCTTGGCTCAGCCTACATGGGCAAGGATCTTCTGGTCTACGGCAAATTACGGCGTTAACGATACCCATCTGTGGCATTTCTAAAATCCACAGTTTAAGTTCGATTAATTTGAAATTTCAATGCAACAATCAGGGTTTAATGTATAAGTACGCCAAATTTCATGCCTATTTTTAATTTTTCTACTATGTACATCGTATTGCATTCCATCCAAAAATTAGGCACCGAGACTTCACCGAAAATACATGTTTTGAGTCCCCTTGAATCCAAATAAAGCTTTTTAAGAAACTATACCGTGTGTGTGAGTGTGTCTGTCTGTGAACAGCATAACTCTAAAACGAAAAGTCGGATAAATACCAAACTTGGTATTTCAATTTAATATCTTCCAGGAATTCGACACGAAGATTTTCAAGAAAATTCCCTCACCCCAACTACTGTTTAAATGGAATACTTTTCGAAAATTTTGATTTTCTAAAAAGTGGCTCTAACGATTTTGATTAAAATTCCATATATGTAAGAGTTTAATATCACAAATACAATGTATATCTAGAATTTTCTGGGAACAGCCTAGGAAGTCCTCTTCATTCGAAAAGAATTTTGAATAATCTTGTGTAACTTGTAAACGTTAAGCGATGACAAAAACGTACCTCACAAAATTGTGGATCTCTTTAAAACACGGAATTTACTTAAAATATGTTTTTTGTGTGTAAGCCGTTTCTGAGATATTCGTTATTAAAGGTTCGAATTGTTCAATACTTATTTTTTTCAAGTCCCATTGATTTTCACTTGCATGGAAACAGTATGGAATTTTAAGGCAGCATATAGCGTCCAGTTCTTAAACATTTGACTAAAACTGTTCACTTTGTATTTATACCGAAACGTGTAATAATCTAGCCATTTTTGCAAATATTTATTTGGATTAAATGCAGTAGATAGAAAAAAAATCTGATGTGTTACAGTCACATGACTTTCTATACTCTTGTACAAACTATTTTTACAAACGCTTATTCTCTATCTACTTCATGTTAATCGAGATAAACATTTGCAGACTCTATCTTATTGCTAATTTTCTTGTAGATGTAAGGGGAATATATATTTACAAGGTTAATATAGAAATACAGTAGCCTTTAAGTAACTTACATATCTCTTAATAGTTGGTTGCTAGGTGCAGCACCATTCCCTTTGCCACAGATTACTACTCTTTGCATATCCAAGACAAAAAAAATCTGATGTGTTACACTCACATGACTTTCTCTACTCTTGTACAATCTATTTTTACAAACGCCTATTCTCCATATGCTTCATATTAATCGAGATATCGAGATGTCAATCTTATTTGTAATTTTCTTGTAGATACAAGGGGAATATGGTAGCTTTTAAGCGATAGTCAAATATTTTATCGCTGGTTGCTATGTGGCGCATTCCATTCTCTTTGCATGTCCAGGACATAAAAAAATGAATAACGAATTTGAGAAAAAGTATAAGTATTGGATAATTTAAGGAAATAACAAGCAATATCTCGAAAACGGTTCACTCAACAAAAAAAATGTATATGATATAAGTTGTGTATTTTAACGCGATCTACATTTTTTGTGTAGTAAAATTTTGTCTATCTCTTATGGTTTACCAGTTATGCTAAAGTCGTTCATAATGAAGAATACTTTTGGAGACATTCCCAGAAATTTCGAGATATACATTTCATTTCTCATGACATTATCTTAAATATATGATATTTTCATCAAAATCGTTAGAGCCATTTTTGAGAAAATTAAACTTTTCGAAAAATGTTCCATGTAAAGGGTAGTCTGGGGTGGGAGGATTTTCTTGAAAACCTTCGTGTCGCATCTCTGGAAGATACTGAACCTAAATACCAAGTTTTGTGTTTATCCGACTGTTCGTTTTTGAGTTATGCTGTTCACAGACACACACACACACAGACACACACACACACAGACACACACACAGACACACACACGGACATGTTTCCAAAAATGCTTTTTTTGGATTCAGGAGGTCTCAAAACATGTATTTCCGGTGAAATCTCGGTATCGAATTTTTGGGTGGAATGCAATACTTCCCCTACTTACTATACGTAGTAGAGAAAGTAAAAATGAATAACGAATTCCCATTTGAGAAAAGTATTGAAAAATTTAAGGGAATAACAAGCAATATCTCGAAAATGGTTCACTCAACAAAAAAAATCTATATGACATAAATTGTGTATTTTAACGCGATCTACATTTATTGTATAGTAAAATTTTGTCTATCTCTTATGGTTTATCAGTTATGCAAAAGTCGTTCTCAATGAAGAATACTTTTGGAGACATTCCCAGAAAATTCAAGATATACATTTTATTTGTCATGAAAATATCTTTAACATACGATATTTTAATCAAAATCGTTAGAGCCATTTTTGAGAAAATTAAAATTTTCGAAAATGTTCCATGTAAAGGGTAATCTGGGGTGGGGGGATTTTCTTGAAAACCTTCGTGTCGCATCTGTGGAAGGTACTGAACCTAAATACCAAGTTTGGTGTTTATTCGAGTGTTCGTTTCTGAGTTATGCTGTTCACAGACACCCACAGACAGACACACACACGCGGACATGTTTCCAAAAAGGCTTTTTTGGATTCAGGGGGTCTCAAAACATGTATTTCCGGTGAAATCTCGGTATCGAATTTTTGGGTGGAATACAATACTTCCCCCACTTACTGTACGTAGTAGAGAAAATAATAAGTTTAGTAAGAATGGTTTGTATACCCACTAATACGGATAGAGAAAATCATGTGAATGTATCACATCAGATTTTTAGAAAAAGATCCGTGTATGTGTGTGTGTGTGTCTATGGCTGTGAGAAGCATAACTCAAAAACGAATAGTCGGATAAACACCAAACTTGGTATTTCGGTTCAGTAGCTTCTGAACATGCTACACAAAGACTTTCAATGCAATCCCCCACCCCAAACTACTGTTTACATGGAAGATTTTTCGAAATCTCTGATTTTCTAAAATATGGCTCTAACGATTTTGATTAAAATACCGTATATTAAAGCTATTTATATGACAAATAAAATATACTACATTTTGAATTTTCTGGGAAAGTCCTTTGAAGTCCTCTTCATTCGAAAGGAATTTTGTATAATCTTCTATAACTATTACTGGTAACTCTTTAAAACACACATTTTATTTCAAATAACTTTTCTGTGGCATCAGCTATTTCCGGGATATCCGTTAATGATGGTTTGAATTGTTCAATACCTAGCTATTCTTATAAAGTCTGTGGATTTGCAGTTGTTTCTCGCGATTGCATGGAAACACTATGGAATTTTAAGGCACTCGAAATTATAACAATTCGCTTATTATATCTGCTAACTTCTACAGTATCAGTTTTATGGTTTGAAATAATTGTTTCTGCAATAAAAGAGAGCAGAAGCGTAACTTGCCGTAGGTCGCTATAATGCTTATCGGCAAAACCCCTCGCGGCTACCGCTAAGTAATTGATAACCCAGCGCGGTCTTAGGCGCTGCGAACTGCCGATCACCGTAAAAGACTGTAAGCCCCTAAGGCTGTAAGAAAAGAAAGGAAAGACGCTAATTTTAGCTTAACACGCTCTTTTATTAACTTAACCTCCGCCTATCTTAGAACTATCCCACCAGGTTCATTCTCGTGCGGCCAATAATTAAACTTTATGCATGCGTCTGTTACCTTGTTACCATGCGATACCTCCCCGAGTCTCAGAATTTCATTTCCTTTCACTTTTACAGTATTTCTGTCTACGCAATTGCAAATGTACTGAGTTGTAGTTTGAAAAAGGGGTGGGTTTTATGCCCAAACACTGCGACCTTAAAGATCTATTGCGCATCCCCCCCTTTCATCAGTTAAGTAGTCTGTTGCTCGTTATGAATTTAACCAAACTGCTAACTGAGGCTTTCGATAGTTCATCTATCTTTGGAAAGTTATTGCCAAAAATACTTGCTCTTTGATTCGTAAGAGCAGGGCAATCACATAGCAGATGAGTAACAGTCTCATCTCCTTCTAGGCATCTACTACAGATAGGGTTGTTAAACAATCCCATTCTGTATAGATTAAAGTTTAGGGCACAGTGTCCAGTAATGGATCCTGTTGCCCATGCAAGTCTTCTTTTACTTAGACCGCGCAGGTACTTTGCCCTGCTGTTATCCAGGTCTGTAATAAACAACTTGGAATGTCTGCAACTCTCAATGGAGTTCCAGTAGTTCTTGTGTTCTGCATGAGCCCAGCACTTAATAGCTTGTTTCAATGGTCTGTAGGACACCCCCAGTACAGGCTCCGGACCCAAAAATGGGATTTCGCTGCCAATCCTGGCTGCTTCATCTGCTTTCTCGTTGCCTAGTATACCTGTATGTCCTGGCACCCACATAAGTTGAATCTTATTGTGTTCAGCCAGTGTCATTAAGGATTCCCGCATTCTGAGACGAGCTTTGATTTTATTGATGGTGATTCAAGTGCTTTAAGAGCAGCTTGACTGTGTGAGAGGATAAGAACACTTCTATTCTTATATCTCTTTTTAATGCTTCCCATGACACTGGCTAAGATTGCATAAACCTCAGCCTGGAAAACTGTAGCTAAGGAACCCAGAATATAAGAAATCTGGGTGCCAGTACCGTAAAGCCCAGCCCCCGTTCCTGGTTTGGTTCTAGAACCATCAGTATACCAGATTGAGCCTTTGATATTATGAGGTTTTACCAGTAAATGTGCTGAACTATTCCAAGAATCTTTATTCTAACCGTTCGTTCCTCAGTTATTTCTAATGACTTTGCTCGCCAATTAGCTTTTGCTTTCCGGACAAATCTTTTCAACTCAAGCTTATTACACATTGATTTAATGTACGAAAATTGTTTATGGCAATTATTTCCCTATCTTAGATTTATTATTTATATCTTCCTGTCAATAATTACGTATCAACGTTGAATCTTTAAGTACCGACATTTCCTTCATTAACACTTAACTGAATTATACTTTCTTCACTTATACATTTTCTCATTAATACGTTACATTTTTCTTATCCCCATGCACGAAATATATTAATTTACTTACTCATTTATGCCTTATGTTATGCTAAGATGTATTATGCATGGTTTCTATATACTGTATCCTTGCTGTCGCAGCGCAAAGGACTAGACATGTTGGGCGAGGCATCAAGATTTTCGGACGCACGTGTTAACAATACGGTGGGAAATGTAATTCTTCCCCAGATTGTATCTGATGATACTGATGAGGACGGGATGAAAAGGTAGGCCTAAATAATGAAAGTGTTTCCAGGGTGTACACTAGCCAATTAAAGCTCTGGAAATTACACGACTTCAATCATCGCAAAGCCTAAATGATGACAGCGTTTCTGTGATTGGTGCATATAATGGACTAGTGTATAACTGTTGTGAAAAAATCAAAGAAGCAAAGAAAAACCGACGAAATTTAAACCAGTGTAAAGCACCAGTATCCTATATTTCCTTTTTACTTTATCTACTACGTATAGTGAGTAGGGGGAGCATTGCATTCCACCCAAAATTTGGATGTTGAGATTTCACCGGAATATGTTTTGAGGCCCCCCGAAACCCCCAAAAATCATTTTAAGAAAAAGGTCCATGTGTGTGTGTGAACAACATAACTCAAAAAAACGAAAAATAAATACCACTCCTGGTATTTAGGTTCAGTACCGTCCATAGATCCGACACGAAGATTTTCAAGAAAATTCCCTCCGCCCCAAACGACCCTTTGCATGGAACATTTTTTAAAATGTTTGATTTTCTAAAAAGTGGCTCTAACGATTTTTATTAAAATACTATATATTAAAGTTATGTAGATGACAAATACAATGTATGTCTTCAATTTTTTGTATAATCTTGTATAACGTACTACACAAAAAATGTAGTTCTCTTTAAAACACACTTTATATACCTTTTTTTTCTGGAATCAGCCATTTCCGAGATATCCGTTATTAATGGTTTGAATTGTTCAATACTTGGTCATTCTTTAAAGTCCTTTCAACATTCAGTTGCTTCTCGCAATTGCATGGAAACAGTATGGAATTTTAAGGTCAGCATACTCGTATTGCGTCCAGTTCTTAAACATTTGACTATCGCGTTCTGTTTGTATCTATAAGGAAACGTGTAATGTAGCTGTTTCTGCAAAGGTTTATTTAGATTAAAATTAAGCAGATAGAAAAATAAGCTTTAGTAAGAATAGTTTGTATACCCACTAATAAAGATAGAGGATAGAGAAAGTCTGTGAATGTAACATAAGATATTTCTAGTACTGGCATGTATATAAGTACTCTAAATAGTGTATTATGTGTATTATTATGTGTTTGTTTCCTTATTGCTTTCTTGTATTATTTTACATTTTCTCGTTTACATATTATTTTAGCGCCTCCCTTGAAAACGTATAACTGAAGGCGTATATACATATATAATATGAAATGTTTCACAGATGACAGTATCAGCATCCAGCATCCGATGACAGTATGAGCCAGTCAACAGCACCTGTAGTCTATCCATTATCACTTGGAGTGGGTCGTTACGTAAAAATGTGCAGGTGCTCCGTCATACCACATTTCTACGCCTGAAACGCAGACACAAAAACGTAAGTGAAGTAAAACGCTTATTATGTATGAATATTCCATGATATAATAGTATCTCTACTACGTCGTTTGTAATGTTTTTACTCACAAGAGCAACGTCATAAAGGAGCGAATTGAGGCTTAGCCACAACGAAACGTGCTTTGTAAATCCCTGCTATTGGGTTTACCCACCGATTTCCCGTGTGCTGTGAGAAAAAGCTCTTGGGAATTTTAATCGCAGCCTCTGGGTGTATGCACGTGGAGCGGTAATTGGCCACAGCTGCACTAACCTTGTCTAACGCGCCTTAGCGAGAAGAGTGCATCCGAACTTCGGTTTCTTTTAATTCCCACGAAAAAAAATCTGATGTGTTACACTCACATAACTTTCTCTACTCTTGTACAATCTAATTTTACAAACGCCTATTCTCCATATGCTTCATGTTAATCGAGATATCGAGATGTCAATCTTATTGCTAATTTTCTTGTAGATGCAAGGGGAATATGGTAGCTTTTAAGCGATAGTCAAATATTTTAACGCTGGTTGCTATGTGACGAATTCCATTATCTTTGCATGTTCAGGACATAAAAAAATCTGATGTGTTACACTCACATGACTTTCTCTACTCCTGTACAATCTATTTTTACAAACGCCTATTCTCCATATGCTTTATGTTAATCGAGATATCGAGATGTCAATCTTATTGGTAATTTTCTTGTAGATGCAAGGGGAATATGGTAGCTTTTAAGCGATGGTCAAATATTTTAACGCTGGTTGCTATGCGGCGCATTCCATTCTCTTTGCAAGTCCAGGACATAAAAAAATGAATAACGAATTTGAGAAAAAGTATAAGTATTGGAATATTTAAGGGAATAACAAGCGATATCTCGAAAACGGTTCACTCAACAAAAGAAATGTATATGACATAAGTTGTGTATTTTAACGAGATCTACAATTTTTGTGTAGTAAAATTTTGTCTATCTCTTATGGTTTACCAGTTATGCAAAAGTCGTTCACAATGAAGAACACTTTTGGAGACATTCCCAGAAAATTCGAGATATACATTTCATTTCTCATGACATTATCTTAAACATATCATAGTTTAATCAAAATCGTTAGAGCCATTTTTGAGCAAATTAAAATTTTCCAAAAATGTTCCATGTAAAGGGTAGTCTGGGGTGGGGGGATTTTCTTGAAAACCTTCGTGTCGCATCTCTGGAAGATACTGAACCTAAATACCAAGTTTGGTGTTTATCCGACTGTTCGTTTTTGAGTTATGCTGTTCACAGACACACACACACACACACACACAGACACACACACACACACAGACACACACACACACACAGACACACACACGGACATGTTTCCAAAAATGCTTTTTTTGGATTCAGGAGGTCTCAAAACATGTATTTCCGGTGAAATCTCGGTATCGAATTTTTGGGTGGAATGCAATACTTCCCCTACTTACTATACGTAGTAGAGAAAGTAAAAATGAATAACGAATTTGAGAAAAAGTATAAGTATTGGAAAATTTAAGGAAATAACAAGCAATATCTCGAAAACGGTTCACTCAACAAAAGAAACGTATATGACATAAGTTGTGTATTTTAACGCGATCTACATTTTTTGTGTAGTAAAATTTTGTCTATCTCTTATGGTTTACCAGTTATGCAAAAGTCGTTCACAATGAAGAATATTTTTGGAGACATTCCCAGAAAATCCGAGATATACATTTTATTTGTCATGACAATATCTTAAACATATGATATTTTAATCAAAATCGTTAGAGCCGTTTTTGAGAAAATTAAAATTTTCGAAAAATGTTCCATGTAAAGGGTAGTCTGGGGTGGGCTGATTTTCTTGAAAACCTTCGTGTCACATCTCTGGAAGATACTGAACCTAAATACCAAGTTTGGTGTTTATCCGACTGTTCGTTTTTGAGTTATGCTGTTCACAGACACACAGACACACAGACAGACACACAGACAGACACACAGACACACAGACACACAGACAGACACACACACGGACATGTTTCCAAAAATGCTTTTTTTGGATTCAGTGATTCTCAAAACATGTATTTCCGGTGAAATCTCGGTATCGAATTTTTGGGTGGAATGCAATACTTCCCCTACTTACTATACGTAGTAGAGAAAGTAAAAATAAATTGCGTTTTATTTATGGACGCTCAATAACTGCTGTGGTTCTTAGCGTCCCATTCTATATTGGGCGTGAAAGAGCGGTAATTTTGCTCAGAGGCCTCTTTATCAGGCTTGAGGTTCCTTTACGTGCCGTAAATCTACGACACGGAACCACCGGCTTTACTTCCCTTCCGAAGGAAGCCATGCTAAAGATTTTTACGCCCGAAAAAATCCATCGCCCTCCGCGGGTTTGAACCCGCAACCTTGGGAACCAGAGGCTAGCACGGTACCACTAGTCCACGGAGGCCGAGATTACTAGTATACTGCCTCATATTGGCGATCGAACTGCGGGTTCTTCGATCGCCAGGATGAGGCAGTATTTTTAACACTTAAACGATATCTGTCTAATTATATAATATAAAATACAATAACAGCCCACCTTAAAGCAAAATGTGTATAATATAATATATAAAGTGTATGTAACAGTCATTTATTATGTTTATATTATTATGTACATGTATAATGTTATGTGAACGTATTACGTAATTTAACAATGTAGGAGCTGTGAAAATAGAAGCAAGCTACTTTCCGTAACAAACAGAATTATAAAATAAAAGCCGAAAGTTGTTAACAATGAGGTAACCTTGAGACAATAATAAATTAGAAAGTTCAATAATGCTACTAATAATTCTTGGAACAATAATGTAATACTTAAAACAGTTTATAAATAGGCAATCAAAAACTACAAAAGCTGAAAGTTAAATGAAAGTATTCTACTGGAGTAGGCTTAGCCAACCAGGGACTTGAAATAGAGAAAAAGTACAAATTCATGCGGGAGACGCTACAAAACAGCGTTCCCAAGCAGACGCTACAAGATTGCGTACGATACGTGTTCAATGTGGGACATAAAACTTCATTGCGGTGAGAATAATATAAAGTTTACATGTGAAAAAGTACAATTAACAATAATCTCACACTCTACAGTAGGATACATCAGTGAAGTGTTATTTATTCGTGTGAAGGATTAATAAAAAAAACTATATTACAATTATAATTTGTGCAAGCCTTGTGTTTTAGCCACACCAGCCCTGGTAAGAGATACGTGTTCTGAAAAATTACTACTGACGCAGCCGAGGCATACATACATAATATTTAAATAAACATTAAAATACAAAGTTGATTTTTAAACGTGGGGCGAAGGCCACCGGAAAGTTTGTATCGTACGTGGGGCGAACACTCCAAGAAACATATCTGTCATACGTGGGGCAATAACTACATCAAGGACCAAGCTTGCCAAGTGCCGTAATTTTCAATTTAAAATTGTTACTCTTGCTCATACAATAGTAATTTATGTACAGAATTTAGGTTTTATATAATAATTACTTCCCAAAATTGTAAATATTTTAATAAATTACATGTCATATTTACATGAATTATAAATTAGAAAAAATTAATAAACTAAAAACAACAAGACTAAAAATCCAATATAATGATACAAAAACATTTATTTGGCATAAACTGTATGTTTTATAAAGAGATTTGCATTTTTGGTGTGGTGAGTTTTTATAAATTTCTTATAGTTTGCCAAGTATAAGAAATTACAAAAATTAATTCAGAATGAAGGGGAAATCACGGGCTATCCCCAGAAAATTTAAAACGTATAGTTTATTTATCGTGGAAATATCTTAAACATTTAGGTAGTTTAATATATTTTTGAAAAAGAAAGAAAGAAAAAAATGTAACGAAACGTTTTCCATACAAACGGTAGTTTCGGATGGGAAGATTGTTTTGTAAACCTTCATATTGTTCCTCTGACACACACATAAACACACATGATCTTTTTTTCAAAATTATTTTTTTTAGTTCAGGGAGCCTCAAAATGTATTTTCGGTGAAATTTTGATATTCAAACTTTGGGTGGAATGTACCTATCATCAATAGGATTGTAGAAAGCAAAAACTGAAGTGATCAAATTAGTTTCTTTGCGCTGCATGGCAAGTGAAAAGGATGCTCTATGTAACCCTTCGTCCCTTCGGAATGGGGGCGGTCTCCGAGTCCCGGCCCCCTCCGCAGGATGTACAAACCTATAGGGGAGGAGTGAAGCGGGTTGCACCAGCTGCCATCTGGAGAGTTTCAATCTGTAAACGGTAGGGACCTTGCCCTCTGGCATGTCGTGCCTCCTATCCAGTCGCCTTCTGTCTCCGCTCACCTCACTCCTCTCTCCCTAAGTTCCCCTCCGCAGTAAATCCTAGAGAGAGACTTCAACACTCAAAGGGATAGTGCGGTTTAACATAAAATACGAATATGATTTTAAGGAGGTACAATTAATAGCCAGAATTTAATTACTAGCTTAATTATTGAAGCTAAAGCTTTATAATGATCATGCAAACAGAGATAATAAAACGCAGGAATGCACACCCAAGGACAATATATGTATGCACAAGGCTTTCTGGAAGAATTATCATGTACAAACTGTTGTTGAGAAAGACCTTGTACGAGATTGTGCTGCAAGAGTTTATTGCGTCCTCGAGCAAGACCATCTTGATCTGTTTACCGAAATAAATGTATCATTTGGCACGGTATTCTGACAGTAACAGTCGAGGACATACACATTAATTTCCCCCAATTACCTCCTTGTTCCGTTTTAATATATTGTTAGTACCACAGTGTTTACTGTAGTGTAGAGAGTGTTTCCCTTTCCATTTTATGTTAATATATTACTGATACAGTTAACTAAAATATCAAATCTTTTTACTTTCTCTACCACGGACATGGCAGGTAGAGAAGGTATAGCACTGCACCCAAAAATTCAGTGCTGAGATTTCACTGGATATACATGCTTTGAGGTAGCCTGAATAAATAAAATAAACAAAAAATCTGATGTGTTACACTCACATGACTTTCTCTACTCTTGTACAAACTATTTTTACGAACACTTATTCTCCATATGCTTCATGTTAATCCAGATGTTAATCTTATTGCTAATTTTCTTGTAGATGCAAGGGGAATTGGTAGGCTTTAAGCGATAGTCAAATCTTTTAAGAGCTGGTTGCTATGTGGAGTATTCCATTCTCTTTGTTATGTCCAGGACAAAAAGAAAATGAATAACGAATTCCCATTTGAGAAAAAGTATAAGAATTGGAAAATTTAGGGGAATAACAAGCAACATCTCGAAAATTGTTCACTCAACAAAAAAGTGACATAAATTGTGTATTTTAACGCGATCTACATTTTTTGTGTAGTAAAATTTTGTCTATCTCTTATAGTTTACCAGTTATGCAAAAGTCGTTCACAATGAGGAATAATTTTGGGGACATTCCCAAAAAATTCAATATATACATTGTATTTGTCATGAAGGTATCTTAAATATATGATATTTTAATCAAAATCGTTAGAATCTATTTTTGAGAAAATTAAAATTTTCTAAAAATGTTCCATGTAAAGGGCAATCTGGGGTGGGGGGATTTTCTTGAACACCTTCGTGTCGCATCTCTGGAAGATACTGAACCTAAATATCAAGTTTGGTGTTTATCCGACTGTTCGTTTCTGAGTTATGCTGTTCACAGACAGACACACAGACACACACGGACATATTTCCAAAAATACTTTTTTTGGATTCAGGAGGCCTCAAAACGTGTATTTCCGGTGAAATCTCGGTATCGAATTTTTGGGTCGAATACAATATTTCCCCTACTTACTATACGTAGTAGAGAAAGTAAAAAAGCATTTTTAGAGAAAGACCCGTGTGTGCATAACTTAAAAACAAAAAGTCGGATAATACTAAAATTGTTATTTAGGTTTAGTAACTTCCAAGGTTGCGACACAAAGATTTCGAAGAAAATTCTCCCATCCCTAACTACACTTTACATGGAAGATTTTATGAATTTTTTTATTTTCTAAAAATGGCTGTATTGGTTTCGATTAAAATACCATTTTACATTATATTTACAAGTCAAATAATATATATTGAATTTTCGAGGAATAGCTTCATTCGAAAGGAATTTTGTATCATCAAGTATAACTAGCAAACGTTAACAGATAGACGAAAACGTACTACAGAAGAAATGTAGAGCTCTTTAAAACGCACAATTTATTTAAAATAATCTTTTTTGTAACATAAGCCATTTCCGAGATATCCGTTATTAATGGTTCAATTTGTTCAATACCTTGTCATTCTTTTTAAGCCTTGTCCATTTTCATTTGTTTCTCGCGATTGCATGGAAACAGTATGGGATTTTAAGGCCAGTATATAGGTTCCAATTCTTGAATATTTGACTTTCACGGTTCTCTTTGTATCTATAACAAAATGTCTAATGTAAAGGTTTATTTGAATTAAAACGTAGTATGTAGAAAAATAAGCTTTAGTAAGAATAGTTTGTATACCCGCTAATAAAGATAGAAGGTAGAAAAACTCATGTGAATCTAACAGATCAGATTTTTAAAAATATTATGGGATGAAATAATATACAGACAGGTTATATAAACACTACTTAGTCAAACATTGTGTCACATTCACTTGAATTTCTCTAGCCACTATCGATTGTTTTTATATACCTCCTACAAGCTATACTTATAAACGATTACTTTTTTATCTGCTTCATGTTAATTAATAAGCGTTTGGAGAAATTATTAATTCGTTCTGCATTTCGTTGTAGGTAAAAATAGAATACAGAAGACTGAAGAGATAGTAAAATCTTAAGAAAGCGGACTATTGTGTGCTTTACTTATTTCTATGGCATTGCGAGAAAAAATGAATGATGACGGAATTTCAAAAAACGACAAGGTGTTAACAAATTCGAACCAATTACAAGTGTTTCGGAATTGGCTGATACACCCCTCCAAAAAAGGTTCTGTGTTTGAAAGAGATCTAAACTTTTGTTAGGAACTTTTTATATGTATATTGATGTATATCAGTACATAAAAATATATATAAAACCGTTTCTAAATAAAAATTCAAGATATAGCTTCATTTTATTTGTATGTAAATATTTTAAACTTGTATTTTAATAAAAATCATTAGAGCTAGTTTTGAGAAAACCAGAAGTACGGAGAAGTTTTCCATGTAAAAGGTAGTTTGGGACGGGAAATTTTCTTGAAAACATTCGTGACGCATCTTAAATAGATTTAAGTTAAATATCAAGTCTTGCTATTGATCCGACTTTGGCTTTTGAATCATGCTGTTCACAGATACATACGCGCGCGAGCGCATCATTTCCTATTGTCCAACATACTATGCTTACAAAAGGCTTATTCTTCTATTCACTTCATGTTAATCGAGATAATCATTTGTAGAAATGTTTTATTACACATTTTCTTGTAGACACAATGAGAATAAGGGAATACAGTAGGCTTAAGCGATAGTCAAATCTTTTAAGAGTGCCGGCCCTCGTAGCCGTGGTCGCTGGAGTGTATAGCTCCGGCGCTCCGCCAAGCTGTGGGTCCGGGTTCGAGTTCCACCATGGGCATAGGTGTTTGTGTGTGTCTATGTGTTGTGTAATTGCGGCTATAAGGGGTAACGAAAACAGTAAAAACTGGGTAAAACCAAGGAACTTAAAAAAAAGAGCGCGGCATTATGTGATGCCTTTGAAATTCCGTTCTCTTTGCATGACCAGGAGAAAATATACGAATAATCACTTTCCAGTTAAGAAAAGTATAAATGTTTACAAAATTAAACTAATAACAAGGAATATCTCGGAAATGGTTACTAAACAAAAAATTCTGATGTGTTGCACTCACATGACTTTCTCTACTCTTCTACAAACTCTTATTCTCCATCTACTTCATGTTGATCGAGATAAACTTATTGCTAATTTTCTTGTAGGTGCAAGGGGAATATGGTAGGCTTTAAGCGATAGTCAACTCTTTTAAGAGCTGGTTGCTATGTGGCGCATCCCATTATCTTTGCATGTCCAGGACATAAATAAACGAATAACGAATTCCCATTTGCGAAAAAGTATAAGTATTGGAAAATTCAAAAAATAACAAGAAATACCTCGGAAATGGTTCACTCCACAAAGAAATATGTATTACATAAATTGTATTTTAACGAGGTCTACATTTTTTTGTGTAGGAACATTTTGTCTATTTTTTAACGTCTTACAAGTTATGCAAAAACCATTCAGAAAAAAGAGCACTGTTGGGGACATTCCCAGAAAATTGAAGACATACATTTCATTTGCTGAAAATATCTTAAACATATGGCATTTTAATCAAAATCGTTAGAGCCATTTTTGAGAAAATCAAAATTTTTGAAAAATGTTCCATGCAAAGGGTAGTTTGGGGTGGGCTATTTTATTGAAAGTATTCGTGCCGCAACTTTCAAAGGTACCTAACCTAAATTATACGATTTTTCGTTTTTGAGATATGCTGTTCACAGACACACACACATACAGACAAAAAGAACTCTAGAAAGAACTCACAGCCAACCACTGTAGCAGGCGGCAGCATAATTAACAGCAGATATTCGAGAAGACATCAAAAGGTGACACCGAGTACAGCTCCACAGGGTGCCTCAAAACATGTAATTCCGATGAAATCTTATCGAATTTTTGGGTGGAACGCAATACTTCTTCTACTTACTGTAAGTTAGTATAATCTTTCTTACTTCTTTTAGAAAGTAAAAATGCTTGTTTTGGATTCAGAGGACCTCAAAACATTTCCCCAGAAATATCTATATCCAACTATTGGTGGGAAGCAATATTTTCTGTACCTATTATAAGTAGGTCTTAGTGATAATACAAATATATGGTACAGAAAGGCGACTGCGCAACTTTAGGGCGTCAGCTCTGCACCACGACTGCATGTACACTCAAAGAACAGCCAGTAGTTCCTCGATCACGGAGTCCATATTCTAGCAAATGTCAATAGCAACAAAATAGATGATACAGGGCTGTCGCGATATGAACAAGAAATTAGAGCGATATTAAACAACAAAGATATAACTAAAATAAAGTAATATTCAAATGGATCCTATTTCCCACAATTTCTGTCCGGCAATTCGGAATTACTAAGGTAGCAACTGTAATGCAATATGGCATTCACACCAATTTGTAGTTTCAGTGAAATCTGGATGTTAAATCTTTGGGTCGAGGATGCAATACTTCCTTTATTTCTTGTTTCAAGGGATTGATTTTGATACACATTTTAGTTTTGAGATTTAATGAACGCTTTAGATATTTATAGTGATTGTGTGGTAAAGTGTAATCTTGAAGTAACTAATTCTCAATGTCATACTAGCTAATAAAATCTGTGAGAAAGTGTTTTTCTATCAAGCAAGTTCGTGGGAATATGTTCACGTACAATCTTGAGGAAAAGTCCAGAACAATGTGAAATAACTTCCAAGCATCTGGGGCTGTTATATCACAGTAAGAACATGTTTCAATGATCTCTTGCCTGTGTAACGTGTTATTTCACCCACTGCAGCCATTATCTTCTGCAACTCTCCGACCACATCATGAGATCTGCATGAAATCACGTTGGTGAAGGTCAACCAATTTCATCTTATAACTTCATTGACACGTTCCACTGATATTTTGTCTTGCAGCCACAATTTACGTCAGCACAGAAATTACTGTACTTATTTCTCTACCGCTTACCTCTCCTATAGAAGGCAGAGGAAGCACTGTATCCTGTCAAAAATCAGATACTGAGATTTCACCGAAATGTGTTGAGATTATTTCTTCTTCTTCTTTAACGGATCACCCTCCTCTTTGTAGAACTTACACCCCCAAAGACCCAATGCCTGGTATAGCGGCGAAGAAGAAGCAAATGAAATGTTGTGATGAAAGATATGGTAGGAAAATTCGCGGATCAAATTATCCAACCCAGCATTCACCTAGCGATGGAGGAAAATCGCGAGAAAAACTTCGGTCAGATTGTTTGACCTCGGGGTTTTGAGCCCGGGACCTCCCGAAAGCAGGGCACAAAGTTACCGCCTGATCCAACCCCTGACCCCAAAATAGCTATTTATGCAATAAGTTCAGAAAGTTTGCACGCGGTGAGAAACATTTTTTAGCATCCTTTAACCGAACCTTATTGCCCTTCGATGAATGAAATGATGCTCAAATGAGCTCGGAATCCATAGAGTTTAAAGTAACACGACATTCATCTTTACAGGATAAGGGAAAACCCCGGGTAAAAAAAAAAACTTATCAGGGTAACACCCTAATCGAACTTGAGACCTCTACCAGCACAACAGGCGTGAGAAACTTGTAGCTCTAAATACTCGCAAAGTGCAAAGGAAGGTTTTTTAATTTTTTTTTAAGTTATTGGTTATTGTCGCTTTAACTTATATACCATATTGCGACAACTTTACAGGGAAGTTATTTTCCTGTGTTACAATTTTTACAGAGTTCAGTAATATTAAAAAATAAAATCTAATGTAATACATTCACATGACTTTACCCTCTATCGTTTATAGTTGGTAAAATTATTCTTACTCAAGCTTATTTTATATCTACTACATTTTAATTCAAATAAACAGTTGCAGAAATTACACATTACACATTTCGTTATAGATACAAAGAGAACAGCGATAGACAAACGTTTAAGAACTGGACGCTATATGCTGGCCTTAAAATTCCATACTGTTTCCATGACATCGCGAGAAACAACTGACTGTTGAAAGGACTTCAAGGGAATAATCAAGAAATGAACAATTCGAACCTTTAATAACGGATATCCCGGAAACGGCTTATGCCACAAAAAACTTATTTTAAATAAATTGTTACTCAAAGGTTTAAAAAGTGAATCGCTTTATGTTGGCTTTGAAATTCCATTTCTTGATATAGCCACGAGAAGCAAACGAATGATTATTTCAAAATAGTGTAAGCATTTGAAAATTCAAACCAATAGCAACGAATATCTCGGAAATTGCTACTGCAAAAAATTAATAATAATAAATAATAATAATAAAAATATATGACATAAACAAAAGTTGTGTTTTAACGAGATCTTATGTAGAGGTAGAGGTTATTCGACGGAGGGGGACACCTCGTCACTGCGACCAACTAGATCTAGTGTGACTACACCCGCCGGGAAGCAGGGATGAAGTGAAGGAACCACAGGAGGTCGCAGGTCCGCAGGCAGACATGTCCACAGGGACGTATGGAAGTCCCTATCAGTTGAAACACCAGCACAGGCAAAGAATCCTGCGAGAGGGTGACGAAGCGACCCTAGCAGGCAGGCCACGCACCTTGGCGTTTACGTGGAGAAATATTTCACAAAGCGCAGCAACCGTGCCATCTGCCCGACAGCAGACGCACTACGGAACCCGGAGACACTTCTTGAAACAGAAAGGGAGAGAGATAAAATAACAAGAAATGAGGGAAAAGAGAAATCGCGGTAGAACACACCACCCCACCATTCCCTAGGCGACCGGAAGGAAACCACGAAAAACCTGGTGAGAGTGTGCGGCCACCGGGAATCGAGCCCGGGACCTCTCAAATGCGTGTCACAGACGTTGCCGCCTGAGCCATCCCGCTTGTTGAGATGTTGTGTAGTAAGCTTTTATCTATCCCTTGTGGTTTACCAGTTATAGAAAGGTCATCCAGAACAAAGAGAACTCACAGGCTATTCGAAAAATAAATTCAATATATAGATTTTTATAGCTGTGTAAATATCTTAAACATACGGTAGGTATTTTAATCAAAATCCTTAAGCCCCATTCTCAAGAAAACAAAAAATAACGAAACATTGTCCATCTACGAGGGCAGTCCCAGAAGTACTCGACCTGATGTATAGATAGTGGTTGTTGTTTCAAACAAATGACCATGGTAGAAAGTACCACCCTTATAAAGCTTAAGTTGAAGTTTGACGATGATACGTTTAGTACTTGTTTGGCAGTCATTAATAGTGAACTCTCTCAGCAAATTTGTAAACATGGATAAAACTGGCCACGTTATGTGATAGAATACTTTCATTTGAAAGGTCTTAGTCCAACTAATATTAAAGCTGAGCTAGATTCTACTCTGGGGGAGTCTGCTTCTTCGTTTACAACAGTAAAATATTGGGTGACAGAGTTTAAACGAGGCCGTACGAGCTGCCAAGACGAACATCGCAGTGGTCGACCAAATGAGGTGGCCACGCCAGAAATTGTGAAGAAAATCCACAAAGTCGCTTGGATGACCGTTGACTGAAAGTGCGCGAGCTAGCAGACATCGTAGGTATTTCAAAAAGTGCTGCACATTGAATACTGGCTGAAAATTTAAACATGAGAAAGCTGTGCACAAGATGGATGCCGCATTTACTCGCAATGGAACAAAAGCAGTGTCATGAAGAATGTTTCAGTGGAGTGTTTGGCGATGTTTCACTGCAATAAAGCCGAGTTTTTGCGTCGATTCATAACCATGGATGAAATATGGGTCCATCACTTCACACCTGAGACGAAGGAAGATTCAAAACAGTGGATTGAAAGGGGAGAATCGACTCCAAAGAAAGCGAAGACATGCCATCTGCAGGCAAGGTCATGGCGTCAGTTTTTTTGGGATGCGTGTGAGATAATTTTCATTGATTATCTTCAAAGAGGAAAACCAATCAATGGCGAGTATTATGCAAACTTATTGCAGCGTTTGAATGATGAAATCAAGCAAATCCGGCCGCATTTACTGAAAAAGAACGTTCTGTTTCATCAAGACAATGCACCAGTTCACACATCCATTATTGACATGGCGAAAACAATGAGGTAAAGTTCGAATTGCTTCCTCATGCACCCTAATCGCCAGACTTAGCCCCCTTCGATTATTTTCTGTTTCCAAAGTTTAAGAAATGACTTGGTGTTAAAAGATCTGTCAACAGTGAAGAGGTGGAGTTTGCAGTTAATGGCTATTTTGCAGAACTCGACGGTTCTCACTATAAACAGAGTATCGAAGCTATTGAACACCGCTGGGATACGTGTATCGAGCTGAAAGGACACTATGTAGAGATATAAAGATGTTTTTTCCTAAAATTGTTGTGTTTTCTTTGTTAGGTCGAGTACTTCTGGGACAGCCGTCGTAAATGGTAGTTTTGGGATGTGGGGGTTTTCTTGAATGTCTGAGTCGCATTCTTGGAAGATGCTGTACTTAAATACCAAACTTGGTAATTATCCGACATTTCGTTTTTCAGTTATGCAGTTCACAGACACACACACACACACACACACACACACACACACACACACACACACACGGGCCTTTTTCTAATGTTGTTTGGTTTGAGGGGACCTCAGAACGCGAATTTCCGGTGAAACATCGATAACGAATTTTTTGGTGGAATGCTGCATTTCCATACTATGGGTAAGCAGTAGAGAAACTAAAACGTTGTTAGAGCTTAGATATTACGTATTTTGCATTTTATTTGCCAGCAACCGAACGCCGCATAGCGACTTATTTAAACGTAGTGCTTAAATAGCATGATGTGATCGTCTGTTTGAGTGGTGTGACCTGATTATCTGATTCCGATTCCATTAAAGATTACTACACCATACTTCTTTATTAATATCACGTGCATAGTTACACTGTGAACATTCACTTGTCACGTGTGCTTTCAGCACAGATTTTTCAGCTGTTGGGAGCGTGAACATAACGTATGATTCAAGTGGGGGTTTCCAGCACCCCTTCTCTCTGCATCTTTTTTGTTTTTTCTTCCGGAACAAACTGACCGAGCAACATAATGCACATTACATGTTTTCACACTATACTTACTCTTCTGTTGACAAGAATTCGTAGGGAACTAGTGACTGTTACGCAAAGCTAAACCTCTTTTTTACTTTCTCTACTACGTAGTGTAAGTAGGGGAAGTATTGTATTCCACCCAAAAATTCAATACCGAAATTTCACCGGAAATACATGTTTTGAGACCCCCTGAATCCAAAAAAAGCATTTTTGGAAACATGTACGTGTGTGTGTGTGTATGTGTCTGTGAACAGCATAACTCAGAAACGAACAGTCGGATAAACACCAAACTTGGTATTTAGGTTCAGTATCTTCCAGAGATGCGACACGAAGGTTTTCAAGAAAATCCCCCATCCCAGATTACCCTTTACATGGAACAATTTTCGAAAATTTTAATTTTCTCAAAAATGGCTATAACGATTTTGTTTAAAATATCATATGTTTAAGATATTTTCATGACAACTGAAATGTATATCTCGAATTTTCTGGGAATGTCTCCAAAAGTATTCTTCATTGTGAACGACTTTTGCATAACTGGTAAACCATAAGAGAAAGACAAAAGTTTACTACACAAAAAATGTAGATCGCGTTAAAATACACAATTTATGTCATATACATTTTTTGTTGAGTGAACCATTTTCGAGATATTGCTTGTTATTCCTTTAAATTTTCCAATACTTATACTTTTTCTCAAATGGAAATTCGTTAAGGAGAATGGAATGCACCACATGGCAACCAGCTCTTAAAAGATTTGACTATCGCTTAACACCTCGATTAACATGAAGTAGATGGAGAATAAGCGTTTGTAAAAATAGTTTGTACAAGAGTAGGAAAAGTCATGTGAGTGTAACACATCAGATTTTTGTTTTACTGGTGATAATTTAGAATGCTTTCAATGTATATGTAGTACCAGTCAGCCGTAACAGTAATTTATTTCGGAAAATAAAAATGACGAGACATATATATATATATATATATATATATAT
The DNA here is from genome assembly GCA_030765065.1 of Deroplatys truncata. Classification (NCBI taxonomy): domain Eukaryota; kingdom Metazoa; phylum Arthropoda; class Insecta; order Mantodea; family Mantidae; genus Deroplatys; species Deroplatys truncata. Next base: position 43,538,496 of record CM060983.1, read on the forward strand.
ATACAGTGCTTTTCAAAAGTACCATATATTTTCCATTAAAGCTAAATGGAAATGTTTTTCAAAAACGCTCGGACACATCACACAGTGTATTTAAAACGCACTTTTTCACAGAAACAAACCATTCTTAATATCACTTTTGTGCAAGTTGTGACGTCATTAGAAACATTTTGAAATGGCAGCCTGTATTGTTTTGTACACCCTCACAAAGATTTTATTATTCTGTATGAATGTACAAGATATCATTTGTTTTATACAACGTTGCTATGGTAACCAAATAAACAGTTGAATTTGCTCGTGTTATTGATACAGTTTATTTGTAGTAATTAACACAAAATAAGATTTTTTTTACGTGAAAGTGGGTCGGAAAAAGAGGATTTATAAATTGCCTTGCAAGATCGCCGGATCTTTTCCCTCCTGTTTATTTTCTATGACGTAATTTAAAATCTGATGTATTTGCTATGCGGCTGTTGATATTGGTGAGATGAAAAGAAGAATGCGAGTGGAATGTAGAGGAATATCACCAGGAGTCATTGAAAATGTTGAACAGGAATTTGTTTTGCGTCTTTCACATTGCCAAATCGTAAATGAACACAGCTTAAACTTTTGCATTTTTAACTCATTTATTTTAATGTTAGCGATTATATTGTTCGGTTGGCACACATAAATAAAGGTTCTCCTTAAAAAACAAAAACAAAATAATAAATATACGAGGGGCGTCCAACAAGTAAGTTTTCCTATTTTATAAAAAACATTACACACAATTGATTATGTTGAATTAATTTTATTTATATTGTACAATCCTTCTGCTACTTTTCTACTTAGTCAACGTGTTTTTCCAAGCATTTTTGGGGATGTAACACAAGTTTTTCCAAGCCAGTGTTGTACCAGGTCGGGTCCTGTGCTCGCGACCAGCTGTTCACTGATTGGACTTCATCATCGGTGTTAAAAGTGCTTTCCTTTGAGTTGGAGGAACATGTGAAAATCACTTGGGGCAAGCTTCCGTGAATACGGAGGATACGAGAAAACTTTCAAGTTGAATCTTGACCCAGGCGGAGCTCAGAAGATTCAACTGGGAAATTTGAACTTTTCCCATGTGATTTTCACATGTTCCCTGACTAAAAGGTCATCTTGGACGAAGATAAATCAGAAGTAAACAGCTGGTTACGAGCACAGGACCCGACTTCTGATATATACACAAACACTCAGGAAAGTATTCGTCTGCACTTTAAAAAATTCTAGCAGCCAAATTAATGGAGGGAAAACTCTAATTTTTTTGGGCATAAAGATCAAATGGTAATACAGTTTACGTGTTTTAGCGGTTTTCTAGATAGTTCATTTTATCAGTTATGTAATGTTTTGAAAAATGTGCCAAAATTGCAACTCTTTTGCGCTGTTTTCAGAATTATCTTACATGCGTTGAGTAGAGCAACTCTTTTTATGTATTACTTGATTTTGCGGTGAAAATAGGATTTTATCTGACGGAATAATAAAATGTCAAAGTTGGGATTTTTGTTGTTAAAAATGTTCGTGTCGCATCTTTAGAAGATAGTGAACCTAAATACCAAGTTTGATATTTATCGCAGTCTTCGTTTTTGAGTTATGGTGTTCACAGCCGCACCGACACACAGACAGATAGACACAGTCACACAGGCGAACAGGTTTCCAAAAATGCTTTATTTGGATTCAGGGGCCTCAAAACGTGTATTTCCGGTGAAATCTCGGTATCGAATTTTTTGTTGGAATGCAAATACTTCTTTACTCACTATATGTAGTAGACAAAGTACAAATCTGATGTGATACATTTTGCATGACTTTCTCTACCCTCTATCGTTTATTAGTGGGTATACAAATTATTTTACTTAAGCTTATTTTTCTATCTACTATATTTTAATCCCAATAAACCTTTGAAAAAATAGCTACATTACACATTTGGTTATAGATACAAAGGGAACAGCGATAGCCATATGTTTAAGAACTGGACGCTATATGCCGGCCTTAAAATGCCATACTGTTTCCATGCAATCGCGAGAAACAAGTGAATGTTGACAGAACTTAAAGAGAATGACCAAGAATGAATAATTCGAACCTTTAATGACGGATATCTCAGAAACGATTTATGCCACAAAAACTTATTCTAACTAAACTGTGTGCCTTAAAGAGATCTACATGTTTTGAGCAGTACTATTTCGTGTATCGCATAACGTTTACTACTTATACAAGATTATATAAAATTCCTTCCGAATGAAGAGGCATTCGTAGGCTATTCCCCGAAAATTCATGATATATCTACATTTTATTTGTAACGTAACTATCTTTAATATGTGGTATTTTAATCAAAATCGTTAGAACTATTCTTAGAAAATAAAAGATTTCGAAAAATTTTCCATGTAAGGAGTAGTTGGCGGTGGGGGATTTTTTGAAAATCTTCGTGTCGCATCTTTTGGAAGATATCGAACTTAAATACCAACTTTGTTATTTATTCGATTTTCGTATTTCACTTATGGTGTTCACAGACACGCAGACAGACGGACAGACAGATAGACACACAGATATGTTTCCAAAAATGCTTTAGTTGGATTCAGCGCACATCAAAACGTGAATTTCCGATGAAATCTCGATATCAAATTTTTGGGTGGAATGCAATACTTCCCCTACTCACTATATGTAGTTGAGAAAGTAAAAGTATAGAGATTGAAAGTTACTGACCTATGTCCTCTTAGGTAATGACTGATTCAGCGTGTAATGAAATCTGACGTTGCTTTAAGTCAACATAATGTGCAAAATATTGCAAATAATGAAAGCAGATAATTTGAGTTACTTCATCCGGAACGATCAAGTGTTTATCTATTGGCCTTAAATAGCTAACGCTCTGTCACTATTAACTGTACTGCAACAGATAGTATCTTATCGTTCTGATGTAATTCTCAGCTGATTGTCCAGACAGGGTAATGGGGTCAGCGATGAGTCTGAATCATACAATGTAGACTGTTGCATAATCACAACTAAAGAAATTGTCTGAGTGTGTGTTTTCTTACAGTAAAATGTGCAAGGTGTGCCAAGGTCTCTAGTTCTTCGCTAACAGTAACTTGCCTGGACCTAACAAGAATTATCATGCTTTTAAACTAAATACCATTCCTTTGTAGCTTACTCAGCAATGACCAGGGCCCGGATTTTGATGACCTAAAAATGCTTGAAAAACGATGTATAAGATGACTCTTAGGATTTTTACAAAATGACATAATAATTAGAAAAAATGACCTAATAATATTGCTTAATTTATTAAAATTAGTCTACAGAAAGTTATAAATTAATGTATACATGGATATAACTCCTCTAAAGTAGAAAACGCAGGTTTGAGAATAATGATGAGATAGCTTATTACATTAATTAAAATTTTGACGTGATAGTTTCACATGACTTTCTCTACCCTATATCGTTTATTAGTGGCTATACAAACTATTCTTACTAAGCTTATTGTTCTACTATATTTCAATCCAAAAAAGCATTCCAGAAATAGCTACATTACACATTTCATTATAGATACAAAGGGAACAGCGATAGTCAGATGTTTAAGAGCTGGACGTTATATGTTGGCCCTAAAATTCCATACTGTTACCATGCATTTGCGAGAAACAACTGAATGTTGACAGAGAATGACTAAGTAATGAACAATTCGAGTCATTAACAACGAATATCTCAGAAATGGCTTGTGTCATAAAAAACTTATTTGAAATACACTGCCGTTTGTGAAAATTGCAACTCCAAGAAAGAATTTCCCGAATAACTTCAAACTTGGTGGAAGTGTAGAAGAGTGTGCAAACAACAAGCGATTAGGTTTGCAGAGAGACGGGGTACACGTAGGCCGAGCAGAGCCCTCTCATGTCGGTGCGACAAGGTCAGTCTTGCGTCCTTGTAGTCAGTGCAGAGCTGTCAAATAAGGTAGAAACAATAAATATAGTGCCAGTATGCCTCGTCGACGTCAAAGGGAGCCATATCGGCACGTGAGTTCGAACCGAGCAGAATGATCGGTCTCCAGGAAGCAGGTTTGTCATACCATGACATTTCGGCTCGTACAGGGCATGCTGTTACGACAGTGATGCGTGTGTGGAAGCAGTGGATAGATGAAGGTCGTACGCAGCGAGAGCGGGTACTGGACCACGGAACATGACCACAGCACGGAGTGACCATGGTCTTGTCCGCATGGCCATAACGGACCGTACAGCTTCATCCACAGTGTTGGCTTGACGCTGGAGCACTGCAACAGGTGTGAACTTGTCTACATCAACGATTCGTCACCGTTCAGCTGCAGGTTGGACTGATTGCCTGCATGCCATTACGTCGACTTCCATTGTCCAGAAACCACAAGCTCCTCCGACCGCAATGGGCACGTGAGCACCTCACTGGGGTGCCGAGTGGCAAAATGTGGTTTTATCGGACGAATCCCGCTTCAATGTGTTCTACAATGATGGCCTCATATGTGTCCGGCGGTACCGTGGTGAGCTCAACCTGGAGGGCTTTATTGTTGAGCGGCATAGCGGACAAACACCAGGTGTGATGGTTTGGGGCGCCATCGATTACAACAACCGATCTCGCCTCCTACGAATTGAGGGCACTTTGAACAGAACCGGTACCTAACGGTGGTTGTAGAGCCTGAGGTACTCCCTCTGCTTCAGGCATCTCCACAGGCCCATTTCAACAGGACAATGCCCGGCCACATATTGCAAGAAGTGTACAAGCCTTCTTCGTAGAGCGACTGGTACCATTGCTTCCCTGGCCTGCACGTTCGCCTGACATGTCGCCCATCGAACATGTCTGGGATATGGTTGGTCGGGACCTGGTGCGTCACGGTCCTGCACTAACCAGTGTCACGGATTTGTGGGCTCGAATATAAACTGCGTGGAGGGAAATCCCTCAGGAACTTATTCAGAACCTTTTTTATTCAATGCCACGGCGTATAGTAGCTCTAATTGCAGCGCATGGAGGCCACACCAAATACTGAATATTAGGGCTCAAAGGTCATGTATAGGTTTGAAAAGTTTATCATTTGTTACTTGTCATATACCTAACCTGTGGTATTAAATTCATTGAATTCATGCGTTTCCTTCTTGGTGTTGCAGTTTTCACAAGCGGTAGTATACATTGTGTGTTTTAAAGAGATCCACATTTTCGTCTAATGGTTAACGTTTACCAGTTATACAATCTTATACAAAATCCCTTCCGAATGAACAGGACTTCAAAGGTTATTCCCTGAAATTCAAGATATAAATTTTGTTTGTTCATGTAGATATCTGTAATATGTGGTTATTTGATCAAAATCGTTGGAACCATTTCTTAGAAAATTAAAATTTTTGAACAGTTTTCCATGTAAAGGTTAGTTTGGGGTGAGGAATTTTCTTGAAAACCGTCGTGATATATTTTTGAGAAATACTGAACTTAAATATCAAGTTTGATGTTGATCCGACTATTTGTTTACGCTGTTCAAAGACACACATAGAACCTTTTTTTAAGAATGCTTTTTTTTATATTAAGGGATTCTCAAAACATACATTTCCGGTGAAATATCGTATCTAATTTTTGAGTGGAATACAATGCCTTCTCTACCTACATGGTACAGAAAATAAGAATGTGTATTTGTCCCATGTTATTGTTAGAAGAATTTAAAAAACAAAATTAGGAAAATTATTTTTGAAGCAGGTCTTACAAAATTGTAGCATTAACTCTTTTGAGTTCTCAGTTTCTACAAAATTCATTGTGAATGTAGAAGACTTCATAGGGTAAGAAGCTACACAAGGAGCACAATAATAACCTGACTGTAAGCACTTAGCGCGAAAAAGGAAAAACTGACCTGTCTCATCCCTAGTTTGAGACATCAATTCTTAACTGCAGTTATACCTGCTCCCCTGGCAATATCCACCCCTCCACCTACAAGCAACTCCTTCCAGACTAACTATTAAATAGCAATATGGTGTTTACTTTCTCTAACACGTACCTAGTAGGTAGAGAAGGTATACCGAAGTTTCATCGGAAATACATGTTTTGAGATCCCTTGAATCCAAAAACAGCAGTTTTAGAAAAAGGTCCGTGTGTGTGTGTGTGTGTGTCTGTCTGTCTGTCTGTCTGTCTGTGAGTCTGCGAACAGCATTACTCAAAAACGAAAAGTAAGATAAATACCAAACTTGCTATTTAGTTTCAGTACCTTCCAAAGATGCGACACGAAGATTTCCAATAAAATTTCCTCTTCACAAATTATCCTTTACATGGAACATTTTTCGAAATACTTTATTTTTTCCTAAATGGCTCTAACGATTTCGATTAAAATACCGCATATTAAAGATATTTACATGATAAATAAAGTGTATATCGAACTTTCTGGGAATAACCTGTTAAGTCCACTTCATTCGGAATGAATTGTGTATTATCATGTATAACCGGTAAACGTTAAGCGGTAGACGAAAACATACTACACAAAAAATGTACAGCTCTTTAAAACACAATTTATTTCAAATATCTTTTTTTGTGGCATTAGCCATTTCCGAGATATCCGTTATTAATGGTTCGACTTGTTCAATACTTTGTTATTCTTTTCAAGTCCTTTAGATGTTGAGTTGTTCATCGCCAATGCATGCAGAGTATGGAATTTTAAGGCCCGTACATAACATCCAGTACTTAAACATTTGATTATCGCTATTTCCTTTGTATCTATAACGAAATGTGTAGTGCAGCTGTTTACGGAAAGGTTATCTCGATTAAAATGTAAATAAACCTCGGAAAAAAATTTGTATCCCACTAATAAGCGATACAGCGTAGAGAAATAGTGTTATCTTTATGTAAAATCTCAATAATATAAAACTATTTATATTCTCAATGTAAATGCAGGAAAATGACTAAATAGATGCGCCAATGGCAAGAAAACGGTAAAATAATAACGTGAAACAAATTACTTAAGAATAGAAAATAGCATAAAATGACCAAACTCTCTCGTAATAAACATGCATTTTCTTACCCTGTGATCCATGATACGAATTAATGTACACGTTAGCAATGCCTATGATGCAACAATCAAAAGATGTGTCATCAGAATCCGGGCCCTAGTGATAACTTTTGATAAGAGTAAATAAAGTCTTGTCCGTCAGAATTTCGAGTTATTCCATAACGAAATCGGCCAAATAGTGTGGAGGTTCTGATTTGTAACATTCACATGACTTTCTCGATACACTGTTGTTTATTTTATTATCTCCTCTTCATATTATTCTTACAAAGGATTATTATTTTCTCTACCACGTACATAGTAGGTGGAGGAAGTATCGCATTTCACCAAAAAATTCCATTTCTAAATGTTACCGGAAATACATATTTTGAAGCCCCCTGAATCAAAAACATTTTTAGAAATAGGTCCGTGTGTGACTGTGAACAGCATAACTCAAAAACGAAAAGTCGGATGAGTACCAAACTTGGTGTTTAAGTTCAGTATCTTCCAAGGATACGACACGAAGATTATCAAAACATCTTCCACCCCAACTACCATTTAGATGAACATTTTTCGAAAATGTGGATTTTCTAAAAAAAATAGTTCTAGCGATTTTGATTTAAATGCATATATTAAAGATATTTCCATGACCAATATATATATTGTGAATTTTCTAGGAATAGCCTGTGAAGTCCTCTTCATTCGGAAATTTTTTTGTATAATCTTGTATAACTGGTAAATGTTAAGCGATAGAGGGAAACGTACCGACAAGAAATGTAGATCTCTTTAAAACACACAATCTATTTCAAATAAGCTTTTTGTGGCATAAGCCATTTCTGAGATATCCGTTATTAATGGTTCGAATTGTTCATTACTTGGTCATTCTCTTTAAACTCTGTCAACATTCAGTTGTTTGCACGGAAACAGTATGGAATTTTAAGGCCAGCCTGTAGTGTTCAGTTCTTAAACATTTGACTATCGCTGTTCTCGTTGTATCTATAACGAAATGTGTAATATAGCTATATCTGAAAAGGTTTATTTGGATTAAAACGTAGTAGATAGAAACATGAGGTTAGTAAGAATAGTTTGTATACGCACTAATAAATGATAAAGGACAGAGAAAGTTATGTGAATGTATCACATCAGATTTTTTTTATCTGATTCATGCTAATCATGTTAATGTTTTCAGAATGGCCTGATTAAATATTTCTTTGTAGGTGCTAAGGGGATACAAGGGGCCGAAACGATAGTCAACTCTTTAAAAAGCGCATCGTTATATGCTGGCTTTGAAAATGCATACTCATTGGAATTCATCAGGAGAAACAAGAACATAGAGCATTTGCAATTTCACAATGTATGAAAGTATTGCAACATTCAAATCAGTAGTAACGAATATCTCGGAAATGATTAATGCCACGAGAAAATGTATTTAACGTGTGTGGTGCGCTTTAAATTGATCTAGTATTTGTATGTAATAGTATTTTGTCTCTTATGGTTTACGAGCAATACAAAACTGTTATGTACCATTGAAAGATAAAGTCCGGAAAGAAACGGAAATAAAGTTTTATAAGATAATGGCTAGTAAGTTCTAATAAGATATGTGAATTCTGGATTCTTAAACAGAAGGATAAAAGCAAAATACAAGCAGAGGAAATGAGATTTTTAAGAAAGGTATAAGGTTGTACCAGAAAGGACCATAAAAGAAAGAAGCCATTAGTGAAGAGCTACAACATACACCCTGGTCACAAGTATTCACACACCTCTTCAAAAACTTCTGACAGCCAAGTTAATACATTGTTTTTTACAGAAACTTCAAATGGTAATATAGTTTACGTGTTCTGGAGATTTTTCAAATCGTTCATTATATATTTTTTATAATTTTTTTAAAATATGCCAAAATTGCAACTTTTTTGTCCGTGGTCTTTACAAAATGATCTTTTATGCATTAAGTAGAGCATTTTTTATATATACATTCACATACTTTTATCGACATGCGAGTTAAAATGGTGGAGAAATAAATTTATGAAGTCATAAAATGAGAAAGGCGGCGCCGTGGCCGAGTGGTTAGACCGCTCGCCTCCCACCGACGCGGCCCGGGTTCAATCCCAGGGACCTGCATGTGGGATTTGTGGTGGACGAAGCGGCGTCTGGGCGGGTTTTCTCCGGGTTCTCCGGTTTCCCCCACCATTCATTCCACCAACTGCTCCATCATCACCTTTCCTTTCATCCATTTCAACACCATTTCGTTTCATCTACTACCAGGCATCGGGCTGATCACCCATCCTGGATGCTCTGTCTGATCCATGAGTGTCTGCTCCTCGACGGGCCTCTGACCCCAGGCATCCGCTTGTAAGTCCTGGGGGGTGTAAGTCCTACATAAGAGGGGGGTAAACGATAATGAATGAATGAAGAATAAAATGAGAAACAGAAAATGAGGAATTAGGCAAAAACGTTACCATCTTTAACATTTTATTCCTCCGTCAAATAAAAACTTATTTTGACCACAAAATCTGGCATTATACAAAAAATTGCTCTGCTTAATGCATGAAAGATAACTTTGTAAAGTTTAACGACAAAAAAGTTGCCATTTTGGCGTACTTTAAAAAAAATTATAAAAGTGATAATGCGAACGATTTGGAAAATCTCCAAAAACATGTAAACTGTATTACCATTTGAACTTTCTGTGAACAATAAATAGAATTTTCTCTCTATAAATTTGTTGCTAAAATTTTTTTGAAAGGGGGGGCCTAAGTACTTATGACCAGGAGTGTATTTATAAATTAACTAATAAGCTGGAAGAATATAAAGAATGGACAAAGAAAGAGTACCAATTAAATCATATAATAACTATAGCTGGCTGCCCGAAGTTGCACCGGTAGCTTTTTAAACTCAAATGAATTCATTTCATTTACATTCCCCCGTCCTTTAAGGAATTATTGTACCATGATGTATAGAATTTTTACGGCAAATCCTCCCTTTTACCCATTATGATTGTAATTTCGTACAGAATTGCAAATAGCGGATAAAAATCCCCCGATATTCACGTAAAAGGATGAGAAACATCGGCGGAACGACTGACTTCCTTAACCTCCCGCCGACAGTCTTCCAAGTTCTGGAAATGCCGTGTAGCATATAAGTAGATATCCTTTGGTTGTAGAAGAAACGTCAGTCGGAATGGTCGAGTAACTTGGTAGATAATTATAGCAGGTTAAATTTTAAACCTTCATTCTGCTTGATCATAACAGATTATTTAAAAGGTAACTAACTTCTTCCAATTTTGTGCTCGATTGTGATTTTTTTTTGGGGGGTTGTTCTCTCCGCTGATATAATCCTATAAAGATGAGGATATACAGTGCTGTAGTGGAACCGATATTATCTTATGGGTGTGAATGGTGGCAATTATCGGGGACTGGAGAGCATGTAGGTTTTCTAAATTACATGTGCCCAATGCAGAAACTCGAAGACGGACCGGAGGGAGGATAGATACTAGGCAGAGGAAAGGTGGCCAAAAAGAGCTTTGTATTATAACCCAGGAAACAGGAGGAGAGGAAGTCCTGCAACGCAATGGAGAGAAGGAATTAGAACGTCTATCCTCGATAGGTCTTTTGGAGAAGATATATGGAGTGATCGAAATTTCCAGATGGCGATCGAAATGTGGGATGCTGCTCAGACTATAGGGCCCCCGCAATAACAATTTTTTAAGACAGCGTGGCCTAAAACTAGAACTTCTAACACAGTGCTTACGAGCTAAAACCTTTAGATTATCGTACTAGTGCACTGTGGCCAACTTTAGTTTCAAGTACAATCACATGGCAATAAGCCTTTGTACATGCACATGTTTAATAACTCGTCTTGGTTTGATTACATTTTACTTTTCATTATGTCGTTTCACATGATTAATTTCTCATGACGCTTGCATTATCTGTTACAGCACAAATAATCGTACTTCAATTTATCGCAATTCGTTGTGGAGTTAACCTATACGTTATGTTGGCAGCTTTCTTTGATCTAAAACGTTACTCTTTTATCTAACCTACATAAACATTAAATGACGGAAATTATGAATTCTGAAGAAACTGAAACGGAAGTGAAATTACAGAAGCAGCAGATAGAATAACACTAGAAGTACTTACCCCAAAAAATCCTGAAAGCAATATGATATAGCATCTAATCACTGGCTGGTGTAAGGCAAAACATGTTGAAAATAATTTCACTGAAAATGACTGCTAGCGAATCAACAAAACATCTGACATCTGGTTTTTTTAACGTCATTTCTCTTGTTTCAAGAACCGCGTTCTAGACATGGTCTCTGTTAGTTTCAGGAATCAATATAATATTACTGATATTTTACAAATGTGAGCGCTGTCTAAAAAAATCTGATGTGTTACACTCACATGACTTTCTCTACTCTTGTACAAACTATTTTTACAAACGCTTATTCTCCATCTACTTCATGTTAATCGAGATAAACATTTGCAGACTCTATCTTATTGCTAATTTTCTTGTAGATGTAAGTGGAATATATATTTACAAGGGCAATATAGAAATACAGTAGCCTTTAAGCACATACATATCTCTTAATAGCTGGTTGCTAGGTGCAGCACCATTCTCTTTCCCACAGATTAATACTCTTTATATATACAAGACAAAAAAAATGAATAACGAATTCCCATTTGAGAAAATAAGTGTTGAAAAATTTAAGGGAATAACAAGCAATATCTCGAAAATGGTTCACTCAACAACAAAAAATGTATATGACATAAATTGTGTATTTTAACGCGATCTACATTTTGTGTGTAGTAAAATTTTGTCTAACTCTTATGGTTTACCAGTTATGCAAAAGTCGTTCACAATGAAGAATATTTTGGAGACATTCCCAGAAAATTCAAGATATACATTTGATTTGTCATGAAAATATCTTAAACATATCATATTTTAATCAAAATCGTTAGAGCCATTTTTGAGAAATTTAAAATTTTCGAAAAATGTTTCATGTAAAGGGTAATCTGGGGTGGGGGGATTTTCTTGAAAACCTTCGTGTCGCATCTCTGGAAGATACTGAACCTAAATACCAAGTTTGGTGTTTATCCGACTGTTCGTTTCTGGGTTATGCTGTTCACAGACACACACACATACGGACATGTTTTCAAAAAGGCTTTTTTTGGATTCAGGGGGTCTCAAAACATGTATTTCCGGTGAAATCTCGATATCGAAATTTTGGGTGGAATGCAATACTTCCCCTACTTACTATACGTAGTAGAGAAAGTAAAAACAGTATATGCCACACGTGTTAAAAGTGTATCATAATCTACTATAAACCTTGTTCCTTCTTTATGGTCCCATAGTTATTTAACAACAAAAGCCACACAATTTTCACGCAATGTATAAATCCTTAACATAACAACGAAATAAGATTCCGTACTCCCAGACCACCACGTTACCGGAATTAGAAGAGACATATAATCTGCGACCATCGTGGGAAATAATCTTCTCAGTTGTTAATTATAACATATCAGTTCACGGCTACTAATGTTAGTAGTTTTCCCTCTTTATACAATTATTTAGCATGCCCTGCTAACGAACTTGATTACAGCATAAATACAAAGGAAATAAAGCAAAATTCTTACATGGATGTTATTAAAAGGTTTAGGCATCCATAACCTTTAGTGCATACATCTATACAATTAGAGTAAAGGTTATTCAGAGGTTTTGAGACTGTTTCATTACACACACTTCAGTATTTGGTAAATGGCAATTAAAGACACAAATGTAACACAGAATCAAATGTGACTTATTAAGCTCTTGGTTTCTGTTTGTTGAAGTGTTACATCATAGTCATCTATGTACAGTGAGTAAAAAAGACTATTGGGTCATCCTGCAATTCTAAGTTATTTTCTCAATAACATCATAGTTTATAATCATACAAGTATTTATAATGCATAACCAGCTATTTACAAACCATAAATGTAAAATAGCATTTATGTTCTGATATCTTTTCAATACCTTATTGGATTTCCTCTACGTTTTATGGCATCTCTCAGACGATTGTGCATGTTGTTTTCAAGTTTAGCAGTATATGCAGCTGAAATTTTGGCCCACTCTTCATTGGGTCTCCTTTTCAAATGCCCCTTTGAAGATATTGGCTGACTGCGGACCTTAGTATCCAATTCATCCCATAAATTCTCAATTGGATTTAAGTCCGGTGATTGTGGAAGTGGATGAAGGATATGTGGACAGTTGTAGAGTAGCAATTCTTGTACAACCCCGGAAGATTTTTGGGGTCACTATCTTCATAGATATTAAAAGTACCACTGATACCAATTTTCTCTGCACTCCTGCGTAGGTTCTCCTTCAGAAGGTTCAAGTATTCCATTTTATCCATTTTTCCCTCGATGAAAACCAATTCTCCAACTCCAGATGTCACCATGCAACCTCAGACAATCACAATCCCACCAACATGTTTTACAGTAGGTCGAAGATTTTTTTTTTTCATTTCCGTATTAGAATTCCTCCAGACCACTGTTCTTCCATCTGATCCGAAAACGTTAAATTTGCTTTCATCTGCAAAAACGACCTCCCACCAGATTTCTTCTTTATCAATGAACTCCTTTGCATATTTTAGCCTTTTCCTTCTGTTTTTTTCAATTACATAGGGCTTCTTCCTGGCTACACGGCCATGGAATCCCTTCCTTTTCAGTACATTCCTAATCGTTTCGGGGGTTACTTTCTTGCCAGTAGTATAGCCCACCTCGGCACACAGTTTGGGGGTGCTCATTTTAGGATATTTTTTCACATTCCTAACGTATTTGTTTCCTCTCGGTCAGTAAATGTTTTTGGACGACCAGTTTGAGGTATCAAGTCGATTCTGTTCACATTTATGTATCTTTTAATTATATTTCCAACTGTTCAACATATTGGCAATCATTCTATAATTCCTACCTTTTTCATAACGAAAGAAGACGAGTTGCCTTTGCTCAAAGGTCATATTCTTACCTCTGTGCCTAATTTTTGTGTAACTGAACTGTTTGTTTTGATTACATAGTTAAGTCTGTTTACTACCCATAGGTAGACCTGTTGTGCCTCCCGCCAGTGAGCATTTCAAACGTATAATAGGGCATACGAAATGAACTGTCCTAATATTTATCTTACCTAAAATTATGTGAATATTCTAATATACAGTTATTACAGTTAATACAATAAAACGTATAACAATTATACATTCATTTACCGAGATTACTGTGCTTATAGAAAGCAATAGAAAACGAAATTATGATTTTCAGTTTCAGGTTTCAGTTATACAGCTAAAACAGAAGAGGTACTATTGGGTATCCCAACAATTTTTAATTTCTCTACTACGTATAGTAAGTAGGGGAAGTATCGTTTTCCACCCAAAAATTCGATACCGAGATTTCACCGGAAATATATGTTGTTAGACTCCCTGAATAAAATAAATTCTGATGTGTTACACTCACATGACTTTCTCTACTCTTCTTCAAACTATTTTTACAAACGCTTATACTCCATATGCTTCATGTTAATCGAGATATCGAGATGTCAATTTTATTGCTAATTTTCTTGTAGATGGAAGGGGAATTGCTAGGCTTTAAGCGATAGTCAAATATTTTAAGAGGTGGTTGCTATGTGGAGTATTCCATTCTCTTTGCATTACCAGGACAAAAACAAATGAATAACAAATTTGAGAAGAAGTATAAGTATTGGAAAATATAAGGGAATAACAAGCAATATCTCGAAAACGGTTCACCCAACAAAAAAAAATGTATATAACATAAATTGTGTATTTTAACACGATCTAAATTTTGTGTGTAGTAAAATTTTGTCTATCTCTTATGGTTTACCAGTTATGGAAAAGTCGTTCACAATGAAGAACACTTTTGGAGACATTCCCAGAAAATTCGAGATATACATTTCATTTGTCATGAAAATATCTTAAACATATGATACCTTAATCAAAATCGTTAGAGCCATTTGTGAAAAAATTAAAATTTTCGAAAACTTTTCCATGTAAAGGGTAGTCTTGGGTGGGGGGATTTCCTTGAAACCTTCGTGTCGCATCTCTGGAAGATACTGAACCTAAATACCAGGTTTGGTGTTTATACGACTGTTCGTTTCTGTGTTATGCTGTTCACAGACACACAGACACACACACACACGGACATTTCCCCCCCCCCCAAATTTTTTGATTCAGGGGTCTCAAAACATGTATTTCCGGTGAAATCTCCGTATCGAATTTTTGGGTGGAATACAATACTTCCCCTACTTACTATACGTAGTAGAGAAAGTAAAAAGCATTTTTGGAAACATGTCCGTGTGTGTGTCTGTGAGCAGCATAACTCAGAAACGAACAGTTGGTATTTAGGTTCAGCATCTTTCAGAGATGTGACACGAAAGTTTTCAAAAAAATCCCCCATCCCAGATTACCCTTTACATAGAACATTTCTCGAAAATTTTAATTTTCTCAAAAATGGCTCTAACGATTTTGATTAAAATATATGTTTAAGATATTTCATGACAAATGAAATGTATATCTCAAATTTTCTGGGAATGTCTCCAAAAGTATTCTTCATTGTGAACGACTTTTGCATAACTGGTAAACCATGAGATAGACAAAATTTTACTACACAAAAAATGTATATCGCGTTAAAATACACAAGCTATGTCATATACATTTTTGTTGTTGAGTGAACCATTTTCGAGATATTGCTTGTTATTCCCTTAAATTTTCCAATACTTATACTTTTTCTCAAATTCGTTATTCATTTTTTTGTTCCTGGTAATGCAAAGAGAATGGAATACGCCACATAGCAACCACCTCTTAAAAGATTTGACTATCGCTTAAAGCCTAGCAATTCCCCTTGTATCTACAAGAAAATTAGCAGTAAGATTAACATAACATCTGGATATCTCGATTAACATGAAGTAGATGGAGAATAAGCGTTTGTAAAAATAGTTTGTACAAGAGTAGAGAAAGTCATGTGAGTGTAACACATCAGATTTTTTTACTCACTGTATATTGCTTGAAATTAAATATAACCGGCTTTTGTTTTTATACTCTGCTAAGTGCAGCGACTATTTGCATTCTGTAGAGTGACAACAACAATGGCATTCTCAACTGTCAAGGCGTTTCCCGCAAGCATTCTTTTATAACCCAATGTGTTCATATTGAAGTACAAGGGCTTTATAAATTCTTTGCAAACGTTTAGTAATATATGAAATGAAATTAGAAGGTGCTTTATAGCTTCATGTTCGTCATGAATTCGGCTTTTCATGCGTGAAAGAATTATTAAAATCGGTTGAGTGCTTTTGGAGGTTACCCTACCTATACAAACACATAAACACACAAATTTTCTGTCCTTATAATGTTAGTATAGATTTAACTGATAATCTGAAAGAATATAAAGAAAACTGGAAAACACATATTAAAATAATGTACAAAGAAATATCAACTAAAATTATAAATTATAACCCTAAAAGGAAACGAAGTGTATGAAGACCAAGGAAAAAGTGGACGTGAACATTGTAAAGACGAAAGGGGCAGCATGCTCAGACCTTGATGGGATAATAATGATGATGATGACAAAATTATACAATATTCGGCTTCAGAATTAAGGAGACTTCACAGGTTATTTACAGAAAATTCAAGATATACGAGGGCTGTGCCAGAAGTATCGGACCTAACAAAGGAAATACAAAAATTTTGGGGAAAGCATCTTTATTTCTCTACGGCTCGATACACTTTTCCCAGCGATGTTCAATAGCTTCGATACCCTGTTTATAATGAGAACCGTCGAGTTCTACAAAATAGCCATCAACTGCAAACTCCACCACTTCATTGTTGGCAAATCTTTTACCACCAAACTATTTCTTCAACTTTGGAAACAGAAAATAATCAGAGGGGGCTAAGTTTGGCGAATAGGGTGCAATTCGAGCTTTAAATAATTGATTTTGGCCATGATGATAATGGATGTGTGAACTGGTGCATTGTTTTGATGAAATAGAACTTTCTTTTTCGCTAAATGCGGCCATTTTTGCTTGATTTCATCATTCAAATGCTGCAATAAGTTTGCATAATACTCGTCATTGATTGCTTTTCCTTTTTAAAGATAATCAATGAAAATGATCCCACGCGCATCCCAAAAAACTAACGCCATGACCTTGCCTGCAGACGGAACTGTCTTCGCCTTCTTTGGAGCCGATTCTCCCCTTTCAATGCACTGTTTTGACTGTTTCTTCGTTTCAGGTGTGAAGTGATGGACCCATGTTTCATCTATGGTTATGAATTGACGCAAACACTCGGTTTTCTTGCAGCGAAACATCGCCAAACACCCGACTGAAACATCCTCACGACGCTGCTTTTGTTCCATTGTGAGTAAACACGGCACCCATCTTGCGCACAGCTTTCTCATGTCTAAATGTTCAATTGCTGTGCGATGTACAGCACTTTTTGAAATGCCTACTATGTCTGCTATCTCCGCACTTTCAGTTGACGGTCATCCAATACCATTTTGTCCATTTCCTTCGCAATTTCTGGCGTGGTCACCTCATTTGGTCGACCACTGCGATGTTCGTCTCGGCAGCTCGTACGGCCTCGCTTAAACTCTGCCACCCAATATTTTACTGTTGCAAACGAAGGAGCAGACTCCCCCAGAGTAGAATCTACCACAGCTTTAATATTAGTTGTACTAAGACCTTCCAAATGAAAGTATTGTATCACATAACGATGGCCAGTTTTATCCATGTTTACACATTTGCTGAGAGAGTTCACTATTAATGGCTGCCAAACAATTATTAAACAACGTAGCATCGTCAAACTTAAAACTTTATAAGGATGATACTTTCTATCATAGTCATTTGTTTGAAACAACAACCGCTGTATACACGTCAGGTCGGATGCTTCTGGGACTGCCCTTGTACGTTTTATTTTAATGGAAATATCTGGAACATTTGATATTTTAATCAAATTCGTTTGAGCAATTCTTGAGAAAATGAAAAATAACAATTTTTTTCCATATAAAGGTCAGTTTGGGGTGGGGGGGGGTTTTCTTGAAAATCCATATGTATCATCCTTAGAAGGTGCTCAACTTAAACACAAATTTTTTTTATTAGTCCGACGTTTCTATTTTGAGTTAGGCTGTTCACAGCCGCTCGTTCGCGGACCTTAAAAGTGTGTTTATTTTGCATTCAGGGGACTTCAAAACAAGTATTTCCGGTAAAATACGCATTCTTGAGTGGATCGCAATACAACTTCCTCCACCAACTATAGATAAATAGCAGAGAAAGTAAAAATCTTCCTATGACAGAGTAATACTTGAGATCAGTATAATGATTGGGCACTTAATATGCAATCAAGTACTTAGAGCACTTATATAAAAAAGTTAGTTTGCGAAGCAAATGAGTAGGTGCGTTCATATAGTTATTTACGTATATATCAATAAAATAATATATGGTTTAGACGTTTTTTCCATGCTACGTGAATGGAATATTGTCTCTCATTACCCAGCTCTAAGTACACAACAGCCATGCAAATTCATTTTTTGTTTGAGTGTTCATGGCCTTGATCCTGTCGCTTTATGAGTCGACATTGGCAATGAGAATTCACATAAATTTGTATCAAGGCTCTGCTGGGGTGAGCAAACAGATATGCCTGAAGTCTGAAATTGCGTTGGGAAAAACACGACAGCAGGTGGAACTCTTAAATGGGACGGTGATAAAATATAAGGTGTCCACAGAAACATTCCGTGATTATAAACAGGTATAACGTCGCTGTCAGTTGGTGGATTTATGCGAAACTGGTATCATTAGAAAGAGTAACTCAAAAAGGATTTTAGTAACCCACCTCAAAGACGCCGACTGTGTGCTCCACGTGTCACGCTGCAGACATCAAGGCGATATTACCACTCGTGCCACACGCGCTCCAACATACCTACTGGGATGGCCTCGATGGCGGAGAGATACGAATTTGGAGCTCTTGCAGATTTTAAGTAGTTATGGTATCACACAAGATTCTGACTGGTCTTTCCTCTTATCACATATGCATCCATATACTCTACCAAATCTCTTTGCCACTTCATAATCGTTTGTCACTAGTGCCTCGTGTTGAAAATTCCGTCTGAAACATGCTGAACTCTGATTACATTCCATGTACTATGTTATTCCAGTACACACCAACTACGTTCCTCTGGGTTCACCATAGACCTCACTCCATTTAACATAATTTGCTTCTATCCAACAATATCATAATGACAAGCGAAATAGCGGAAACAGTGTATTTTTTTTCTTCTGACATCTGTTGTTGCTGTTTTAATTTAATTTATTTTGGGTCGCTTCACAGCATGGTCATATCGCGACCTTTTAACTTTACATGACAGAGAACATGATAGTAAGTTGCAAAATGGTAACATTTACTCCTTACAATCATTCAAAAAGTTTATATTTTCTTATAAACGTCAAAGCCTTTTTCATTATTTGGTAGAGAACTAAGCCAGCCTGAAGTCTCTATCTGGCGTATGGTATCTGTTGTTTGGTCAACAATGCCAATTACACAACCCCTGAAATTCTTTGAGGTGTTCTTTCTAATGACACCAGTTTCGTGTAAATCCGGCAACTGACAGCGACACTATACCTGTTTATAATCACGGAGTGTTTCTATGGATAACCTATAGTATTCCTGAACAAATTCTAGCTTAAAAGTTCTACTTAGTCGGCCACGATATGAATACACGTGGTGGGAAGAGGAACTTAAACAGTTACGGAACAAGTGGGCGGGGCATCGGAAGGACAGTCAGGTAAAGAAAACATCCACAGTTCCGAGTTGCATTAATTTACTAACGAGGCTGAGGCCTAAACACGTAGTAGTGTTTTCATTGTGTGATTGTACATTTCCCTATCGCCTTCCCTCACTCCTCTCTGATCCCTAACCTGATTGTCAACAAAACACAGTGGCGCCCTCCACCAAGCGCATTCATATCATGGCCGACTAGTACTTGTGTTGGTGTTTATAAAACAGTTAGGTGATACCATAGCATTGTGTTATACACACTGCTAATCCGGTCCACATTTGGTTCAGCGCCGAACATCAACAAAGTATTATTCATCACTTTGTATTTTTTTAGTAGTGCTTTAACATCCATTCTTACTGCACATGGCACCACAAATGGTGGACACTGATGATGCATGAAATGAAATAATTGGGGAAGGAAATGTTCCAGGCTTAACTTTTATGGTAACTCCCTGGTATTTGCCAGTTATGAGGACTGAGAAAAGCCCGGAGAAACCTCAGTCAAGGAGGATGGTCCTGGCAGGATTTGAACCACAGACCTCCTGCTTATGAGTCCATGCCTTAGCAACCTCAGCTGCTGGAGCACTCCGGATTTGATGATACACAACAGCGGCATGCTTTATCTCGCAACCGCTATACAGCCATTACATAGGCACTGTTTTTTTTTTCGTGTGGAGAAGAAAATGATTTAATCACTGACCTCAGCTCCGATGGGAGTCGGGACTGAGAGTGTGGGACTCACCAATAGTCGGCATACCCACTAAAAACTCTTCCACCGGAAGGAAAAATGGAAGAAGGAATAAAGCGGAATGACGTGGCTTTGTGCGGTCCCGCATAGCACCCGCGTTAGTATGTGAAAGATGGAAGCTGCCGCCCTATGGGCGGGAGCGGATAAAGGTAGCTACTAGGTTGCAGCCATGAAACCTGACTACAACCCTAGTGAAAATAGCGAGGATTTAGGAAAGAATTGGAATGGTGATTGTATGGAAGGTATAGGTTGACGTAGAACTTACTTCTTATGAAGATGCATCCGGCTTATGAATTCTTCTGAGTACGTTGCGCTGGTCGGAGGCCTTCGGCGGTTGCTTGGGGCGTCCGGTTTGACTGGCTGCTGGAAGTGGGCTCGAAGTTCATGTTGCTGCGCTTCCAGAAATCTGAGTGTCATGTCGATGGTGTCGAGGTATTGAGCTATGGTGTCTGATGCTGTAGATGAGTTCTGGATGGAGTTGTCGATGGTGCTGAATCTGGAAGTGTATCTGGTTGTTGCATAATGTACTTCAGGAAGATATCTGCTGGAGAAAAGTGTAGTCACCCGTTGATGCAGCGTTGGAGCCAGTACTGAGCGACAGCGATGGGCTAGTCAATTCGGAATCATCTATTGCTGACACTTTGTGCCTACATTAACGTACCCCACAAGCTTCCAGGAGGAGGAGAAGTTGATGAAGAAGATGTTGCTAAGTGGTTGGGTGAGGAAAACTGTGAGGTAGACCAAAAGAACTAATCAAATGTGTGCAGGAAAACAATGATGAAAGTGACGAAGAAGAAGACATAGGAGGAGAGAGCATGAAGATTTCTCACACTGCTGTGCTGAAGCTGCATCATTGTGGCAACTAAAAACTCGGAACATGTTTCATAGTGGATGATATTACGGTATATGTACACACTCAAGGACTAAGGTTTCTGAATGTGCCTTTGCATTTATAATGTATAGTCCCTAAGGATCGAATTCATAGTCGTCGCTTATTTCAAGGAAGTCCTTAAGCAGCGATTTTCATTACACAGACGCTACTCTGTCAAGCGAATAAGGAAATGCTTATTCATATAAGGAAGCTCCGACCTCCGCTTATATGCAGTAAGGAGAGTCGACGCCATTCTGCATCAACTGCCTACAACGGAGGTTAATGATGACAGCAATTTCGTGGAGTATATGGAATTTCATAACGAAGTTGTACTGTGCATTAATAAACGAATTTGTGTGATTTGCAAAATTCACTTGAAACGCATAGGGATGCTGAATTTAAGAAGCGATATTGGTTTACCAAAACCGCTGTTGTAATAATCTAGTGCCTCTGCTAAGCAGCTTAACCTTAACAAACAGAGGTTATGAAGTCGCAACGTGAGACAGGCTTACCTGAAAAAATAATGTGTAGAATCTCAGTGCTATAACACTATCCATATGTTTTCTGTTCAGACGTTTTATCATTTATGTTGTTCAAAATCCTTAGGTTTCTAGAAAACGAGATTCCGTCGCACCTATTCAGAATCATTTAATAAAATCCTAAAAATAAAATGCAGAAATATTTCTGCAATAAATAAAGCACATCTCTGCAGTGCTTTTCTTCATCAAATTGCCTATTTTGCATAATTACCACTGCTGTAATGCATCACTTTAACAAGTCACACGTCTTCACCATTAATTTGCAAATATACGTTGAGTTATCTAAATCTTGAACCGAGTTTTGCGATTTCACGTGTAAAATCGCTGTTAAAGCCAAACATTGTAAGTTATTGGGTACGTTTGCTTTTCTGATTACTGTTAGTAATTGCATTTGTGATTTGCTTCCATACATGCAAATACACAGTGCGCATATTGTAAATACTTCTAGCTACTAACACTTTACGCTAGAAAGTCAGATTTTCAGTTTTAAAACAGTCCACAAGTGAATGTCACTTAAGGCCAGTACATCACACAGCGTCCAATTTCCTGCATTGTACGATGTCTTTGTATCTCAGCACCAACTCTTTTAGTTGGTTTCTTTCCTACTCAGTGAAACGTTTTCCTTTTGGCATGTTTCCGACCTAACTAATGTAACTGTATAACTATTACTAACAATCCTTAATTTACAATCTACTTGATTTTAAACGAAAGTTAACTAATTAATAAATGTATCATTTAAAACTCGCAAACTTCTACCACGTGCTCAACAGCTGTTGTGAACAAAATAACTAAAATTAAAATGGTGGCTGACTATGGTGACCTAAATGTTCGTTTAACATTCCTTCGCGCATCCGAGTGGCTGTGAAACAGCTGAACCATGTTGCCACATGTGCTTCGGAAATACGTAAGCGTTTAGCGCTGAGCATATAAGTACCCTCTATGTATACCAAATGGTAATAAGCATTTCCTTATCAGAAGGGAATACTTATTGTTTAAGCATCTCCTTTTCATATAAGCAACGACTATCAATTCGAACCTTAGTGTTTAAACTAAATTTCAGACACCCCGATAATCCGGCACCCATATGTGCAAGGAATAGTCGGATTAGTGAGAGCCTAGTGTATATCTACACTAACTACTTACATCTGCACTATAAATTAAATATACAGAGATCTATGTATCATGCAAAAAGAAAGAAAGGGAAAGAAAAGGTTATTTCAAAGTAACAGTGTAACGTATGAAGGCAATCACCTGAATTCCTAGCTGAATAAGCACTTCCAAATGAAAAAAAATCATTCTTACCGTTTTCTCTACCAATAATGACAAACGTACGTATATTAATTACATATTTATTCATATAAAAAGTTCTCCTATCCTCGCTACGTTACTCATGATTATTTCAAATTAAGTAACACGGTTTCAACATGCAGAAAATTGTTTATCGGTGGTAATAATTTCTTGCGATAGAAATAAAAGAAGGTGGGGGTCGAGAGGGAAGCAAGAATTAGTACTTTCAAGTATGCCGATTAGGTGACTCTTACGAAAGGTGTAAACTTGAAACAGAATATTTTGAAAACTGCTGACGCTATGTAAAAAAGGAGGCAAATTGAGTCCATTTTTTGCCATAGTATTTGTCTAATCTGTTAAGATGTCCTAGTTCTGCAAATTTGAGCAAAATTCAGTTAAATAAAGGAAAGTTCATAGCCTGTTTAAGAAAAATTCAAAATATACATTTTGTTTCTCATATAAATTTATTAAACATGCGAGATTTTAATCAAAATATTTGGAGACGTTCTTAGTAAAATAAAAAATCTGACGTGTTACACTCACATGACTTTCTCTACTCTTGTACAAAATATTTTTACAAACGCTTAGATGTTAATCTTATTGCTAATTTTCTTGTAGATGTAAGGGGAATTGGTTTTCCTTAAGCGATAGTCAAGTATTTTAAGAGCTGGTTGCTATGTGAAGTATTCCATTCTCTTTGCATTACCAGGACAAAAAAAAATGAATAACGAATTTGAGAAAAAGTATAAGTATTGCAAAAGTTAAGGGAATAACAAGCAATATCTCGAAAATGGTTCACTGAAAAAAAAGAATGTATATGACATAAGTTGTGTATTTTAACCCGATCTACATTTTTTGTGCTGTAAAATTTTGTCTATCTCTTATGGTTTACCAGTTATGCAAAAGTCGTTCACAATGAAGAATACTTTCGGAGACATTCCCAGAAAATTCGAGATATACATGTCATTTGCAATGAAAATATCTTAAACATATGATATTTTAATCAAAATCGTTAGAGCTATTTTTGAGAAAATTAAAATTTTCGAAAAATTGTTCCATGTAAAGGGTAATCTGGGGTGGGAGGATTTTCTTAAAACCCTTCGTGTCGCATCTCTGGGAGATACTGAACCTAAATACCAAGTTTGGTGTTTATCCGACTGTTCGTTTCTGAGTTTATACTGTTCACAAACAGACACACAGACACACACACACACACAGACACGGACATGTTTCCAAAAATGCTTTTTTTGTTTTCAGGGGGTCTCAAAACATGTATTTCCGGTGAAATCTCGGTATCGAATTTTTGGGTGGAATACAATACTTCCCCTATTTACTATACGTAGTAGAGAAAGTAAAAATAACGAATATTCTTCCACGTAAAGGTTAGTATGGAGTGGGGGATTTTCTTGAACATCTTCGTGTTGTACCCTTTGAAGATACTGAACTTAAAATTCTCACTTTTGAGTTATGCTGTTCACAGAGTGACCGACCTACCGATAAACACATGGATGAAGTTACTAGACTGGCTTTGAAATTTCATGATCTTTGTATGACCACGAGAAACAAACTAGTGACGACATAACCCTTCAGAAAAGTATAATGCATTTGAAAATTCAAACCAATAACAAAGTTACCTCCGAAATGGTTTGTATTTAACTTGCACTAGAATCCTGCAACACAGACCACTGACATAATTTACCCTACCTTTATTCTGTTGATGTAACTAGGCATTGTTCCATTTAAAGAATTGTATTTCTGCTCAAAAAATACACTTTCTCAGTATTATTAAAATTTGTTTATAGGATGTACTAGCCCCTGACTACCAATCAAAGCTGTGAAAACCACACATCAATAGCACTTTCCATTTCCGAAATATTTGCGGTGCAAGTTTTAGGTGATTCACCCTGTATAATTGATTTGAAATCCGTACGTGCCTAGTTTATTAGTTGTTGCTTGCATAGTAAATATGGACAAACCGACGCTAATATGGAGTCCACATTAGCAAACACTAATTCAGTGCCAGTACAAAAAGAAAGCAACGTTTGATAACTTGCGTCTTAAAAAACCTTTTTGGTCGACGACACTATAATACGCTGGTTGCATGCGACGTAACTGAACTATAATGGTATCCATAATACTTCAGCAACTCATTATGATCTCACTCGGCGGCACGCGCTGCTCCCCATACCTTTTAACACCTTCACTGGGATCCATTCCCCAGTGCATTTAAAAGTATATACATTCTGTTCATTATAATTTTAATATTCTAATAAATTGAGTCAATTTCCTTTGCTTCAATATGTGTTGCTTTCACATTGCCTGCAAAAACAATAAATACGGCGTTGACTCAACAGTGCCCCTATCTGTTGCACTGCTCACAGACACGCTTAAGGTCCTGCCATTAGTGTTGCCATCCGATCAACATTCAATTATACATAGTTAACAAAGTAAGTTCTTTTTGTAAAAGCTCAACGTTTTGAAATTATAATATGGTCGCTACCGCTCGTTTCATAAAAATACTCGTGTCTTAATTACTACTATTATACTCTTGTTGCATAATATACTACTCTATACAGCTACATCTAAAACTAGATCTTTTAACACGAGCCACACATGCTAGGATTTGAAGATTATAACACTCAGTGGAATAACATTTTTATAGCATTCCATCGTTACTGCGCTTGTTCCTAGTGATGAATGTATATACTTAATAAGCGGAGGCCTTATATCGATTAATGTAAACAATGATGTTGTAAATAACAATGCTACATTCTCTGCGCAAGGAACTAATATTACAGACTGTAAGAATTTCACAATCAACATCACAATTACATCAATGATAATAGTGTTAAATAAAACGTATGTTTATTAATACAATTATAGTTACACTTTTTCTGATGATTTATTTTTGCTCGGCCTTCTATATATTGTAGAAAGTTATTTATTATTGTGTAAGTGATCAAGTTGTCAGCACTGGTGCTATGAAGGTCAAACAACAACGAAGGCCAAAGAGCAACAGACTCGTGCTCACCATTGCGCATGTCCGAATGTATACTGCTATTTCCTCACAAATTTCAGCTGGATACTTTATAATTTAATATTCAGGGCTGTCTAAAAGACACTACATGACAGCACTTGTTAAAAGTGATTTTATTTCGCTCTTAGGATTGTTAACCTCGGCTTTCGGCCTCGTTCCGCAAACATTCCTACTCGCAAAGCTCTACTCTTTAACACTTGTATTGTAAATAACTATTTTCTTCGTTCTTCTTTCCAGAAATAGAAGCAGAACGTCGCTGAAAACGTGCTGCAAATGTTTATTTTCCTTTTTCCATTTTAGTGATTCATCGTGCATTTGTAATCTGTATTGTAAAATGCGCAGCAGTCAAGTACAGTCCAGTCGTACTTACATCATACTTTTCTGGTTTTCTGCACTGGAACTTCCCGGCGTAAATATTCCACAGACTGGCGTTATGTAGGACCTTCTCCACCTTGAGTTTTTGTAGTTGATTTGCGCACTTACTCGCATTAGATTGCACCGATTACTTAAGAAACTCGTTCGATCTGAACACTATTTTGTCTTTTTCGAGTTCCTTGCCTTTTATTACGTATGTTGAAGGAACGTGATACTGGCCTTGAACGTCAATTGTACACAGTTTGGTTCACAAAGTATCAGTATCTAAACTGAGAAAATCTAATGAGTTGCGGTCACACGACTTTCTTTAGTTACTTCTCTAAAAACTATTCAAACTTACTAGTCTACTTTTTACTTTCTCTACTACGTATAGTAAGTAGGGGAAGTATTGCATTCCACCTAAAAATTCGATACCGAGATTTCACCGGAAATACATGTTTTGAAACCCCCTGAATCCAAAAAAAGTCTTTTTGGAAACATGTCCGTGTGTGTCTGTGAACAGCATAACTCAGAAACGAACAGTCGGATAAACACCAAACTTAGTATTTAGGTTCAGTATCTTCCAGAGATGTGACACGAAGGTTTTCAAGAAAATCCCCCCCACCCCAGATTACCCTTTACATGGAACATTTCGAAAAAATTAATTTTCTCAAAAATGGCTCTAACGATTTTGATTAAAATATCATACATTTAAGATACTTTTATGACAAATAAAATGTATATCTTGAATTTTTTGGGAATGTCTGCAAAAGTATTCTTCATTGTAAACGACTTTTGCATAACTGGTAAACAAATTTTACTACACAAGAAATGTAGATCGCGTTAAAATACACAATTTATGTCATATACATTTCTTTTGTTGAGTGAACCATTTTCGAGATATTGCTTGTTATTCCCTTAAATTTTCCAATACTTATTCTTTTTCTCAAATGGTAATTCGTTATTCATTTTTTTTGTCCTGGTAATGCAAGAGAATGGAATACTCCACATAGCAACCAGCTCTTAAAATATTTGACTATAGCTTAAAGCCTACCAATTCCCTTGCATTTACAAGAAAATTAGCAATAAGATTAACATATCGATTAACATGAAGCATATGGAGAATAAGCGTTTGTAAAAATAGTTTGTACAAGAGTAGAGAAAGTCATGTGAGTGTAAAACATCAGATTTTTTCATCTATATCGCGCCTTGTTGTTTGAAAAACTGCGCATCGACAATGATGTTCACTTGTTTACTATTGTGTAATCTTTGAGTTTGTTTACATTGAGTTTTCTTTATGATCATTAAACTCATGGCGATGCCATATTCTGTAAATGGCTAAATGTTTTACATAAAAATTTTAAAGTTAATGGACAAGCACTGAACACTATACAGAATCTAACAAAAATGTATGCCACAAATTGCAGGACACATTCCTCACACGTAGACGAAGAAATTATGTTATATGGACATGATTCTAGAAACGCGTTGTTATATTACAACTCGTTTTCTTCAACTCATTAATGTTGGGAAACACACAAGAATAAAACGTATCAGTATACCACATGCAACTCTTTCTCACACGAGATGTCAAATATGCCCTCCGTGAGCATTATACATGTATCAACCCGCCGTCGTAATGAATCCCGGATGCGCTGATGTATCCCTGGAGTATTGCGTATGGTTTCGCAGCCTTCCATAATACGGGCACGGAGACTCTGAACATCTGGTATTGGGGTTCGATACACAAGAGCTTTCAAATGCCCCCACAAATAAAAATCCAGTGGGTTTATGTCGGGGGAGCGTGGAGGCCAGGAAATTGGTTCACCTCCACCTATCAGTCTGTCACCGAATCTGTTATTTAGAAGCCAACGACATTAACACTAAAATGAGGAGGTGCTCCATCGTGCATGAAGTACATGTTCTGTCGCACAGCTAAAGGCACACCTGCTAACAGATCAGGTGGAACATTCTCTACGAAATTATGGTAACTTTGTCCGTTGAGCCTGGGTGGAAGAACGTGAGGCCCTGCCAACAGTCCCCAACAATGCCGGCCCTAACATTGACGGAAAATCTTTACTGGTGACTTGCTTCAACAGTTGCATTAGGATTGACGTCAACGCATACATGTCAATGTGATAATTTAGAATCTGATCTCGTTGAAACGACGCCTCATCTGTGAACAGCACCGTTGCACTAAAATTGGGGTTGACACTTTGAGTCAAGTGATCAACATTCATTGTTGCAGCACACGACGTGCCGTTTCCTTGTAAGAGGCTCTAAACGCAAACTTTCAACAAGCCACGGGTGTTTGTTGTATAGTTGCAAGGTTTAGAGAAAGATAGAACGATATGCCATTTCTTCCTTAGAGGCTGTAAGTACGGACGTGTCTGTTGCATGAGATGAGACCTGCAATCAAAATAACCCTCCTTAATCTCTATGGTCAGAAAATAAGAGCAAATTTATTCATTTCTTTCAAGACCCTTTGAACCTTGTCTAGATTTGGCAGCAGTTATAGTATAGAATACACCTCAGCATTCGCCTAACAACCTGGTAAAATCACGAGAAAAAAAACAAAGTAAGGGTGGCTGGGCCAATCGCAGCCGGGACATCCGGGATCCAAACCTCAAATCCTACTGACTAAGTCATCCAGATCGGCGGTATTCTGCATCATTCTCCGGCATCCTCCATACTCCCCAAATTCAATAACAGGCAGTTCTGCCTGTTGAAAATTATTAGAAATGGAATTTAATCTTGAAACACAGACTACCGTTATTGGCCCAGAGAGATTCACTTGTTCAAATCACTCAAGTGTCATTGTAAATACATCGTCTGCCATTCCACAACAGTCACAACTGTTAACTACAGACATGAGTCATTCAGGCAGCCTTCTCTTGTTAATAACCTCGTAACCTTGTGGGGTACCATGCGGTGAGCACATGTCGTGTGGCATCATACACTCCCAGCAGTACTGGGAAACTATTCCAGAAACACTTAACACTTACAAAGAAATAGCTGTTACATTCACACGGCTTTCTCAACACACTGTCCTTTATTTTATATAGATACACTCCTCAAATTATTCTTCCAAAAAGTTTATTTTTTCTTTCTTCATGAAAGGGTTTCCTTAAAGATTTCGCTGTAAGTATAAGGGGGGATACAGAAGGCCTGACCCGTTTAAAAAGCAGGTCGCTATATGATGACTTTAAAAATCCACACTCTTTGCATGACATCCCGAGAAACAACTGAATTGTGACAGCACTTCAAAATGAGTAAGTATTGAAATATTCAAGCAATAATTAGTATCTCGGAAATGACTGATGTCACAAAAAATATTTTAAATAAATTGTGTGTTTTCAAGATATCTATATGTATTATTTATGTAATAAGCTGCTGTATATACTTTGTGGTTTACCAGTTCTACAAAATTATCAAAATTCATTCCGAATAGAGAACTTCACAGACAATTCACAGAAAATTCAAAATACATATTTTATTTGTCATGCAAATACGTTATATAGAGTGGGCGAGAAGTCGCCATCCCCCCTTGTATCAAATGCTAATTGATTTACTTTAGTACAAGTACTTACGTATTAAGTGTCCAATATATCCGCTGTTCCGAAGCATGTTTACGTGTCGACTTCATAGGAGATTGTTCAATCGAAGCAGAGGCTCCGGCACACTTCCTTCCACTCCTGGGCCTGTCTTTAACACCGCTTTTTTTCTGGGGGCGGCCCCACATCCGCCGCCCCCGGTGACGATCATCCTCAGAGGCTACATCGTCTCCCCATGCTGTTAGTATCTAACATGCAGCTAAGGGGGCTGCTTTGTTAGTAGTGCCGTGCTAGTGCGTGTTTTGGGTGAAGTGAGTTAGATGTTCGGGTTCCGCGGAAGCACCCCGGTTAGTAAAGTTAAGCTACTGTTGCAAGCATGCAGAATATGCAAGCGTGTCAGGTTGGGTTTACCGGTGCAAGCCATGGCGAGCCCTGGCCGGCGCTCGGTGGTTAGTACGGGCTAGGTTAGGGTGGTAATACTAGGGATGCGTTAAGGAGCTTCGGCTTAAAAACTAAATGGGATGGCGCGAGTGTTAGAATCATGCAGGTGATCGTAGTGAGAGGTGTGGCGGGATTTTACCTTGGGTTACCGAGATGCTGTTGCAGTGTCGCTGTCGTGGTGGATGGCTTATAAGTGGTTCCTTTGCGGGCTGGTGCAGTGGCGGGGGCAGACCGTTGTTTTGAAGTTCCTGCTCTGTATGGTTTCCTGTAACTGAAGACGTATTAATAGTGTGTAAGTAAGACAATGTTACAAAATCATGGGGGTATGAGACGGTGTAGGTATTCAAGGACCTCCTCAATAGGTACTTCATCTGACAGGTTGCGGTCAAACAGGGCTAATGGTCGTTTGTGTTTATTGATGGTGGTTTCATAGGTGCCTAGTGTTTGGATGAGGGGTTTTGTGCTCTTGGTGCAGTTGGTGTACAAATCGGCTGCTAATTTTTTGATGAACTGTTCGATGGTGTGCATCCTGAGTTCTTGGTGTAGTAGTTTGGAGGGGGCAAGTTTCGGTACTCTGGCTATGATACGGAGGATTTTGTTTTGGAGGGATTGGAGTGTGCTGATATGGCTTTTGGCTGCGTACCCCCAGACGGGGCCGCATAGGTGAGTATGGGTCGGACTAGTGTCTTGTAGAGTGTCAGGACTAGTCGTATCTGAAGGGTACTATTGCAGTTGATGAGAGGGTACAGTTTGCATAGTTGTGCATTGCATTTTTTGCGGACGTTAAGTACGTGTTGCTTCCAGGTGAGACCCTGGTCCATTGTGACGCCTAAGTACGTGACGGTGGTGTTCCATGGTATGGGAGTGCCAAAGAGTTGCATTGGTGGCTGCGTTCGTGCAAGCTGGCGGTGTTTAACTCGTTTGGTGAAGATTATTGCTTGTGACTTGGTTGGGTTGACTTTGATGCGCCATTTGGTAAGCCATACCTCATATGCTGAAAGCGCTCGCTGAAGGCGAGAATTAATGAACTTTAGGTCACCGGACTGTGCCATTACGGCAGTGTCATCTGCGTAGAGTGAGAGGAGTGTGTTGTTAGTTTTTGGGATGTCATCCATGTATATTGTGAAGAGTACCGGCCCCAGTATGCTTCCTTGGGGGACTCTGGCCAGGACTGGGCGTAGTGTGGAGAGAGAGGAGTTAACAGAAGACTGAAATTTGCGGTTGTGTAGGTAGTTAGCAACGAGCTTGAGTGCGGTGTCTTGAAAGTTGTATTGGCTGAGCTTGCGCAGTAGTCCCTCGTGTCATACCCGGTCGAACGCCCGCTCAAGTTCAAGAAATATGGCACCTGTGCTTTTTGTTAAAAGCAAAAGCACGTCTTTTCCAATCCAGAAGTACTGATTTTCGCGGTGGAGCTTTATATAACATTTCCTGGAATGCTCCCATAATCTGCCTCATTGTCTGCCTGTGTGTTATCGTTCGTGCACCGACACACCTGTCACTAAGCACTCCTCAACAATGTAACTATGACCGTTCACACCTGCCGTGGCTACAAATTAAAACTCGACTGCAAAAACATATAACCATAATTCCAACAATTGATAAGTAACATAGCTACATAGCATGATAACATTTGATACTCACGGGTACGGGGACTTCTCGCGCTACCTGTACATAACATGGTGTCCCCGAATCGCCGTCCACTTTGTTCGAATAAAGAATCCAAATCACTATACTAGGAATGGTAAAGTATACCTACTGTTTAATCATTACATTACATAGGAGTGCTTGCTTGTGTTGCAGTTATTTTATTTAAAAGCGTTCGGGTATTGTGACCGCTTACCAGGAAATGTAAATTTGGTGTACTGTTGAAACTAGAAATCATATCATTCTACAATGGATCCCAGCTCATGTTGGACTTTTGGTCAATGAACATGCGGATCAATTAGCAAAGAAAGGTGCAATACAACAAATGAAACCTGTAGGACAAATAGAAATAAATAAACTATTAAATAACATTTCAAAAGACAGCAGAGACTTGACGAAGAAGATAAATTAAAGGCTAAAGATTATAAGAATATTAAAGATAGAGTTGATATACAAAAAATGCCAAGGAAAACTGGTGTGCCTTATTTAGGATGGCAACTGGCCACAATTGCCTCGCAGAACACCTCTACAAGACACGATGCCTACCTACACCCAAGTGCACTCTCTGTGAAGAAGATGTCATCTTGAACAAGCAGCATCTCGCCAAATGCAAAGGCCTTAAAAGTGATAACTTACAGACTTTATATTGGGAAGCCAGAGGGAAAATGATGCAGATCAATTAATCTCCAGTGCCATTAGTGAACAACAACATTTAGCTTTGATTGTTACATCGATCTAACAGACATACCGTTTGTGTATTATTAATTGTACTGCACATTGTATAGTTTTATAATGTTTATAATACGAGGGCTGATCAATAAAGACAGTCTGTGAAGTTTCGGAAGTTTTAGAGGCTGTATGATTTAAACAAAATTTTATTGCGCTGTATTGCTCCTCTTTTGTCACTCCATTTTGTGGTATGCGAAATTCAAGAAGAGTCAACAATATACAGCATTACTACCAATCTACCGATACCGTCTATGGACATTATACATGAAACCCCGCTCTTTTCAAATATTCATGGTAGAGACAGGAAACTATTAAAGAAGCGACAAGAAAAAACCAGTATTAGTCTTTATTGATCAGCCCTCGTATGAATATTAGTATAGTATTCCATAATGCAATATCATATAATCAGACATGAAGACTCCCTGTTAGATAGCTGCTTTGACCAACATAACCGCAACTGTGCTTTGTGTACACTGTCATGCACAGAAAGTGGCCTATTCCCTTAAATCGCCATAGTATATTTCCCTCCGTAAGGCTTCCAACCAACTTTTGACTCCGCCCAGCCGGTATCAGTTCTCTGACTGATATGAAAAACAATACAGGAACATACAACTAATCAATGAACGATGCTTATAATCTTTGTGGAATAAAGAGGTGGTTCGGATACCAGCTCTATGAAACAGTTTCACTATGATTGGTACACAAGTAGGTGGGGTGAACTCTGGACTTTGAACCTTAGCTCTTAAGAGAACAGGTTGAGCTTCACTGCCCTTGACTATGTTTTCGAGAAAAGTGAAAGTTGTTTATTTCTTTGCAGGGGGGGGGCGGGGGCCTGCATTTTTGTAGTGCAGTGTGATAAATCCATGTTTATAGGTTCTGTGCAATGCTATTGCATTGTCTACCGCGTACATAGTAGGTAGAAAAGGTATTGCATTTCACCCAAAAATTCTATTACCGAGATTTCACCGTAAATACATGTTTCGAGGTTCTCCAATCAAAATAAAGCACTTTTAGAAAAAGGTCCCTGTGTGTGTGTGCGTGTGTGTGTGCGTGTGTGTGTGTGTGTGTGTGGTGTCTGTCTTTCTGTTAATGTGGCTGTCTGTGGACAGTATAACTCAAAAACGAAAAATCAAATAAATACCAAACTTGGTATTTGGGTTCAGCATCTTCCAAAGATGCGACATTAAGATTTTCAAGAAAATCCCCTCCATAGAACTACCCTTTACATGTAACATTTTTCAAATATTTTTATTTTTTAAAAAATGACTAGCGATTTTGATTAAAATGTCATATATTAAAGATATGTACATGGCAAGTAAAGTCCACATCTTAAATTTTCTGGTAAAAGCCTGTGAAGGCCCCATCATTCGGAAGGAGTTTTATGTAATCTTGTATAACTATAACCAAAAACGTCTACATAAAAAATTTAAATCTCTTTAAAATAAACAATTTACCTCAAATAACTTTTTGTAGCACCATCCATTTCCAAGACATCCGTTATTAATTATTCGAATTATTCATTACTTAGATATTCTTTTAAAGTCCTGTCGATATTATATATTAATTTAACTGTGCAACAGTATACAAGAAAGAAAAAAATGGGGGGGGGGAATAACTTATTTAAGCTAGAAGGTTTTGGTAAACCGTACTGGTTAGCAGTGGAGTAGTTTTTAGCTTTGTAGTAAGTTTTGTTAGTTAAGTTTTGCTGTTTATTTACACATTTACTATCTATTACTTATTTTCTTTACTTATGCTTTCTATTTTTATGTTTTCTTTGTTTGTAGTTAGGTAGTAGTTATAGACTTAATCTGTAAAATGAATGTATATAAGAATTGAAAAATTTGATTCGATAAATAGAAAATTTGTATATGTGCTCTGGTATAGTAACCTAATGCCGGGGTTGAATATTCAGATTTTATTTTATTTTTTTGTTTCCCCCGAAGTCATGGAAAGAGTATGGAATTTTAAAGCCGACTTATAGGTCTAGTTCTAAAGCATTTGACCATCGCTATTCCCTTGGTATTTATAACGAAATGTGTAATGTAGCTATTTCCGGAAAAGCTTATCTCGATTAAAATGAAGTTGATAGGAAAATAAACTTTCGTAAGAATAATTTTTATAGTCAGTGAAAGAGACAGAGCGTAGAGAAAGTCATATGAATGTAACACATCATAATATTTTTATATGCTGTGGCCCAACAAGTAAAATGCGCACGAACCGCCGCTAGATTAGGCCGGTAGAAAACTTTCACATAAATTGAAAGTAACAGTAAAGTCAGCGAAGATGTTCGTGGTAATGTTGAGGTAACAAACCGTCACTAATTGTGATAATGACAAGGCTGTACATAACATACAAACCACTACAGCCTAGTTTTCTGCAGATAAAGGCATTTGAAACCTTGGAGAATAATAATTCCAATGTCATATTCGTCTACATAATTTGTGGCAACCTTGATCATTGGAATTTGCTCCAATGAGCTGTAATCAGGGAAATCCTCACCGAGCGAGATGAATCAGGTCTTAACATCTGAGTCTTGTATTCAGGAGATCCCGGGTTCGATTCCCGTTGGACCACTCACCCTACCTTGGATGTTTTGGTGGTTTTCCCAGGTCGATAAGCGAATGCTGTGTTGGGTTATACTCTGCCACCCCGGCACGGAATCTTGAGCTCGAAATGTTCGTCCATCCTCCCGGATAGCGGCCATCTAGGAGGCGTCCGAGTATGTTCAATCTCCAAATGTTAGGGGCCCCGCTGTGCTACGCCTACTGCTATTATATTTGGCCCCTTCATATTCTCTTGCCCGCATCCCTTCCATTTAGGAGGCGTCCGAGTATGTTCAATCTCCAAATGTTAGGGGCCCCGCTGTGCTACGCCTACTGCTGGCCCTTTCATATTCTCTTGCCCGCATCCCTTCCGCTTAGTAGGCGTAAAAGGTCTAATCTTAGCCGAAATCCTCTCCGTTTCTTAACCCCTAACCCTAATCCTCGAATTTCTTTCACTAAAAGTCTCTTCTTTACATCCTTTAAAACGTTTTATTGGTTATTTAAAACGATAACTAACTCTTGTGGTCCCCTGGTTAAAAACCACTTTCAGAAAAGAGATCTTGTTCTCTCTCTCTTTCTCTTTCTCTCTGTGTGTGTGTGGCCCTCATTCGGGAGACCTGGGTCCCGTGAACCGACCAATCTGACGGGTTTTTTGTTGTGTTCCTCAGTCGTCAAGGTAGATACTGCATTCGATATTTAATACTACAACCCAAAGTTTCACCCAAAGTGTAAACAGTAGTAAAAATCTCATGTGTTACACTCACATGACTTTCTCTACTCTTGTACAAACTGTATTTACAAACGCTTATTCTCCATCTACTTCATGTTAATCGAGGTAAAACATTTGCAGAAATTATCTTATTGCTAATTTTCTTGTAGGTGCAAGGGGAATATGTTAGGCTTTAAGTGATTGTCAAATTTTTAAGAGCTGGTTGCTATGTGGAGCATTCCATTCTCTTTGTATGTCCAGGACATTGAAAAAAAAATCACACTTGAGAAAATTATACGCGTTCGAAAATTCAAACAAATAGCAAGGAATATCTCGGAAATGGTTCGCTCGACAAAAAAAGTGTACATAGCATAAATTGTGTGTTTTAACGAGATCTACCTTTTTGTGTAGCAAACGTTTATCTATCTCTTACGATTTACCAGTTATGCAAGTCTTCAAAATGAGGACTTCTGAGAACATTCCTAGAAAATTGAAGATATTTTCATTTCATTTGCTCTGAAAATATCTTAAACATATGGTATTTTAATCAAAATTGTTAAGAGTCATATTTGAGAAAATCAAAATTTACAAAAAATGTTTCATGTAAAGGATAGTTTGGGGTGGGGGATTTTTTTGAAAATCTTCGTGTTGCATCCTTGGAAGGCACTAAACTTAAATACCAAGTTTGGTGTTTATTCGACTTTTCGTTTTTGCGTTATGCTACTCACAGATACACACACGCACACGGACCTTTAACTAATTTTTTTCGGATTTAGGGGTTTCAAAACATGCATTTCCTTTGAAATATGGGTATCGAATTTTTGGGTAAAATGCAATACCTTCTCTACCTATTATGTCCGTGGTAGGGAAAGTAAAAATTAAATGCTATGCCATGTACACACCGAAAATAAAAGCTGATAGACTGGATGTCATCCTAATACCATCTGCCTGGCATATGTATAAACAGAGATACAGTTGCCTATCACTAAGGTCTCTGTGGGCACGTATGGAAGCTGCCATCTACCCGACACAGAAGCTGAGGTACAGTTGCCTTGCACTAAGGCCTCTGCGCACAAGTGGCGAAGTAAGATGTATGGTACTGGGATAAGACCTAGAAGGCTAACTGTCACACACTATCCAAGAGGTATCTCCTAACAGATCCGTCGCATTATGACCACGTAGTTAAAACAACGAAAAATAAAAGCGATATAAAAACAAATGTAGATCTCGTTAAGTCACACAATTTGTGTCAAATAAATTAATTGTGGAGTTAATCGTTTCCGAGATATTCTTTGTTATTAGTAAGAATTTGCAAGTATACCTTTTTAGTGGAAAAATCGCTATTCGTATTTTATTGTGGTCATGAAAAGAGTATGGCATTTCAAAACCATCACATAGCGAACTTTTAATATAGTGCACATGAGCTAAAGCTAAAAGCTTTACCTTTGAATTGGAGCAACATGTGAAAGTCATTTGGGGCAAGCTCCGGTGAATACGGAGGATACGAGAAAACTTCCAAGTTGAATCTTGACCCAGACGGAGCTCAGAAGATTCAACTGGGAAGTTTTCTCGCACCCTCCATATTCACCAGATCTTTACCCAAATGATTTTCACATGTTCCCCTGACTCAAAGGTCATCATGGAGGTAAACATTTTAATATCGTGACGAAGATCAATCAGAAGTGAACAGCTGGTTACGAGTACAGGACCCGACCTGGTACAACACTGGCCTGGAAAAACTTGTGTCACGTCCCCAAATATGTTTGGAAAAACGTTGACTATGTAGAAAAGTAACAGAAGGATTGTACAATATATATAAAATGAATTCAACATGATCAATTGTGTGTAATGTTTTTTTATAAAATAGGGAAACTTACTTATTGGACGTCCCTCGTATATGCCACACGTGTTAAAAGTGTTATTTTGTTCGTAGGATTGCGAAATAAAACCCTACCTTTAACTCTTGTACCATAATCTAATACTGTTATCTAGAGATTTAAAAGTTTTTATTTCGATAACAATAATTATGAAATCAATGCCAGATAGAGACAAAGTAAGAAGAAAAAGAAAAGTTATAACTGACAGTCGTTGCCTCTTGCATGGACCCGAGTATAATTTACGAGGACTTGACGCCTTGTGCATTAACATCCCTGTCACGTCGGCATTCCCGAGGACATAGCTTGAATGGCGAGGGCGGTCGGTCACAACTTCCAGAATCTTCAGTGGACCTCCCTCCCTCCCTCCCTCCCTCAGATCACTCTAATTGGAGAGAAGAGCTGACAGCTGTTCCGGTCAGAGTGGCGTGATGTAACATTACCTAATAGTACTGCATTATGCACGCCGAATGCACTCAAACGGGGAGGATAAGGATAAAATAATTAAAAGACACAATTTCGTTTTACAGAACAATAAACAAATTCTGTTGTGTTATATTCACATGATTTTCCCTGCCTCTATCTTTTATTAGTGGATATGCAAGCTATTCTTACTAAAGCTTACTTTTCAACCTACTTCGTTATAATCGAGATAAACATTTGCAGAAATAGCTACATTACACATTTCGTTATAGATACAAACAGAGCAGCGATAGTCAGATGTTTAAGAACTGGACGCTATACGCTGGCCTGAAAATTCCATACTGTTTCCATGACATCGCGAGAAACAACTGAATGTTGACAGGAACTTTTAAAAGAATGACAGTCTTGAAGAATTCGAACCAATAATCGCGATATCTCAGAAATGGCTTATGCCACAAAGAAGTTGTTTGAAATGAATTGTGTGTTTTAAAGAGATCTACTTTTTTGTGTGTGGTACGTTTTCGTCTGTCGCTTAACTCTTACCAGTTAGACAAGATTGTACAAAATTCCTTCCGAATGAAGAGGTCTTCGCAGGCTATTCCCAGAAAATTAATGATATACCTACATGCTATTTCCCATGTAAATATGTTTAATATAGGTATAGCATTTTAATCAAAATCTTTAGAGCCATTTTTGAGAAATTAAAGACTTTCAAAAAAGTTCCATGTAAAGGGCAGTTGGAGTTGGGGGATTTTCTTGAAAATCTTCGTGTCGCAATTTTGGAAGACAGTGCATTTAAATACAAAGTTTGATATTTATCCGACTTTAGATGTTTGAGTTTGCTATTCACACACACACACAAACACACACGAACCTTTTCCTAAAAATGTTTTTATGTTCAGGGGCTCAAAACGCGCATTTCCGGTGTAATCTCGGTGTAGAATTTTTGGGTGGAATGCAATACCTTCTCTATGTATGTGGTAGAGAAAGTAAAAATGTAGATCACTAGGGAAATGCATCAATGGAATTTGGTAAAAAATTTAAAATTTTTGGATATTTTAGTCTTTTGCATTTTTATTGTAACATGTACCTTCATGCTACACAATAATTGGTCTCTTAATACCATACATTTTAAACCCACAAATGGCTATTTAATTCATCCTGTACTATTTACGTAAACCACCTCACTGGACTTTAAATTACTGCTTTTTATTAACATTTTTGACTATTCAAAATGCTCCTTGGCCCACAGTTTATAACTTATTAGCTTGAAATTTTCAGGAGATCTTCAGGAACTATAGATTTAAAAATTATTGTGCACTAGTTAAAAAATATGAAATAGTTCACCTGATATGAATTGCTTTTCATAACTCAAATTGAAAAAACTTGAAAAACTGAATAACGTGTGAGCAATTTGCTTTAATAATTAAAATTAAGAAATGCCTGCAGAGTAATTTCTTTATATTTGTACGCTATGTTCAATTAAAAAAAATGGGAGCGACATGAAAAACCGTAGGGTCCAAGGAGCATTTCATATCAAAACTTAATTAATTATGAATAAAAAATTAATATTTTAACAGCGGTTTGTTATAGCTCGTTAAAATTTTATGTACACTACATGTTTTATGTTTTGAGTAGGTATGTATTAAACAGTCAAAACAATCAGAAGAAAACTGAAATTTTTTATTTTCAAAGATGTATTGCCTTAAAACACACAACTTATTTCAAACAGCTTTTTTTTTTTTTTTTTTTTTTTTTGAGGTATCACTCAATTCGAGATATCCGTTGTTATTGGTTTGAATTTTTCAATACTTGTAGTTTTCTTGAATTTTCAGTTGATTCTCGCGAAGTCAGGAAAGAGTTTGGAGTTTCAAACCCGCTTATACGCACACGCTTTTTAAACATTTGACCGTTGCTTCCATCTCCTCTATCTCTCTTGTATCTGCAACAGATGTGTAATAAACCATTTATGCAAACGTTTATCTCAATTAACATTATGTAGATAACAAATAAGCCAACAGTTTTTAGAAGTTAAACGAAACTTAACGATAGTAGTTAGAGAAAGGCATGTGAATAAGGCATAAGATTTTTTTTATGGAAGAAGGTTACATCAGTATAAAAGGTGGAACGATATTGCACTAAGATACACAGTTTTTGGTTTTTGGTTTTTGGGGGGAGTCTTGGAAGCTTCCTTCGAAGTTTTAGTTTTTTCTTTGTTTTTTTTTTCTTTTAAGATAAATCTCTTATAGGTTATACAACGGAAGGGAGGACCTTATGCACTGCGATCTGCATAGATCTATTGCGGCGCTCACCCACAAGATGAAGGAATGAAGTGAAGGAACCACAGGAGGCTACAGGCCACAGAGAAGCGCGGAGTCCCTAACAGTTCCAGGCTCTAAGACCCGTTTCACTGCTGGTGCTGCCTGTAGAGAGGGCAACGAACGACCCGTAGACTAGGCAGCCCTTTAGTGTCTATGGGGATTACCCTTTCCTTTGAGCAAGCAACCACACCATCTGTCCGGCACCACCGTACGCCACAAAACCTATAAGCACACTTGAAGGATGAGAAGGAAGCGAAATGAAAGGGAAATTATGGAAAGAAAATAGTGTTAAATAAGAAACTACCCCAGAATTCGCCTACCGATCAGGGAAAACCACGAAAAAACTCAAGGTCAGAGTAGCGGTCGACAGTAATCGAACCCAGGACCTCTAGAATTATAGCTTCACACGTTACCGCGGAGCCATCTCGCTCGTTTGTGCATGTGAGAGAAAATCACATGTACAATATAAAACTATCAAGAATATACTTCCTTACGCAGTACACATTTATAATGTGCGGTTACGTACTTCTGTTGTTTTAGGATTACATTGTCCCTCCCACAGAAAGTTCTGGGGAACCTACAGTAGTAATTTGAAATGGAATGAGCACTGTAGTGTACACTGCCTGACCGTGACTAAGCGTCGTGGGAGACTAGACTTCCCCTTCATTGAAAACGTCCTCGCGCTTATGAAACAGCTTTCATAACAATGCCAGCTTCAATTCTGGAGTTAACTTATAATCACGGCACATGAATGGCACTGTGCTGCATTTCCCGCCTGACGGAAGTTTCCAGCGCTAGATCAAAGAACAAACGAGTTCAGAAATAAGTGGCTGTTCACGGAGTGACACACGCGGCTCTGTTGTGGGCTGTACAGGGCTGTGTTGGAAACATGCTTAAGAATTTTATAACTATCAGAATCCGCAATTCTACTCGCGTTATTGCATGGCTAATGATAGATGGCTAATGACGCATATAAGGGCGGCCAACATTCTAACTTGAATCTGTAACAACAGAAATCATCAGACAACGTATCTAAAAAAAAAAATCAGATGTTCTACACTCACATGACTTTCTCTACTCATGTAAAAACTATTTTTACAAACGCTTATTTTCCATATGTTTCATGTTAATCGAGACATCAAGATGTTAATCTTATTGCTAATTTTCTTGTAGATGCAAGGGAATTGGTAGGCTTTAAGCGATAGTCAAATATTTTAAGAGCTGGTTGCTATGTGGGGTATTCCATACTCTTTCCATGTCCAGGACATAAAAAAATGAATAACGAATTTGAGGAAACGTATACGTATTGGAAAATTTAAGGGAATAACAAGCAACATCTGAAAATGGTTCACTCCAAAAAAAAAAATGTATATGACATAAATTGTGTATTTTAACGCGATCTACATTTTTTGTGTAGTAAAAGTTTGTCTATCTCTTATGGTTTACCAGTTATGCAAAAGTCGTTCACAATGAAGAATACTTTTGGAGACATTCCCAGAAAATTCGAGATATACATTTCATTTGTCATGAAAATATCTTAAACATGTGATATTTTAATCAAAATCGTTAGAGCCATTTTTGAGAAAATTAAAATTTTCGAAAAATGTTCCATGTAAAGGGTACTCTGGGGTGGAGGGATTTTCTTGAAAACCTTCGTGTCGCATCTCTGGAAGATACTGAACCTAAATACCAAGTTTGGTGTTTATCCGACTGTTCGTTTCTGAGTTATGCTGTTCACAGACACACACACGGACATGTTTCCAAAAATGCTTTTTTTTGGATTCAGGGGGCCTCAAAACATGTATTTCCGTTGAAATCTCTGTATCGAATTTTTGGGTGGAATCCAATACTTCCCCTACTTACTATACGTAGTAGAGAAATTAAAAGTACGCACTATTTCGACCCTCTGCTAGTATTAT
Organism: Deroplatys truncata; assembly: GCA_030765065.1. NCBI lineage: Eukaryota > Metazoa > Arthropoda > Insecta > Mantodea > Mantidae > Deroplatys > Deroplatys truncata. The sequence goes on from CM060983.1 coordinate 43,581,252, forward strand.
GAGTCACTATCGTGTCATACGAGGGCGGATTGACTTTTTAAATAAAATAACAAATTTTTCCAAAATATCAACTTTATTTCTTAACGTAGTCTCCTTTCAATTCAATACACGTTATCCAACGCTTCTCAAACTTGTTCAACGCTTCCAAAAAAATATGAGTTCTCGAACTCTGTAAAATATGAGATTGCTTCTGTCATGATGTTTTCACTGGACGTGAATTTCTTCCCAGCGAGCAATTTTTCAGGTTTGCAAAGAGGAAGAAGTCGCTCGAAGCCAAATCTGGAGAATATGGTGGTTGAGGTAGCAGTTCGTAGCCCAATTCACAAATTTTGCGATGGCAATCGCTGCCTTGTGTGCGAGTGCATTGTCCTGGTAAGAGAGAACCTTTTTCTTCACGAAATGGAGTCGTTCCTTTAACAATTCCGTGTGAAACTGATCCAGCATTGCGGCATAATATGAACCTGTGATCGTTTTATCCTTTTCTAGGTAGTGATGTCTGTCCCCCTTGTGAATCCCAAAAGACAGCGTCCATGATTTTTCCTGCCGACGGAATGGTTTTCGCTTTCTTTGGAGCAGGTTCGCCGAAGGAAATCCACTACTTTGATTGTTGTTTGGTTTCAGGTTAATAGTAATGGATCCAAGTTTCATCAACCGTGATATAACGCCGCAAAAACTCATTCGGGTTGCGCTGGAACATGTTCAAACATTCCTATGAAATGGTCACACGATTCCACTTGTTCCAACTATGAGCAGTCTCGGCACCCATCTTGCCGACAGCTTTCTCATACCCAAAAATTCGTGCAGAATGTTATACACCCATTCACTCGAGATGTTTACGGTCTTGGCTATCTCAGGGATTTTCACTCGGCGGTCTTCCAAGACAATATCGTGAACTTTGTTCGCCACTTCTGTTGTTACCTCAACCGGCCGTCCTGTGCGCAGGGATCTCTTGTGCTTGAACGACCGCATCGAAATTCTGTGAACCATGCCATGTGATGGAGCAGAGTCCCCATAATACTTGTTCAGCTTTTCTTCCGTTTCCTTCACCGTCTTACCACGCAAAAAGTAGTGCTTTATCAGAACACGAAATTCACTTTTCTTCATTTTCTACGAAGCAACACACATCTGTTTGTTTTAGACGCTCTCAACAATGCTGTAAGAAACAAATGACGATGAATCTCATCTGCGATTATACTCAGAATAGATGTTAGACTTGGGTGCAAACAAGAAACCTGTGATTAGAACACTATCTCTCGTCAAAGTCATGGACTTACCAATCCGCCCTTGTATATACCGCTCTGCGATATTGTTTTCTTCGGTGCAAAGCTTCTCCACTATAATCGTTGATTATAATTACTTAAAACCTGGATGCACCTGAAGTGTTAAACTAAGCACTGAACCGTATTGTGGACTTATGCTATATCACATGCATACGTTATTAAACGTTGCAAACTACTGTATACTAGTATGACGAACAACTATAGTTACATTTTAATATGATTTCGGCGTACTTACGTAAACCAAAAAATTAAATTTCTTGTTTTTTTTTCTACGCAGATCTTCCTCTAAAAATAAAACCCCTTACAAACAGACAACACTTACACCATAAATTGCAAAAGCAATTCACATTTCTAGTTAACTGCAAAGGTAAGACCTAACCTAACAATAATTAAAAATTAAATGCTGGTATAATTAGCCTAATTAATATAACTAATCTAATGTAACTAGTACTATAATTAATATAATATTATAATCAGTGCGTCAGTTGGTGACTAAATGGTCGGCGTGCAAAATTTGAACACCTGCGAATATAAAAACAGGACGGAAATGTAACAGATACAATACGACCAGAGCCGTGATTTTTTGTTATTAACGATAAACGCAAAAAAATGCACAAATTCGACTATAAGTTTCTATTACGTTTAACAATAAAAGTAGACGATTTAAAGCTGTAGCGTTTTTCCTGAATTTTCGCAAATTTCTGGTTTTCCCGCGAAAGTATTTATTTGTGCGGTAAACACGAAAATTGGCATATTTTAAAAGTTAATTACAACATTTATTTACATGTTGACGATATAAAGATAATTCACTCGATTGTGTTATGGAGCCACCAAAATGAACTGCACGATCTGATGAATATTGAGACAGTATTTTGATGCCTAAATGATATTAATTGTGTTTTATTATAATTAAATTCAATAACAGCCCACGTTGAAAACAATATGTATATAATTATTATTTATATTGTATGTAAAGTCATTGTAAATACTTAGTTTTTATTGTAAACGTATTTATTAATGTCATGTACTTGTTTATATACTCTAATAGTGCAAAAACTGTGAGAATAATGTGTTTTAGGATGTTAATAATGAGCTAATAATGTAGTTTTGGTGACAATAATGTCTCTGGAATTTAAAACAATACTGGTTATGAAAAGATCGGTAATAACGTAATTTCGCTTACAGTTTGGAATTAGCCAATCAACAGTAAAGAAAGATTTTAGTTTGAATACTTAAATTCTATTGGACTAGAGTTAGCCAATAAGAGACTGGCATTACCGAAGCTATAAGATTTTTACCGTTGGATTTAGTCAGTCGCGGGTAAGATGTTGTAGAGTACGGATGGTAAAAATTGTGTTCTCCGCTAGAATATATACAAAGTGCTCACAGTTTTTCTTTTATAAAGTGTTGTGTTTATAAATGTGCAAGTATAAAGAGAAATAAAAAGAACTGAAGTTAAAAAGTAAATTCTGTGACGTATTTTAATTCTTGTCTTATCACAACCTTAAAAGAACTTGTGTTTCTATAGTGCGACTGAAAGCAGCCGAGGCAAATAACTTTAATAATATTACGTAAAACAAGCATCATCTTCACTATAAAGCTTGGCGTCCCAAGCATCAAACAACATCAAAGTGTATCTTCATTACGTAACCTAAATACATTCTCAAAGTAACACACATACGCGGGGATTCTCACACCTCATATCCAGCATCCAGCTAAATCATTTTTTTGAAGTTGGCAACAAACATACTTCTTCAAATTACAACTGTGGGGCAAACTCCTCCAAACAACTACCATCATCATAACTATCCGCAAATTGGTGTCCCTCAATGTGGAGCTAAATAATTACATAACAGCACAGTTTTGCAAATATACGTAATAATATTTACGTAAGCTAAAAACCTCCCGCAATATTGATTTGATAATTATGGTTAAGCAGCTACTGGATTTCAGAGTGAAAACAATATGAAGTTTTATGTTATATTGAATTTTGAAATTATGTGGAACTGATGTACTGCATGCTCTGTTGATATTTAAAGCTAAAGGTAGCCAGTTTCATAGATTTTACAAGATTGTTCATGCCTTGTGACTACCATCAAATGCGGTTAGTTAAATACTATTTTCGCACTATAATTTAGTAGTTACTGACAAGATCTTCAATGACCTGAAAACATTGCTGCTATTTGGTGTTGTGGAATAAACAATTGGACTAAATAATATTTAATTTAATATTTTCTACCAAACATTAATATCCTTTCGTAATAACTTGCATCTCTGTTAAACTACTAATGGTAATAACAATTCAATTTTATGGATAATACAATAGTTTTCTATTGTTAAAGATAAATTAATTGTTTGTACCTACAAATGAATTTCAAAGCCCGTATTATACGAACCACACGTATATTTTGTTTTTGTCGCGAAATATTGCGATTTTTTTATTAACAGGAAAATGCGAAAATTTAAACATGAAAAGCGACTTCTTTAAAAAAAATTGTCGCCAATAAAATCCGCCCCTGAATATAACTAATCTTCCTAACACACGTAACAGGACCGTGTTTGCGTAAGGGTGGCCGGTTATGAATAGAACCTAACAACCCGAATATCACCAGATTCTAGTGATGAAAACATATCAAAGTTGCACTTTAGTAACGCCTTGTATATTGCAACCTCTATAACATCGGAGATTCCTGTCTGTGTCGTTTCCTCTTACTCACCTCTCTCTCTCTCTCTTTTTCGCTCACCCTCCATCTGTCTTTCTCTCCCTCTCTCCCTTTCCATTCTAACTGCCTTTCCCTCACTTCCTCCCCCTCTTACATTCTTTCCATTCTCTCCATTGAGGCAGCAGTATTTTTAACACAAGTGATTTCAGTCTAATTATATAATATAAAATATAATAACGCCCGCCTTAAAGCAATATGTGTATACTACAATGTATATAAAATGTATGTAACAGCCATTGTACTATGTTTATATTATTGTGTACATGTTTAATAATGTTATGTGAATGTATTACGTAATTTAATAATGTAGGATCTGTGAGAATAGAGGCTGAAAGTTGCTAACAATGAGGTAACAATGACATAACCTTGAGGCAATAATGAATTGGAAAGTGTAATAATGCTACTAGTAATTCTTGGAAACAGTAATATAATATTTAAAAGTTTATAAATAGCCAATCAAATACTAGAAAAGCTGAAAGTTAAATAAAAGTATTTCATTGAAGTAAATTAGCCAATCAGAGACGTGAAATAAAAAAAATTACAAATTTAAGCGGTAAACGCCAGTCGCTATAAGGCAACGTACCTGAGCAGTTCGTTCGCTCGGTACGTATTCAGTGTGAGACATATAAAATTCATTACGGCGAGAATATTATAAAGTTTACGTGTTAAAAAGTACAAGTAATTAATAATCACACAGCTCTCTATATTTTAGTGTTATTTAATATATAGTGTTAATAATAATATATAGTGAAGTGTTATTTAATCGTGTCAAGGATTAATAAAAGGAGTGAAATAAAAATTATAATTTGTGCAAGCCTACATTCTTTAGCCGCATCACCCCCTGCTAAGAGATACATGTTTCACAAAGTAATATTGACGCAGCCGAGGCAAACATAAATATATATATATATATATAATATTTAAAGAAACATTAAAATACAAAGTTGATTTTTAAACGTGAGGGCGAAGACCACCGGAAAGTGAACGTTGGGGCGAAGGCCACCGGAAAGTGAACGTTGGGGCGAAGGCCACCGGAAACTTTGTACCATACGTGGGGCAGTTACTTCATCAAGTTTGGCTCCCCAACAGTGGAACTACAATACAATACAACTCCTTCAAATTGGCATCAAAACAGGGGGCTACTACAACATTCTCAAATTGGAGCCTAAGCGTGGGGCTAATAACAAAGACAATACTCCTACTTCAAATTGACGCCCAAAGCGTGGTGCTAATAACATAAAGACAGTATACTCCTTCACCATGCAACCTACAGTCGAGTACACGGAAACATGGCGATGCTTTTGGTTTCCCATAGTGTTTTTCTTTATTTAATGTTGGCAGAAGTTCCTCATCATTTGTGCTCCACACCAGCCCTAGATGGGCCAACCTCTTATTGGTTTGAATTAAAATCCGACACACGCATTAGCCTATGAACAAAGGTAAGCCCTAGGTGAGCGACGAAATGGGAGGAGTACGTAAACAATTCACCTGAGTGCCTGGAAGGCATGCTTCGCAACGACGGTCCACAATAGCTCCTGGATGAGTTCTTGTCATATTGGTTTGATGTCAAAAGTCTGGCTCTCAAACATTAACCTATGAACACAGGTCGGTTTCAGGCTCGGTAGCGAAGGAAAAAGGGGGAGTAAGACAAGCATTAAGTGGAGTACTAGAACCAGGTAAGGGTTGGGTCTGGGCGTGGCAGCGGCGGTTTAGTATTTCCTTACCGACATAAATACAGCACTATTCCATGCACTCGATAGTACGTATCATGTAACGTCTTGGAAACCAGTAATAATAAAACTATTTTTTCTGCGGTGTTAAAAACTAAAACATAAATAAAACAGTACAAGTAATAACAGTAATAATAATACACAAATGTATGCCACTTCCTTATGTTTGCAATGCGATAGGCGCTAAACTGCTTCTCGTGATAACCGGTTTATGTATATGCATAACAGTACAGAAAAAAGTTGTTTTTGCAACGCTCTCTATATGGTCAATGACCTTCGAGAGAACCTCGTTCCACCAAGCGATGACTGGACACATTTATTAGCTAGAGGCATCCAGCAGGCGGGTCCTTACCTTCGAAAATAAGGTGCCATGAGGATGGCGATGGGATGAGGGCCTCGGGAGTCACGCTGGGGATACTTGCATGAGCTGAAAGCTTCTAATAACCCGTATGTAAGAAGCTTTTGCTGTATCTTCTTTGGATATTCCAAATGAGTTCATTGCCACTGTATGCTAAATAATTATATAAAGAGAGACATTTGCGCCATTCAGTGTCAGGCGTGCGAAAAAACACCACAAATGAATAAGGCTGGCTGATGTCTGAATATCGCCAACCACATTCATTTGTTACTGATGTTTGCGAAAGAAAATTAGAAAGTTAGAATAGCAAAACGCCGTCAATTTTCTGAGATTTGAAGAACAGAGTTTCAATGGAGCTCTTAAGAGGGTTAGAGTAAACAAGATCATTGCTTTTATTTTGGCATTATTCATGTATAGAGAGAAAGTGTGTACAAGACACAGTAGTAGGTATTGTTGCAAATTCAACTCTATACTTTATTCAGCATTAAATATTATTACAAAACTCATATGTATTATTTATTGCAATTTTAATTAGGTATCTAGGTATCGATTTTTACGATTCCTGATGTAATACTTTAAAATATTGTGGCGCAGCGGCTGTGGCCCAAACTTCAGGTGGTCGGCGCCGGACAGTCGGAAATAAAACAAAGATAAGTAGCGCACTCGCCCAACGTAAACACTGAAAGCGCTATTGTCAGATAACCAGAATCTTCTGGATGTTTCCCCTTCTAGAACTTTCTGGAACACTAATCAGACGTTATATAAGCCCGCGCTCTGGCGAGCGAGTTAGCGAGTGTGTTTCGTGTGCGACGAAAGGTGCTGTTCTCTAAATGTGTTTGTGACGACTACTATGACGTGCAGTGAGTGCGGCTATTGCAGGAGAGATTGGAAAAGTCTTGTGTTCGACTCCCCAGCGAGTGAACCATCCGGAAGATGAGGCTGCGTCGTGTGTATTTTATTACGCCGTTGCGTCACGAAGCAAGTGAAGTGACACAGAAAATTGAACAAGTTCACATTAGTGAAGTGTGAACTAAGTGAAGTCCCAATGAAAATTTAACTAGATCAAAACAGTGACAGTGAGAACTAAGTGAGGTGACAGTGAAAACTGGGCAAACTCACAATATCAAAACGCATTCATGCAACGCCGGGTAAGACAGCTAGTATTATATAATTTGTTGAGGTTGTGTAAACCGTAAGAGATAGACAAAAACTTACTACACAACAAAACTAGGCCTCATTAAAACACACAATTTATGTGAGTTTTGTTTGGCATTTACCATTTCCGAGATTTTCCTTGTTTTTGCAAAAGCTCCATGTCATGGAGGTATCCGTATCACAATTGCAGTGTGTTGCTCCATGCCATGATACATAAAAGATGACTTTCTGCATCCTTCATGTAACGGGTACGTATAGCTTAAGGGCAGATTAAAAGCTCTATCATGTCAATGTTAAATCTGCTAAATTCATGACCAGGCATAGGAATTCTTAAGCAGTTGCCTACAAGTTATCAACACTCAAACCATTATCACTACAAAGAACGTAAATAGCGGTCAAGGGTCACTGACAGGCAGGTAAAACGCGGTCTGAATGCTGTCTGCAGAAGCCAAAATACTGTACAGAGACGGGGTGGTTTGTTACCTGCGACGTCCCTGCTATATTCTAGCAATAGTCCAACTTCATTTCCTTCCGTCCTGACTTTAATGAGTAAAATTCCTCTGCCTGTTCATGACCTATCAGGTTAGAAGTATTTAAGATATCAGACTGAAAGCGTTACAGGATGTAGGTGAATGCCTTCTAAGTACACTGATATGATTTTATCCAATAAGTGTTTTTATTAAGGAAGTTAGAAATATTTTCCCAATTATACCATCCTTGGATTAAAATTAACCACCTATAATTTTTTTAAAAAACAACTAAACGTCTTATTGACCCAAAGTACAGTGCTTCTACTGCACACCGCGGCCTCTGAACGACGGCTTACGCACCGGCTGCTACAGCTTGAACTCCCGCGCAACCGTTACCATAGTTAGTTATAATTACAAGGATAATAAACACATATCTTATAAGAAATGTCGCAAATGTCCTCTACCCACACATTTCTGCATCTTTTCACGAAATTTTAGTTTACACCCGAAAGTTCGTATTTGAAATTGAATGAATTTCTCGCCTGATGTTTCTTCTAATGTATAGGGTTTGCTGTATACGTTTCATTTTTCACGTGATCATCAATGTCGGGTAAATTTCTGTAATTGGATTTTGTGAAATGATAATGATAAAATAACTACCTATGCTTAATGTTCTTCTCTGACAAAGCATGATTCCATTTACATGGTTATGTTCTGTCGTAAAATAACAGTACTGAAGCACAGAGAGACCCGATTTTACACTTGAGATTCCTTTGCATGGCGCGAAAATTGCTGTGTGTGGTGTGCAGTAAATGCATAAGGAATAATAGGACCTATATTTTCTGAACAAACAATAAGTGCAGAGATGTATACAAATGATCTACTCGCCATTTTTTGAATAGCTAAGCGACATTAAATGCCAGTCTGGGTATTTTCAGCAAGACATTTGCTACCGCGCATATAGCTGATGAGGCATTCAGTTTAATTCAGGAAATTTTTTGAAGACAGGGTAATAACTAGGGGATTCTGACCCTTAAGATCCCCTGATTTAATTGTTATTATACGACTTTTATCTATGGGAACTTGAAAAATAAAGTGTATGGAGGAGAAAAAATACGTTGAAGGAACTAAAGGGCAACATCAGGCGAGAAATTCACCCAATTTTAGATACTGAACTCTCGAATGTGAATAAAAATTCCTGAAAACATACCAGAAATGTGTCGATAGAAAAGGACAACATTTCCAACATCTCTGTGCTAATTATCATTGTGATTGTAACTGTGAGAATGTAAGTCTGTTGCACGGATATTATAACTGTTTCGGCGGGAGTCCGGGCTGCGGTGGCCGGCGCGCGAGACGCCTTGCGGTGGCCGCAGTATGAAGGAAAAGCACTGTAGATCCACAATATGACCTACAGGTTGCTTATGTCACCATAAAATGTAATTTAGCTGTCTTAAGTCTGGGTAATTTATACCAGAAAATGTCATTCATAGAAAAAGCTGTTCAAGGCAAAAATGGAGAAAACAAATTCTCATATATTTACAAAGAAAGAAGCCACATAGATTAAGAATACAGGAGCTTCCATACGTAACAATAGTATCAATTTGTAGAGCAAACCTTTCCTTAAAAGATATACCAAAGTTTACCTCTCTATTCCAAAGTGTGCAGGAGCTATGATTCTTTTTCCCTCTAAAGTGGTGCAGTATTTACAGTACAAAATGGCAAATGCAGTAGGACCATGTTAAAAATATATTATAAAATACAAATATTGTGTCTACAGCGATAAAATGTATATCAAATTAAAGATGAAATTCCAATTTATAAGTATGCATAAAAAATAAAAATTTTATTTTCTGGCACTTAGTCTCCCCATAATTAGTACCACTAGAAGCAAAACATTTATATTGTGATTATGGTTAATTGGATAGGAGAGTTGCCTACTTTTTATATGATTAGTGTAATGTAAGGAATAAAATGGTAATGGACAGAGAAAGTCGTGTGAATTCTCACACGACATTTTTAATTAATTCTTTACTGGCTTAGTTCGCCCTTGGGTTCTTCATAACCTCACTTTCGTACTTATCGCAGATATCCCGGCCTCACACATCTCCGCCTACTTTATCCGTTTCCTTCTGCCCCGACATATTTAGCGTTAAATTTCTTGTCCTTGTAACCTGATTCACTTTGTCCTCCTATTAGTTAGGTTTTGTCCTCGTTTCTTCTCATATTGTGGTATGCATTTCGAGATCTGTTTCCCTAATTTTTCACCCTGCACGCGATTCATACACATTTAGTTATCTCCAAATTCTAGATCAAGGCTTCATCACTCGTTTTATCGTACATTTTGCATATTTTTGCCTTGAGATACTTCCCAAGCTCAGTCTTGCGTGACTATCACTGGTATGTTCGTATTCATGTTTCAAAACCTTCATTTGTAGCCTTGTCAAAAATTAAAACTGTTACTTTACAATTTTAAATAACTACTAAACAATCGATCTATATTGGTATAGAATTTACTGTCCTTCATATCTCGCAATTTCGGCTCTGTTTCGAATATTGACGTCAGCAGATTACTTTAACTCTTGTTATGTATTGGGCTTCTTATGACATTCAAGCCCTTTAAAAGGGTAGGGGGCAGACTAAAACTTCTAAAAATTCACGAATTGACTCAGATAACGTTCGAAATGGGTAATAATTTTACTGGCGAACACCGTATTTCTGCCTCTGCCGTCGCGTGGCAGTGCTTGGGCTTCTCAACTCAGAGGTCCGAGGTTCAATTCCTGGCTGGGGAAGTTTTCTTTAAGCAGAATCATTTCCTATCCCCCACAGAGTCTGGCAGTACGAACGTGGGAGTGAATATGACTATATTTAACGGCTAAAACTGTTATAAACCAAGTTCAGAAAATCTACAGTTCGGTGATCAGCAATACTATCAGCTGTTTCTAGTCAACATCCTTGGTATGACCATACAAGTTAAAGGGGGCTATACAAATGAAATCATTTTAAAAATCCTCAGATTTTGAAATATTAATATTGCAGGACAATGGATGAAATCGAGTTATTCTTTTGAGAAATGCATTAATTTGATTAGTACACCAATCTCTAAAAATGCTCAAGCGTTTAACAGTTTATTTACTGGTAATACTTAGAGGATACATGGAAATTTCGAAGTTTATAAAACCAAAGGAGATAGATATAATATTTGTGATTCCTTTAAATTTCAGTGCATACTGATGTGAAATTCCAGCAATGAAGAAGAGCACAAAGCAGTTAAAACAATACATTTTAAATCCATATAGTGTTAGATTCAATAATGTCCTTCTAATCTATATTAACATAAAGAGAGAAAATGTGTGTGTGTTAATGCCGCAAACCAGTAAACTATTCTAACTTCATTTCCTAAACGATTTACAAAGAGTGTATACTGGAATATGAACATCTTGGAATCTTACTAGTAAAAACTCTGATGTGTTACACTCACATGACTTTCTCTACTCTTGTACAAACTATTTTTACAAACGCTTATTCTCCACCTACTTCGTGTTAAACGAGATAAATATTTGCAGAAACTATCTTATTGCTAATTTTCTTGTAGGTGCAAGGGGAATATGGTAGGCTTTAAGCGATAGTCAAATCTTTTAAGAGCTGGTTGCTATGTAGAGCACTCTATTCTCTATGCAGGTAAGGACATAAAAAAGCCAAACAATAACGAATTCCCATTTGAGAAAAAGTATAAGTATTGGAAAGTTCAAACAAGTAGCAAGAAATATATCGGAAATGCTTCACTCCACAAAAAAATATACTCGACATAAATTGTGAGTTTTAACAAGCTCTACATTTTTTGTGTAGAAACATTTTGTTTATCTCGTACGGTTTACCAGTTATAGCCATTCAGAATGAAGAGGACTTTTAGGAACATTCCCAGAAAATTCAAGATATACATTTTAGTTGTCATAAAAATATCTTAAATATGTCACATTTTAAACACAACCATTAGAAATATTTTTGAGAAAATCAAAATTTTCGAAAAAATGTTTCATGTAAAGGGTAGTCTGGGGTGAGGGGGTTTTCTTGAAAATGTTCGTGTCGCATCTTTGAAAGATACTGATCCTAAATACCAAGTTTGGTATTTATCTGATTTTTCGTTTTTGAGTTATGCTGTTCACAGACACATAGATACACACACACACACACACACACACACACACACACTGACGCACACACGGACCTTTTTCTTAGAGTGCTTTTTTAGATTCAGGGGGCCTCAAAACATGAATATCTGGTGAGATCTCGATATAGAATTTTTGAGTGGAATGTATTACTTCCTTTACCTTTACTTAACTATACGTAGTAGAAAAAGTAAAAAAAAAAAAAAAAAAAAATGCACACAAAAAACAACAACACATTCGAAGAAGGCTTTGACTGAGAATGCCATGACGTAGAAAATAGTTGTTACTCCATAGAATGCTTGTAAAAATAAGGTAAATTTTTTTCATTTTTCATTCCAAGCAATAGCTATGAATGATTTGGTCACAAAGAGTTACAATCAGATTCTGCTTATAGCGGTAAGATATGTGTGTAGTTCTTACTTATTGACATTTTACTCAAATACTTTTGTTGTATAACAGGATGCAGCATTAAACATTTCAGTAAGTTGTACCCAAATTCCACGGAATGATATAATGAAATTTCTGGATGCCAAAAGTTAGAAAGTTTTATTATATTCCCTTTGTGTATTGTAATTACACCAAAAGAGAAAATTGTGTTCAGCAAAACATCAGAAGTATTCAACGGACATTTATAATTAACAACTGAGAATCCTCAATGATTGTTCTTGCGTATTTCTTTCTCTACTGCTTACCTATAGTAATTAGAGGAAGCATTGTATTCTACCCAAAAATTCGATACCGAGATTTCACCAAGAATACACGCTTTGAGACCCCCTGAATCCAAAATAAAATTTAGAAAAAGGTTCGTTTGTGTATTGTGTGAATAGCATAACTCAAAAACAAAAGTCAAGAAAATCTCCTCACCCCAAACTACCTTTTACATGGAACATTTTTCTGAAATTTTTATTTTCTAAAACATGCTCTAACAATTTTCATTACAATACCATATATTAATGATATTTACATGACAAATAAAATGTACATCCTAAATTTTCTGGGAATAGCCTGTGAAGTCCTTTTCATTCGGAAGGAATTTTGTATAATCTTGTATAACTAGTAAACGTTAAGCGATAGAAGAAAACGTACTGCACAAGAAATGTAGATGTGTTTAAAACACACAATTTATTTCAAATAACCTTTTCGTGGCATAAGCCATTTCCGAGATATCCGTTATTAAAGGTTCGAATTGTTCATTACTTGGTCCTTCTTTGAAGTTCTTTCAACATTCAGTTGTTTCTCGCGATGTCATGGAAACAGTATGGAATTTTAAGGCCAGCATTTAGCGTCCAGTTCTTAAACATTTGACTATCGTTCCCTTTGTATCTGTAACGAAATGTGTAATGCAGCTATTTTTGTAAAGGTTTATTTGGATTAGAATGAAGTAGATAGAAAAATAAGCTTTAGTAAGGAAAGTAGTATACCTACTAATAAGCGACAGAAGCAAGAGAAAGTCATGTGAATGTAACATATCAGACTTTTCCCTCGCGTCCGTATAAAGGGAATAGAATTTCAAAGCCATCAGATAGCGAATCCTTCTTAAAAGATTTGGCTATCGCGTAAAGCCTGCTGTATTCCCAAAACCTCCTTGTACCTGTAAGGAAATATACAACATTTCTGTTTCTGTAAATGCCTATCTAGATTAACATGAAGTAAAGTGAGGAATTAGGGTTTGTAATAATAGTTTATTGAAGCATCAGTAGAGAAAGTCATGTGAATGTAACATAATATGTTTTCTGTTATTGTTTACTTGTTTATTTTTTGTGTGTTGTTACTTTCGAGGTTTATATCCAAACTTAACCACAATTACATTTACACAGGTACACACACGCATGCCCTACACGGGACTCGAATCTGCAGTCCCCTGTGACACGGAGTATCTAAGCGCCCTAGCAAGCGCGGCCACAGGAACCAGCTAAAACCCTTGGTCAGAATGGCCATTCATCTCATATTATGAACCTGAGACCTCCCGAAGGGTCTTGGTTTGCACAGAGATTCGTATGGAGAATTTTTAAATCTTCAGGTTTTGCTGTTTTGTGAATCCCACCGACCAAAGTACTCCCCTGAGTTTACAACATTTTAGCTAGGTAGAGGAAGTATTGTATTCCACACAAAAATTCGATATTCAGATTTAGCCGGAGACATGTTTTGGGTTTTTCTGTATAAAAACTAGAAAGAGGTCCGCGCGCGCCTGTGTAGAACACAACTATAAACAGAAATGTTAGATACGAGGCGTGTTTTGAAAGTAAGTACCGAAATTTTTTTAAAAAATAACAGAACATTATTTTCCAAATACTTTATTGTCATTCATTACCTTACACCTTATACTACTTCTCCACTTGGTCACCGCCATTATTTGTAACGGGAAACCGGTTTTTGTATGCTTTCGTCAAAGAATGTTGCCGCCTGTGATGGAAGCCAAGTCTGCACTTATTGTTTCATATCATCATCGTCTTTGAAATGTTTTCCCCAAGGAATTTCTTCACATGAAGAAGCAGATGAAAATCGCTGGGTGCCAAATCCGGACTGTAAAGAGGGTGGTCGAATTGTTCCCAACCAAATGATGCAATCAGATCTTGAGTTTGTTTGACTGTGTGTGGCCGAGCATTGTCACTCATTATTGTTTTCCTATAAGCCTCACACAAATAGCGATGAATGTTTGCCGGCGTAACATTTCTCGCGTTCAAAAAAATTCTCTGTTCTGAGTTCACAGTCGGCGGGTCATTTGATTGTTTTGAGCATTTCGAAATGCTCTAATAACAGGAAAACACATAATGACGATCGCTCATAGCTGCGTCTGGCTTCCTAATGAATGGAGGAAGTGATCACGCATGCTCAAAATCACACTGCAGCGCTGCAACGGCAAAATATTAAAACGGTATTCACTTTAAAAATACCCCTTGTACCAAAATTGGTATATAAGTTCAATATTTTCCTAGGATGCGACATGAAGATTTTCAAGAAAATCCCCTCCACAAAACTATCCTTTACATGTGACACGATGATGATGTGAAACAATAAATGCAGACTTGGATTCCATCACAGGCGGCAACATTCTTTGACGAATGCATACAAAAACCGGTTTCCCGTTACGACAGGTAACGGCGGTGACCAAGTGGATAGGTAGTATAAGGTGTAAAGTAATGAATGACAATAAATTATTTGGAAAATAATGTTCTGTTATTTTTTAAAAAAAATATCGGTACTTACTTTCAAAACACGCCTCGTATCTAACATTTCCGTTTATAGTTATGTTCTACACAGGCGCGCGCGGACCTCTTTCTAGTATTTTATACAGAAAAACCCAAAACATGTCTCCGGCTAATCTGAATATCGAATTTTTGTGTGGAATACAATACTTCCTCTACCTAGCTAAAATGTTGTAAACTCAGGGCAGTACTTTGATCGGTGGGATTCACAAAACAGCAAAACCTAAAGATTTAAAAATTCTCCATATGAATCTCTGTGCAAACCAAGACCCTTCGGGAGGTCTCAGGTTCATAATATGAGATGAATGGCCATTCCGACCAAGGGTTTTAGCTGGTTCCTGTGGCCGCGCTTGCTAGGGCGCTTAGATGCTACGTGTCACATGTAAATTATTCGATATTTTTCATTTTTTTTAAAACGGCTGTAACGACTTTGATTAAATTTTCACATATTCAATGTACTGATATGATAAATAATATATAGGTATATATATATTTAATTATTTGTGAATATCCTGTGAACATTCCTTTATTTGATTGAATTTGGAATAATTTTGTATAACAAGGATATCCTAACAGATAGACAAAATTTTACTAAAGAAATAATGTTGAGCTCATTTAAACACACAATTTCTGTTAAATATTTTTTTCATAGCGTTAGCTGTTTTCGAAATATTCCAAGTTGCAAGTTTGGGTTTTTCTTAGTCATCAGTGAACATGCTTGGAAGTTTGCGATTACTCCGTTTTCCCCCCATCTAGTCTTTCCACTGCAAGATTTTGTTACCACGAATAAATATTTGAACAGTGTTTCCATATGTTGTAATCTTTTTGCTTAATTTGAAACAATTCCTAGATAAACATTTATCGTGGTTAACATAACAAGCATAAAAATAGTTTTTTATGTGGCTACTGTGATATAATGTGTCACTGGTACAGAAAGCCTTGTGAACGTAACCTTCCAGATTAGCTGTTACGTTAATCCCGGGTTACTTTGCGCCTGGTATTAAGATCCAGTAGGCAGTGACTTGAAATAAAAACTTTCCCCAAAACATTTCCTTCCGTATGTTTGCTGCACTGATATCGATCGTACAGTGTTTTGTTGCCTGGAAACGGAAATAGCTGATGTTGCAGTAGCAATGTCGAAAGAAGTTCAGCTTGCTAATGTGCGTTTCGAGGTTCACGGTAAAGTACAAGGTGTATTCTTCAGAAAACACACTCAGCACAAGGCTAAAGAACTAGGACTTAATGGCTGGTGCATGAACACTGAGAAAGGCACCGTTGTTGGAGAACTGGAAGGTGTACCAGGCAAGATTGAAGAGATGAAGCAGTGGTTGAAGAGCAAAGGAAGTCCAAAATCGAAAATCGAAAAGGCTGAATTCCAGGGAGAAAAATTAATCGAGAGATTCAGTTTCAGTGACTTTAACATTCGTAAATAAGTGTTAGGTTGTTTTCTTCCAAGATGTTTAAATTATCATTACTCTTGTTTGCATTTACCAAGTTTGTTTTGTGTTTAAATACTCCATACAGTTGGAAACAATTACGGTATTAAACTATGTGAGGAAAACATTTTAAACAAATTATAATAATAACAATATTTTGTGCAATATACTGTTTGTTTTTTAATCTTTCGTTTTCATTAACACGAGTGGGTGGTAAAAAGGTTTTAATATATAAAAAACGATGTTTCCTTTTAAGGTTAAGTGCAGGTTCTACTTTACGAACAGACTTATATGTTTTTAAGGTTATCGATTGGTCATTTGAAAGCTGGCGTTTTATTTCATTCCCTGTTTTCTCGTATTTAAAATGTTCAGCATTTGGCACTCGTTGAAACAGTGCAAGGACGAAAGTTGTGAAGTAATTAACTTGAAATTTGCCACAGTTGTTGTTGAATGTTTAATGAAACGATGACAGCGTCTTTTTATATGTGTGATTTTTCACAGCCATCTGTATAGAAAATATCAATATTTAAAAAGCACTCGATGTGAATTATTATAACCTTTTCTCCTTGAATTCAGAAAAAAGTAATTGAAAACGCGGCATATGTTCAATTTTAGGTACATATTTAAGGAACCTGTTGCATTTTGATTTATTTATTTAAAAGAGAAAAATTTGTAATTATGGAAACTTTATGAAACATTAAGTTAATATAATTATTAATTACTTAAATCTATTCAAGATGCAGTAGTTAATTATACGCTGTGGATATTGTGGTAAGGCATTAAAGAATTTTGAATCCAAATTATGGATCATCGTTAATTTTAAAATGCTAATGCTTAAGCTATTTCAAATAGATTATGATAGTGCATGGAGACATATAAAAAGCTGTAATTGAATCAAGACTGACCTCTTTGGAGAAGGGAGAATTCATTAGCGTATTAACTTGCTATGGTGCTATAAATGGCATTAAATGTGGATCCAATGAAAACATGAAGTATTTATATATCATAAAATGGTGTGACTTTGCCTCTATAGGTTAACCTTGTTCCAAATGCCGTTTTGCTTTCGCTACCACACAGCTACAGTAGGCAGAGGAAGAACTGCACTTCAACAAAAAAAATCAGTATAGAGATTTCATGGGAATTTGATATTTTGAGGTCTCCTAATTAAAAAAATCTTCTTAGAAACAGAACCGCGCGCGCGTATGTATGTACAACAGCTAACTCAAAAATGAAATGTGGGATAAATGCCTACCAAACGGTATTTAAATTTAGCATCTTCCAAGGAAGCAGCAACCAAAGTTTTTCAAGAATATTTCCACCCCAAACTACTCTTTATATGGACAAATTTTAGCTAGTTTTCTTCCCTCAAAAATGACTCTAACCATGTTGATTAAATTACGAAGTGTTTAGGATATTTGCATGCCATCTTCATTTTCTGTGAATAGCCTGTGAAGCCCTCTTCATTCTGAATATTTTTAACATAATTTTGTGCACCTAACTTATAAAACATAATAAACATACAAAACCCTGCTATAGGATAAATGTGTGTCCTTGAAATATTTTAGGCATTAAACATCACTGAGATATGTTTTGCTGTTGGTTTTAGTTAATAAATTTTTAAGCTCTGAGTCACCATTCGTTTGTTTCTCGTGATGTAATGCAAAGAGAATGGAGTTTCAAAGGCAGCATATAGTGACCCACGTTTTAAACATATGACTATCGCTTCAGTCTCTTGTATCTGCAAACGGCTATACTCGTTCAACGAAAGTAAGCTTTTGTAAGAAGCAAAGAGACCACATTCAGCTCAGAGAGTTGAAGTAAGAAAGGTTTGACGTACATTGACAGTAAACAAAAAAATCTGATGTGTTACACTCACATGACTTTCTCTACTCTTGTACAAACTATTTTTACAAACGCTTATTCTCCATATGCTTCATGTTAATCGAGATATCGAGATGTCAATCTTATTGGTAATTTTCATGTAGATGCAAGGGGAATTGGTAGGTTTTAAGCGATAGTCAAATCTTTTAAACGCTGGTTGCTATGTGGCGCATTCCATTCTCTTTGCATGTCCAGGACATAATGAATAACGAATTTGAGAAAAAGTATAAGTATTGGAAAATTTAAGGGAATAACAAGCAATATCTCGAAAACGGTTCACTCAACAAAAAATGTATATGACATAAATTGTGTATTTTAACGCGATCTACATTTTCTATGAAGTAAAATTTTGTCTATCTCTTATGGTTTACCAGTTATGCAAAAGTCGTTCACAATGAAGAACACTTTTGGAGACATTCCCAGAAAATTCGAGATATACATTTCATTTGTCATGAAAATACCTTAAACATATGACATTTTAATCAAAATCGTTAGAGCCATTTTTGAGAAAATTAAAATGTTCGAAAAATGTTTCATGTAAAGGGTACTCTGGGGTGGGGGGATTTTCTTGAAAACCTTCGTGTCGCAACTCTGGAAGATACTGAACCTAAATACCAAGTTTGGTGTTTATTCGACTGTTCGTTTCTGAGTTATGCTGTTCACAGACACACAGACACACACACGGACATGTTTCCAAAAATGCTTTTTTTTGGATTCAGGGAGTCTCAAAACATGTATTTCCGGTGAAATCTTGGTATCGAATTTTTGGGTGGAATACAATACTTCCCCTACTTACTATACGTAGTAGAGAAAGTAAAAATGCAACAGGAATTTGGTGAATTACTTCCCTTGAGAGGACAAGGTCAGTAACGTTTGAAGATCACCCAGTTTGATTACCTCTCACGAGAGACAGAGAGGAACTAATATTTCTTGTCACGTGACGAGCTGCAGTTTACCTAATGATTTCCTCATGGGAACAGCATGTAAATCAGTCTCGGAAGTACATACTGGTTTCCACGCATGCAACCAAAACAAAACAAGATCTATGGAAGTTGTTAGTAAATTGTCGAGCTGTTATGAGAGTATCTGTGCACGTGTCTCTCCATGTGGGGTAGAGAATAGCAGCTGCACAGAGCTAGCAGTTTAAATCAGGAAGTTTTGCAATCCGGGCAGAGCAATTTTAAAACACATGCACTAAACTGTGGACATTCGACTTAGTTCTGATAACACCAACCTAAGTTAATTACATTTTTACTTTCCCTACACGTACCTAGTAAGTGGGGGAAGTATTTAATTCCACCCTCAATATTCGATATCGAGATTTCACCGGAAATGCATATTTTGGGACCCCCTAAATACAAAAAGGCATTTTTAGAAAAATATTTTCGTATGTCTCTGTCTATGAACAGCACAAGTCAAAAACGAAAAGTCGGATAAATACCAAACTTGGTATTTAGTGCAGCATCTTCCAAGAATCCGACACGAAGATTTTCAGGAAAAACCTACCAACCCAAATATTTATTTTTTATTTTCTCAAAAATTGCCCTAAAGATTGTGATTAAAATACCATTTCTTTAAGATATTTCATGATAAATAAAATGCATTTTAACTGTAAGCTCTGTTTTACTTTATTGCTGCAAGAGCTCGTAACTATGACCATTGAATTTGTTCTTCTACACACCCAAACATTTGAATATTATTTCCATATGTTTTGTGTAACTAAGCATTTCATGATTCTTTGAAATCCTTTCACGTAACGTGGGTAGAAGAATCACTGTTTACATGAATGTTGTAATATGCGAAATGAAAATGAAAGTGCGGCCGTGGTACGCGCACCACAATATAAGAACCAAGGGTCGCCCGGCTGCAAGTACGGAAGCGATTGCTCGTAAATCCATCAGCTGCTGGAGGGTCGAAGTTCGGTCCACTGTCGCGAGATTCAGACTTCGAACTGCATCTTGTGGAAAGGTTTCAAAGAGGAAAAGTACAGGGCTTTGGTCAAAGAGTACAGGGGTAACAACCTGGGTCATCTTTTCCTTCATTTTTTGTGTACGACCTTAATAAATATCCCCGATGTCACTAAGGATGAGCTTTACATCTGCAGAGCTGAAGTTTCACTATACGATAAAGTGGAGTAATGTAACAGTGGGAGCTATGAAAATATCTGCAGTTCTTTGGTGGAGGCCATGCAAATGAACAGTAATGCAATCTGGTGGAAACTAGTGCATATGGTTGATGGGAGTAAACTATTTGTTTTATTTGCCTTGGGAAAAAATAACCTCCTCAGATGAGCATTTGTTTCGTGATTGTTAAAGGAAACACAACAATACAACGATGCCGTTAAATGTATATTGCAACATGATGCTAAATTTAAAAGAGCTCACCTCTGTGGTGTAGGGAAGTCCCGAATTCGAATCTTGGTTAGAACAGGTTACCTGGGTAAGAATTTTATCAGGGTTTTTCCACCCACTTTTACCTTGGGCTTTTCGTGGTTTTCCCTGGTCGATAGGTGAATCCTGGGGTGGTTTCTCAACTACCACGGTTTTCTTTCGTAATTTTCCTTTCATTCCGTTACCTTCTCATCTTTCAGGTTTACAAATTATTTGCGAACGCTCTTTAACTACTATGGTCTTTAGCGTCCCATTCTATATTGGGCGTGAAAGACCGGTAATTTTGCTCAGAGGCCTCTTTATCAGGCTTGAGGTTCTTTTACGTGCCGTAAATCTACCGCTTTACTTCCCTTCCGAAGGAAGCTATGCTAAGGGTTTTCACGCCGGAAATAAATCCATCGCCCTCTGTCGGGTTTGAACCCGCGACCTCGGTAACTAGAGGCTAGCATGGTACCACTAGGCCACGGAAGACATCTTTCAGGTGTGCTTCTAGGTTTCGTGGCGTATGGCGGTGCCGGACAGATGGCGTGGATTGTTGCTCAAAGCAAGGAGTACTCCCCGTGAACACTAGAGGACTGTTTGGTTGAGGGTCTTTCATCGTTCTCTCTTGGCTGCTCCAGCAGTGGGATGGGTCTTTGAGCTTGGAACTATTAGGGAGTTCCGCGCGTCTTGTGGCCTGTCGCTACGGCCTGTAGCCTCCTATGGTTCCTTCATTTCATCCCTTCCTTTTGGGGGGTGCTAGTCATAATATAGATATCTCTGTAGGTCGCAGTGCGCGAGTTGTCCCTTTCTGTTGTAAAAACCTATACGTAGGTATAACTCTATGCTCTAGGAACCCCAGGCCCATTTGAGCATTATTTCAGCCATTTCGTTCATTCATCGTCCGATATGACCGTCCGAATAAAGGGTGTTAATTAATCTTCAAAGCAAGCAAGAGATACATCCTAATGGATAATTGGCCCTTGAGAAACCCAAAATTATCTATTCTCACTTTGCACATTATTTTGGGGTTGGTTAACGTTTTCTCTCTCAAAATCCTGAATATTCCTCAGACATGAAGCACACAAATGCATACATATACCTAATTGTTTTCCTTTACAAAAGTGGAAATCCTAAAATCCTATGCCTAAAATAGCAACCATTGCGAATTATTTCACTAAATGGACTAATAGGCTTCTCACAAACTGATTTGTTTTTGTCTAATCCAAATCACAGCACTGTTAGTTGTAATTCCAAAATAACAGTCCTACTAACGCTGTCATTCGAGTATTTTTGTAAACTGTTTCAAAAGTAGCACTGTGATCTTAGAGAGTACGTTACGTTACAGCACAACACTTACAAGTATGTACATAAGACCTTGGAACCGCCCATGTCGTCCTCCGTGGTCTAGGGGTGCCATGACCGGTTCAAACCCGGCGGAGGGCGATGGATTTCTCGGGCGTACCGCCCCGCTTCCAAGTTCTAATACAGGGCAACACCCATTTAAAAGCTTCCGGCCAGTCAAGTTTAATTATGAAATTGGGATCTAGCGATACACATGCGAAAGGTAACCACCTAGATGCCGTTTTGGAACATAAACTATTCGCATCGTGAAAACTGACATATGACGATAGCTACGATGACTATGGATGTGAATTTCTTTAACTTGACTTAGGTAAACGGTAATTATAAGTATATAGACGTATCATTAACAGTATGTTAAACATTCGTGCCTGCCTGGAAGGGGGGGGGAAAGGATAGGGGAGCATTCCAATATTATTGTGAACGGCACGAAGAATCACGACTTGAGCAAAAGAACCTGGGACACGTAAATAAAGGTGCATCAATAGCATCTTGGTGTTACGTTCTGCGTAAATAGTTGTAGACGTATTTAATTGTTATTTTAGATTGGTTACTCCTTGCATGGAAAATGTTTCGTTATTTTTATATTTTCTCAAAACTGGCTAAAACGATTTTTATTAAAAGACATGTTTAAGATAGTTGCATGATTCATACAATGTATATCTTGAATTTTCTGCGAATAGCCTGTCAAGTCCTTTTCATTCTAAATTGATTTTTATATAGCTTTGTGTAACTAGTACATAAAAGACTTGATGCGATAAATTCACATGACTTTCTCTATCCTCTATCTTTATTAGTGGGTGTACAAACTATTCTTACTAAAGCTTATTTTTCTATCTACTACATTTAATCCAAGGTCGCGGGTACAAACGCGGCGGAGGGCGATGAATCTATTTCGGGCGTAAAAATCCTTAGCATGGCCTCCTTTGGAAGGGAAGTAAAGCCGGTGGTCCCGTGTCGTATGTTTATAGCACGTAAAAGAACCTCAAGCCTGGTAAATAGGCCTCTGAGCAAAATTCCGATCTTTCACGCCCAATATAGAATGGGACGCTAAGGACCACAGCAGTTAAAGAACGTCCATAAATAAAACTCAATGTAATTTTTACATTTAAGCCAAGTAAATCTTGGCAAAAATAGCTACCTTACATATTTCGTTATAAATACAAAGAGAACAGCGACAGTCAAATGTTTAAGAACTGGACGCTATATGCCGGCCTTAAAATTCCATACTGTTTCCATGACATCGCGAGAAGCATGGCGAATATGAACATCTATGGGACTTTAAAAGAAGGACAAGTATTGAACAATTCGAACCTTTAATAACGGTCACCTCGGAAATGGCTTATGCCACAAGAAAAATTATTTTAAGTAAATTGTGTAAACGAAAAGCCGGATAAATACTAAACTTGATATTTGAGTTTAATATCTTCCAAGGATGCGACACGAGGATTTTCAATAAAATCCCCCACCCCAACTACCCTTTACATGGAAACGTTTTCGAAAATTTTGATTTTGTAAAAAATAGCTCTAAGAATTTTGATTAAAATACCATATATTAAAGGTATTTACGTAACAAATAAAAGGTATATCTTGAATTTTCTGGGAATAGCCTGTAAAGTCCTCTTCATTCGGAAGGCACTCTGTATAATCTTGTGCAACTGGTAAACGTTAAGGGATAGACGAAAACATACTACGCAAGAAATGCAAATCTCTTTAAAGCACACAATTTATTTCAAATTAGTTTTTTTTGTGGCATAAGCCATTTCTGAGATATCTGCTATTAAAGATTCGAATTGTTCATTTCTTCGTCATGCTCTTAAAGTCCTGTCCACATTCAGCTGTTTCTCGTGATTGCATGGAAACAGTATGTAATTTTAAGGCTAGTGTATAGTGTCCAGTTCATAACGTTTGACTATTGCTGTTCTCTTTGTATCTATAACTAAATGTGTAATGTAGCTATTTCTGCAAAAGTTCATTTGGATTAAACCGTAGTAGATAGAAAATTAAGCTTTAGTAAGAATAATTTGTGTACCCACTAATAAACGACATAGGGTAGAGAAAGCTATGTGAACATATCACATAAAATTTTTATCATAGTATAAGTTTTTCCGAAATATTCGTAGCTGCGTTCTTGTAATTCCCAAAAGGTTATGGTTTGTAAGAATATTGATGTCTGAATTCTTTCAATTTGATGCGTGATTTGATGGTGTGGTTATGGTTATTCATTCTTCGGCTCTTGCAGAAATTGTATCTTTCTTCAAAGTCTTTCTTTCTAAACGAGAGGACATTTGCCAAACTGTCTCATTTTACGAATGTGTTTGCATACTCTGCAAATCCTCTTAAAACTGATGATAAAGACTAGCATTAAGGTCTGCATGGAAAGCTTCAGAGGCAATGTGTAGAAAAAGAAGACCACATGTCTGGTGGGAAATTATTTTCTTCTTCATGATGTATGCATCAACAATATAATCACAAAATTCATCTAACTTCTTTTCATGACGCTTGACAGCACCTAGTCCTGCTATTGATTGTGATCAGTGGGCATAGGGATTTCTAAGCACCGAAGCCAGAACGGAAGAGAATAAGTTTGAACTGTCACTGGACTACAGTCAAGGACGTCGTAGTCAACAAATCATCCCCCGTTCCTCGTACAGCCTTTTGGCGGTGGCAGATAACTCTTGTACCGGTTTTTACCTGCCTGTCACTGACCCTTGGCCTCATTTGTGGTGCAAAGGTTTGAGTGGAGTAGATAACTGCTGAAGAACTCCTATGCCTGGTGATCAGTGTGCAGCAACTTTAACCTGTGAGCAATTTGTTACTGGTGATGGTGAAATAGGAAAGTGAGTGACGGACTTCCTTGTATTGTCATTTCTTGATGAAGACGTTATTGAAAACTGTAACTTGACATATCTATTTTAAACATTTTTGACCAAAACTTATTGTCTAGGATTGACAATGTTTTAACCACACCAACCTGTATTAAGGTTGCTCAGAATACTTCACCAACCTACAAATTGTAGGAAATAACATATCCCCATTCCTCACAAATGTTTACCTATGATTTTCTAGGAATTCACTGTGACCCGTTTAGTTCTCCCCAAGTTGAAGCACCTCACTTGATGGAAAGGGGCTGTGTCAGTTGCGTCCACCTAAACTGTTTACCAAAATCAGTACGTCAGTTGCGTCCACAGCTACCTGCTTAGGTAGGTGTAGGTTCTTTGATAAGACAGAGCCAAACACTATAGAACGCATTCTGCGAGAGACACAACAAAGCACTGTTTAGAACGCTTTCTGCTGCGTCATATACAGCATAAAGGCCAAACTGGACATACGTAATAGTTCTCATTCTCAGTTGTGCACGAGCCATGGAGTCGATGACAAGTGAGAAGGGGAAGCCTTTATTTTAACCAACATTTTTTGACCTACTTATACTGTTTCAACCATACAAATTATTTGCTATTTGTTTTTTTGTTTTTTGTTAACTCGTGTTCAGTTCTTAGATTTTTATGCATAACACAGTGTAATCTTACAAAATTTCACCCATTTGTGCGGTTTAAATTAAAAATGTTAGACAATCCTAAGTCTGTAAATGGAAATGGAAATGTTTGTGCCAGAAGTTTGTGCTGGGACTAAAAATTCAAATCTTTCAGAGACGCAACTGAGTATTAGACAGAAATCCAGGGAACAACTGACGTATGATCCCAAAAAATCCAGAGAGCAACTGACGTATAAAACTGGCCGCGGGACGCAATCGCCAATCACCGGATGGAAAATGTTTGAGAATGTGCGACTCTTGGTTTTTTGCCGCATTATCTCATTGGTAACAAAAAGTGACTCGAAAAGTTATCATCAGATTTTTATATAAACATCTTGCTCCGTTTTGTTCTCTAAAAACTCCCAATAGATTTCCCACAGTTTTGGTTGCATTCCTTATCCACGGACGTAACCTAATGGCCTCCTAATCACTGTAGTTTAGCGTGGTTTAATTTTTCCTTTGGTCCACAAGGCCAGTACCTTTCTTTACCTCTTTGTCCAATTAAATCTGGGAATATGAGGTACGAGGGCAGTCCCAGAAGTACCCGACCTGACGTATATATACCGGATCTTACTTCAAACAAATTACTATGGTAAAAAGTACCATTCTTATAAAGCTTAAATTTGAAGTTTGACGATGCTACGTTGTTTAATAATGTTTGGCAGCCATCAATAGTGAACTCTCTCAGCGAATTTGTAAACATAAATAAAACTCGCCATTGTTATGTGTATTATTTCATTTGAAAGGTCTTAGTCCAACTAATATTAAAGCTGAGCTGGATTCTACTCTAGGGGAGTCTGCTCCTTCGTTTACAACAGTAAAATATTGGGTGGCAGAGTTTAAGCGAGGCCGTACGAGCTGCCAAGACGGACATCGCAGTGGTCAACCAAATGAGGTGACCACGCCAGAAATTGTGAAGAACACCCACAAAATGGTATTGGATGACCGTCGACTGAAAGTGTGCGAGCTAGCAGATATCATAGGCATTTCAAAAAGTGCTGTACATCGCACACTAACTAAAAATTTAGACATGAGAAAGCTGTGCGCAAGATGGGTGCCGCGTTTACTCACAATGAAACAAAAGCAGCGTCGTGAGTATGTTTTAGTCGAGTGCTTGTCGATGTTTCGCTGCAATAAAGCCGAGTTTTTTCGTCGATTCATAACCATTAATTGAACATGGGTTCATCCCTTTACACCTGAGACAAAGGAACAGTCAAAACTGTGGATTGAAAGGGAAGAATCAACTCCAAAGAAGGCGAAGACAGTTCCATCTGCTGACAAGTTCATGGCGTCAGTTTTTTGGGATGCGAGTGGGATAATTTTCATTGATTATCTTCAAAAAGGAAAAGCAATCAATGGCGAGTATTATGCAAACTTATTGCGGCGTTTGAATGATGAGTTAAAGTTCGAATTGCTTCCTCATGCACCCTATTCGCCAGAGTTAGGCCCCTCTGATTATTTTCTGTTTCCAAAGTTGAACAAATGGTGGTCTTTTTCCGTCCAAAAAATCAAAAGCGTCGGTGGTAAAAGATTTGCCAACAATGAAGAGGTGGAGTTTGCAGTTGATGACTATTTTGCAGAACTGGACGGTTCTCACTATAAACAGGGTATCTAAGCTATTGAACATCGCTGGGAAAAGCCTATCGAGCTGAAAGGGGACTATGTAGAGAAATAAAGAGTGAGTTTTTTTTTTCTCGACATTTTTGTGCTTTCTTTGTTAGGTGGGTACTTCTGGGACAGCCCTCGTATAACACTTCTGCAGACGCGAGAACCAGGCTGTGATAAAGATGTTCAGCATTCCAGTTAAGGATCCAGATGCCGGGAAGAAGCAAACCACAAAACCTGTCTTGGTTGCAAGCCTTCCATGCTTGGTATGATGTAATCATCCTCTTTCCTTGCCTCATTCTCCTCTGTCTCTTCCTTAAGCTTTTGTTGTATTCCTAGTACATTCCTTGTATGGTCCTGCTTCCTTTTATGTCGTGCAGTGATACATATTCTCCAAGCCACTTCCGCTCGTGTTTGGCCTTCCTAACGCCAACAAGCCATTTATAGTTGTTTCCAAGTCATGCCATCTTTAACAGTGTACCATGGTGAAGTTTATCTTTCATCATCCAATGTCACAGGTCTTGAGTATCTGGTTATATCTGAGTCTCGTTGATTTTAACTGTTTTCAGGGCAAACGGGGCAAAAAATATGCTGTGTTACTTTATCTAAGCATTATTGCTTATTTTTATATCTATTCTATGTGCTGTTCTTACTTATAAGTAGTTTCAAGGAAAAAGATCATTAATAGATTATAAATATTTTAAAATGGAATGGGGAAAAGAAGATACATCGAATACGAGGGCGGATCGAAAAGTAACGCACAATGATCTTTTTTACAAAAAAGTTTAATAGTTCAAACAACAACAAAAAATCACAAATGAACTTACACCTTTTACCTACTTTTCGACATAGTCACCCAGTTTCTCAACACATTTCTCCCATCCTGATACCAGTTTCAATATGCCCTGCTCGTCGAAGTCCGTTTCCTTGGAGTATAGCCATCTGCGGACTGCTGATTTCACTTCCGCATCTGTCGCAAAGCGTTGGCCGGCCAGGAATTTCCTCATGGGACCAAACAGGTGCAATGTCCGGACTGTATGATGGATGCTGGAGCACCTCTCGACTAAATTTGGTGATTTTCTGACAAACAGCAGCAGCAAAATGGGGGCGAGCATTGTCATGAAGAATTTTGACATCGTCAGCATTCATGTTGTGGCGTTTGTCACGAAGGGCACGACGCAACATCACCAAAGTTTTCATGTAGGCTGCAGCATTCACAGTGGTCCCGTGTTCAACAAAGTCCACCAATATAACACCATGCATAGCCCAGAACACCGTCATAAACACTTTCCTAGTCGATTGAGCACACTGGGGAACGAACATGCTTCCACTCCATACTTACCTGCTTGATTTCGGGTGTGTAGTGGTATGCCCACGACTCATCACCAGTGACAATTCCTTTCAGAAAGTCATGCCCTACTGCGGTGTACCGTGTTAGGTGATCCAAGCTCGTCATCATACGCTGGCCCTTGTGGTTGTCTGTCAGGTTCTTAGGCACCCAGCAAGCAGTAACTTTACGAAATTTCAACGTATTATGAACAATATCGTACACTGCACCATAGGAAATGTTAAACTGTTGCGATAAGGTTCGCAGTTGCACATGCCGGTCGTTCAAATTTGCCGCCTCAATGCCTCTGACATTCTGCGGGGTTGCAGCTGTTACCGGCCTCCCGGAACGTGACGAATCACTAAGGTTCGGCCCTCTAGGAAGAATGCACACCACCTGGAGACATTGCTACGGTTCATACAATCATCCTTATACCCGCCACGCATGTCTCTGTGAATATCACTCGTTTTATGCCCTTTGGTCCACAAATATCGAACCACACCTCTCTGTTCTTCACACGTGGACGACAGTAACATGCGTGCCATCCTTCTTGCGTAGTTCACGCTTCTCTCGCTAGAGCTACACATAAAACAAAAAATACCCTCTGTAGTGAAAACTTCAAGCCATATCTGTGTGAAATTGCAACATTCCAGCTGCAATACCAAGGCAGAAAAAATTATTGTGTGTTCTTTTCGATCCGTCCTAGTATGCCACAAAGAGCCCAGAATGGGGTATGCATGGGTGAGGACAGGTGTAATGAATTTAAGTGGTCTAACAGGGAGAAGAAGGGGGGAGAGATGTAATGGATTACATGACGAGCTAAAAGTTAAGAAGATTTTTAATACAAGATCAAATGAATATATGGAGAAACCAGGAACATATATAGGAAAAATTAGGTAAAGTGGTTAGAAGAGACGTGAAGCAAATTGAAGAAGGTACGGAAAACGTGCAACAAGGCAGAAAAGTAAATAGTGAAAAATTATACTTCCCCATCATGTATACAACAGAATGTTAAATATAAGGGGAATATAAATAATAAGCAACTCTATTGCATTGTAAACACTGTATAAATTGCATGTAAGTTCAAAGTAGACAATAAATCATTCATTCAGATACACTATTCTTACACAAGTCTTTTTTATGTTCTCTACCACCTACGTATATTAGGTAAGAGGAAGTATTGTATTCCACCCAAAAATTTGATGTAGAGATTTCACCGGAAATACATGTTTTGAGACCGAGTGAATAAAAACATCTGATGTGTTACACTCACATGACTTTCTCTACTCTTGTACAAACTATTTTTACAAACGCTTATTCTCCACATGCTTCATGTTAATCGAGATGTTAACCTTATTGCTAATTTTCTTGTAGGTGCAAGGGGAATTGGTAGAATTTAAGCGACAGTCAAATCTTTTACGTCAGAGCTGGTTGCTATGTGGCGCATTCCATTCCATTTGCATGTCCAATACGTACAAAAATGAATAACGAATTCCCATTTGAGAAAAAGTATTGGAAAATTTAAGGGAATAACAAGCAATATCTCGAAAATAGTTCACTCAACAACAACAAAATGTATATGACATAAATTGTGTAATTTAACGCGATCTATATTTGTTGTGTAGTAAAATTTTGTCTATCTCTTATGGTTTACCAGTTATGCAAAAGTCGTTCACAATGAAGAATACTTTTGGAAACATTCGAGATATACATTTCATTTGTCATGAAAATATCTTAAACATATGATATTTTAATCAAAATCGTTAGAGCCATTTTTGAGAAAATTAAAATTTTCGAAAAATTTTCCATGTACAGGGTAATCTGGGGTGGGGGATTTTCTTGAAAACCTTCGTGTCCATCTCTGGAAGATGCTGAACCTAAATACCAAGTTTGGTGTTTATCCGACTGTTCGTTTCTGAGTTATGCTGTTTACAGACACACACACGGACATGTTTCCAAAAATGATTTTTTTGGATTCAGGGGGTCTCAAAACATATATTTTAGGTGAAATCTCGATATCGATTTTTTGGGTGGAATACAATACTTCCCCTACTTACTAATACGTAGTAGAGAAAGTAAAAATTGGAAAAAGGTATGTATACGTACTATGTGTGTGTGTGTGTGTGTGTGTGTGTGTGTGTGTGTGTGTGTGTGTGTGTGTGTGTGTGTCTGTCCCTGTCCTCCCGCTTTCTCCCTCTTTGTAAGTTAGTAGTGTTTAACACCCGCTCTTACTACATACGGCACCACAGGCGGTGGACATTGATATGAAATGAAAATTGGGAAGGTAAATTTAGGACGGAAACATTCCAGATTAGGGCACCTTTCCGGCATTTACCAGTTATAAGGACTGGGGAAAACCGTCATTCAGAGAGAAAGGTCCTGGCGGGACTTGAATCTCAGACACTATAGTCAGAGTCCGTGCCATAACAAACTCGGCTGTATGCATTAGGTGTGTGTATGTGTGTGTGTGTGTGTGTGTGTGTGTGTGTGTGTGTGTGTGTGTGTGTGTGTGTGTCTGTCCCTGTCCTCCCGCTTTCTCCCTCTTTGTAAGTTAGTAGTGTTTAACACCCGCTCTTACTACATACGGCACCACAGGCGGTGGACATTGATATGAAATGAAAATTGGGAAGGTAAATTTAGGACGGCAACATTCCAGGCCTAAGATTAGGGCACCTTTCCGGCATTTACCAGTTATAAGGACTGGGGAAAACCGTCAGTCAGAGAGAAAGGTCCTGGCGGGACTTGAATCTCAGACACTATAGTCAGAGTCCGTGCCATAACAAACTCGGCTGTATGCATTAGGTGTGTGTATGTGTGTGTGTGTGTGTGTGTGTGTGTGCGCGCGCGTCTGTGCCCGTACCTGTGAACAGCATAACTCTAAAACAGAATACTGTTTATTAATTCCAAGTTCGGTATTTAACCACCTTTTGTTTTTTAGTTATGCTATTTACAGACACACACAAACACACATAGACGGGTGCTTTTCTTTTTTCTTATTTATTCAGAAGCGTCAAAATTTGTATTTCCTGTGAAATTTCGACATAGAATATTTGGGTCTTTACTTACCAAAGGTAAGCAGTAAAAAAAAGTAAAAGTGCTTTTTGGAGGCTCAGGAGACCTCAAACATGTATTTTTGGTGAAATCTAGATATCGAATGTTTGGATGGAATATATTATTTACTCTACCCATTATGAGTAAGTGGTAGAAAAAGAAAAAGATCTGCAGGATAGGATAGGACTAGAAGCGGAGGGACACTTAGCACCTCGACCTACACAGATCTTTTGTACCTAGGACACTGATGGGGCGCCCCCGGGAGGGAGGGATGAGTGAGAGGAGACAGAGGGCGGCCGGACCAGGAGGCACGTCAGGTGGTGCCTGGTGCAGCCGGCCCCTTCACCCCTGTGGGCTTACGCATTCCCTGTAAATCCGGGGACCCGGAAACCGCTCACAGCCCGGGGGACGAAAGTTTATTCAGAGCATTATTTTCCCCTGCCATCCACACGCCGAGACCTCCCGCCGACACTTGCAACCCTGAAAGAAACCAAGCAGATGAAAGGTGAAGTGAAATGAGAATGGAGATGAAATGGAGGGACAGAACATTCTGGGGATGTAATGATCCTTCTCAGCATTCACACGGGGAAACCCCCGAAAAAACCCACGAGTCAGGAAGATTTGCCACGGGAATCGAACCCACGATCTCCCGAATGCAGGCAATAGATGTTACCGCCTGAGCATCCCGCTCGGTAAGATCTGCAGTTACTACTGGTATGAATGTAGTGGCGATCCGAAAAGTTAATTGACATATTTTAAACCAGTTTTGTTATTCATAAATGTCTACACAAAATTTGTCAGTGACGTAAACGACTTGTTGAGTCATATATGATGTGGTCTAACGATGTCAAATTCCACCCTGAAATTCTTCGGAATAAGATTAAGTTCCGTCCCGAGATAATGTGACTAGCGCTGGAATTTCGTCTCATAACAAGCAACTTATTTCATAAATTACTTCAGAATTGCATTTTACAAGCATGAAGTATACAAAATGCAGCAAAACAAACACGAAAAGACGTAATGAAAATAAAATGAACCTATTTAGATGTTTTATTTAGATAACTAGGGAACACCCGGTTTAATCCATGTTTGCATAAAATGCGGAGATTCTTCACTATCTCTTTCTTTCTTTGGTTATTTCTTGCTTTCTTTCTCCATCTGTCTATCAGTCTCCCTACATCTCTCTCTCAATATCACTTCCACCTTGCTCCCTTACTCTCTGTAGCGGGAAATCGTTGTTCCTCTGGTTGATGCCCTCTGCTGCAGTGTCCAGGTCTCCGGCTATTGTTGCTCAGCAGCTGCTGATTTCTCCATTCCTAATAAATTACCTATCTAACTAATTTCACTGGTCTCAGGGTTTTCGTACGCGAGGCAAATTAAAATACACTGCATTTCCCTCAAAATGTGGTTTATTATCAAATAAATATTTATGGGCGCCTAGCTTTTCCCATTGTAACAATTCCCACCATTATAATAAATTAGGAGCCTAAACTAACTGCGCACGCTTCCCACACATATGCACACACGTGCATCCGTCGTTCAGAGTATCACTGTGTGTCGACGAAATTCTATAAGAGAGTGAAAATCTGAGGCTTTCTTCCCCTTTTTATACCCAAACTTAGTGACACTCACCTTCGCGCCTTAAAATGTAATGACATTCCTAATTGGTCCTTGGACCGCGTTACTTTATTATGTATGAAAATATTCTGTTCCAAAACTTTTCGCATACGCGTCCCAGTGACGCGTCCGGAAGCAGATTCATATCTCTGTCCTTTCTATATCTGTCTCTTTCTATTTCTCCCTATTGCTTCCAGTACCTTGCTCATTAGCTTGGTGAAAGATGCTTCTACCTGTAATTAGCTAGCTCGCCCGTCCCTTACTGATCTAAGTTACAATCTCCTTTTGTACATTTCTTGGTTGCTAAATATTATAACATTTTTCATACTGAACTATATTATTATGTATAATTATTGTTTGATATTGGTTTATATATCTGTATGTATATAGGTATGTGTGTGGTATATCCCCTTTCATCTCCTTTTGCACTCTCTCCCCCTTCATCACCCTCTGTCTGCAGCTTATGGCTAGTTCACAATAGCCGAACATGGTGGTCAGAACGAGAACGACAAAATTAAAACATGTATAGTGTAATGCGAGCGTTCACAATTAAAGGGAAACTTTTCCGAGAACGGGAAAGAAGACTTGGTCATGGTTTAACTTCCTCGTTCTCGTTTCCGGCCACAGCATATTAGATCTAAATTGTGCCCATTAAACTCCTCGTAGAAATTATTCAAGACGGAACAGCCGCTAGAGGTCTCTCTAGTCGCAAGCAGGGAAAATGAAAAGAGAAGAGGAAATTCCATCAAGTCTGTGTCGTGACCACAGATAACATAAAGAGATAGCATTAAAATTAACATAATTATTATAGATCGCCCACAAAATAGTATACTTATACAGTTAAGTGTACAACAGAATCTCGGTAACAGAAAATACACTTTTTTTCCAAAACATGACGGCCTTGCCTCATACCCTTGACCAGAGCCTTCCTTCTGTCATTGGGTAATAACAATTAGCAAACAAAAGGCGGCCCTCATTAGGAGGGTGAGAAGCAACATAGTCAAATGTTGTGTGTTTTCTGTATTGCCTTCAGTTTCGTCAGCAGCCAGTCTATAAATTGCAGAAAATACAGAACAAGGGTTACGAGGGATAAAAGTGAATAGTGGATACATTATACTACCCCATTGTATATACAACAGAATGTTAAATATAAGGGGGAGATAAATAATAAACAACCCCAGGAGGAAGTAACACATTGTATAAACTGTATGTTTAAAGAAAGCAAATCATTCAGATCTATAATGAAAAAATCTGATATGTTGCACTCACGTGACTTCCTTTACTCTTATAAAACCCTTTTTTTTTTTTTTTTTTTTTTTTGCAAACTTCATGTTAATCGAAATAAGCATATGCAGCAACTATCTTATTGCTAATTTTCTTGCAGATGCAAGGAGAATGTGGTAGGCTTTAAGCGATAGTCAAATATTTTAAGAGCTGGTTACTATGTGGAGCATTTGTATGTCCAGGATATAAAAAAAACGAATAACGAATTCCCATTTGAGAAAAAGTATAAGTATTGGAAATTTCAAACAAATAACAAGCAATATATCGGAAATGGTTCACTCGACAAAAAAAAAAATCTGATGTGTTACACTCACATGACTTTCTCTACTCTTGTACAATCTAATTTTACAAACGCTTATTCTCCATATGGTTCATGTTAATCGAGATATTGAGATGTCCATCTTATTGGTAATTTTCTTGTAGATGCAAGGGAAATATCGTAGCTTTTAGGCGATAGTCAAATATTTTAACGCTGGTTGCTATGTGGCGCATTCCATTCTCTTTGCATGTCCAGGACATAATAAAATGAATAACGAATTTGAGAAAAAGTATAAGTATTGTAAAATTTAAAGAAATAACAAGCAATATCTCGAAAACGGTTCACTCAACAAAAGAAATGTATATGACATAAGTTGTGTATTTTAACGCGATCTACATTTTTTGTGTAGTAAAATTTTGTCTATCTCTTATGGTTTACCAGTTATGCAAAAGTCGTTCACAATGAAGAATACTTTTGGAGACATTCCCAGAAAATTCGAGATATACATTTCATTTCTCATGACATTATCTTAAACATATGATATTTTCATCAAAATCGTTAGAGCCATTTTTGAGAAAATTAAAATTTTCGAAAAATCTTCCATGTAAAGGGTAGTCTGGGGTGGGGGGATTTTCTTGAAAACCTTCGTGTCGCATCTCTGGAAGATACTGAACCTAAATACCAAGTTTGGTGTTTATCCCACTGTTCGTTTTTGAGTTATGCTGTTCACAGACACACACACGGACATGTTTCCAAAAATGCTTTTTTTGGATTCAGGAGGTCTCAAAACATGTATTTCCGGTGAAATCTCGGTATCGAATTTTTGGGTGGAATGCAATACTTCCGCTACTTACTATACGTAGTAGAGAAAGTAAAAATGTATATGACATAAATTGCGTGTTTAACGAGATCTACATTTTTTGTGTAGTAAAATTTTGTCTATCTTTTACGGTTTACCAGTTATGTAAAAACCATTCAGAAAGAAGAGGACTTTTGGGGACTTTTCCAGAAAATTCAAGATATACATTTTATTTGTTATGAAAATATATTACATGTGTGATATTTTAATCAAAATCGTTAAAGCCATTTTTGAGAAAATCAAAATTTTCGAAAAATGTTCATGTAAAGGGTAGTCTTGGATGGGGGAGGTTCTAGAAAATTTTCGTGTCGTATCTTTAAGAGATACTGAATCTTAATGCCAAGTTTGGTATTTATCTGACTTCGTTTATGAGTTATGCTGTTCACAGACACAGGCGCACACAAGGACCTTTTTCTAAAAGTGCTTCTTTTTGGATTCAGGGGCCTCAAAAAAAAAAATATATATATATTTCCGGTGAGATTTCGGCATCGAATTTTTGGGTGGAATGCAATGTTTCCCCTACTTATTATACGTAGTAGACAAAGTAATGACAATTATGAATCACTCTGTGTATTGAAACGTCTCTTGAAGCATTTATATCAATTCTAAGTAATGTATTCTTGCCTCAGAAGTTATGAACTCGTCTTTTGTGGAAAAATGAGACGCTAAAACTGCTACCTAACTGTGCTATAGGTCGAAGATATCTGAAGGATTTATTGAGAGACAGCTCGATGGCATCCAAGCGGCAATAACCGCATTTCGGCGGTTCTACTAAGCTAGTACACTCATCTTAATCAGCTGTCACAAAAAGAACAGTAGAATGAAGATACCTTCTTTAAGATAAACTTAAGTACCATAGCACACAGGGTCGTCCATGAGGGAAATCACGGCGGAATTCAAAATTCAGTGCCTCACATAGACCACTGTAGGCCCTTTGTAGTTTACGACCTCTGGGATGAAGGGAGACCCGAAGGGAACCAGATCAGGTCGACGATGCACGCTAGCAAGGACGGGGTCTCATGAGCCCAGAATGACACCAATCTTGCATGGCAGTGTAGTCTCGTTAAAGGGGGAACCTCCCCTAAAAGGCGAAGGTGGCCCTTCGACTCTTGCCATTCTGGGCTCATGGCCCTTGCTGGCTTTGGAAAAAGTGAAAAGAAAATGGTGGTTTGAGGTTGGCGATTGTGTGTTGGGATTTTTTTTTTTGTTAATTTAGGTTGCGTAATATGAAGTGAACCCCTTCAGTTAGAGCATGGCGGTGGAGGGATAGATGGGGAAAATGTGGTTGTGGGAGAGATTTTTTTGAAATAATTATGTTTATGGGGTCTAGAGCAAGTCTGGGTCACGTATAACGAGCCCCAGGGTCAATATCGTATTCACCGAGGCCGCGGATGAGGTGCTTGAAACTGGAAGGGAGCCTGGCATAGAAGCTGTGGGAGAGGCGTAGGATGTAGTCAGTTTAGAGTAGGGAAGGAGAGATCGGCGTGGATGTTTAGGTTAGGGATATACTATTCAGCGGCGACAGATGTGCGAAGGTACCGGTTTTGGAGAACTTGAAGGGTGTAGAGATGGGTTTTGGCGGCAGCTCTCCAGACTTGACAGGCGTAGGTGAGAGCAGGCCGTAACACCTGCTTGTAGCTAAGCAGTTTATTGCTGAGTGACATGGGTGATGTTTTTGTATAGAGGGTACAGCATCGCGATTCTTTTAGAGACTCTGGAGGCGACACATATTATGTACGTCTTCCAGGTGATACGCATATCCAGGATAACGCTAAGATAATTCGCCTCGGTGGACTACTGTACCTCTTCGCCTCCCCGGCGGAGAGTGAGTATGTCTTGGACGTGTAGGTGACAGCCTGCGATTTGCTTGTATTTATCTTTAGCCTCCAGGTTGCAAACCATGCAGACAGCATGTCTGCATACAGCTGGGCACCTTGAACGGAGACTAGATGATTTGATGACGTGGTAGTAATGGCGGTGTCATCAGCGAAGAGGTAAAGCTTGCAGCCGCTTAAGGTAGGGAGGGTGTTGATGTAGGTGAGGAAGAGCAGGGGACCCAGAACACTGCCTTGGGGCACCCCTGCATTACTGGCGTAGGGTTGGGATTGGATGGCGTCTTTTGTGACGGTGAATGATCGGTTTATGAGGTGACTACGGATGATGTGCACTAGGTAAGGTGGGGTGCTATAGTGGATAAGGCGGTGTAGGAGATCTTCGTGCCAGATAGAGTCAAAGGCTCGGGAGATGTCGAGGAAAATGGCTGCAACATAATATTTGCTCTTGAAGCCGCGTATTACTTCGTCCACGAGGCGGAGGAGTTGGTGTGTGTTGGAGTGCTGTCGTCGGAAACCAAATTGTCCCGAACGGAGCACGTTGTTCCTATCCAGAGTTTCCTTGGAGACTGTGTTGTAGGACCTTGACGCCGGCACCATCAATCCAAGGATATAAGAACGAACCTCCCAGAAACCAGTCAGCCATCCAAGCACACGGTAGACATTTTTACACAGCACAAGCTTCACCGTCCAGCCACAACGCACCAACCATTGTTGTCTGATCCTACAACCCTGAAACATAAGAAGGTGAAACAGATGAAAGGGTTGGACAGGAAATTCGTGGTAGAAGAGGACCAACCCAGCATTCGCCTACCGATCTGGGAAAACTAGAAAAAAGTTCAGAGGCGGGACTCGAACCAGGGACCTCCCAAATTTGATCCTCACAGTTACCGTGGAACCATTTCGCTAGAGAACGTAAAATCTGCTGGTGCAACATCGGCTAAGATAGCCTAGTATTTTACTATAAACAAGTAGATTATTCTGACATTATTGTAATTTTTCCCTCTAATTTAACTCAATCTCAAAAGTTGTTTACATTAATCAAAAGGATCATTGTTTATCTGAAAAGGAATCTGCATAAGTGTAATTGCATCACAATTAGCAACAAAACAACGTGCACGATAACAATATTATTTATGATTGTCATTTGGTGGCTGTTGATCTTTGGCCCAAAGCTTTATTTGTCCTCTTCATATTGAAAAAGTCTTTCCATTCTCGGCTTTGCGTCAGCGATAGCCACATTGTATCTGCTTATCTTCTATTGTTACGAATGAAGTAGGATGTGCCTACTTGAAATCTTGACGCAAATGCTGGTGAAATAAGCTCAAAGGTACAGGCTGCATCTTGCTTCGTCATTTCGTTTATCAACATATAACGTTCACTACTCAAGTGAAGGTGACTTGAATGTTTTAATGTATTCCAAAGGGCAAACATAATGTTATTTTCTGTGTATGGTACACTCAAGGCCTAGGCGGAGTGCACTTTCTGCCAGAATTATTGCCAGAATCTTGCTAAGGTCACAAGTATTTACTCACAATTACCTTATATTATTAATAAACTTCGGATTTAAAGCAGATATCTAGTTGCTTCTGTTAAATTAATTATGAACCGTTAGTTGTTATGAAAAGATCAACATTTCAAGGACATTATAGTCCTCTTCTTCAGGACCGAGTAAGAGGGTTTCGCGGTAACATGTAAGGCTGGCATTCAGAAGATCCAGGGTTCGAATCCCGTTGGGCCGGCCACTCTGACTTTGGATTTTTCTTGGTTTTCCCAGGATGATAGGTGAATGCTAGGATAGATCCTCTTCTACTACGAAATTTCAAGTCCATTATTTCCTGTCCCCATCATTTCCTTTCATCTGTTTCACCTGTTGCAAGTCCAGGCGACGGCGATTGGTGCGTGGCGGTGGGACGGTGTAAAGGATTTCTGCCTGGCGCTTGAACGTCCGGCTGATGCCACTTCGGTGGGGGCTCATTCCCGGGATCCTTGGGTTGATGATGTTACAAGCAGGTTCACACCTGTGTCATTCTAAACCCTTAGATCCTGCCCTTATTAACGCGCATCTTCATCTGGATCTGGTCGCCCTTCGCCCTTCTGGTCGACTCCAGAAAAGAAACGCCAGTCTATGGAGTGGAAGCATACTGGGAGCCCTCGTCCCAAGAAGTCACAGCCGGGACTATTAGTGCAGAAACAAATGGCGGCTGTGTTCTGGGATCATGAAGGGATGATTCTGGTGGATTGGCTCCCTCCCAATACGACCATAAACAGTGATGGGTACTGCAGTTCACTGCACCAAGTCTGCCGACGCATTCAACAACGCCGCCACCGAAAGTGGGGCCGTAGCGTTCTTCTCCAACACGACAATGCGCGGCCACATGCCAGTCACCAGACCATTGCCACTGTGCGTGAACTAGGGTTTACTGTGCTGCCACATCCTCCATATTCGCTGGATCTGGCTGCTAGCGGCTGTGCCTTATTCGACCAATGAAAGAGGTCATGCGGGGTAAGAAGTTCACCACTAATGACGAACTTCATGCAGTTGTTCACCAGTGGTTCCGGGATACTCCCAAAGAATGGTTTGCTATGCAAATACGGAAGCTGCCAGAACGACGGCAAAAGTGCATAGACATTGGCGGGGATTGCCTTTACTCTTTTGTTTAGCGAATGGTTACTGTGAACACATAAAAACAAATTGTATTGCCAATCATTTTTAAGTACATAATCAGTCACAAAAGGGGACTTATCAGGCTATTCTTAGAATTTTCAAGATATGCAAGTTAACCTCACCTTTCTAACCAACACTATTTTAATCAATATTTGTGGAGCCTTTTTTTTCAGAAAATAAAAGGTAAGTAATGTTTTCCATGTTAGTGATACTTTGGAATGGGGGAGGATTCTTCAAAGCTTTCTACCGCATATTTCTTTTTTTTTTTAAGTTCCCTTGTTTACCCAGTTTATGAGTATTGTGTTTTACTGTTTACTTTACCGATTATTACCGCAATTACACAAACACCCATGCCCATGGCAAGACTCGAACCCGCGACCCTCAGCTTGGCGGAACGCCGAAACTGTACGTTCCAGCGACAATGGCTACGAGGGCTGGCTCAGCTTTGGAAGATTTTGAAGTTAGTAACCAAGTTCCAACATTTCGTTCTTGAATCATGCGCACGCGCGCGCGCGCGCACACACACACACACACACACACACACACACACACACACACACACACACACACATTGACAGACGGTTAGAAACACACTAATATTTTTTTAAAAAAATGCTTTTCTTTGGGGGGGGCAGATTTCCGGGGAAATCTCCATTTCGAAACTTTGGGTGGAGTACAATTCTTCCTCTTCTTCTATAGATAAATTTCAGAGTAAATAAAAGCGAAATGTCATATACGAACTACATTTGGGTTTTAAGTTCAGCATCTTCGAAAGATGTGGAACTAAGATTTTTCAGAAAATACCCCACCCCAAACTACTCTTTACGTGGAAACGTTTTTGCTATTTTTTATTTTATCGAAATTCGCTCTGAGGATTTTGAATAAAATACCTTACATTTACGATATTTGCCTGGGTAATAAACGGTATATTTTGAATTTTGTGTGACTTGCCTGTGAACTCTACTTCATTCTGAATGTCTTTTGTGTAGTCGGTAAACTGTAATACACAAAATATATAAATCTCGTTAAAGAACACAAATTATATCAAATATACGATTTTGTGATGTTGACCATTTCCGAGATAATTTTTGTTGTGGGTTTGAATTTTCAAATACCTATACTTTTATAATTAGGAAGTCGCTATTAATTTTTACTTTCTCTACTACGTATAGTAAATAGGGGAAATATTGTATTCCACCCAAAAATTCGATACCGAGATTTCGCCTGAAATACATATTTTGAGGTGTCCTGAATCCAAATAAAGTATTTTTGGAAACATGTCCATGTGTTTGTGTGTCTGTCTGTGAATAGCATAACTCAAAAACGAAAAGTCGGATAAATACCAAACTTGATATTTGAGTTTAGTATCTTTCAAGTATGCGACCAAAATTTTCAACAAAATTCCCCACCCCAGACTATCCATTACATGGAACATTTTTCGGAAAATTTTGATTTTCTCAAAAATGGTTCTAACGATTTTGATTAAAATATCATATGTTTAAGATATTTTCGTGGCAAATGAAACGTATATCTTGAATTTTCTGGGAATGTCCCCAAAAGTCCTCTTCGTTCTGATTGGCTTTCGTATAACGGTAAACCATAAGAGCTAAACACCATTTTACTACACAAAAACGTAGATCTCGTTAAAAACATAATTTATATCATTTACATTTTTTGTCGAGTGAACCATTACCGAGATGACCGAGATGTTCCTTGTTATTTGTTTAAATTTATTAATACTTATACTTTCTCTCAAATGAGAAATTGTTTTTTTTTTATTATTACTATTTGTTTATATCCTGGACATACAAAGAGAATGGAATACTCCACATAGCAACCAGCTCTTAAAAGATTTGACTATCACTTAAAACCTACCATATTCCCTTTGCACCTATAAGAAAATTAGCAACTAGAGAGTTTCTGCAAATGTTTATCTCGATTAACCTGAAGTAGATGGAGAATAAGCGTTTGAAAAAATAGTTTTTTCAGGAGAAAGTCTTGTGAGTGCAACACATCATATTTTTTTCTCGTAGCTATGCAAAGAACATGGAATTTTAAAGCCATCAATAGCGGCCCGCCTTTAAAAAATCTGACTGTCACTTTAACCTGCCGGATTTTTCTTAAGCCCCTTGTACACGATCAAACTTTTTTCTTTTTCAATTCAAGAGTTTACAAGAAAAATTGTCAAACATTTTTTCAATACGTGCCAAAATTGGACAAGACTTCACAATGTCATAAATGTGTATTTACAAGTTGTCTTTTTTCAAACTGAAACCCTTCAGAACTCATTAATAAATAATTTATCACGCACAAAGCAATTTACTATTTGCGTCACGGTATAACAGTTTGCAATGAAATACTGTTCTATACCAATATTATGCAGCACTTTCACGTATTATATCCAATGGTATCACATTACGAGTGTGGAATACAATGGAAATAACACCAACTGATAGGTTAATCACACTATATAACATTGCTTTAATGTACACTTAGTTCGGAAATCTGGCAATTATTTCTGCATATGCTTTCATCGGCTTCATCTTCCCACAGAGTCCTAGACATACGAACATGACCAGCTTATATATAACCTAATTAATTCACATTGAACATACCTTGGCCGGGTAGCCATTCTTGTTTACTTTTCGCTTTCCACTATGTTGCAGATTTCGTGACGCACTGTAAATACTCG
Organism: Deroplatys truncata; assembly: GCA_030765065.1. Classification (NCBI taxonomy): domain Eukaryota; kingdom Metazoa; phylum Arthropoda; class Insecta; order Mantodea; family Mantidae; genus Deroplatys; species Deroplatys truncata. The sequence continues at coordinate 43,624,120 of CM060983.1, forward strand.
CATTTCATTGTCTACAGCCATCAAATCATTATCAAATCTTTGATCGTTTAGAGCATGTTCTTATTTGTTTTCAAGACTTTTAAAGAGTTTAAAGTATTGGAAGCAATTTGACAAGAAAAGTTGTAAAGTTGTGACAACTCTTGAAAGGTCTTGTAAAGAATTGAATCTGACAAAAATTTGATCGTGTACAAGCGGTTTTATACGTACAACGAAATATGTAAATGTGTAATGGAAGTTTGTCTCCTTTAACAAGAAGTAGATAAAAGAAATAACTTTTGTAAGAATAGTTTGTAGAAGAATGAGTAGAGAAAGTCATGTAAATGAACACATCACATTATTTAAATCTTATTTTTATAGGACAAGCATGAACCGCGCGATGGCTTTTAGTGTATGGGAAATAATTTAGCAGAGCTGAATTTAGAAACTAAGTAATAATTGAGATATACGAGCAAAGAACTCGTAAAATAGTTTCATTTCCTCGATGTATATTACTGTAATAATTTATGATCAGTTTTACCTTGCAGCTCATGGTCTTTTCGGCCAACTTGTGAGCCTATCAAGGTAATCAATGATGACCATAGTTCCTTGTGTTCAGTTCTTTGATTATACAAGGCATTTAATGGGAGCAAGGATATACATTAACCTAGTTCTAACATCATTTGTACAACAAAGCTTTCTATTGTCTAAAATAAGCGCTGCTTGTGTTTTAACATACCTTTACAATCATTCTTATAATGCCTGTCCTTTTTTTAATGGGTTCTGAAAACAAATAGCAGGAAGGGCTTTTGAAGAATACGTAAATAGTCTTCCGATTTGTTTTTGTTCATCTGATCGTGATGGAAATTAGTGGTCCGTTTTTCTTTTTAAACGAAAGCTACTTTAAGACTAGCTGCCACATATTTATAACTCTCCGTTTTCATCACCTTCCCTAAGGATCTGAAATCACAGCAAGTAAGTAGTCTAGTGGTGACAGTTGGTTTAAGGTAACAGAGGTAGTATAACTAGATTACTTTGAGATTCAAATTAAATATTGTAGCGGTTCCTACTGGTAGGACCCCACAACGTTGATGCTAATGGATGCTGTATTAGTACCTGTAGGACGTCTTGGTGCCCGTACTCTCGTGATGTATCACTACGTTCTCGTAGACTGGAATCTGATGATCGTATATCTGTATTCTTATGTGTGTTAGTATGTTGTTATTATTATTATTTTATAATTATGCCAGGGCTGCTGTATTTTATGTAGGAGAGCAATTGTGTCTTGGCAGGGTTAGGTATGGAAAAGGTTAAAATATTTTGCACACACGTATTCTGTGAATTATTTCACTTGTATTTTAGATAAACCACATATATTCACAATTCACTATTACTTTTGTCATGATAAAATATGCATAACTGGTAGACTTTAAATATGTAGTTTTAGCGTCTATTTAGAGACGAGTTTATACGCTACCTTCCTGCTGGAACACTGACAAGCTTCTGTTAGCGTTTCCTTCAACCGTTTTCTTAACGTACGTATTTGAATTATAGGCATATATCAATGTACCTGATTGGTGCTGCTATCCAATAACATACAATAACAGTTTATGTTATATATATGCTTACAGACTTCCATTGTCATAATTATAGATACAAGTTTCGTTACATACTTACGTAGATACTACTGCATTTCTCGTAATTTTTATTATTGGTTGTATAGCTAACAATGGCCTTTCCCTCTCATATCATATAATATATGTTATAACGTTATATGCTTGTTCTCTACCATGTGTACATTATGAATATATGTGTTTTTAACATCCTCTTAAATATTATACGTACAATATTAGCAAAGAAAATACATGGCAGTAAAACTTGGAACAAAAATATTAAAGAAAAAAATTATTAATGTGTTGATACTGAGAAGCTGTGAATTAGATATCTTATTACATTAATGAGTTATTGTATTAGTTTGTCCGTGACTAGTACTGTATGTTGCTTCAATATGTGAAAATTTACAGAAGTTACACACATCAGAGTAGTTCGAAAAGTTATCGGCCTGACACAGGGATGGTACTGGCAGTAGCAAATAGCAGGAATAGTTTTCAAGTTCAATCCTGTAAATCAGATTGTTTCAGCTCTGCTCGACTGAGTCAGAATATTCGCGGTACCCAAAAACAGTGCTGGGAGCCTGGCTGCAGGGGCAGCGTGATAGCCAATACGTCACTGGTTGAAGGTCATACCACAAGAGCTTGCGCTTCTTACCACTTCGTTCCAACACTCCATTCTCATGACGCAGCTTTCCCCCATTGCCGAGCTGTATTGCATGCTGCAGGCGGACTCCTGGGAGTCGTGAGTACTCCGCTGCTCTCTGACACAGACTCAAGCTGGAATAGCCTGCTGTAGCAGTTTCATATATGTACTTTCATTTGTTTGGTTGTTATAGTCCTGCAAAATAAATAAGCTGAGACTTCTTCCGAAGTGGTTAAAATCGAATGTCGTGCATTGTTAAATGCTTCTATCAAAAGGTTCAACCCAATCACACAAACACACCGGCACAAAGGAATTAGCTTCCATTTTGGAAAATTACTCACCATCATTCTGTATTTATAAGAAATAGGCTGCTGGGTTTAAGCTTTCCGTTCTCGTGTTCTTGACAACGAATGTCCAGGATGTCCAGTAAACGCTACAACTGAAGAAAATGCCGTGAAAATCCACAATGCCGCATTAAATGACAAACGACTTAAATTACGTAAGCTTGCACTGTGCACTAGCATTTGTTTATCACCACATCAAAGATGAAGCAGTAGTTCGAACAACGGGCGTAAGAGGCTGAAAGCGCGCCAAAGAAGACCAAATGTGTTCCTTCAACAGGGAAGGTGATGGCCATGGTTTTCTGATAAGCTTGGGGTGTACTGGTAGTAGACTTCTGGGTAAATATCAAAACCATCAACAGAGAGCATTATGCAGCTTTATCGAATCAATTGAAAGATGCTGCTAAGGTCAAATGTCCGCATTTGTTAAACAAGAAAATGTATTTTCCACCAAGACAGTGCATCGGCGCACGCTCTTTCATTTTCGATTACAAAATTGCATGACTTGCTTTGAATTGCTGTCACATGCACCATATTTACCAGATTTGACTCCACGTGACTTTCCTCTTCCCAAATCTGAAGAAATGGCTCGCTGGACAGAGATTTACATCAGATGCGGATCCCAAAGTCCATATTGCGACAAAACTCAAAAGCAACAACATACTCATACATGGTAGAGAAAGGCGACTACGCAATTAAAGCCATCTGTTTGGCTTACACTAACTTAGGTGAACCAACCTACCGTAACCGTCGCAATAACGAGCTTATAACGAGCTTAAACAATACAAAAAGAAGAAGAGGAGTTGGAATTTTTCTCTAGCCAAGATTATTCCTGGGGAGGATAGATTCCTGTCCTCCCCAGAGTCTGGAATAATGAATGAGAGTTTGAATGTGTGTATGGTCTAATGATTAAAGCGCCAAAAGTGCAAGAAACCCAACGACAAGAGTTACACAAGTTAACACCATTGCCAATAGGCAATAAGTTCCAAGGGAAAGGCCGCCGATAAGACCAATGTATTTAAAGGCGGGGTATAAATGGAACTAAAGGAAGAAGATGAAGAAGAAAGCAAAGATAAAAACGAAAATTCAAAGGATGTACATTTGAAATTTTGGCCTGATACTTTGTTTTTATCTCATATTGGGTAAGTAATAACAAATGATAACATCGTATATAACTGTAAACAAATAAATGTGCATTCCAAATATGCATAAATAGAGCTAATTTCACTTTAATCGCTAAAAATAAAACTAGGTTACTTGCATGCAGAAAGAAACTACTACTAATGTCATGCAAAATCTATTAACATCGTTACAAATAAACTAAGTGAAATAGTTAAATAATACTCACAATACTGGAAGCAGTTATGAGTAGCTGAGCTGAATTATTTTAGTTACGAATGTTCTGATTAAAATTTAATATGTTGTACACTGGAACACACTGGATAAATTTAGTAATACATGCACACGAAATATTCACTGCATTTTCGCGTGTTTTTATTTTAAACCCTAATTGTAATTTATCACTATCTTAACAAAAGCGGCATTACAACTGAAGAAAATGTCTACTTTAATGTAAAAACTTATGTTGTTCTTTTTCTTTTGTATAGTTCATCAGGTGTCTCTCGCACAAGAATCCAACAGTAGTCGGTTAAAATGCTTTCATTCCATTTTCAGCTGTATCTCCTTTCCATTCCAGTATATATTGGTGAAATCTTTCAGCGTGCTCATCAGAAATATCTCCCATATTTGCGGGGGAAAAGTCCAAATGAGAACTTAAAAAATGCAGCTTCAGAGACATATTACAGCCCATGTTACAAAATGAGGCAAGTACAAGGGCAGTCCCAGAAGTATATAGATAGTGGTTGTTGTTTCAAACAAATGACTATGGTAGAAAGTACCAATCTTATAAAGCTTAAGTCTGAAGTTTGATGATGCTACATCGTTTAGTAATGGTTTGGCAGCCATTAATAGTGAATTCTCTCAGCGAATTTGTAAACATGGATAAAACTGGTCATCGTTATGTATTACAATACTTTCATTTAGAAGGTCTTAGTCCAACTAATATTAAATCTGAGCTAGATTCTACTCTGGGGGAGTCTGCTCCTTCGTTTACAACAGTAAAATATTGGGTGGCAGAGTTTAAGCGAGGCCGTACGAGCTGCCAAGACGAACATCGCAGTGGTCGACCAAATCAGGTGACCATGCCAGAAATTGTGAGGAAAATCCACAAAATGGTACTGGATGACCGTCGACTGAAAGTGTGCGAGCTAGCAGACATCGTAGGCATTTCAAAAAGTGCTGTACATCGCATACTGACTGAAAATTTAGACATGAGAAAGCTGTGCGCAAGATGAGTGCCGCGTTTACTCACAATGGAACAAAAGTAGCATCGGAGGATCTTTCAGTCGAGTGTTTGGCGATGTTTCGCTGCAATTAAGCCAGTTTTTGTGTCATAACCATGGATAAAACATGGGTCCATCACTTCAGTCCTGAGACGAAGGAACAATCAAAACAGTGGATTGAAAGGGGAGAATCGGCTCCAAAGAAGGTGAGACAGTTCCATTTGCAGACAAGGTCATGGCGTCAGTTTTTTGGAATGTGTGTGGAATAATTTTCATTGATTATCTTCAAAAAGGAAAAACAATCAATGGCGAGTATTATGCAAACTTGTTGCAGCATTTGAATGATGAAGTCAAGCAAAAACGGCCACTTCTAGTGGAAAAGAAACTTTTGTTTCATCAAGATAATGCACCAGTTCACACATCCGTTATCGCCATGGCCAAAATCAATGAGTTAAAGTTCGAATTGCTTTATCATGCACCCTATTCGCCAGACTTAGCCCCCTCTGATTATTTTCTGTTTCCAAAGTTGAATAAATGGCTTGGTGGTAAAAGATTTGCCAACATTGAAGAGATGGAGTTTGCAGTTGGCTATTTTGCAGAACTCGGTGGTTTTCACTATAAACAGAGTATCGAAGCTATTGAACATCACTGGGGAAAGTGTATCGAGCTGAAAGGAGACTATATAGAGAAATAAAGATGTTATTTCCCAAATTTTTTGTGTTTTCTTTGTTAGGTCGGGTACTTCTGGGACAGCCCTCGTAGATTTCTTGTTTCCCAAAAAGTTGCAACAATCATTTTCAAATACATTCAAGGCTCCTATCTCGATTAAATTCAATTTATTTTTGAATACGGCGTCCTGACGTAGTTGCTTTATTTGAGGTCCAACGAAAATGCTTTCTTTTATTTTGGCCTCGCTAATTCGTGGGAAGTTTCTTCCAGGTAAGCCAATCCTTTATCCATTGCTTCCACAAATTGTTTTATTAAACAATGTGAAGAGGAGACAATATAATTTTTTCCCTGTCGAATAACTCTTCATGTGCCGCATTTTTACTTTCTCTACCACGTTTATAGTAGGTAGAGAAGGTATTGCATTCCACCCAAAAATTCCATACTGACATTTCACCGGAAATACATGTTTTGAAGCACCCCTGAATCCAAAAAACTATTTTTAGAAAAAGATCCGCGCGCGCGCGCGCGTGTGTGTGTATCTGTGAACAGCATAACTCAAAAACGAAAAGTCGGACAAATACCATACTTGGTATTTAGGTTCAGTACCTTCCAAAGAGGCGATACGATGATTTTCAACAAAATCCCCAATCCCAACTATCCTTTACATGGAACATTTTTCGAAAACTTTGATTTTTAAAAAAATGGCTACAACGATTTTGATAAAAATAGTATATATGAAGGATATTCACCGTAACAAATAAAATGTACATCTTGAATTTTCTGGAAATAGCCTGCGAAGTCGTCTTCATTCGGAAGAAATTTTGTATAATCTTGTATAAGTGGTAAACGTTAGACGATAAACGAAAACATACCATACAAAAAAAGTGTAGATAGATATATTTTAAAACACACAATCGACTTAAAATAAGTTTTGCTGGGTATAAGCCGTTTCTTAGATATCCGATATTAAAGGTTCGAATTGTTCATTTCTTGGTCATTCTCTTAGTCCTTTCAACATTCAGTTGTTTCTCGCAACTGCATGGAAACAGTATGGAATTTTAAGGCCAGCGTATAGCGTTCAGTTCTTAAACATTTGACAATCGCAGTTCTCATTGTATCTATAACGAAATGTTAATGTAGCTATTTTTACAAAGGTTTATTTGGGTTAAAATGTAGTAGATAGAAAAATAAGCTTTAGTAAAATTAGTTTGTATGCCCACTAATAATGATAGAGGGTAGAGAAAGTCATGTGAATGTATCACATCAAACATTATAATGTTTTCTTCTCGGGGTGGCCATTTTATCACAATATAGTGTTTGTCCCTCGCCGACTCTCTCACTCACACAGAAACAATTGAATTTTGTGTACTCCTGTTGTAGACTCGTAAGCAATGTTACAAATTAGGTCAGCACATATGCTCCATTGATGGTCTTATAATTTATTTTATGTAAAAGATGTTGCATATTTCCGTATGTTTATTTCATGTTAACTGAATGTGCGAGAGGTATTGGGATGTATGTATGTTATCAATAGTACGCTTCCTGTTTGTTATCAGACTGAGGAGGGTCGCGCTTTCTAAGTTTCCATTGCAATGTCAAGGTATTCATCCAGCCACCATTATGAAGCCTTTAGATTAGATTAGATTGGATTGCATTCTGCGAGTTCACTAGCAGCCATAAAGTCTTGTGAACATAGAACATGTCAAGGAAATGTACAAAAGTTACATATAAACATAAATATTACATAGAATCCAGAACATTTAAAAATAAGGACATATTATATACAAAATGAAACAAATCAGGTGTAATTTTGTACAATAATCTTATTATAATCCTGTTTAAGGATTAATTTATTGGAGGCAATTATCATTTTTAGATTAAAACAAAAATCATAGAGACAATTGCTGATAAAATATAGCAATAATGTCTTTTTGCAATTTTGCAGGTAGTTGTCTCGAAAATAGTACGTGTTAGAGAAATGTGACTAACATACTTGGATTCAGCGATGTTGGATACATACGGTAAACATAATTTTATTCTAAAGAAGGATTTTTTAAATTTTTTTTTGTTGACCAGTGAAATTTTATGTTTTAGATGAATAATCAATACTAGCTAATATAAAAAAGTTACCAGTAGGGTAGAAATGAGAGTTCTGTATCACTTAATATGCATGGAATGCAATTAATATGCTAATTAGCCCCCCCGCCCCTCCCCCTCCCCCACCCCCCGCTGTGCCTTGGTAGTTTTAGTTGCAGCTGCGGTCGTAAATCATGTTGAGTACAATGGAGGCTTGACAGTTAAGCAATTAAGGCTGTCAATCAACTGTCAAAACGAACAAAGGGGTCATAAATTTAAGGTTCTGTAACAAAGGCGAGATGTTTTTCCTACCCATTCCACATCCGGCCACTTCTGCACCTGGTCAGTTACCCACTCCACTCCTATTGTGTGTCGAACACGTGGCATACTCGTTCCACTAGCTTTTAACAAAAGAACAATGCTTAACCTTCAGCTGTCAAAATGAACAAAGCCCATGATGAATTAGGGTTGTAACAAAGCCTGACCCTTTCCATTGTGTAAGAGATTCTATTGTGTGTGCCTTTCTATTGTCCTTGGCAAGCATTCTTTAGAAAGACCACCTCCAGCGTTCCCATCCCAATAACAAAGCCTGACCCTTTCCATTGTGTAAGAGATTCTATTGTCCTTGGCAAGGCTAGTTTAGAAAGACACCTGCAGCGTTCCCATTGTTTGGCCACCTGCTAGTTTAACAAAAGAATTCGAGGGTTGCTTTATACTCGTCCTGTCCTTGTTTGTGTGAAAGAGAGAGAAACTTGTTTACCAACTCTGCGTGACGTCATACTTTAGAAAGACACCTGCTCCATAACAAAGCCTGACCCTTTCCATTGTGTAAGAGATTCTATTGTGTGTGCCTTTCTATTGTTCTTGGCAAGGCTAGTTTAGAAAGACACCTGCAGCGTTCCCATTGTTTGGCCACCTGCTAGTTTAACAAAAGAATTCGAGGGCTGCTTTATACTCGTCCTCTCCTTGTTTGTGTGAAAGAGAGAGAAACTTGTTTACCAACTCTGCGTGACGTCATAGTCGGCCATCATGATTTTGCCTGAGGGAGTTCTCTCCGATGTTTTACGACCTCATACGAATATATCCGAGCATAGTTAACAAGCATTCTGTTTCAGCCAGCGACTCCGAAAAAGCGTCTAATATACATTTCATTACGTGCATTAAACCTCTGAGTGATATCCATAGATCGGTGTTCGATTCTTACTGTAATCAAAAGTTTATTGCTAATGAGAAATTAATGATTGATATTATTATATCATTACCTTAAATAATAAAAACGGCGTTCAGAGGATTGTAGCTCGACTCTTACCAAGTGAAACTCTAACTCGAAATAACTATTAAACTATGCAAGACCAGATTGAAAATGTATTTAACAAATATAATTTAATTTTTATACATCATCATCCTAATTAATGAAAGACCGTTCAGAGGACCCTAGTTCGAATCTTACCCTGCAAACTCTAATGTGTAACATCTAGTAAATTACGGATGCGTGCTCTAAAAATATATTAAACACATGCGTATACTTAGGTATCCAAGTTGATATTTTCTTAGGGTAAAACATTATTATATCATTACCCTGATTAAAGCCCGTTCAGAGGTTTCTAGTTCGAGTCTTACCCTGCAAGCTCTATGCCTACTAACTATTAAATTACGGAAGCGTGCACGATAAGATTAAAAATGTATTTAACAAATATAATTTAATTTTATACATTACGCTGTTTTAATGAAAGCTATTCTTAGGAACCCAGAAGTCCATAGTTCGAACCTTACCCAGCGAAACGCCATAATAAATACTAAATTATTAAAGAGTGAACGGGTCAGATTAAAATGTGTTTAACAAATATAATTTAATATACACGACATTACAATGTTTAACGAGCTGTATTCTTAGGAACCAGAGGTCCCTAGTTCGAATCCTGCCCTGCGAAACGCTATAATAACTATTAAACTATGCACGGGCATATTAAAAATGTATTTATCAAATATAATTATTTATATTAAACCCCTGCGTATACTTAGATATTCCGATGCCTAGACACGATTCTTTATTTTCTTTCTTCTCCCTCTTTCTTTCTCCACGACTTGTACACATTCAGGCGTTCGCATATACACGAGCGCTTGTACACACATCAGCAAACATACACTGGTGCACACACACACTCACATACATACAATAGCACACACACACACACGCACATACACGCATTCACACAACTCATGCGTATACATACATACACCAGTGCTCTTACACACATACATATACATGGACACACACACGCACACACACGCACACACATACACCAGTGCACACACGCATACACGCATATGTAAGTACACACACGCACACACGCACCCACGCAAGCACATACACCAGCACATACACACACACGCACATACATACACCAGCACATACACACACATGCACATACATACAACAGTACACACACACACATACACCAGTACACACACGCATTCACGCACCTCATGCGTATACATACATACATACACCAGTGCTCTTACACTCACACATTCACGCACCTCATGCGTATACATACATACATACATACATACACCAGTGCTCTTACACTCACACATACATATACATGGACAAACACACACACATGCAAGCACATATGCCTGTTCACTTACACCCAACAGCACCAACCCACACACGCACACACCAACTCACGCGCATGTCCTGAATGAAAAGAGACAAAATGATGCAATAAAAACTAATTATAGCTCGGGATGCAAGGCTCCATTTACGATTGCTCGAAACCGGTCTTCTAATAACTCCAAAACTAATTAAAATAAAGACAGTAAATAAACCTATTACGTTTATGTCATCAGATAATATCTTGCGGGTGTATATTAGGGTACCTGACGTACAGGGTTCGATCCTTAAGTTTAAATCTCAATTATCGCAGAAACTAGCAGAGATAGAGCTGTAGACGAAAGCATGTTTGATAGCTCATACAATGAACAATTAATGCTGTATATAATTTTCAATCAGTTGCCCCTAGTTCGAACCTCGATCTTTCAATGACTTCACTGATTTTCCTCTGTACTCTGGAATACATCACTTAGATTGATGCTTTAACTGCATGCAGCTTTGTGTAACGACATTATGGATGTACTCTGTGTGGGAGAGAGCGAGAGAGGGAGAGAGAGAGAGAGCGAGAGAGGGAGAGGAAGTGAACCAAGCAGGGATAGAAGTGCTGAGGGCCTCTGCGCATGCGTAGCAAGAGATGATGCCATTGGCTGCAATAATCACGTGACGTGTAAGCATCACAGCCATGATGACGTGCAGGCATCGCCTGGAGGGGGTTTAGATCCCTATATAAACAGACATCTGTCCCATGTTAGAACTGTTGTGTACTTATTAACTTTACATTCAAGTTTTAAAGAGCTTTAAAAGCAACGTGAGCTGCAGGCCGTCTACACATTCAGCACATATCAAAACGGGGGGCAATGCAAGGTGAGTTTTAAATAACTATACAAAATCACTGTTGGCTTTTACAATACATTTAATTTTATTTAAACGTTACAGTACATGAAAGACGATTTGTTACAAAGAGCATCATATTTTCTAATCAGTGTTTTACATTCACATGGATTTCACTGCATACTCTTCTTCAGTTCACATGATTTTCGCCCCACATTCTTCTTACATAAACATTCATACGACTTTCCCCTCATTCTTTGTTTCACTATACACTCACATGATTTCCTCTACTCATTCTTTATTCCACCTACAGGATCATGCTCTGTTAACATTCACATGACTTTCTCTTCACATTCTTTGCTTCCATTAACATTCACATGATTTTCGCCACACCTTCTTCTTACATAAACATTCATACGACTTTACCCTCATTCTTTGTTTCACTATACACTCACATGATTTCCTCTACTCATTCTTTGTTCCCCTGCAGGTTCATGCTTTGTTAACATTCACACGACGTTCTCAGCTCATTTCTCTATTGACATTCACATGATCTTCTCAACACATTCTTCTTACTTAAACATTCATATGATTTTCCCCCTCATTCTTTGTTTCACTATACATTCGCACACGATTTCCTCTACTCATTCTTTGGTTCTCTGCTGGCTCATCTTCAATGAACATTCACATGATTTTCTGTACTTATTCTTTATTTCTCTACACCTTCATAGGCTTACAAAACATGCACACCCTAGTTCTAATATAAAGAAGTGTATAACTCGTTCTTCAACTTGAATAATGTAGTGAAAATAATAATTCATGGCAATGTCTGTTACAGATTGTTTAGCTGATAGACTTAACAAGATGGTGGAAGAGCGTAGTTTCCTACCGACTCGTCGAGTTCAAGATCTCGAAATAGGTCTTAACTATGAGATAAAGTCCTTAAAGAGAGTTCAAACAAGATATGGTACCAGGATCGTATCTTCGCTGGAGGATTGTCAAGTGTTCTTGCCAGAGCGCTATAATTCGTTAACCGATCAAGAGATTACAGAAATACCTGGGAGCGTATACCTACAGTATAATGGCATGGCAGAGACGGGGAAATTTAAGACATGTAAATTGTCTTTTTTACATGCAAAGAAGGTGCGTAGAAGTGTCAAACTTAAGTATTGAATGTTCTCCCACTTCACAATGAAAAATTCATAAATAAAACAACTGACTCATTGATATTACATATAAAGATACAAAAGATGCATATTATAGAATTTTATAAAAAATTTACGAAATTACAATATCACATGCTTTGAGTTTAATTATATCTAGCGCATTGAAATAACTCTAAATATCCGAATGTTTATACAAATCATTGTGCTTCTTTTACATGTGCCATATGCTTCATTTTACATGTATCATAACAAAAAATGTAATTCTTTCCAGGTTGCCTTTACTTGACCAAGATAGTTTTCTAAGACTTTCATTGTGCAATGTTTCAGGGTGTGCAATAAGAGGAAGAAGAAGAAGAGGAATAGCCTGCTGCCATGCAAAGGATGCTGACGCTATTGGAGGGTAGAATACCTACAAGAAACATTTTGGCAAGAAACGGGTGCTGAGACATCTACATCACCGAAACACATTAAGACAGGATCCTTATATAACATTACAGGGTATACAATGAAAAAATACGGTCAATTTTGTATACAATTCAATGCATGGCTGAGAGTTAGCTCGAACTAGTCTCCCTATATTCACTGAAATTAAGCATTGTGAGCAATAATTTAAGTGACTGTGAAAATACTTTACGTAATGGTGAAATTTGTATCCTAAAAGACTTGAGCCCTGTATACATTAACAGCATTAAGACTGTTTACCGCGCAGGAATACAAATTATGAAAATAAAAAGACTTTCATTTAAATAATAAGGAAATTTGCATAACCTGCTGTTACAAGTGTAATGACATATACAGAAACAATGAATCGGACGAGAAAGTGATGGAAATGTAAGATAAATAATAACAATAAAAGAGTTGAGGTATGCTTTTACATAGTGTTTTTATTCATTAAAAATCCTTGCATTCCTAATGAAAAATAAATCATTACAATGATTAGTTTAAGTTATGTCACAAGGATCAAAAAGAGAACCGTCTTTAGATGCATTACTCGATCTTAAGTCAGAGCACCAAAAAATGACAAATCACGGCTTCTCCATTTTAGATGTGGTGTCACTATTCAGGTAAATTCCTGTAACACAGCAGGTTGAGTATGCAGATCTGCGGTCCTAAATGGGTGAAACAGAGTCTTATACAGCTTAACAGTCTTGAGATCTCAGCATCAGAAAGTCGAATCACAAGCCTTCTCCACTCGATGAGTACAGGTTTAACAACAGCATTCTCTTCACCCTGAGACTGTGTAATGTATATAAATGTTCAACTTGACAAGGGATTCTAAACTCGTTGTTAGAGTCCAGAACTGATGTATTATATGGTGAAAACACATGTTCCTCTTCTTAGTGATCTTGTCGTCGAATCTCGGTGTCATTGAAGATGTCCATGATTATAGGATTCTGAAGCCCAAAAACTGTAGGAACTGCTGATTGCGTGATGTTAACCTGATGGGCGTCAAGGGCAGAGCATGATGTGTACGTCGAATCATTCCATTATTATATCCTCGACGTCGTTGACTTCTTCTAAAAACTATAGGCATTATGCTTATATCCTTGTTTCTAAAGGCAATGATATTGCTGTTAGGCTCCCCTGTTTGCTCTATGAAGCGGATCTTTATGAACAACAGGTAAAATTTGATTTGAAGGTTCCTGTGAAATACGTTATCCAGCCGTAACAGATGGGAAAACTGGTAGATGGAGTGTCCACTTTTACTATAGAGGAAGGAGACTGATGCAATACTGCGCTAAATTCGTATGATGCTCAACTTAAATATATTCACTAGGAAATCAGATTCAGACAGCTGATTAGATGGAATAACTTTGTCACTGAAGGGTCGCAGAACGTTCCTATAGAACAATCACTGGAAAAAATCAAGAGTGAAAGGACATTTTAATGACATTTTTATTATTATTATTATTATTCACTGATCTAATAAAGAAGACATTCGCATCCTAATATGAGGAATCTTTCTAACTCTTTCATGGTTTTGCAAATGCTAATCACGCTATAAAACCACCCAGCTTTAAATCCTGAATAATGTCGTTAATCGCATCGGAAAAGTCATTTTTATCAGGTGTATGAAGCGTCATGAGTACCCTTAGCATGTTTACCAAATCATTAGGATCGGTGTAGCGGCATAGCATCTCCTCTGTATTCGCTTTGGATATATCTTCTAATCTAGGTGAGTTGTCACTAGTATGCTTGCTTTCATTCGTGTGTTTATTCAGAGCTTGCTCATTCAAAGAAACTGCTGTCATTGCTTCATTAGTGGTAGCTCTTGATGTTATTACAGGGTCGCTTGAACTGGCTCCAAGCACGATACATCTTGAATCCCGCTCTTCGGGACTTGAGAAGATTTCAGGATCTCGCTTGGGTGTTATAGTCAATGCACAGCTGGCCATTGCTTTACAGCATCGTCTCCTATGTTGCTTAAGCCTTGAAATTGTCCTGTTTTTTAAAGTTCTATTACATATAAAACACTTAACAAAGCGATTACTCCCCCCTTGGGAAACATACGAAAAATCAAGATTCTCGTAAATTGACTGTAATTGTCCGTCTTTGTGAGTGTTCATGCTCAAGCAGTATATATAAACTAGTCAATGTATAATGTAGATGTTGAATTCGTATACGATAACACGAGACTGAGCTATTTTTTAACATTTATGTATTTATATATGTACTCAGGTTTTGATGCATATAAACAGCCATGCCCAAATTAGACTAAGCAAAATATTGTAGCATTTCCGCATAACAGTTGTAATTCCGTTAATTATAACTATCTCATTAAGCACAAACAGATTCAAGTAGTTAGAAACGGATTCATAGAGGAAAGAGTACAAGTTTTCCTGATAGCACAGAGAATGCGAGAGTTAAGGGAGATACTGGTCATTTTCCCTTTGCAGGTCACCTTTTTTCCCTTTGCTGGCCACCTTTTCCCTTTGTTGGTCACGTTTTTCCCTTTGCTGGCCACCTTCTTTTCCCCTTTGCAGGTCACGTTTTTCCCTCTTCTGGTCCCATTTTTCCCTTTACTGGTCACCTTTTTCCCTCTTCTGGTCCCATTTTTCCCTTTACTGGTCACATTTTTCCCTTTGCTGGTTACCTTTTTCCCTTTGCTGGTCACATTTTTCCCTTTACTGGTCACCTTTTTCCCTTTGCTGGTCACATTTTTCCCTTATTGGTCACCTTTTTCCCTTTGCAGGTCACGTTTTTCCCTCTTCTGGTCCCATTTTTCCCTTTACTGGTCACCTTTTTCCCTTTGCTGGTCACCTTTTTCCCCTTCCTGGTCACCTTTTTCCCGTTGCTGGTCACCTTTTTCCCGTTGCTGGTCACCTTTTTCCCTTTGCTGGTCACGTTTTTCCCTTTCCTGGTCACCTTTTTTCCCTTTGCTGGTCACCTTTTTCCCTTTGCTGGTCACCTTTTTCCCTTTGCTGGTCACCTTTTTCCCTTTCCTGGTCACCTTTTTCCCTTTGCTGGTCACCTTTTTCCCTTTGCTGGTCACCTTTTTCCCTTTCCTGGTCACCTTTTTCCCTTTGCTGGTCACCTTCTTCCCTTTGCTGGTCACCTTTTTCCCTTTCCTGGTCACCTTTTTCCCTTTCCTGGTCACCTTTTTCCCTTTCCTGGTCACCTTTTTCCCTTTCCTGGTCACCTTTTTCCCTTTGCTGGTCACCTTTTTCCCTTTGCTGGTCACCTTTTTCCCTTTGCTGGTCACCTTTTTCCCTTTGCTGGTCACCTTTTTCCCTTTGCTGGTCACCTTTTTCCCTTTCCTGGTCACCTTTTTCCCTTTGCTGGTCACCTTTTTCCCTTTGCTGGTCACCTTTTTCCCTTTGCTGGTCACCTTTTTCCCTTTCTTGGTCACCTTTTTCCCTTTGCTGGTCACCTTTTTCCCTTTGCTGGTCACCTTTTTCCCTTTGCTGGTCACCTTTTTCCCTTTGCTGGTCACCTTTTTCCCTTTGCTGGTCACTTTTTTCCCTTTGCTGGTCACCTTTTTCCATTTGCTGGTCACCTTTTTCCCTTTCCTGGTCACCTTTTTCCCTTTCCTGGTCACCTTTTTCCCTTTGCTGGTCACCTTTTTCCCTTTGCTGGTCACCTTTTTCCCTTTGCTGGTCACCTTTTTCCCTTTGCTGGTCACCTTTTTCCCTTTCCTGGTCACCTTTTTCCCTTTCCTGGTCACCTTTTTTCCTTTGCTGGTCACCTTTTTCCCTTTGCTGGTCACCTTTTTCCCTTTGCTGGTCACCTTTTTCCCTTTCCTGGTCACCTTTTTCCCTTTCCTGGTCACCTTTTTCCCTTTCCTGGTCACCTTTTTCCCTTTGCTGGTCACCTTTTTCCCTTTCCTGGTCACCTTTTTCCCTTTGCTGGTCACATTTTTCCCTTTCCTGGTCACCTTTTTTCCCTTTGCTGGTCACCTTTTTCCCTTTTGCTGGTCACCTTTTCCCTTTGTTGGACACGTTTTTCCCTTTGCTGGTCACCTTTTCCCTGAATGGTTTACATGATGGGCACGTATATAACGTTGACATGAAACAGTTTTCCACTAAGTTCACATCTAAAGTCGCTTTCAAAGCCTAACATATCAATAGGCTGTGAGCATTCTTCTTTCATCCTCTCTAGCTTGACAGCTAAAGTAAAATAAATCGCTCTTAATGTATATACGCTAATGAGAAAGTATAAAAGAACTATCCTGAATAAAAAATCGCTTAGTATAACGTGAGAGCTAAGGTGGTTAAGCCCGCAAGAGGTTTCGGTTTAATTAACTCTCTCACTAGCCTGCAATCATTGAAGTGCATTTACCTGGTTACATAGGCTGAGGAACTGTGGTAAAGCTAGACAAAAATTAAAGAGAGGAGACCCTGGAATCATTCCGTTAGACGATTCGTGTAATCTTAGCGGCCTTGCCAACGCTCAGCATAAGGTCTCTGCTTCGAGAAACATTGCTGCCAAGATCTGACTGAAACGACTTGGAAAAGCGTGCAATCTGATGTTACATTAGGTGAAAAAGTTGGCAGCGTGACTAGTAACAGCAATTATGAAGGGAAAGGTAGCTCCAGGTACAGTAACCATGAAGAAGAAACGAGGAGGATTTCTACCTTTCATACCAATTATTGCAGCTCTAGACGCTGCTGCTATAGGTGCAGCCCAAATTGCCTCAGCAGTAAATAAGAAAAAGGCAGCAGATAAACAACTTGCCGAAATGATGAGGCATAAGAGAGAAATTGAGAGAAAGGTATCTGTTGGCGGAGGGTCCAAAAAGAAGAAACGAGGAGGATTTCTACCGCTCATACCAATTATTGCAGCACTAGGAGCCGCCGCTGGAGGTGCATCACAAATTGCTACAGCTGTAAATACGAAAAAAGCCGCAGATAAACAACTTGCTGAAATGATGAGACGTAACAGAGAAATTGAAGCAAGAGGGAGTAGTTTTCGAGTGAAGAAGAATAAGGGAAGAAACACAGAAACGAAGAGGAGACAGAGCCTGAAAGGGAATTGAAAAAACTCTGGCAGAGGGCTATACTTGTCCCGGAAAAAACATTGAGTAACATAGACCTTGACTTGTATGCCGGACGTTTAAAGATTCCTCATATTAGGATGCGAATGTCTTCTTTATTAGATCAGTGAATAATAATAATAATAATAATAATAATAATAAAAATGTCATTAAAATGTCCTTTCACTCTTGATTTTTTCCAGTGATTGTTCTATAGGAACGTTCTGCGACCCTTCAGTGACAAAGTTATTCCATCTAATCAGCTGTCTGAATCTGATTTCCTAGTGAATATATTTAAGTTGAGCATCATACGAATTTAGCGCAGTATTGCAGCAGTCTCCTTCCTCTATAGTAAAAGTGGACACTCCATCTACCAGTTTTCCCATCTGTTACGGCTGGATAACGTATTTCACAGGAACCTTCAAATCAAATTTTACCTGTTGTTCATAAAGATCCGCTTCATAGAGCAAACAGGGGAGCCTAACAGCAATATCATTGCCTTTAGAAACAAGGATATAAGCATAATGCCTATAGTTTTTAGAAGAAGTCAACGACGTCGAGGATATAATAATGGAATGATTCGACGTACACATCATGCTCTGCCCTTGACGCCCATCAGGTTAACATCACGCAATCAGCAGTTCCTACAGTTTTTGGGCTTCAGAATCCTATAATCATGGACATCTTCAATGACACCGAGATTCGACGACAAGATCACTAAGAAGAGGAACATGTGTTTTCACCATATAATACATCAGTTCTGGACTCTAACAACGAGTTTAGAATCCCTTGTCAAGTTGAACATTTATATACATTACACAGTCTCAGGGTGAAGAGAATGCTGTTGTTAAACCTGTACTCATCGAGTGGAGAAGGCTTGTGATTCGACTTTCTGATGCTGAGATCTCAAGACTGTTAAGCTGTATAAGACTCTGTTTCACCCATTTAGGACCGCAGATCTGCATACTCAACCTGCTGTGTTACAGGAATTTACCTGAATAGTGACACCACATCTAAAATGGAGAAGCCGTGATTTGTCATTTTTTGGTGCTCTGACTTAAGATCGAGTAATGCATCTAAAGACGGTTCTCTTTTTGATCCTTGTGACATAACTTAAACTAATCATTGTAATGATTTATTTTTCATTAGGAATGCAAGGATTTTTAATGAATAAAAACACTATGTAAAAGCATACCTTAATTCTTTTATTGTTATTATTTATCTTACATTTCCATCACTTTCTCGTCCGATTCATTGTTTCTGTATATGTCATTACACTTGTAACAGCAGGTTATGCAAATTTCCTTATTATTTAAATGAAAGTCTTTTTATTTTCATAATTTGTATTCCTGCGCGGTAAACAGTCTTAATGCTGTTAATGTATACAGGGCTCAAGTCTTTTAGGATACAAATTTCACCATTACGTAAAGTATTTTCACAGTCACTTAAATTATTGCTCACAATGCTTAATTTCAGTGAATATAGGGAGACTAGTTCGAGCTAACTCTCAGCCATGCATTGAATTGTATACAAAATTGACCGTATTTTTTCATTGTATACCCTGTAATGTTATATAAGGATCCTGTCTTAATGTGTTTCGGTGATGTAGATGTCTCAGCACCCGTTTCTTGCCAAAATGTTTCTTGTAGGTATTCTACCCTCCAATAGCGTCAGCATCCTTTGCATGGCAGCAGGCTATTCCTCTTCTTCTTCTTCCTCTTATTGCACACCCTGAAACATTGCACAATGAAAGTCTTAGAAAACTATCTTGGTCAAGTAAAGGCAACCTGGAAAGAATTACATTTTTTGTTATGATACATGTAAAATGAAGCATATGGCACATGTAAAAGAAGCACAATGATTTGTATAAACATTCGGATATTTAGAGTTATTTCAATGCGCTAGATATAATTAAACTCAAAGCATGTGATATTGTAATTTCGTAAATTTTTTATAAAATTCTATAATATGCATCTTTTGTATCTTTATATGTAATATCAATGAGTCAGTTGTTTTATTTATGAATTTTTCATTGTGAAGTGGGAGAACATTCAATACTTAAGTTTGACACTTCTACGCACCTTCTTTGCATGTAAAAAAGACAATTTACATGTCTTAAATTTCCCCGTCTCTGCCATGCCATTATACTGTAGGTATACGCTCCCAGGTATTTCTGTAATCTCTTGATCGGTTAACGAATTATAGCGCTCTGGCAAGAACACTTGACAATCCTCCAGCGAAGATACGATCCTGGTACCATATCTTGTTTGAACTCTCTTTAAGGACTTTATCTCATAGTTAAGACCTATTTCGAGATCTTGAACTCGACGAGTCGGTAGGAAACTACGCTCTTCCACCATCTTGTTAAGTCTATCAGCTAAACAATCTGTAACAGACATTGCCATGAATTATTATTTTCACTACATTATTCAAGTTGAAGAACGAGTTATACACTTCTTTATATTAGAACTAGGGTGTGCATGTTTTGTAAGCCTATGAAGGTGTAGAGAAATAAAGAATAAGTACAGAAAATCATGTGAATGTTCATTGAAGATGAGCCAGCAGAGAACCAAAGAATGAGTAGAGGAAATCGTGTGCGAATGTATAGTGAAACAAAGAATGAGGGGGAAAATCATATGAATGTTTAAGTAAGAAGAATGTGTTGAGAAGATCATGTGAATGTCAATAGAGAAATGAGCTGAGAACGTCGTGTGAATGTTAACAAAGCATGAACCTGCAGGGGAACAAAGAATGAGTAGAGGAAATCATGTGAGTGTATAGTGAAACAAAGAATGAGGGTAAAGTCGTATGAATGTTTATGTAAGAAGAAGGTGTGGCGAAAATCATGTGAATGTTAATGGAAGCAAAGAATGTGAAGAGAAAGTCATGTGAATGTTAACAGAGCATGATCCTGTAGGTGGAATAAAGAATGAGTAGAGGAAATCATGTGAGTGTATAGTGAAACAAAGAATGAGGGGAAAGTCGTATGAATGTTTATGTAAGAAGAATGTGGGGCGAAAATCATGTGAACTGAAGAAGAGTATGCAGTGAAATCCATGTGAATGTAAAACACTGATTAGAAAATATGATGCTCTTTGTAACAAATCGTCTTTCATGTACTGTAACGTTTAAATAAAATTAAATGTATTGTAAAAGCCAACAGTGATTTTGTATAGTTATTTAAAACTCACCTTGCATTGCCCCCCGTTTTGATATGTGCTGAATGTGTAGACGGCCTGCAGCTCACGTTGCTTTTAAAGCTCTTTAAAACTTGAATGTAAAGTTAATAAGTACACAACAGTTCTAACATGGGACAGATGTCTGTTTATATAGGGATCTAAACCCCCTCCAGGCGATGCCTGCACGTCATCATGGCTGTGATGCTTACACGTCACGTGATTATTGCAGCCAATGGCATCATCTCTTGCTACGCATGCGCAGAGGCCCTCAGCACTTCTATCCCTGCTTGGTTCACTTCCTCTCCCTCTCTCGCTCTCTCTCTCTCTCCCTCTCTCGCTCTCTCCCACACAGAGTACATCCATAATGTCGTTACACAAAGCTGCATGCAGTTAAAGCATCAATCTAAGTGATGTATTCCAGAGTACAGAGGAAAATCAGTGAAGTCATTGAAAGATCGAGGTTCGAACTAGGGGCAACTGATTGAAAATTATATACAGCATTAATTGTTCATTGTATGAGCTATCAAACATGCTTTCGTCTACAGCTCTATCTCTGCTAGTTTCTGCGATAATTGAGATTTAAACTTAAGGATCGAACCCTGTACGTCAGGTACCCTAATATACACCCGCAAGATATTATCTGATGACATAAACGTAATAGGTTTATTTACTGTCTTTATTTTAATTAGTTTTGGAGTTATTAGAAGACCGGTTTCGAGCAATCGTAAATGGAGCCTTGCATCCCGAGCTATAATTAGTTTTTATTGCATCATTTTGTCTCTTTTCATTCAGGACATGCGCGTGAGTTGGTGTGTGCGTGTGTGGGTTGGTGCTGTTGGGTGTAAGTGAACAGGCATATGTGCTTGCATGTGTGTGTGTTTGTCCATGTATATGTATGTGTGAGTGTAAGAGCACTGGTGTATGTATGTATGTATGTATGTATGTATGTATGTATGTATACGCATGAGGTGCGTGAATGTGTGAGTGTAAGAGCACTGGTGTATGTATGTATGTATACGCATGAGGTGCGTGAATGCGTGTGTGTACTGGTGTATGTGTGTGTGTGTACTGTTGTATGTATGTGCATGTGTGTGTATGTGCTGGTGTATGTATGTGCGTGTGTGTGTGTATGTGCTGGTGTATGTGCTTGCGTGGGTGCGTGTGTGCGTGTGTGTACTTACATATGCGTGTATGCGTGTGTGCACTGGTGTATGTGTGTGCGTGTGTGTGCGTGTGTGTGTCCATGTATATGTATGTGTGTAAGAGCACTGGTGTATGTATGTATACGCATGAGTTGTGTGAATGCGTGTATGTGCGTGTGTGTGTGTGTGCTATTGTATGTATGTGAGTGTGTGTGTGCACCAGTGTATGTTTGCTGATGTGTGTACAAGCGCTCGTGTATATGCGAACGCCTGAATGTGTACAAGTCGTGGAGAAAGAAAGAGGGAGAAGAAAGAAAATAAAGAATCGTGTCTAGGCATCGGAATATCTAAGTATACGCAGGGGTTTAATATAAATAATTATATTTGATAAATACATTTTTAATATGCCCGTGCATAGTTTAATAGTTATTATAGCGTTTCGCAGGGCAGGATTCGAACTAGGGACCTCTGGTTCCTAAGAATACAGCTCGTTAAACATTGTAATGTCGTGTATATTAAATTATATTTGTTAAACACATTTTAATCTGACCCGTTCACTCTTTAATAATTTAGTATTTATTATGGCGTTTCGCTGGGTAAGGTTCGAACTATGGACTTCTGGGTTCCTAAGAATAGCTTTCATTAAAACAGCGTAATGTATAAAATTAAATTATATTTGTTAAATACATTTTTAATCTTATCGTGCACGCTTCCGTAATTTAATAGTTAGTAGGCATAGAGCTTGCAGGGTAAGACTCGAACTAGAAACCTCTGAACGGGCTTTAATCAGGGTAATGATATAATAATGTTTTACCCTAAGAAAATATCAACTTGGATACCTAAGTATACGCATGTGTTTAATATATTTTTAGAGCACGCATCCGTAATTTACTAGATGTTACACATTAGAGTTTGCAGGGTAAGATTCGAACTAGGGTCCTCTGAACGGTCTTTCATTAATTAGGATGATGATGTATAAAAATTAAATTATATTTGTTAAATACATTTTCAATCTGGTCTTGCATAGTTTAATAGTTATTTCGAGTTAGAGTTTCACTTGGTAAGAGTCGAGCTACAATCCTCTGAACGCCGTTTTTATTATTTAAGGTAATGATATAATAATATCAATCATTAATTTCTCATTAGCAATAAACTTTTGATTACAGTAAGAATCGAACACCGATCTATGGATATCACTCAGAGGTTTAATGCACGTAATGAAATGTATATTAGACGCTTTTTCGGAGTCGCTGGCTGAAACAGAATGCTTGTTAACTATGCTCGGATATATTCGTATGAGGTCGTAAAACATCGGAGAGAACTCCCTCAGGCAAAATCATGATGGCCGACTATGACGTCACGCAGAGTTGGTAAACAAGTTTCTCTCTCTTTCACACAAACAAGGAGAGGACGAGTATAAAGCAGCCCTCGAATTCTTTTGTTAAACTAGCAGGTGGCCAAACAATGGGAACGCTGCAGGTGTCTTTCTAAACTAGCCTTGCCAAGAACAATAGAAAGGCACACACAATAGAATCTCTTACACAATGGAAAGGGTCAGGCTTTGTTATGGAGCAGGTGTCTTTCTAAAGTATGACGTCACGCAGAGTTGGTAAACAAGTTTCTCTCTCTTTCACACAAACAAGGACAGGACGAGTATAAAGCAACCCTCGAATTCTTTTGTTAAACTAGCAGGTGGCCAAACAATGGGAACGCTGCAGGTGTCTTTCTAAACTAGCCTTGCCAAGGACAATAGAATCTCTTACACAATGGAAAGGGTCAGGCTTTGTTATTGGGATGGGAACGCTGGAGGTGGTCTTTCTAAAGAATGCTTGCCAAGGACAATAGAAAGGCACACACAATAGAATCTCTTACACAATGGAAAGGGTCAGGCTTTGTTACAACCCTAATTCATCATGGGCTTTGTTCATTTTGACAGCTGAAGGTTAAGCATTGTTCTTTTGTTAAAAGCTAGTGGAACGAGTATGCCACGTGTTCGACACACAATAGGAGTGGAGTGGGTAACTGACCAGGTGCAGAAGTGGCCGGATGTGGAATGGGTAGGAAAAACATCTCGCCTTTGTTACAGAACCTTAAATTTATGACCCCTTTGTTCGTTTTGACAGTTGATTGACAGCCTTAATTGCTTAACTGTCAAGCCTCCATTGTACTCAACATGATTTACGACCGCAGCTGCAACTAAAACTACCAAGGCACAGCGGGGGGTGGGGGAGGGGGAGGGGCGGGGGGGCTAATTAGCATATTAATTGCATTCCATGCATATTAAGTGATACAGAACTCTCATTTCTACCCTACTGTTACCATGTAACAAAAAATTGGATTTTTAAACGATTTTATTTGTGCGTGTGTTTTTTCACGCAAGAATGACCGGAGACCGATTATTATGAAGTTTGTTAGATACATAACATACTATCTTGTTTCCCACTTAGAAAAGAGGCGATATAGCATCTCAATTACTTTGGCCAAATAGGCAGAAGGTTCTAATGGCAGCATATGAAAAAAAATAGAAATATCTCGCTTATTTTTCAGTCCTTTGAAAAAACAACTATAAAAATTTGTAAGCCTTATTTTCTGAGAAGTTTTGTTAAATAATAAACTTCCAGAGAATTAGTATTAAAAAAAGTATAGCAAATTTTCATTCCTACTATTCCTTTATGTATACCGTTTGCCACGAGAAATAGTATAGTTTGGAGCACATTACGAGCATTAGGGAGCGGCATAAGTTTATGTACTCTAACAGCTTTTATTAGCGTTTTAATTGTTGTTGACACCCCAGAAAAACCAGTTTTATTACCGGTTTTCCAAATACCACGTAACATGCAAATTTCACAGAGGAGAGAGAGGAATTTAATTAAATTGAGTTTTATTTATGGACGCCCTTTAACTACTATGGCTCTTAGTGTCCCATTCCACATTGAGATGAAATACCTAAATTTTGCTCAGAGCCTCTTTATCAGATTTGAGGCTCTTTCATGCGCCGTAAATCTACGACACGGGACCACCGGCTTTACTTCCCTTCCGAAGGAAGCCAGGCTAAGGATTTTACGTCCAAAAGAAATCCATCGCCCTCCGACAGCTTTAAACCCACGACCTCGAGAATTAAAGGCTAGCATGGTACACGCAGACCACGGAGGATGACAGGAGCGAGGTGAGAGCAATATAAGAAGAGTTGGAGAGTGGAAAGGGAGAGATGAGAGAGAAAGAAGAAAGCTTAGAGAAGGTAAAGTGCAGGAGAGTGTCGGAGATATGGGGAGAGAGAGGAGAGAGAGAGAGAGAGACAGGATAATATCTGTATTTAATACAATACCGCGAGCGGAGGTGAGGATTTTGCTAGTATAGAGAGAGAGCAAAACGCTACGAACCGGCTGCGCGGTGTTTTTCCTGTCCGCGTCCTCGGCACTCGTTGCATTGTGCCGCTATCATAGAAAGGCGCGGATGAAGCCATACAGCATTTTTAAAACTACTTTTAAAGCCTTTGCTTACCAGAATTTACTTACTAAGAGTTATAGGGCCAATTTTTTTCGAGTCAAGAGTTGACGCCCGCACATATGTGAATACAATTTTGCCCCCTTCTTTTTAGAGAATTAACAGCCAGGGAGCGTGATTGTGCCTTTTTTTCAACAAGACTCTGCAACAGCTTATACAGCCAATATTTCGATGAGGGCAATTGAAAGTGCGTTTGAGCACAGAGCACGCTGCAAGTGACCTCAGTACTTTTCCGATGCGCAACTGGCGGCGCATGGCGCGTTCAAGGTTATCTTTACCAGCTGTGCTTCAGTCGCTGCTTTGTGTTCGTGCTATAAAGAGAGTTGTGCATCTCAAAGGTGAAAGTTTATTCAAGGCATCTGCGTTGTGTGCGATTTGCTTAAGAGTGTTAATGTTTTATTGTTAGTCCATTGCAATTTCACGCTTGAATAACGAATTTTTATGTACGATATATACGTAAAGACCGAATCATGTAGATAGGTGTGTAGACAATTTCAGGAGAAATTTCCTGGTATTCCAGTTCCAGGTAGAGAAACTGTTGGACGTCTGGTTAATAAGTTCAGGACAACGGGATCGCTAAACGCTAAACCTAAGAAGCGGAAACCAGATGTTCTAACGCAGGAAAGAATTGACGAAAATAGTACATATATTTGTGGGAATCCTAAAAAAAAAAGGTTATAGGAACAATGCCCACACCATAGGGGAACTCAAGGACAATATAAAAACATAAATTATGAACATTACCAAGAAGAACTTATGCATGTGAATGGAAATTTCAGGAATGTCTTCACGCAGATGTACGCCACTTATAACAAAATCAGTACTCATTATAGTGCAAGTTACTATAGCTCGTAAGTAACGTGGAAGTAAAGGCTGGTTCACAACCAACGAGCACGGTAACCAGAACGAGAAAGTTGAAATACGTGTATTCAAATGGGAGCGTTCACAATCGACGGGAAGCCTTCCCGGACCCCGGGAACGGGAAAGAAGAGTTGCCCAACTTTTAACTTTCTCGTTCTCGTTCCCGGGCACGGCATATTAGATCCATATTGTGAACATTAGAACTTTTCGCTCTAGAGATTATTCTAGGCGGCCGTGATATGAAACAGCCGCTAGTGCTCTCTATAGTCGCAAGCTGGAAACATGAAGCTTGTCGCAGTTTCTCATTGACTTGTGTTATCTATTTGTTGGGCGCCTCTTGTTTTATTATTTTAAAATTTGGGTTCTTTGTCCTCCGGCTAGTAATTGTAACTTAGTCGAGGACGTGTGTGTAAACGGAAAGGAGTTGTTGCTAAAAGGTAACACTGATGAAGAATATCTGTATCTAGACTTTTATTGCCGTCACGCTTAATTAATAATTGACATATTTAATTCTTATACATGCCTGACTGAAACTGTGATATTTCTGAATGTAACTACAGTCGTTTTAGTTGCCGCGCACCAATTACTTCGCGTACTTTACATTTTTAACTAACTCTGCGACGTGTACCTCGTGAGAGATTCTTCAGAATTGTGCGACACTTCTTATGGCTCGAGAATATATACTCCACCTCGAATTGCCTAAAACATTCTAATAAGGCTCCTATTGGTTACCAATTTGCACCAACTTTAGCGTCTCTTTTGGTCAGCCAATCACTACTAGTGACATATTTCCTCTAGGGAAGAAATTCCCTCCACTTCTTAAAAAGACACGCTACCCTGTGACCTCAATTTCTGCTTTCTCTTCTTGGTGACAAACAACTCACCCCCTCGGTTTATTGTTACCCACTTCTATTATCAGTTTCAGTTAGACAGTGCAAACGTATTTCCTAACAAGTCCT
The DNA here is from genome assembly GCA_030765065.1 of Deroplatys truncata. Taxonomy (NCBI): domain Eukaryota; kingdom Metazoa; phylum Arthropoda; class Insecta; order Mantodea; family Mantidae; genus Deroplatys; species Deroplatys truncata. Next base: position 43,651,512 of record CM060983.1, read on the forward strand.
TATGGCTAACAAACATCTAAAAGCATGTATATACAATAATATCTATAATTACTCTGGCATTCACAGCATGTTGTGATATAACATATTGCCTCAAACTGGAAGAAATTGGTAGTAAATGTGCTTCCTAACCTCAAACCGACATCCGCAAATCCAATGAACCTTGGTTCCTCTGGTGGTCATTTGTAATTTGTTTATATGCAACTCAAAACTTGCATTACCTAAAAAACAATTGCAAAGAGCTACAAAGAACAACAGAAACAGGTGGAAATTAAAAAAGAACAATAAACAACTTTAATGTATGCCATTAAATAAAGGAATGAAAATAGAAACAACTAGAGGGACCGGAAATATAATGGATATGCATTTAGATAATGTTTACTTCGAATTTTGACGTTGGCTAACCAGCATTATGTTGGCTAAATTGGAAGTAGGTGAAAAAATATCATTGGTCAGTTAAAAACAAATGAAATCCCAATGCACAAAATCGACTTTCACTTTGTTATCGATATGATCGTTGATATGCATTCCCGTTCTCGTTACGGGCTGTTGTGAACCAATATCTTGTATGGTGTATAGCTTCCCGTTCTCGTTTCCGTTCTGGTTACCGTTCTCGGGCAGTTGTGAACCAGCCTTTATGGAACGAAGAACTCCAGTTTAATAGTGTGCATGCATACGCACAATTCGTGATCTCGCCATAAAACGACCACACTGTATAAAATAATGACGGATATTACAAACAGTTGTGGTTTTTCCAATGAATGAAAGCATTTCGCTACACACTATGCCCTGCCTTACTTTCCTTACAGGGAAATCCCTTGTAAGTTACAAGGCTTTTCATCAACGTGGGCACAGTTTGCATAGTTCTTAGAAGAATACTCTCCAGTTTTTAACATTCGAAGAAAATAGTCGCTTTAACACATCTTGATCTGTATTTAGGCGTAACACAAGTATTTAATCTGTACCTTATTTAAATTCTTTTAACATACACTGTTTAAGACTCATAAGCAATGGATCCGTGTTTTGAAAGTCAAATAGATAACTGCGGATGTGATTTTATTTGTTCAGTCGACAATCAGCCTGAGTTTCTCCCATTATTGTTTTCGGTTTTGCCTTAGTCATTGAGAAATTGAGTCTAGGTCGCATTATCATAGATCGGAAATGCCCTCATTAAGCACTGAGGACCCTTTATTCATCAAACGAAGCCTGCTTTCAGTAAATGCCCTTTCAGTGAGGCCTTGGGACGTTATAAAAATTGTTATTTTTTTCTCTATTACTTACCTAGAGTAAGTAGAGGAAGTATTGTATTCCGCCCAAAAATTCGATACTGAAATTTTACTGTAAATTCGTGTTTTGAGGCCCTCTGAATAAAAATTTTTTTCCTTCTAATTTTTTTTCTCTCTCTCTCTGTCTTGTGTGAGAATAACATAACTCAAAAAAGAAAATTTGGTTAAATACCTAAGCTGGTTATTTAAGATCAGCGCCTTCCAAGAATGCGACACGAAATCCCCCCACCTCAAACTACTTTAAATGGAAAAACTTCGTTATTTTTGATTTTCTCAAAAATGGCTGTAACGATTTTGAGTAAAATACAATATATTTAAGATATTTACATCACAAGTACCAAGCGGGATGGCTCAGGCGATAACGTCTGTCGCCCGCATTTGAGGTCCTGGGTTAGATTTCCGCGGCCGACCTTCCTGAACCATGGGTTTTTTTCGAATGTTTCCCTGGTCGCTAAGCGAATGCTGGGAAGAATTTTTACATCCCAAGAATTTCCTGTCCCTCCATTCTCATTCCACTTCACCTTTCATCTGCTTGGTCTGCTTCAGGGTTGAAAGTGTCGGCGAGAGTCTCAGCGTGGCATGACAGGGGAAAAGGATGCTCTATGCAACACTTCGTCCCTCGTAATGGGACGGTCTCCAAGTCCCGGGCCCCCTGTGGGATTTGGCAGGCTTCAGGGGGGGAGGGGAGACAGTTGCACCAGCTGCCATCGGGGGAGTTTCAGTCTGTAAAAGGTATTGCATTCCACCCAAAATTCTATATCGAGATTTCACCGGAAATAATTGTTTGTAGGCCCTAAATCCAAATAAAGCATTTCTGCAGACATTCCACGCGCGTGTGTGTCTGTGAACAACATAAATAAAAAACGAAAAGTGGCATAAATACCAAACTTGATATTTAAGTTCAGTATCTTTCAAGCATGCGATTTTCAAGAAAATTCCCCCGCTCCAAACTACCCTTTATATGGAACATTTTGGATAATTTTTATTTTCTTAAAAAAAAGGCTCTAACGATTTTGATTAAAATAACATATATTACAGATATTTATATGACAAATAATACCTATATATCTTGAATTTTCTGTAAATATCCTGTGAGATCCTCTTCATTACGAAAGAAATTTGTATAATCTTGTACAACTGGTAAACGTTGAGCGATAGACGAAAACGTACTACACAAAAGGTGCAGATCTGTTTAGAACAAATAATTTATTTCAAATACATTATTTGGGCATAAACCATTTCTGAGATATGCGTTATTAATTGTTCGAATTGTTCATTACTTGGTCATTCTCTTTAAGTCCTGTCAACATTCAGTTGTTTCTCGCGATTGCATGGAAACAGTATGGAATTTTAAGGCCAGCGCATAACGTCCAGGTCTTAAACATTTGCCTATCGCTGTTCTCTTTGTATCTATAACGAAATGTGTAATTTAGCTACTTTCGCAAGGGTTTATTTGGTTTAAAATGTAGTAGATAGAAAAATAAGCTTTAGTAAGAATAGTTTCTATGCCCAGTAATAAGCGATAGAGGGTAGAGAAAGTCATGTGAATGTATCACATCAGATTTTTCATAACAGAGTAAGCAACTCCACGCTAACAAGGTCCCTTTACGCAAAACTGGTTGATAAATGGATTAAAAATATTTCGTGGAGCATAAAAAAGTAATGAAGTGCTTCTAGAACTTCGATTCAGAGACGGGAAAAGTTGTATTGTGTATGAATTAGCAGTTGATAAGTGCTCACGATTGGAGATATTATTATTTTAGGTGAATTAGAAACCTTTGCTATTTTCTCTATTTATTCACTCATATTTTTACTTCCTCTACCACGTACATAGTATGTAAGGTTATTGCACTCCATCAAAAATTTCGATATCGATATTTCACCGGAAATATATGTTTTCAGGTCCCACGAATCCACGTAAAAGCATTTTTAGAAAAAGATGCGCGCGCGCGCGCGTGTGTGTGTGTGTGTGTGTGTGTGTGTGTGTCTGTGAACAGCATAACTCAAAAACGAAAATTCGATAAACATCAAACTTGGTATTTAGGTCTAATACCTTCCAAAGATGGGACACAAAGATTTTCAAGAAAATCCCCCATACCAAACTACGCTTTACATGACAGATTTTCGTATTATTTTATTTTCTGAAAAAATGTCTCCAACGATGTTTATTAAAATACCATATATTAAAGATATTTACATGACTAACATAATGTATATCTTGAATTTTCTGGGAATAGCCTGTGAAGTCCTCTTCATTAGGAAGAAATGTTGTATATCTTGTATAACTGGTAAACGTTAAGCGATAGATGAAAACGTACTACACAAGTAATATAGATGTCTTTAAAGCACGCAGTTTATTTCAAATAAGTTTTCTTGTTGTGGCATAAGCCATTTCTAAGATATCCGTTATTAAATGTTCGAATTCATTTCTTGGTCATTCTCTTAAGCCCTGTCAACATTCAATTGTTTCTCGCGATGTCATGGAAACAGTATGGAGTTTTAAGGCCAGCATATAGCGTTCAGTACTTAAACATTTGACTGTAGCTGTTCCCTTTGTATCTATAATGAAATGTGTAATGTAGCTATTTTTGCAACGGTTTACCTGGATTCAAATGTAGTAGATAATAGAATAAGCTTTAGTAAGAATAATTTATATACACACTAATAAACGATATAGGGTAGAGAGAATCATGTGAATGTATCACACCAGATAATTTTTTTAGTAGGTAGGCTAGCAACATACTTTTCCATTGTGCAACTAAACAAATGAATATACACATGTTTAAGTTTCGGTGGGCATATGGTTAACATTCCACAGTTGATGAATTACATACTGCATGGCGCCGGTGTGGTTATTGATTTTCTTGTGAATTAACAGCTGTTACCAGTTGCTAATTGTGATTCAGAATTGCCTGTTCTGGACAAACTGGTTCATTCAGTCGGGGGTGAATCAACAGTATTTACTACAGAGACAATGTTGATGTTGATGAGCTTGAGCATTCATATCTTGATTTGTCGCACTCATTGTATCAAATAATTAATAAATCGAGAACTTGCTGTTCATAGAAAAGCCAAGGTCTTGCATCTATTAATTACAAAATCTGTGAATACGTCTGTAAATTCTAATCTACTGAAACTAGCGTTAACTACGTGCAGAATATCACAATTGCATTATAAATAACAATGGGTTTTAAGTCCAGTATGTAGTTGTAATAAATTACCTTCATAGGTACAATTGTTATTTAATATTTGTTGCTTAGATAAACGATGTATGTTACAGAATGTGCAATTATCCTCTGAGGCTATAGGGTTCTTTATGCTATTTTAATGTATTCAAACTTACTCAATTTGACGAAAATATTATTATACAAAAAAGATAAACATTTAATAGTCTCAAAATTTAATTAAATCATCGTTCTCTGTATAAAATATTAAGCCCTTGATACGTAACCAAATATAATTAATAGAAAATACAATGTTTATACGAACCTCTGATGTTGATGCTTCCTGCAATAAATCCTGATTCCTATTCATTTACAACATACACACTAACTAGGGTGTCGAATTATAAAAACAAACACATTAAAACAAGATCACAGCAGTAATTTGTTGTAATTCGGGCGAGAACCTTTCTTTTCTCTCTCTGTAGAAGGGCTGCGTTCCAAAATATGAAAATTATTGCTATGATAGCTTTTATATATATACCCGCACACTAAAATTAAAAAAGGCTGATGTTACATACATATCACTTTCTATCCTGTATCATTTATTAATAGGTATAAAATTTGCTTTACAAAAGCTTATTTTTCTATCTAGTTCATTTTAATGTAGATAAAGCTTTGCAGAAATAGCTACATTACAGATTTCGTTATAAATGCAAAAGGAATACCGACAAAAACTGTTTAAGAACTGGAAGCTACGAGTGCTGGTCTAAAAATTTCATAATCTTTCCGTGACATCGCGAGAAACAGCTGAATGTCATCATTAAAACAAAGTATTGAACAGTTCGAACCGTTAATAACGGATATTAGTAGCTTATGTCACCAAAAATTTATTTGAAATAAATTGTGTGTTTTAAAAATATCTAGTTTTTTTGTATAGTGAGTCTTCGTCTATTGCTTAACATTCACCATTTATATAAGATTATAAAAATACCTTCCGAATGAAGAGGACTTCACAAGCTATTCCCAGAAAACTCAAAATATACATTTTATTTGTCATGTAAATATCTTTAATATGTGGCATTTTAATCAAAACTGTTACAGACATTTTTGAGACATTTGAAAATTTAGAAAAGTGTTCCATGTAAAGAGTAGTTGGGATGGGGGAATTTTCTTGAAAATCTTCAAGTTGCATCTTTGGAAGGTACTGAACTTCATTACCAAGTTTGGTATTTATCTGAGTTTTCCTTTTTGAGTTATGCTGTTCACAGACACAGACAGACACACACACACGCGCGCGCGCGCGCGCGGTATTTGTTCTAAAAGTGCCTTTTTTATTTAGGGAGCCGTAAAAACATGTATTTCCGATGAAATCCCGGTATCAAATTAGTGGGTGGATTACAATATCTTCTCATGTATGTAATAGAGAAGGTAAAAATCAATTTTTTGGAACGTTCAGTGCATAAATCCACGAAATTTAATTTTATATTATAATTTTATTTGACAAATCTGCGATGACGTTCTAGTAAATTTGTTTAAGACGACAAGGTAGTCTGAGCACATGGAAATTACACCTTAAGTGTGTTAAATTACCACTGCTCTTAAAGTTCTCAATGGTTTTTCTTGAAAATGTTATGAATTATTCTATAAATCATGAACGTTATTTCAAGTGATTGTTTGCATTGATAGCTTATGTAAGTTGAGTCCATAAAAAGTATTTCATTCAGAAGAAAAATAATAAAATTTACTCTTAAAACATATGAATTCATGTACCTTTTTCTCTGATACTACTTGCAATATGAATCACACTTTTGCATGCTTATTCTTAGTATAATTAGTTATCTTCTGAACCTCAATTATTTAGCTATGTATATCAATTCAATAGAAATTGAAAAAAATTATTTGCAAAGTAAAAAAAGTAAAAATGTTCAAAATTTACAATTCTGTTGCATTCCTAATATCACTAATGTGCATTATAAAATTATGATCGTGGTTCAGAAAGTTTAAGTATGTGTGGTATACATGTACTGGAAATTTCAGCTCTCTTCCTCTCATACTTTCTGAGAAAAACTAGTATTCAAAAATATTGTTTTGAGAAAACTGAATTTAAAGTTTAAACATTAAAATTCTGACACACTTTAGTATATTCCAGGATCATAATCACCTGCACGTTCATTCCTGGATTGCTTCAGCTTTTCGATTGCCTTCTCTTGGTCCTGGCCTCTTTTGTTAATTGCTGAACTGCTCGCTGGGCATGATATACTCGTTCGTTGTTGAAAGATACAAACATGTTCTAAAAAGGGGCGTTGCACGACAGCTTTAAAGGAATGCAGACTTGCATTTAAACGGTACTTAACTGTCTTAAAAACCTCTCAACCCCCAAAAAGTAGACATTTTCTGCAACTGAAAATAGTAGAGGTTTTATTTGTGCCTAAAACAAAAAAAAATGTGCTTTTTGACAATTTCAGAGTACCTTGTCCCCTTAAAAATGTAGAAATTAGCCATATCAGTACAAAGTGTTTTTCTACACCAGTCCAGCTAGAAATGTGCAGAATTAAAAATGATGAAATTGAGCTGTTTTTCTGCATTAGATAATCTGATGAAGTCCTAACAGCAATTCCTTGTTTTTCATTCGACAAACATGATAACAGTTGCGATGAGATTGATTCTAATGACGACATGATCTACACCAATATTTTGTGCTGTTACATCATAACATTTCTTTATCCAAGACTTTTTTATTTGCGAGTCTTGTTTTTTTTTCTGTTGCTAGCCAAGATGATGTAATGCATCTGAAGAAAGTGAAATAAAAATCTGCATGTCTCTCACGCAATTGGGCATTAAAACATAGTATCTGGGTCACGCGAGTTAAAGAAATCATTTTCAAGGCTTCAGTAACATTGAACTTTTCGGAGCTGAGGTGCAGTATAAGCTTCTTATTGGGAGTAATGTAGTAGAAGGGAGAGAAACATCTTATGTATACAGATCACACCGCACTCTCTACCTGCTATCATTATTACCATTTGTTTTCGTATCTGTTCCCTAGAAACCTTTAGAGGAAGTATTGCATTCCAGCCAAGAACTCTATACCGAGATTTTACCGGAAATACAGGTTTTGAGACCCCCTGAATCTCCCCCCCCCAAAAGTAATTTTACAAAAGGGTCCGTGTATATGTATGTGTGTCTGTGGGCAGCATAACTCAAAATCGAAAAGTTGGATGAATACCAAACTTGATAGAAGTACAGCATATTCCAAGGATGTGACATGAAGATTTTCAAGAAAATCTCTCTAACCCAGACTGTCCTTTACGTGTACATTTTTAGTTATCTTTTTATTCTCTCAAAAATGGCTCTAACGATTTTGATTAGAATGACATGTTTACGATATTTACAATACAAATAAAAAGTATACATTGAATTTTCTGGGAGTAACCTGTTAAAGTCCTCTTCGTACTGATTGACTTGTGTATAATTGGTAATTAATTGTTCTTTCACACAAGTCGTGTGTAGGACACCCTTGGAAAGGTAGAATCAGACTGAAAAATTCAATGCCATAGATGGGATTTGAACCAGGGATCCTCCGGTTTCCCTAACCAACTAAACTACCATGGCAGTATGCCGACACGACATTAAATTCTCCAAATGACTCGCAATTTTCCTGGCAAACCACACGGTGAGAAAGGAGTTGTATTGTATTTCGACTGTTGGGGAGCCGAACTTGAAGTAGTTGCAACCGCACGTATGCTAAAATGTTTCCGGTAGCCTTCGTCCCAAGTTTAAAAATATTAACTTTGTAATTTTGACTGTTTCTTTAAATATTATATATTTATGTTTGCCTCGGCTGCGTCAGTATTATTGTTGCAGACATGAATTTCTTAACAGGGCGTAGTGCGGCTGAAGAATGTAGGCTTACACAGATTATAATTTTTTACTTCACTCCTTTTATTAATCATTGACACGATTTAAATAACACTTCACTGATATATATAGATATATATATATAGAGAGAGAGAGAGAGAGAGAGAGAGCTGTGAGATTATTTATTAATTACTTGCACTTTTTAACACGTAAACTATTTTTGTCTCACACTGAATACGTATTAAACTTCTCGAGGACGCGTCTCGCGTCCGGTTAGGAACACTGTCTACTAGCAACTGACTTCTGAATTTGTAAATTTTGCTCCATTTCAGTTTCTGATTGGCTAATCCTACTCCAATATAATACTATTATTTAATTAAGCTTTTTTCTGGTAGTTGATTGGCTATTTATAAACTGTCTCAAAAATTACATTATTGCTGCTCCAAGAATTACCAGTAGCATTATTAAACGTTCTAATTCATTATTGCCTCAAGGTTACCTCATTTTTACCTCATTGTTAGCAACTTTTAACCTATTATTCTCACATTATTAAATTACGTGATACATTCACATAACATTATTGAACATGTACATAATAATATAAACATTAATACAATGACTGTTACATGCATTTTATATATTATATTATACACATTTTGCTTTAAGGCGGGCTGTTATTATATTTTATATTATATAATTTTATTTAAGTGTTAAAAATACTGCCTCAACGGAGATCTCAAAAAATTAATTTGTATAATTGGTAAACGGTAAGAAACAGACAAAATGTTACTACACATAAAATGTATATCTCATTAAAGGACACAGCTTATGACCAATAAAATTTGGGCCATTAGTCATTTATGGAATATTCATTGTTATTTGTTTGAATTATCAAATAATTTATAGTTTTTTCAAGCAAGTTTTTCGTCTCCCTTGTGACCATGCAAAGAGTATGGAAGGGGAAAAAAAGCCTTCACATATCGACAGCAATATCGACTATCGCTTCAGCTTTCTGTATTCGTCTAGTCTAGTACTATGCACAAGGAAACTTATAATTAAAGCATTTGTGCAAATGTTTATTTCAATTAACAAAACTAGATGGAAGAATGAGCTTTCATAAAAATAACTTGTAGAAGAGTGGGTAGAGAAAGTCTTCTTTTTTTTAGATGTTGAACAGAAATCCTTCAATGCAAATGGTAAGGATCATGCTGAGACGATAGTCAAATATTTAGTTTAGTTGGGGAGATTTTCTTGAGTTATGGCGTTCACACACACACACACACACACACACACACACACACACACACACACACACACACAGGGATCTATTTCTGAAAATTCTTTTTTATTCAGGGACTTCAAAACGGATACTTGAAATGTCGATATCAACTTTTTTGATGCAATACAATACTTTCTCTGCCCTATTGAAAGTAATACATAACTGACTAGCATGTTCATAAATAGAATTGCAGTATAGTTGCTATTTTTAGAATAATGTACAGTAGAAACGAGTACAAAGTGAAGTTACAAAGTCGTGATTAATGAACTAGAAGACTGGCAAACGAAGAAGCCTCACCTTCTAGTTCTTTCTCTTGCAAGCAGAACACGAACAGGAGCTAAAAATATTGAGAGTTGGTTTCTAACTCGAACATCAAACATGTGACGTTGGGCCCAAGGCCTCGGTCACTGCAGTGTTGCTATGGCAACAAACAGCTGTTCGCACGATGACGTACTAGTGATGTCATAATCCGCGAATCTTCCCTCAAGAACAATAGCAGATAACCTTCCTGTCAAAGGTTCATACACAGCATGGAAGATGCTGCAACAGTGATTAAAGATCACTAGTCTTATCAAACAATTGACTCACGTTTTATTTCCCGTGATTCTAAGGCGTGACTTGATAACGCAGGGTCGTGTGTTTTAGGGTTCATAGCAAATGACATTTATTGTGCTAATTTTGACACCCTGAATTTAAAAATGCACGCTGTTTATGCTAAATGCATATCGGTTCCCAACTGCTGGTGCGCGTACCGCTGGAAAAAGCCCTAGACCGTCCAGGACTTTGCGGAAAATATCACTAACTGTGAAAAATTAGCATGAATCAAATCCATGAGTATTAGAGGTGTAGCAAACTACCCAGATATTCCAGATAACGAAATTAGCTGTTATGTTATAGTTTTGTTAACTAGTTGATATGAAATTATCCCTAACTTGTGTTACGGATATCGTGACATTAAAATATCTGTTTTTAAAGATGGAATCAGACTGAAAAATTCAATGTCATAGTTGGGATTTGAACGTCGGGTGTTCGGCTTACCGTGCCGCTGCTCTAACCATCTGAGTTACTATGGAAATTTGCCGGCGTGACATTAAATTCTCCAACTGATTCACATTTTTCCCAGTAAACCACAAGGCGTTCTCGAATTCATTTTGAAATAACGATCCCAATGGCGACTTACTTTAAGTCCCGGACTGTCAATCTGTAACACATACCGGTAATGAGTTAAAGCTAGAAAGGTAAAATCAGACTGAAAAATTCAATGCTATATCTAAGATGTGAAGCATGGATCAACCACGGACAATATCATACTGGCATTTTGCCGCACTCAGAAAGGTGTTGCTGAGAGATGGTTCCACTTGGTGGGGTCTCCCGACTAGAACCATACCAGGACTGTTGTCCTTTACTGGTAGGATGGCGGGTGTAGGGATAAAGGATTGTGGTTAGACGGTGGATAGAGGTAGAGGAGGTATTTTTTTAATGAAATTTTAGTGTTCCAGAATAGGAGACTGTTGGAGATATATGGGGAATTTAAGAGGATTTAATGGCGACCAAGAACAAGTCTGGAGCATTTATGGCGTTCCACGGAGGGGATAAGGGCGTTAAAGCTGCTAGGTAGGGAGTCATACAAGTTTTGGGAGAGAGACAGGATATGGTCAGTAAGAGGTGGGAGATTGAGGTTCGCGACGAATATTGTGATTTGGGATGTACCAGTCTGCATTGACAGCTGTGCAAAGGAAGCGGTTTTGAAGGGTTTCTAGCCGTTTGAGGTGTGTTTTGGTACCTATGCCCCAGAATTGACAGTTATATATGAGAGCAGGGCGAAGTACCTGTTTGTAAAGCAGCACTTTGTTGGACACGGACATAGCGGAGTTTCTTGCGTATAGTGGATACATCATTGCCATCATTTTGTTAACTTTGACAGCTAGTTCCTCAACATAGGGTTTCCAGGTAAGCTTGGTGTCAAGCGTCAAGCCGAGATATTTTGCCTGAGTGGACCAGGTAACTTCACCATCTGCTAGGCGTAGGTTTGGAAGATCGTCCAGTATTAACCGTCTGGTGTAGGTGAATGCTTGAGACTTGGTTGTATTTATCTTCAGGCGCCACGTGTTGAAACATGTTGTGAGGATGTTGGCATGGTATTGAACCCTATTCGTTGAAATGTGATGCCGTAGGGAGGTTGAGGTGATGGCACTATCGTCCGCAATTTGGAAAAGAGAACAGCCAGGGTAGGATGGCAATGTGCTGATGAACATTAGAAATAGGAGTGCGCCAAGAACACTTCCTTGAGGGACTCCTGCATGGATAGGTCGCGTGGTAGAGATGACCTCCTCTATGGAGACAATGAGTGCGCGATTTTGTAGGTAAGAATGGATGAGATGGATGAGGTAGGGTGGGAAGTTGTAGTGTATTAAACGGTGGACGGAATTTTGCCTTGGTAGCTCAGATGGGTAGAGAAGTGACACGGTAAGGCAAAGATCCGTGGTTTAAATCCGGCTATGGCATTTCCCTTTTCAACCTGATTCCATTTTTTCAACTTTAGCCCACACACGGCATGTGTGAAAGAACAATAAAGTAACATGTGTTTTATATCTTTAAAGTTACCGTAAGAGGCGCGATGTATTTCGCGATACCGTAAAATGACATGAGGTATTTACCGGAGGGGGACATCTCGTCACGCGAACAACTAGATCTATTGTGACTACACTCCCGGGAGGCAGGGATGAAGTAAAGGAGCCGCAGGAGGTCGCAGGACCTCAGGCAGATAGATTCACAGAGATGCACGAAAGTTCCTAAGATTTCCAAGTGGAAACACCCGCCCACAACAGCAGAGGCGAAGAATCCCGCAAGGGGGGACGAAGCGACCCTATCAAGCGGACCAACGCGCTCGGCGTTTTACGGGAAGAATTCCTTTACAAAGCGCAGCAACCATGTCATCTGCCCTAAATTAGCCGCACTGCCGAACCCTGAAAGATGAAAGGGAGAGAGATGAAATGAAAGGAAAAATCGTGGTAGAATACACTACCTCAGCATTCGCCTAGGTGACCAGAGGAAAGCCACGAAAAGCACCATGGTTAGAGTGGGCGGCCACCGGGAATCAAACCCGGGACCTCCCAAATGTGGGTCACAGACGTTGCCACCTGACCCATCTCGCTTGGTGTAAAATGACATAACTACAGGTAACTATTTGCACTGAGTTACATTTGTGGGTTTCCACAGACGCGATTACTGCTCTCACCTTGAGGCGGTACTGCAGTCTACTTACCCTGGAGAAGTAGACTGTGCTGCACGCAACATTCTCAGAATACCAGTCATGAGTTCTTCATCAGAGGAACTTTCTTGTTTCTCATCGCTGTAGCCGAAGATGACAACAGGAATATTATTCAGTCCTTCTCATGCTCAGTTATTAATTTTCATGCTACTGGGCTATTAAGATTAAACACCAATTAGCAATTACATACACTCGCTGTAACAAGCAAAATAAAACTACGAGATTTTGCTGAGTTGGCGATCCTTATTACGTTTTACTTTCCCTACCATCTACATAATCAAGATTTCACCGAAAATACATGTTTTGAGGCCCCTAAAATAAAAAAAAACATTTTTAATAAAATCCCGTGTGTCTGTGAACAGCATAACTCAAAACGAAATGCCGGATAAATACCAAACTTGGTATTTAAGTACAGTACCTTCCAAAGATACGACACAAAGATCTTCAAGAAACCCCCACCCCAAACTACCCCTTACATGGAACATTTTTCCGAATTTTTTGATTTTCTAAAAAATTGCCGTAACGATTTTGATAAAAAGACCTGCCGTATATTAAATATATTTGCATGTAGAATAAAATGTATATCTCGAATTTTGTGGGAATGGCTTGTGAAGTCCTTTTCATTCGAAAGGAAATTTTTACAATCTTTTAAACGTTAAGCGATAGAGGAAAACGTACTACACAAACAAATCTGAAGTGTTACACTCACATGACTCTCTCTACCTTTGTACAAACTATTTTTACAAACACTTATTCTCCATATACTTCACGTGTTATTGCTTATATACTTATATATTGCATATACTTATTGTTATTTTTCTTGTAGGCGCAAAAGAAACTAATAACGAATTGCCATTTTGAGAAAAAATATAGCTATAAGAAAATTCAAAAGATAATAAGGAATATTTCAGAAATGATTCACACCAAGCGGGATGGCTCAGGCCCGAATTCGGGAGGTCCCGGGTTCAAAACCCGTGGCCCGACCAATCTGACTGAGGTTTTTTCGTGGTCTCCGCTAAAGTAAATACCGGTTTGAATATTTAATACCACGACCCAAAGTTCCATCTTAAGCCTAAAACAATAAAAATAAAGAATCCCGTGCCATCTATCCACAGACATTGAAACCAGGTAGAATGGACGGCACCCTAATGCCATCTGCACGGCACAAGTAAAACATCCGGCTGCTATGCACTGAGGTCTGTGGACACATGACGAAGCAAGATGGCATGGTTACAGCGATGAAACCTAGAAGGTTAACTGTCCGCTTTCTATGGGAAAACAGCAGGTAGACTCGACGGCACCCTAATGCCATCTACACGGCACGAAGCAGAAGATCCAGTTGCTATGCACTGTGGACATGTGTCGCAATGGTTACAGGGATGAGACCTAGAAGGCTAACTATCCGCCACACATCGATCTAGGATTCGTCACGATTTAACCATGTAGTTAAAGCGACTTAAAATAAATAGAATAATAAAAAAAACAATGATTCACTTAAAACAATCTATGTATGTGACAAATTTGTGTTTTAACGTGAGTTTTTTGTGTAGTAAAATTTTGTCTATCTCTTACGGTTTACCAGTTATGCAAAAGCCATTCAGAATTCAGAGCGCGTTTGGGGACATTACCAGAAAATTCAAGGTTTACATTTCATTTCTCATGAAAGTATCTTATGATACTTTAATTATCTTAAACATATGACATTTTAATCAAAATCGTTAGAGTCATTTTTGAGAAAATCAAAATTTTCGAAAAATGTTCCATGTAAAGGGTAGTCTGGGGTGGGGGGATTTTGTTGAAAATCTTTGTGTCGCATCTTTGCGACTGCACCTAAATACCAAGTTTGGTATTTATCCGAATTTTCGTTTTTGAGTTACGCTGTTCACAGATTCACACACACACACACACACACACACACACACACACACACACACAGAGGGATCTTTTTTAAAAAAAAATCTTTTTGGATTCAGGGGTCTCAAAGCATGTATTTCCGATGAAATCTCGTTATCAATTTTTTGGGTGGAATGCAATACTTTACCTATTATGTACTCGTACTTATGTGGCAGAGAGGGTAAAAATATGGACCACTTTGAAACACACAATTTATCTCAATAACTTATTTGTGGCATCAGCCATTTTCGAGATGTACGTTATTAATCGTTCAGATTGTTCAGTACTGTGTTATGCTTTAACAACTGTCGACATTCAGTTGTTTCTCGCGATTGCAAGGAAAGAGCATGTAATTTTAAGGCCAGAGTATAGGGGCTGGTTCTTAACATTTGATTTTTGCTGTTCCCTTTGTGTCTGTAACGAAATGTGTAATGTGGTCATTTTTACAAGGGCTTATCTTAATCAAAATGAAGTAGATAGAAAAATAAAATTTCGTAAGAATGTTTCTATAGGTACATACTAATAAAAGAGAGGATAAAGAAAGTCATGTGAATGTAACACATCAGATTTTTACTTTCTCTACCACCTACGTATAGTAGGAAAAAGGAAATATCGTAATACACCCTATTTGAGGTCAGAATTTCACTGGAAACGTACGTTAGCGCCCCCGATAAAAAAAATAGCATTTTTTAGAAAAAAGGATCGCGCGTGTGTATGTGAACGGCATAAACCGAATGTCCCATGACTACCAAACTTGGTATTTAGGTTCTGCATCTTCCAAAGATGCGACATGAAGATTTTCAGGAAGTCCCCCCACCCCAAACTACCCTTTACATGGAATGTTTTTCAAAAATGTTTTATTTTTACTTTCTCTGCTACGTATAGCAAGTAGGGAAAGTATTGCATTCCATCCAAAAATTCGATACCGATATTTCACCTGAAGTATATGTTTTGAGGCGCCCTGAATCCAAATAAAGCATTTCTGAATAGATGTCCGTGTGTGTCTGTCTATGAAAAGCATAACTCAAAAACGAATAGTCAAATAAATGCAACTCTGTATTTGCGTGTAGTATATTTCAAGGATGCGACACGAAGATTTTCAAGACAATCCCCCCCCCAACCACCATTACATGGAATATTTTTCGAAAATTTCGATTTTCTAAAAAGTGGCTCTAACGATTCTTTTTAAAAATACCATATATTAAAGACACTTACATAACAAATAAAATTGTACATCTCGCATTTTCTGGGAATAACTGGCAAACGTTAAGCGATAGATGAAAACGTACTACACAAAAAATGTTACATCTCATTAAAATACAAAATTTCTGTCAAATGAGGTTTTTTTGGCATGAGCCATTTCTGAGATATTCGTTATTAATAGTGCGAATTTTCTTTAAACTCCTTTTAACATTCAGTTGTTTCTTGCGATTGCATGCAAACAGTGTGGAATTTTAAGACCAGCATATAGAGTCCAGTTCTTAAACATTTGACTATCGCTGTTCACTTTGTATCTATAACGAAATGTGTAATGTAGCTATTTCTGCAAAGGCATGCTTGGATTAAACTGTAGTAGACAGAAAAATAAGCTTTATTAAGAATAGTTTGTATACCCACTATATATAGACTTCATTTTAAGCCAAATAATATTTTGCATAGGTCATTGCACTTTTCGTTATAGATACAAAGGGAACAGCGACAGTCAAATGTATAAGAACTGGACGCTATATGCTGGCCTTAAAATTACATACTGTTTCCATGCAATCGCGAGAAACAACTGGATGTTGGCAGGACTTAAAAGAATGACAAAGTATTGAACAATTCTAGCCATTAGTAACGGGTATTTGCAGTAATTTGTGTGTTTTAAAGAGAACTATATTTTTTGTGTTGTACGTTTTCGTCTGTCGCTTAACATTTACAAGTTATACAAGATTACACAATATACCCAATGAAGAGGACTATGGAGGTTTATATTTTCTTGACCATGTTTTTTAGTATGATGGGTTTTAGTATTTGCCGTTTTATTTTTTAGTGTATTTGACGCCTTGGGTTAGTGACCCGTATATTGGTTTATGGGTTTTATACTTTGTAAGGGCGCTAATGACCGTTGATGTTGAGCGCCCTTAAACCTCATTTCATCATCATCATCATCATCAACATCACGACTATGGAGGTTATATCCAGAAAACTCAGGTTATAATTGTTTTGTGATGTAAATATGTTTAATATGTGATATTTTAATAAAAATTGTTAAAGCCATGTTTGGAAAAATAAAAAAAGTTCGAAAACGTTATCCATGTAAAGTGTAGTTTTGGTGGGGGGATTTTCCTGAAAATCTTCGTGTCGCATCCCTTGAAGATACTGACTTAAAGACCAAGTTTGATATTTAACCGACTCTTCGTTTCTGAGTTATGGTGTTCATAGACACAGAGAGAGAGAGAGAGAGAGAGAGAGAGAGAGAGAGAGAGAGAAGCACAGACAGACAGACAGACACACACACACACATGGATCTTTTTAAAAAAAAATGCTTTATTTGGATTCAGGGAGACTCAAAACCTGTATTTCGGGTGAAATTTCGGTATCGAATTTTTGGGTGGAACACAATACATTCTGTACTCAAAGGTACGTGATAGAGAAAGTAATAAGGTTTTGCAAGAATAGTTGTAGAAGCTATATAAAAATAAAGGGCAGGGCTGGAGAAATTCTTTACAAGTGACTCCAAGATTTTAGTTTTATCTCGAATTCTCCATAATTACCTACTGCGTTTACCTACTTGGGATATGGAAATCGATTAAAGCTTACCCAATTCTAGAAAAGATAACCAGATCGAATTTCGTATCGAATATTGCAATGTAAACGGGGTCGTAATCAAATCGTTTTTAAACCTCACAACCAATGAATAAATGAAACTCCCTCAGTGGATTAAATTCAGTACATCAAATTCCACCTATGAGTTTCTAAGGTAAAGTCAACACATAATTATTATTTAAAACTCTTGTGAAACAGAGCGAAATCAAAATCCACCTTAGTTAAGTTTTATATGAGTACACAGATGGGTTCAAATCTACCTATTTCAATGCATCATAAACTAATTTCACGGAAGTGATCAAAGTTCTAGGTAGCCATTGACTCACAAGCTCCTGTAGGTACGTAAAATAGCGGAACATCAGCCAATTGTGCATCGGTTAATGAAATGAAAAACATATCAATCTTAGAATCTGAAAATATAACTGGAAACACTTGAGCTAAAAGTAAATTGCTTAGACGTATTACCACCAGCCAGGTTAGGTGTACAGGTTAGCTATAAGGAAAGTTGAGAGCTCATGTTTCGCGCTACTCGAATCTAGAAGATAGGTGCCTAAGAAACAGCCAAAAGAAGAACAAAATTCCGAAAAAACACATTCTTTACTTAATACTGAGTTCTGTTTGAATAGTGTTAATTTGACTAAACTCAAAGAACTGGCCCGTTAGCTCAGTTGGTTAGAGCGTCGTGCTAATAACGCGAAGGTCGTGGGTTCGATCCCCCCACGGGCCATTTATTTTTTTTTGTCACATAATCATAGGTGCTGCGTCGCTCGTCATGTTTTATATAATTATCTCTCCTTATTCCACAATTATCCAAAATATATTTTGCATCTTTCACTACCTCTAACACTACGTGACCAAATTATCATTATCATTATCATTATCATTATCATTATCATTATCATTATCATTATCAGTGTTATTGACATTTTTCAACAGCAGGCCCGTTAGCTCAGTTGGTTAGAGCGTCGTGCTAATAACGCGAAGGTCGTGGGTTCGATCCCCCCACGGGCCATTTATTTTTTTTTGTCACATAATCATAGGTGCTGCGTCGCTCGTCATGTTTTATATAATTATCTCTCCTTATTCCACAATTATCCAAAATATATTTTGCATCTTTCACTACCTCTAACACTACGTGACCAAATTATCATTATCATTATCATTATCAGTGTTATTGACATTTTTCAACAGCAGGCCCGTTAGCTCAGTTGGTTAGAGCGTCGTGCTAATAACGCGAAGGTCGTGGGTTCGATCCCCCCACGGGCCATTGAATGTTTTGTATTACCGTAAATAAGTATGTAGATATAGTAAAGTTAGCCTAGCTTGACGAAACAATTTAAATAATTATCACAACCTACTCCATAATAATACAAAATATATTTCGCATCTTTAACTACTTCTAGCCTTATGAGTATATATTATCATCATAATTTTCCAGCACGTGGCCCTTTAGCTCAGTTGGTTAGAGCGTCGTGCTAATAACGGGAAGGTCGTGGGTTTGATTCCCCCACGGGCCATTGAATGTTTTACATTGCCGTAAATAGGTATGTAGGTATAGTAAAGTTAGCCTAACTTGACGAAACAATTTAAATAATTATCACGACCTACTCCATAATAATACAAAATATATTTCGGATGTTTAACTGCTTCTAATCCTATGAGTATATATTATTATCATAACTCTTAATACCGGGCCCGTTAGCTCAGTTGATTAGAGCGTCGTGTTAATAATGCAAAGGTCGCGGGTTCCCCCTCCCTCCCGAACGGGCCATTGAACCTTTTGTATTGCTATAAATAAAGCAAGTATTTTTCTTAGCTTCTTGACGCAACAATTTAAATAACTATCACGACCTATGTCACAATAATCCAAAACATATTTTAAATCTTTAACTATGCACTTTTAACCCTATGAGTATACATTATATTATTGTTGTTACTACTTTTCAGGAGTTGGCCCGTTAGCTCAGTTGGTTAGAGCGTCGTGCTAATAACGCCTCGCTTATGTTTCTATGATTAAGTCAAGTAAATCAAGCACATAATAACTTGATTTCTATTGCAACTTATGTGCTTCCGGTTGGGTATTCAATTCTTCATAATCACCATTACACCACTCTTATGGCTAATCAGAGAGTGGTACAGTAAAATAACCAAACGTTATGAGACAATATGGCTACATTATAAAATACTAACGACAAATAGCATATAAAGATACAAGGGAAAAATCGTATTTCAAATGGACAGCCTACTCTAGCGACATGTGTTGCAAATTCTCGCGGTTAGAAGTTGACATCCGGTATGAACATCGCATGAATTGATGTAAAATGAATGCGGAATAAACTTTTTGTACACACACACACACACACACACACACACACACACACATAAAAGTTCACAAAACATATAAAATCTTATTGTTACATTCTCATTGCTTTCTCTACCCTCTATCGCTTATTAGTGAGTATACAAATTATTCTTACCAAGCTTATGTGTCAGTCTACTTCATTTTAATTCAGATAAACCTTTGCAGAAATAGTTACATTACACATTTCGTGATACATACAAAGGGAACAGCGATACTCAAATGTTTAAGAACTTGAAGCCATATGCTGGCCTTAAAATTTCATACTGTTTTCATGCAATCGCGAGAAAAAGGTGAACGTCGACAGGACTTGAAAAAATGCAAAATGCATTCCACCCAAAAATAAAATGTTGATATTACACCGGAAATACTGTTTTGAGCCCCCTAATTACAAAAAAAAACATTATTAGAAAGAGGTCCGTATGTCTGTGTGTCTGTAAACACTAACTCAAAAACGAAAAATCGGATAAATACCAAACTTAGTATTTAAGTACAGTTTCTTCCAAAATTACGACACAAATTTTTCAAGATAATTCCCCACCCCAACTACCCTTTACATGACAAAAATTTCGAAATTTTTTATATTCTCCAAAATGACTAACTATTTTGACTAAAATACCATATATTAAAGGCATTAACATGACAAATAAAACGCCTATATTGAATTTTCTAGGAATAGCCTGTGAAATCCTGCTCATTTGGGAACAATTTATATAAACTTTTATAACTGGTAAAAACATACGAAAACATACTACATAAAAATGTAGTCCTCTTTAAAACACACAGTTTATTTCAAAACATTTTTGCGGCGGCCTTTCCCTTTGTTATTGCCTATAGGCTATAGTCTTAATTCGCATTCGCTTGTCCTTGGATTACTGGTAAACTGCAAATAATACTTCTAATTAATCAACCAATCAATCAGTCATACTGTTCTACTAAAGGGCAAGTCGTTTAGTGTAAACGGACCTCCTCAACGCTTCCCTCTTCCCTTTTTAGCTCTTGTATTTATATTATTACCTTTCATCTGGTATTTTTTCTGTCCAACACATTTTTTACAATTAACATCCTACCAGTCCATCTCTTTGCGATGTCATCTAATCCAGTATCCCAGTCAATTTATGTTCCTCTTTCTGATCAATTTCAACGCTCTTGTTCATATGGTCAACAACCCCCAGCGAACTGTTAGATGTCCGCGCTGGACCCCTAATTTCTTTGAACCTCTCCGAACAATTGAACGTAGAGAACAAATAGTAACTACTCGCCTCAGAATTGGTCACTGCAAACTGACACACTCGTTCATCCTTAATAAAGAACCATATGTGCGATACTTCCTGCTGCAGTCTCCAAAATACACCAGATGGAGACTTCAGGCTGGCTTCAGTGATCTACCAAGTGCTCTAAACAACCACCAAACAATGAAAAAGATTTTGAAGTTTATAACTTTTTGAATTATTAAATTGTAAATGTTGCCATTTTATGACTTACTATCATGTTCTCTATCATATAAAGTTAAAAGGTCGTGATATGACTATGCTATTAAGGGGCCCAAAATAAATCAAATAAAAAAACACTTTTCTTCCTTCGCCCACACTTCATAAAACAGCCTCATCACACATTTTGTCTGTCTATTTCACATGTTTCATTCTTACTCATATCCGAATTTCAATTGTTTCAATCGCTTTCCTCGCAATGTCAAAGTTTCAGCACTATATGACACAAGACCACTAATCTCTTCCTTAGTGCTGTTTTAACGGTCCACAGAAGATATTGCCTTTTTAGTTTCTTAACCAGAACCTAGTAGGTAGAGAAGGTATTACTCCACCCAAAAATTCGATAGGGAGATTTCACCGGAAATACATGTTTTGAGGCCCCTTGAATTCAGAAAATCACTGTTAGAAAAAGATCCCTATGTGTGTTTGTGTGTGTGTGTGCGCAACTGAGTAATTAATTGTTCTTTTACACAAGCCGTGTGTAGGACAAGGTCGGAAAGGTAGAATCAGATTGTGGAATTCAATACCATAGCCGGGATTTGAACCACAATCTTCCTGTTACTCTAACCAACTGAGCTACCATGCAACATGCCAGTAAGATATTAAATTTCCCAACTGGCTCGATTTTTCCCGGTAAACCACGAGAAGATCTCAGATTCATTTTGAGATCACATACTTACCCCAATGGCGGCTTGTTATATCGAAGTACTTAAAGTTTGACTTAATATGGTCTTGTAAGTCACCACTGGAGTATGTAATCTCAAAATGAACTCGAGATCTCGTGGTTTTCCGGGAAAAAAGCAAGTCAGGAAATTTAATGCCACAATGGCAAATCGGTTGGTTAGAGCGACCGGACGGAAACCGGAAGATCTGTGGTCCAAATTCCCGGTGTGCCATTAATTTTTCAGCCTGACTCTACCTTTACAACTAAACTTTGTACTTAAGTTCAATATTTTCCGAAGATGCGACACAAAGTTTCTTCAAGAAAATTGGCCGACCCCAGATTACCCTTTGCATGGAAAATTGTTTCAATATTTTTTATTTTCTCAAAAATGGTTCCACGATTTTGATTAAAATATCATGTATTTAAGATATTTACAAGCCATATAAAATGTGTGTGTGTGTTGAATTTTCTGGAAATAACTTTTGAAGCCCTCTTTATTCTGAACGACCTTTGTATAATTGGTAAACTGTAAGAGGTGAACAAAATCTTACTATACAAAACAATGTAAATCTCGTTAATGCATATAATTTATGTCAAATAATTTTTGTTATTGTGGGGTTAAACTATTTCCCAGATATTTTTTATTGCACATAAAGGATGAACTTTCGTAAGAATAGTTTTTATAGAAGAGTGAGTAGAGAAATTATGTGAATGCAGAAGTTTCTGTTTTTATGGTAGCAAAAATATAGGTAATTCTCTTTTTATTTCTATTTGAAGGTTGAAGAAATGGAAAAAAGAAGTGGGGAGTATCTGCTAGCACTTGGCTGACTGCTGGTCTGTCGAGAACCTACTTGTGGGCTCTTTAAGTTGTTTGATGATGGAACCTGTTGGACCCGAACCGGATTTATCCGGTTCTAAGGTCTATTCGCAGGTTAAATGTTCAGCCTTTGCACAGCTGTCAAGGTAACTGCATACAATATTTGCTTTCCTTCCTTTTTATTACTTTCTTATCGTCTGCCCTGTTGCTGGCTAAAGCTATTACCGTTTAGCATGACAAAAATTCACGCACATTTTAATGATTAATTGTTGTCATTAAGTCTGCGAATAAATTGTAGTTTAATTACAGGTTTCAGAGAGTTACGTTAGCGTCCATTCTACGAAACATTGCTATTGATTATAATTTTGTTAATTATAAAGTACTCGTCAGTCATTTGATTTAAACCAATAAAGTATGTGTCAGAAACCAACTAAACAGAGCCTTGATTCACTTATATTCATTTTTATTTTCTTTGCCACGTACATAGTAGGTAGGGAAGGTATTCATTCCACCTAAACATTCGATAGGTACCGAGATTCTCCGGAAATACATGTTTTGAGGTCTCTTTAATCCCAAAAAAAGCATTTTAAGAAAAAGGTCCGCGCGCGCATGTATCTGTGTGTACCTTTGTACGAGTATAACTCAAAAACGAAAAGTTGAATAATCACCAAACTTGGTATTTAAGTTAAGTATCTTTCAAGAAGACGAAGATTTTCAAGAAACCCCCCCCCAAAACCCCATTTTCGTGGAACGTTTCCTTTTTAATTTTTTATTTCTAAAAATGGCTCTATCGATTTTGAATAACATACCCCACATTAAATATATTTACTTGACAAATAAAATGTATATTTTGAATTTTCTGGGAATAGCCAATTGAGTCCTCCTTATTCGGAAGGAATATTGTATAATTCTGAATAACCAGTAAACAATAAGAGACAAACGAAAACATATCTACTACACAGAAAATATGCCTCTCTTTAAAACACACAATTTATTTCAAATAACTATTTTTGGCATCAGCCATTTCCGAAATATCCGTTATTAATGGTTCGAATTGTTCAATACTTAGCTATTCCTCTAAAGTCCTGTCGATTTTCAGTTGTTTCTCGCGATGTCATGCTAATAGTACGAAATTTAAGGCAGCTTATAGCGTCCAGTTCTTAAACATTTGACTATCGCTGTTCCCTTTGTATCTATAACGAAATGTGTAATGCAGCTATTTCGTAAAGGTTTATTATCTCGATTAAAATGAACTAGATAGAAAAATAAGCCTTCGTAAGAATAACTTGTATACCCACTAATAAGCGATAGAGGGTAGAGAAAGTCATGTGAATGTAACACGTAATACTTTTTCTGTTAGGAGAAACGATTCTCTCAGAGAAATAAAATAAATGAAAACAAAAGATCTGAAGTGCACAGATACGACTTTGTATACGCATTTAAAGTCAATATATACCCTTGCATATTGTAATAATATAAAACGATTTTTTTACACATGTTAAGTTATTTAAGATGCATTTTTACTTTCTCTACTACGTATAGTAAGTAGGGGAAGTATTGTACTATTCCACCCAAAAATTCGATACCGAGATTTCACCGGAAATACATGTTTTGAGACCCCCTGAATCCAAAAAAAAACATTTTTGGAAACAAGTCCGTGTGTGTGTCTGTGAACAGCATAACTCAGAAACGAACAGTCGGATAAACACCAAACTTGTTATATAGGTTCAGTATCTTCCAGAGATGCGACACGAAGGTTTTCAAGAATATACCCCCACCCCAGATTACCCTTTACATGGAACATTTTTCGAAAATTTTAATTTTCTCAAAATGGCTTAACGATTTTGAATAAAATATCACATGTTTAAGATATTTTCATGACAAATGAAATGTATATCTCGAATTTTCTGGGAATGTCTCCAAAAGTATTCTTCATTGTGAACGACTTTTGCATAACTAGTAAACCATAAGAAATAGACAAAATTTTACTACACAAAAAATGTAGATCGCGCTAAAATACACAATTTATGTCATATACATTTTTTGTTGGGTGAACCATTTTCGAGATATTGCTTGTTATTCCCTTAAATTTTCCAATACTTATACTTTTTCTCAAATTCGTTATTCATTTTTTTTGTTCCTGGTAATGCAAAGAGAATGGAATACTCCACATAGCAACCAGCTCTTAAAATATTTGACTATCACTTAAAGCCTACCAATTCCCCTTGCATCTACAAGAAAATTAGCAATAAGATTAACATCTCGATATCTCGATTAACATGAAATATATGGAGAATAAGCGTTTGTAAAAATAGTTTGTACAAGAGTAGAGAAAGTCATGTGAGTGTAACACATCAGATTTTTGTGTATAAATTGCTTAAAATTAAGCAACAACAAGCAAAAGCTTATTTCAAATGTTTTATTAGAAGCATGGAGGGATACATTCAGAAATTAGTAACAAAATAAAAAACAAGAATTGCAAACTTTCAAGCACCTTCCATTCAGATGATGACAGACTTGGAAAACTGCAACCACATGTGGAATATTTCGAAAACGACTAATGCTATGAAAACTATTTAATGTGTTGCATAGTTTTCTCTACCCACTAATAGTTTATTTTGCATCTCCTCTAGTAACTATTCTTAACAAAACTTTGTTTTCTATCTAATTCATGTTAACTGAGAAAAACGTTTGCATGAATGGTTCAATGACACATTTACGTGTGGGCATAATGGCTACATATGAGGCTGAAGCGATAGTGAATTCTTTAAAAATAATGCATGAGATCACAATAAGTAAAGGAATGGTGAATTAGCATTTTAAAAAGCACTTCAGTTCTAACCAGTGGTTGGCAGTGGTTGATGCCATAAATTTTTTTGACATAAACTGTATGTTTTAATGAGATCAACATTCTTTTTTTCTGTGGAGGAAGTGTTTGTCTATCTCTTATGGTTTATACGTTATACAAAATCATACAAATTTCTTTGCTAATAAAGAGGAATTCAAAGGCTATTCCTGAAAAATTAAAGGTACACATTTTATTAGCCATGCAGATATCTTACGCATGTAGTATTTTAATAAAGATCTGACGTGTTACTCTCACGTGACTTTCTCTACTCTCTATCGCTTATTAGTGGATATACAAATTATTCTTACGAAAGTTTATTTTCCTACCTACTTCATTTTAATCGGGATAGACCTTTCCGGAAATAGCTGCACTACACATTTTGTTACAGCTACAAAGGGAACAGGGATAGTCAAAAGTTTTAGAACTGTACGCTATACGCTGGCCTTAAAATTCCATACTCTTTCCATGAAACCGGGAGTAACAACTTAAAATCGACGGAACTTGAAAAGAACGACAAAGTATTGAACAAATCGAACCATTAATAACGAATATCTCGGAAATGGCTGATGTCAAAAAGAAGTTATTTGAAATAAGTTGTGCGTTTTAAAGAGATCTACACGTTTTGTGCTGTACATTTTCGTTTATCACTTAACGTTTACCAATTATACAAGGTTATACAAAATTATTTCTGAATGAAGAGGACTTCACAGGCTGTTTCCAGAAAATTCAAGATACACATTTTATTTTATCATGTAAATATATTTAATATATGGTATTTTAATAAAAATCTTTAGAGCCACTTTTTAGAAAATAAAAAATTTTGAAAAATCTTCCATGTAAAGGGTAGTTTGGGGAGAGGGGATTTCCTTGAAAATCTTCGTGTTGCATCTTTGCAAGGTACAAACCTAAATACCAAGTTTGGTATTTATCTGACTTTTGTTTTTGTGTTATGGTGTTCACAGAAACACATAAACACGGACCTTTTTCTAAGCATGCCTTTTTTTTAAATTCAGGTGCCTTAAAACTTGTATTTCTGGTGAAATCTCTGTATCGAATTTATAGATGAAATGCAAAACCTTCTCTATCTACATGGCAGGAAAAGTAAAAATATAGGCATTTTTTTAGAGAAAACAAAAAGTAGCGAAAAATCTTCCATGTTGTTGGGGGAGGGGTAATTGAAAATCTTGTGTCATAATCTTTGAAGTTGCTGAACTAAAATAACAACTTTGGCATTTATCCGAAATTTCGTTTTTGAGTTATATGTTCCAACATACACAGGGACCTAAAATTGTTCGTTTTTATTCTGGAACCTTAAAACGTTTATGCCAGTGAAATCTTGAAATCGAATTTTTGGAAGAAATACAATACTTACTCTACCTACCATAAGTCGGTGCTCAGTAAGTAATACACGAAAAGGGTAGAGAAAGTTATGTGAACGTAACTTATCTGGTTTGTTATTATTACATGTGCATGCTGATCCTACCTGGTTAATGTCATTTTGTATTATCACTGACTCGTATTCACCTCTCTCTAACTTGCATAGTCACGCCTTACAGTGTGCCCATCGTTTGCAATACAGTGCTGGGGTATGCCTTAAAGTTTATAGAAAATACTCCTCGACGGCGTCGTATGTATCAGAGTTTTCTTCCTGCAATTTGTTCGCTCTCTTGCTTGGATGACCCTTCTAATTCCCGTGAAAGAGCAGGCGAGCTAGCAGAGATGCGGACCCACGCCTTGCTCACGTGAACAAGTGTTGGTGTAGCTCCACATATCCTGGAGCCAAAAGGTTCCAAGAAAATATCGTAGAGTGTAATTACTAGCTGGAGAAGAGTGAAACCGGCTCCAGAATGAACCAGTGCAGCCCTCACCCGGTAAATTGTACATGCATCGATCGCGTGTTCATTGATTCGTGTTTGTTGAAAACAAAAACTGAAGTTCTACACTGAATAAGGAACTTCGAAGTGGGGTTATTACTATTATTATTAATTTAATAACTAAACGATTTGTCATAAACGAATCATCTCAAATAAAAATGTAGAAATCATAAAAGCACTTATTCTACCTCTGATGCTCTAAGCCTGCGAGGTGAGGGGCATGGCAGCGGATACAGGGGACTTCGGTCCATCTATTCTCTCTGCAGTCGCTTTCCAGTCAGGCTATTGCACGAAATCTCGGCCCTCCCATATGTGGAGGATGTGATTAGGCGCCGGGCTCAAAATTTCTATGCCAGATTGACCCACCATGAGAACGCCCTTGTCAGATCCCTGGGGGACTACTTACCTCAAGAACGTCGCTACCGACACTACCGGGTTCTCCACATGTCTTGTGTGCAACCCCGGTAACAAAGGCATTAAATCTGCCAACAGCATAATGCTGTCACTAAGTACTCCCCCCTCCCCACGGGAGTGGTCACTAAAAATTCAAATCATAACCCATTAAGGAATAACAGACACCAGCAGACCAGAGGATTGGCCCTGCTCCTGAAATGACAGCAGCTGAGGAGCCTATGAAACATACCCATCACCCTACAATAGTCCTATCATCCCTGTGGTAAAGCCCTTCCAAGAGTAGGTACACAGAAATATCACTTAGACTCACCACGAACCTACCAGACTGGAGTTGGAAACCGTCATCTAATCCTTTCCCGCCCAATTTATTTTCGGCTGAAACCGACTTTTGAAACCAATGATATATGGTGGATATTTGTGCCCTAAGGCCTTTCCTAATCTTGGCTTTATAGCTTCAACAATGAGGGATTTCGAATAATTTCTGCGGTGTTATTAAGTCTGTGGTAAAGGATGGGTTAGACCCACATAAAATTAACAGCGATTGACACGAGTGAGTGAGCACTGCAACTAAACACTTTTTTTTAGATTGTATTAGTACAAAGGAAGAGAGGATAAACTTTTTTTTTATTTGTTGTTTTAGGCTATGATATGAAATGTAAAGAAGTGTTGTAGCGAGAACAATGGTATAACAATGTAAATATCGATATTAATGTAAATAATATTATAAAAATGTAAATACGTGATATAGTAAATGTAATGGAAGCTAGCTAGTCGTGAAGGTGAAAGACAGGCACTTGACGTCAAACGTTACCGGGCAGAAACATCTCTAGGGAGCACAAACAGAGGGCCTAGCCTGAACATGGCCAGCAGAGACGCCGGAGTGAGAGAGACGATAGAGGTTTAAAAGAGATAGCGGGAATTTAGGACACAAATGGAAATTCTATAAGGAGAGATATGAGGCTGGGTGGTAGGCGAATGCTGGGGTGGATTATGTAAAATACCACGAATTTTTCTGTCCCCCATTTCCGGTCATTTCATTTCCTTATGTTTCAGCGTCAAGGGGTCAGCGAGTGGACTGGGGTGAGGGCATGGCGGTGGAGTTTGCTGCCCTAGCGTTCGATGTGTGACGGGCCCTCGAGAGATGTCTTCGTGGCGGACAGGTATGCCTGTGGAGAGTCCCGCCTGGCGTCAGGATGTAATATCTAGAGACGTTACGGACTCCCCACCTGCGTCCAAGCCTTCTGCCCTCTGTGTCCTTCGCTTCACTCCTTCCTCTTGGAAGCTTCCAGAAGCATCTATGCTTAAGTGAGGAAATCGTCCGCTTCCTGATAACCACAATCAAACATGTCTAATTTCTTGTGTCTGTATTGCAGCAAATCATTGCGTCCTGTCTGTATTTACGTCACCGGGAAGAGCACTAATTGCATTGGTTGAAGAAGAGATGTGGTTGATGACGCGCATTCGTAATATAATTACCATATAAACATCTACTCTTAAGCCGACTAGTATCCAAGACATTTTCCTGCTTTCTGAAGGATCTGTTTGTTGTTGTTTGTTAGCCTTGACTTGAAGCAGGCATATTTTCCTTTTCATCTCAATGCCACATTTTTTTCTTCTGACGTAGTTGAACGTTACCTGCTTCATGACGCACTCAGTTTCATTTACTACGTGTGGTTGTTAATTATGTCAAAGCATTTAGGTGTTTTTGTTACCTTTTTTGTTTAGCCTTTGTGTTGATTTTAGTATGCTTTTGTTTTGTATGTGCCAAAAAAGAACAGTTTAAATTGTGTAATAATACAAACTGGAAGAAATTCATGACATAATTTTATGAACTGGTTCTAATCTTTAAGAAAACCAGGAAATGTAGCTAAACTGAGGCAGTATGAGGTTTCTTTTCTTTCTTTCTTTCTTTCTTTCTTTCTTTTTCCTTTAGTGCTGCTTACTTATTATGTGCCATCCGTAACTTCAATGTTTGGATGTAAAGTAAGTAAATGTTTTAAGATCCCTGAATAAAACGATATTTTTGGAAACAGATCCTTGTGTGTGTGTGTGTGTGTTTCTGTCTCTGTGGGAGCATAACTCCAAAAATAAAGGTCGGATGAATATCGAATTTCGTGTTTCCTTGAGGGGTTCAACGCTAAGATTTTTGTGAATTTGATTTGCTTAATCTAAATTGCCATTTAAATGGAAAATTTTTCCTTACTTTTATTTTCTTAAAAATGCTCAAACAACTTTTATTAAAATATCACACGTTTAAGAAACTGAGAAAATTAAAAATTTAACAACTTTTCAAGGTATTGTGGGAGGAGAAAATTTCGTCCTCTCTCATCGAGTATCAAGTGTGATTTGGATTGGATTGAATTGTGAAGCGGAGGGGACTCGGCACCGATCCAGTGAATCCGGATACTGTACCCACGCCCCCACGAGGAAGGGATGAGGTGAAATGAGACACCGGGCGACCGGAACCAGGAGTGACGGCACCGCAATGACTGGACCCTACAGTTTCCAGATATAATCGCCACGGCAGACGGACAGCCAGCCGGGGCGCTCCGTATACCCCGGCAACCAGCTGAAGGCCAGGGATGGAGAAAGTTCACAGAGAACATCCTTTTTCCGTACCACGCCGCACCGAAACACCATCGCCCACATTTCCAATCCTGAAACAGGCTAAACGGCGTGAAGGGTGAATGAAATTATTAGTGGAACGAAATGGAGGGACAGGAAATTCGGGGGTGAAAGTAACCACTCCAGCATTCGCCTGACGATCCGGGAAAAAACCCCGAAAGAATCCATGGGTCAGAATGGGCGGTCCCTGAGGATCGATTCCGGGACGTTGCACCTGAGCTATCGCGCTGGTTTGTTATTTACTCTAGTTACACAGTTCAAAACAGGTACACAAACAGCTCTTTAAAAAAAAGTCGGATATTTTGCATGCATATGCCTTACTCTACTCATTCTTCTACAGATTATTCTTTAAAAAAATCTTATAATTCTATGTACAACTTCTTAATCGAAATAAACTTTCATTCCACATTTATACATTTCGTTGTACGTATAAGGAGTATAAAGTAGCTTAAAGCGATAGTCAAATGTTTAAAAAATCTGATGTGTTACACTCATATGTAGGCTTTAAGCGATAGTCAAATATTTTAAGAGGTGGATGCTATGTGGAGTATTCCATTCTCTTTGCATGTCCAGGACATAAAACAAGCAATATCTCGAAAATGGTTCACTCAACATCAAAAATGTATATGACATAAATTGTGTATTTTAACGCGATCTATCCTTTTTTTGTGTAGTAAAATTTTGTCTATCTCTTATGGTTTACCAGTTATGCAAAAGTCGTTCACAATGATGAACACTTTTGGAGAGATTCCCAGAAAATTCGAGGTATACATTTCATTTGTCATGAAAATATCTTAAACGTATGATATTTTAATCAAAATCGTTAGAGCTATTTTTGTGAAAATTAAAATTTTCGAAAAATGTTCCATGTAAAGGGTAATCTGGGGTGGGGGATTTTCTTGAAAACCTTCTTGTCGCATCTCAGGAAGATACTGAACCTAAATACCAAGTTTGGTGTTTATCCGACTGTTCGTTTCTGAGTTATGCTGTTCACAGACAGACACACACACAGACACACACACGGACATGTTTCCAAAAATGCTCTTTTTGGATTCAGAGTGTCTCAAAACATGTATTTCCGGTGAAATATCGGTATCGAATTTTTGGGTGGAATACAATACTTCCCCTACTTACTATACGTAGTAGAGAAAGTAGAAAATTCGAAACATTTTCTATGCAAAAGGTAATCTGGGGTGGGGGGATTTGTTTGCGCATCTTCGTGTCGCACCTATGGAAGAAGTGAACCTAAATACCAAGTTTGGTATTTATCCGACTTTTGGTTTTTTGTGTTACGTTGTTCACACATACGCATGCGCGCGCGGACCTTTTTCTAAAAATGCGTTTTTTTGGATTTAGAGGACCTCAAAACATAGTTATATTTCCGATGAAATCTCGATATCGAATTTTTGGGTGGAACGCAATGCTTCCTCTACCTACTGTAAGTACGTAGTAGAGAAATCAATAAGCTTTTGTAGGAGTGCTTTGTAGAGGAGGTGTAGAAAAGTTCATGTGAGTGTGACGCATCCGATTTTTCTGTTAATGGGTCTTCTGAAGTCTATTTATGGTGACAGTATTATCTATGAATATTATCTATGAAAAGGTAGAGATAAGCACAAAACTTGGTAGAAATTCGCCCTTAAATATTAGGTATTGCGTATTTAGAGAGAATAACAAATGCAGTCAAGAAGCATGTATGATTTAAAAGTAATTACAGAGGTCTCCACTAGCTATGCAACTGGTGGTATGACCGACTCTTAACGAGAAAATTAGAGAGCATACGTTCATTAGTGAAGCACAGCCATAGTGTAGTATATAATTCCAATTGTAACAGCTGAATAACGCAAGGCAGAACAGATGGATTGTTGCACTAGTGCGATTTTTCTATTTGTTCTTACTTTCTCTACCTATAGCACCAGTAGATAAAGAAAGTATTCTATTCCACCAAGAATTCATATCCAGATTTCCGGAAATATTCATTTTGGTGCCCACAATACACTATAAGTAATATTCATGGAAAGGTCAGTCGGTTCATGGACTTTATATGGTCTCTCTCTCCCTCCCTCCCTCCCTCTCTCTCTCTCTCTCTCTCTCTCTAACTTACCTATAGTAAATATAGAAAATATTACTTTAATTTAAACAATTCGATAGCGAGGTTTCACCGAAAAGACACGTTTTGAGATTTTCTGAATAAAAAAAATATTTTTTTTTGGAAAAATGTGTCAGTATGACTCAAAAATGAAAAGTTTGGTTGAACACTAAACTTGGTATTTAAGTTTAGCGTCTATCAAGGATACGACATGAAGATTTTCAAGAAAATTTCCCCACCTCTAACTACCCTTTACATGGAAAAATTCCCGTTATTTTCTATTTTCTCAAAAATGGCCCTTAAAGATTTTGATTAAAACACAATACATTTATGCTATTTTATTGACAAATAAAATGTGTATTTAGAATTTTCTGGGAATGGCCTGAGAAGACCCCTTCATTCAGAATGGCTTTTGTATAACCGTTAAGCCGTAAGAGGTATACAAAATATTGTTTGTTTTCAAATACGTTCCTTCTTCTTCCTATTATTATTAATCTTTAACGGATTACCCTCCTCTATGCAGGACTTACACCCCCAGAAACTTATAGCCAATGTCTTGGGTCAGTAGCCTGTCGAGGAGCAAGCAAACCCTGGATCATAGCATATCCTGGGTGGGTGATCAGCCCAATGCCTGGTATGACGATTAAGGAGAAGCAAATGAAGTGAAATTATGAAAGGGATGTAGGAAAATTCGCGGATCAAATTATCGAACCCAGCATTCGCCCAGCGACCGAGGAAAACCACGAAAAACCATTCGGTCAGATTGGTCGGCCCCGGGTGTTTGAACCCGAGACCTCCTAAATGCGGTCTATAGGCGTTACAGCCTGAGTCAACCCGCTGGGTAAGTAAATTTCTTGTGGAGTTCATCATTTTGGAGATATTTCTCATTATCGGTTTGAACGTTCAAATTTATACAGGATGAGCCAAAAAACTACGAACCGGCTGCGCGGCTGCCTTCTGCCGCTATCATAGAAAGGTGCGGATGAAACCATACAACATTTTTAAAACTACTTTTTTAAAGGCTTTACTTACCAACTTTATGAAAGGAGATGCTGAAACTGGCCACCGTCGTTGTCCATACATTTTTGGCACCTCTTTAGGAAACTATCCATCACTCGCCGTAGTTCACGTTGAGAAATGCTGGCAATTTCCTGGCGGATATTTTGTTTTAATTCTTCCAGGGTGTGTGGGTTTGTGTTGTACACTTTGTTTTAAGTTACCCCAAAGATAGAAATCGCAGGGGATTAGGTCGGGGACCGAGGGGGCCACAATTCTCTACTAATAATTCTGTCTTCAAACACAGTTTCAATTTTTCTCATCGCAATATTGGCCGTATAAACTGTTGCAAAGTCTTGTCGAAAAAAGGCAAAACCACGCTCTCTATCTGTTAATTCTTTAAAAATATGGGGCAAAATTATATTCACATATGTACGGGCTTCAACTGTTGACTCGAAAAAAAATTGCGAGTGATTGTAAGTATTGTAAAGTTGTAAGTTGGTAAGTAAAGCCTTTAGAAGTAGTTTTAAAAATGTTGTATGGTTTCTCCACGCCTTTCTATGATAGCGGCAGACGGCAACGAGCGCCGAGAATGCGGACAGGAAAAACACCGCGCATGCGGTTCGTAGTATTTTGGCTCTCCCTGTACTTTTCTCAGTCGGTGAGTTATTTTTTTCTTTTTTCGCGCGGTCATGGAGAGAGTATGGAATTTCAAAGCCAACACCTAGCGAACACTTTAAAAATCTGACTATCGCTTTAGCATACTGTATCTTAAAATGAAATGTGTAAATGTGAGTTTAAAGTCTATATGGATTAACAAGAAGTAGCTGGATTAATACTCTTTTAAATGTATAGGTTGTAGAATAGTGAGTAGAAAGAACCGTGTGAATGCAACGTATACAATTTCTTGTTTATACGAGGGGCGTCCAATAAGTAAGGTTCTCTATTTTATAAAAAACATTACACACAATTGATCATGTTGAATTAATTTTATTTATATTGTACAGTCCTTCTGTTACTTTTCTACATAGTCAACATGTTTTTCCAAGTATTTTTGGGGACGTGACAAGTTTTACCAAGCCAGTGTTGTACCAGGTCGGTTCCTGCGCTCGCAACCAGCTGTTCACTGATTTGACTTCATCATCGCTGTTAAAAATGCTTACCTTTGAGTTGGAGGAACATGTGAAAATCACTTGGGGCAAGCTCCGGAGAATACGGAGAATACGAGAAAACTTCCAAGTTGAATCTTGACCCAGGCGGAGCTCAGAAGATTCAACTTTTCTCGCATCCTCCATATTCACCAGATCTTTTCCCAAGTGATTTTCACACACCCCTGACTCAAAGGTCATCTTGGAGGAAGCACTTTAATACCGTGACGAAGATGAATAAAAAGTGAACCAGAAGTCGGGCCCTGTGCTCGTCCCCAAAAATGCTTGGAAAAGCATGCTGACTATGTAGAAAAGTAACATAAGAATTGTACAATAAAAATAAAATTAATTCAACATGATCAATT
Organism: Deroplatys truncata; assembly: GCA_030765065.1. NCBI lineage: Eukaryota > Metazoa > Arthropoda > Insecta > Mantodea > Mantidae > Deroplatys > Deroplatys truncata. The sequence goes on from CM060983.1 coordinate 43,686,751, forward strand.
GTGTGTAATGTTTTTTTATAAAATAGGGAAACTTACTTATTCGACGCCCCTCGTACTTTTTGGACTCAAAACAGCTCAAAGTTCACGTGTACATTTGAACAGTACTTCCTCTAACATAGGCAAGTGATTGCGAAAGTAAAAATGGATTTCGAAACCTCATTCGAAATAACAAGATAGTTACTAAATAACAAATGGAAATTTCTGAAGCAGGTGGGACAAAGAAAGGAAGACCGGTCCGCCAGTTAATCGAAAGTTCCAGATCACCAGCCAACCTTGGCCTTGTCTAATGTGCGTAAGCCGGGAAAATTCCAACGAAGAACGGGACGAAAGAGTAACCTCGACTTTATTTATTTACATTCAAGTCACACACCTCACTACCGCATTTCTCAGCAAAAGTGTTGCGTAGAAAGCTACATGTAACTCAAAGCTTCCAGAACGTTACTTTTTTTGCTGAACAGCAAAAATCTTTTCCCGTTTTGCATCGGAGAAGATGGTGTATTGGAAGATTGCGAACATTCTCTGACAAAGATGATGATGATGATAATGATAATAATAATACAGAATAAACCGAATCATTATTATTGTTCAATTATTTTAACTAAAGGCAAGAAAGTAATGTAATATTGGGTTTATAATAGTTCAGAAAACAATGTTTCATGAAATGTTCATTACTTGTTCTACTCACCTATAGTAAGTAGAGAAGGTGTTACATTGAATTAAAACATTCGTAATAGAAATTTCACCGGAATTGCATAAAAAACAAACTTTTTTAAAAAATATCTCTGCTTGTGTGAACAACGTAACTCAAAAAGAAAAGATGGTTAAATACCAAACTTCGTAATTAATTCCAGCACCTTTCAAGAATGCGACATGACGATTTTAAAGAAATTACTCCCATCCCAAGCCACCCTTAATATGGAAAAAAATCTTCGTTATTTTTTATTTTCCCAAAAATGGCTCTATTTATTCTGACTAAAATACCATATATTTAAGATATTTGCATGACAAATGAAATGTATATCCTGGATTTTTTTGGGGAATAACCTGTGACTTTTTCATTCTGAACGACTTTTATATTACTGCTAAACCATAAGAAATAGACAAAATCTTACTACACAAAAATGTAGATCCCGTTAAAGCATATATTTTATGTCCTTTGTTGGTGGGAGGAGAATGGAGAAGTTAAGCATTTCCAGATAGTCCTTGCTTTTGATTTGAATTTTCAAATACATATACCTTTCTAAAATGGGAAGTAGATATTCGTTTGCTTTTTCAAAGCCATCACATAGCGATACATTGTTTAAAATCTGACTATCGCTTTACTTACTGTATTGTACAACAAAATGTGTAAATGTGAAGTGAACGTTTATTTACAATAACAAGAAGCACCTAGAATAATAAGCATTTCTAAGAATATTTTATAGAAGAGCGAGTAGAGAAAGTCATGTGATGCAACACATAAGCTTTTCCTAATACTAGCCTATAGAGGAAGCATTTTTAGAAAAAGGAAAAATTCGTGCGTGTATGTGTGTGTGTGCGCGCGCGCGCATACCTGTTTGCCTGTGAGCAACATAACTCTCAAAAACGAAAGTAGATTAAATAACAAACTTGGTAATTAAGTTCAGCATCTTCCAACGATTTTGAAGAAAATACCCCCACCCCAAACCACCCTAGTGCTCTAGGGGTATCTGATTCCCAGGTCGCAGGTTCAAAGCCGGCGGAGGGCGATGTGTTTTTTCGGGCGTAAAAATCCTTAGCATGGCTTCCTTCGGAAGGGAAGTAAAGGCGGTGGTCCCGTGTCGTAGATTTGCGTCACTAAAAGAACTTAAAGCCTGATACAGAGGCCTCTGAGCAAAATTTCCATGCCCAATACGGAATGGGACGCTAAGAACCACAGCAGTTAAAGAGCGTCCATAAATAAAGCTCTATTATTATTGCGAAAAAATGGTTATTTTTTATTTTCTTAAAAACGGCTCTAATGATTTAGATTAAAATACCATAATATTGTTTAAGATGTATCTTAAATTTTCTGCGAAGTACTCTTCATTCTGAATGAATTTTGTATAAGTTGTAAACCGAACGAGATAGCTCCGCGGTAACGTGTTAGGCTCGTATTCGGGAGGTCACAGTTCGATTCCCGTCGACCGACCACTCTGACTTGGGATTTTTGTAGTTTTTCCTGGTCGGTAAGCGAGAGCTGCTGTAGTTTCTCATCTACCACGATTTCCTTTCCCTCATTTCTCTCTCTTTCCGTTTCCTTCTCGTGTTTCGTGGCCTATGGCGGTGCCAGAGAGGGCGGTCCTTGCTCAAAGTAAAGAGTGTATTCCCCGTGGACACTGGAGGGCTGCTTGGATGACGAGTCGTTCATCGTCCTCTCTGGGCAGCTTCAGTAGAGGGACGGTTCTTCGAGCCTGGAAGTATTAGGGACTTCCGCGCGTCTCTATGGCCTGTCTGCATGCTGCCTGTAGCCTCCTTGGCTCCTTCACTTCACCCCTTTCTCCTAGGGGTGGTAACCACAATAAATCTATGTATGTTGCAGGCGCGAGATTCCGACCTCTGTTGTACACCCTATACCCCTATACTATACAAGAAGGTGGAGATCTCATTAAAACACAAATTATATCAACTTTTTGGGCGTTACGTATTTTCAAGATATTCTTTGTTATGTGTTTGTTTATATTGCCAAGTACTTCATATCCATTTCAACTGATAAGCTGGCGAGCAAGTGATCATGCAAAGAGAACGGAATTTTGAAGCTATCACTTAGAGACCATTCTTTTAAAAAATGTGACTATCGCTTAAGCCTACTGTACTTCTCTTATACCTACACAGAGGAAAAAAGTTTAAAAAATAGAGAGTAGGTGTATTCTTTGAAGAACATCCTGAAATCCAGTGGTTTAGGAGAGATTCGGTGGAAAAGGGAGAATAATGAATTAAATTTTTGGAGAGAAATAAGAAAGTGGCTAGGTTATGGATATACAAAAAATGTTTGGTGAGATATCAGAAAAGTCTTCTTTAATAGATTATAAAATATTAAAGTCAACATGGGGAGGGGAGGAATATGTAGAACGAACAGGCAAGGAAGCAAGAGAAAATATAGCATGGGTAAGATCAGGAATGTGAAGGTTAAAAGGAATGAGGCTGGGAATAGCACAAAACCATTACCCTTTATGTGGAGAGTAGGAGGATCTACGAGGGGCGTCCAATAAGTAAGTTTCCCTATTTTATAAAAAAAAACATTACACACAATTGGAAAGGTAGAATCAGATGACTGAAAAATTCAATGCCATAGCCGGGATTTGAACCACGGCATTGAATGCTGCTGATTCTACCTTTCCAGCCCTGCCCAACACACGGCTTGTGTGAAAGAAAAATTAATTCCATTACACACAATTGATTATGTTGAATTAATTTTAGTTATATTGTACAATTCTTCTGTTACTTTTCTACATAGTCAACATGCTTTTCCAAGCATTTTTCGGGACGAGACAGAAGTTTTTACAAGCCAGTGTTGTACCAGCTCGGGTTCTGTGCTCGCAACCAGCTGTTCACTGATTTGACTTCATCATCGGCGTTAAAAGTGGTTATCTTTCAGTTGGAGGAACATGTGAAAATCACTTGGGGCAAGCTCCGGTGAATACGGAGGATACGAGAAAACTTCCAAGTTGAATCTTGACCCAGACGGAGCTCAGAAGATTCAACTGGGAAGTTTTCTCGCATCCTCCATATTCACCAGATCTTTTCCCAAGTGATTTCACAGGTTCCCCTGACTCAAAGGTCATCATGGAGGTAAGCACTTTAACACCGTGACGAATATCAATCAGAAGTGAACAGCTGGTTGCGAGTACAGGACCCGACCTGCTACAACACTGACTTGGAAAAACTTGTGTCACATCCTCAAAAATGCTTGAAAAAACATGTTGACTATGTAGAAAAGTAACAGAAGGATTGTACAATATAAATAAAATTAATTCAACATGATCAATTGTGTGTAATGTTTTTTTATAAAATATATAAACTTACTTATTGGACGATCCTCATAGTATATATACTGTTTAAATGTAGGGTCATTAACAAGTGGAGGGAGGAACAGATAAGGAACAAATGGTCAAAGGTTGACCCGAGCATTGCATTGAAGAAAATATTTATGAAGCATTATAAGAAGGTTCCAGTGTTTATGAACAAAGTGAGAAACAAATGATTACGGACAGTGAAAAGAAATAATTAGACTATAATATAGTTAATAATTAGAAGTAAAAATATAGTTGTAAATGTTATATAAGTTCTCACAACTGGGAGAGGCAAATGAGCCTGTGCTGAACGCCAATCCCACTTATTTCTTGTATTCAGCTAAACACAATAAATACATTACGTTACCCACAAAGAACTGTGCAATAAGAATATTATTCATGCAAAAGACTTTTTCCGTCTACTTCCTATTAATTATTATAAATGTTGGGAAACCATTGTTTTAATACACATTTTGTAGCAGTTATACAAGAGTATGTTGTTTTGGGTTTCCTATCTTGATACTGCATTCTCTTTGTATGACTGGAAAAACGAAAGCATGCCACTTTAAACTGCATTGTTTAAAATACTGGAAAATTCAAACGAATAGTGAATGTTGAAGTAGTTATATTTCGACTGTTGGGGAGCCGAACTTGAAGTAGTAGCAACCGCACGTATGGTAAAAAGTTTCCGGTAGCCTTCGCCCCAAATGTACTTTCCGGTGGCCTTTGCCCCAAAAATTTAAAAATATTAACTTTATAATTTTGACTGTTTCTTTAAATTTATATATTTATGTTTGCCTCGGCTGCGTCAGTATTTATATATATTTTTTTAGAGACATGAATGTCTCAGCAGGGAGTGGTGCGACTGAAGAATGTAGGCTTACACAGATTATAATTTTACTTCACTCCTTTTATTAATACTTGACGATTTAAATAACACTTCACTGATAGAGATAGATAGATAGATAGATAGATAGATAGATAGATAGATAGATAGAGAGAGAGAGAGAGAGAGAGAGAGAGAGGAGAGCTTGAGATTTGTTTGTTTTATTAAATACTTGCACTTGTTAACACGTAAACTATTTTTGTCTCACACAAAATACGTATTAAATTTCTCGAGGACGCATCTCGCGTCCATTTAGAAACACTGTCTACAACCAACTGACTTCTGAATTTGTAAATTTTGCTGCATTTTAGTTTCTGATTGGCTAATCCTAGTCCAATATAATACCTTCATTTAACTAAAGCTTTTTCTGGTTGTTGATAGGCTATTGTATAAAGTGTCTCAAAATTTACATTATTGTTGCTCCAATAATGACTAGTAGTGTTACTAAAGTTTCTTACTCATTATTGCCTCAAGGTTACCTCATTGTTACCTCATTGTTAGTAACTTTTAACCTATTATTCTCACAGCTCCTACATTATTAAATTACGTAATACATTCACATAACATTAATACATGTACATAATAATATAAACATTAATACAATGACTGTTACATGCATTTTATATATCTATTATATTATGCACATATTGCTTTAAGGCGGGCTGTTATTATATTTTATATTATATAATTTAACTGAAATCATTTAAGTGTTAAAATACTGCCTCAATGTTTCAGAAATGGATAATGTTAAGAAAAATCACCTCTTTGACAGAAATTGTGTATTTTTAACTGCTTCTGCCTTTTTTCCTGAAGTAAGTCTTTGTCTATCTCTTATGGTTTTCCAGTTATATAAAATTACGTAAGGATGAAGAACACTTAACAGGCGTTTCATAGAACATTCAAGATATCTAATTCGTTTAAGTCATTCATATCCCAAACTTATTTAATCAAAATCGTTATAGCCATTTCTGATAAAACAGAAATTAACTAAAAGCTATCCGTGTAAAAGGTAGTTTGGGGTAGGGGGATGCTTTTTCGAAAATCATCCACCTGGCATCCATAAACATTGTCTTACGTAAGTGTGAAATTAGGTATCTATGCAAATTTTCGTTTTTGAGTTATGTCGTTTACAGTTTCTCTTTTCTCTGTCTCTCTCCCTCTCTCTCTCTCTCTCTCTCTCACAGAGAAACTTTACGTTTCTTCCCTCACAGAAATTTAAAGGTTTTCCACTCAACATAAATCAAGACTTTTTGTGTTTCTTTCTTTCCTTCTTTTTTCTTTATTTCTTTTTTATTTTAAACTTGAATGGAATATTTCTTTAAACAGTGGTTGGTTAGTAAGTGGTTGAGCAAGTAAAGTGATATTAATTTAATAAATGACATATTTCATTCCTGTACTAGTAGTTTTACTTTCTCTACTACGTACCTAACAGATAGAGGAAGGATTGCATACCATTTAAAAATTCCAAATCGAGATCTAACGAGAAATACATGCTTTGAGCTCCCCTAAATAAAAAAAAAAGAATTTTTAGAACAAGGTTCATGTGTGTGTGTGTGTGTGTGTGTGTGTGTGTGTGTGTTTGAACAGCGTAACTCAAAACCCCAAACTAAAATACCCTTTACATGCAAGATATTTCGAAATTATCTAAAAAAATTATTGTAAAGATTAACACTAAAATACTGTCTGAATATTTGCATTACAAATAAAATGTATATCTTGAATTTTTTGAGAAGTCCTCTTCATTCGGAACGAATTTTCTGTAACTGATAAACCATAAGAGATAACCTCAAAAACCTCACTGAACATAAAATCTGTTAAAACACACAATTTATTTCAAATGACTTCTTTCTGTGGCATCAGCTCTTTCCGAGATATCCGTTATTATTGGTTTGAATTTTTCAAGCCTTTTTTTTTAAAGTGCTGTGGCTATTCGGTTGTTTCTCGCGATGTCATGCAAAGATTATTTAATTTCTAGGCCAGCATATAGCAACCCGCTTTTAAACGCTGACTGTAAATTCTGTTTAATCTACCCCCCCCCTTGTAGCTACAACGAAATCTGTAGAGCTTTATCTAGATTAACCTGAAGTGGAGAGGTAAATAAGCTTTCGTAAGAATAGTTTATGGAAGCTACATAAAGACAAACGATAGTGGGTAGAGAAAGTTATGTGAATGTATATCTTTTTTTACCATGTTGGAAAATCCTACATTTCTAAAATGTTTCCAAAAAAAGTAACTGAAACTGGAGTTCCCCAGTTACCGAGACGGTTCGTTGACATTCGTTAAGTTGCTAGTCCATCCGGCGTAGCAAGGTGAGCAAGTCACATAACCTCACTCACGCTGGAAAAACACTAGCTTCAAAATAATATACCTGATGACGTCAAACAATTACGCCCTAGGATGCTGAACCTACCCGACACAACTTAATCAGAGCTAAATCTATTTTTCTCGGCGATGTTTGTGTTATGTGTCTCAGACGTTCCTTATTGGGATCTTTACCATGAAATTTTCCAAGATTCCAGGAATTTCCGAGACAGCGCCTTAACTGTACTACATATAACGTTGGTAAACTTGGACTGTGAGAAGAATTTCATTTTTTAATGATTAATGCCAACTCAGTAAAGATATTCAAACATCTAGGCAAGTTTTAAACTGAAGTATATGGGTAAATAATAATTATCCTTTAATTGAATAAACAATGCATTTAATGCGTTATTATATTTATTTGTTTAATAAGGAGCCATCGTCCTCACAAGAAGATAATATAGGCTTTATCAGAAAGTAAATGCAAGAATATAATATCTATACTCGGGAGCAGAAAAAGTGGTCTATTCCCCTAGATAGTAAGGTTTTCACGTTTATCTAACCAACACTAGGTTCCACCCAGTTCTTCATCAGGTCTCTCTAGACTGGCTTGAAACAAGTCCCAAGAAACAAATCAAAGAGCGGTTATACTCGGTGCGAAGTGAAAGCCGGGTGAGAAATAACCCTTCTTAATGAATTCTACTCTGATTCGTGTAAACAAGTAGAAATGGCTAGCCCAATGTAACATGATTAGCGACCTTGTAGAGGGAGGATGGGTGAGAAATGAGTTACCTGCAGCATTAAAATGCACAGCAGCCATAATATTTATGTCAAACATTTCTTTTGAAGTAGACATAGAAGTGAGATCTATTATTATTAGCACCAACATGATATTATTTCGATATTTTTCAGTTTGGGTAATTATTATGGTACATAAGAATTTAGCTACTACTGCTACTATAATAACAATAATAATATGCAATATAATATATCTATTATTATAATTCCTTTTTAACAATGTTAAGGTCCGGCTGGCTTGTTCTGACTTCAAGATGTTAAAAGTTCTCCTGCCATCTGCATAACGGTTTTCCTCTGTCCGAATATCCTCTTGGTTTGTAGGAAAACATACCCTTTAGTAACATACGATATATTATTATTGCTATTGTTATTATTATTATTATTATTATTATTATTATTATTATTATTATTCAACATTTGAAAAAAAGCAGGAACACTGCTATTAAGGAAGAAATAAAAGTTAAGAATTCGGTGCTAGAATGTGTAAGATATAAACAACTAAACCAATATGGACATATCAGGAGGATGTCAGAGGAAAGAATACCCGAAAAAGTATGGGAATGATGTTCACCTGGAAGAAGAGGAGAGGATATGCCCATAAATACTTAGAACAGGAAATAAGGACTGGAGGAGGAGGAGGAATGGAATGGCAGGGATGAGAGGAGAAGGAAAATAACACTTTAGGAACAGAAATGTTCGTAAACATTATAATTCTGCTTATCAATAATAATAATAATAATAATAGCATAATGACACTGATGCGGCCCTAGTCCAAATCGTCTAAATGCATGTAGAGTAGTGCGGGGCAAAAGTACGTGGCGGGTAAGAGTACGCACAAGGGATATTTATATGAAGACGACCGTGCAATTGGCAGCACTGTATGCTGTTGGAAGAATTACATGGCAGATAGCCTCTCTACATAGTTTCGTTGTGCTGGTGTGTTTCGTCTTTAAACTATGAGGTAAGATTGAAAATCATTCATCTTGATGTTATTTTTCGTGGTTTTGGAAACGTGATTGAACTATTAGAAATGTGAGACAGGTATTTTGGCATTATGTCATTTCTCAGAAAAATTTCTGTAATAACGTGTGGTGGCTTGGCCATTGTGTGAAACTGGCCACAGATGGCAGTACGGTCTGGAAAATGTTAAAGACGACAACGGGGCAAGAGTACGAACTGTGGAGTGGGACAAAAGTACGCGTTGCTAATGAATATTTCTTTGATAATTCTTATCTTAATTTGTATTTCAGGGTATATAAAAGAAAAACTGACCGAAAACCGTATGACAAAGCAGAAGCTAGGACAAGGCTTTTCGAAACGAAATGTTGCACAGCATCTTGGTACATCCGAAGGAGTACTAAGAAAACGACTTAAACTGGTATATGGTCTCTTTTACTTTATTGTATATAATGTATACTACTACAGACAAATATTTTAAAATTTTGTAATATAGTAGATAAAATATTAAAATGCAAAGCAATTGTAGTTCATTTTTCAAGTTAAAAATGAAATTAAAATATGTATCTTATACCTCTGTGTATTTCTATTCTTGCAGGGTTTCGGTGTGTCAAAGTTGGGACGTTTTGCTGCAGTGTTTACTGAACAGCATGTGAAGGAATTGGCAGAGCTTTGCAGACTCCTTGACTCTCACTTTTATAGTTTAACATTGAAGGATTTGCGTAGAACTGGCATTTCAGTTTGCTGACATTCACAAGGTAATCCATCCATTTAACAAGGAGAGCAAATTTGCTGGTAGAGACTGGGCACTAACATTTATGAAACTGCACAAACTATCACTCCGTGTTTCCACCAAAACAAGTCTTGCTCGAGTTATGAGCTTTAATAAAGCTCAAGTTTCTTTGTTTTTGATAATCTTGAACAAATGATGGATCAATACAAGTTCTGTCTATCAAGAATGTATAATATGGATGAATCAGAAATAAGCACTGTCCCTAATAAGACTCCTAAGGTTGTATCACCTACTGGTAAGAAAGCAGTTGGAGCAATTGTTTCTACAGAAAGAGGAAATTTAACAACTGTTGTTTGGCAGTCAGCGCAGTGGAAATTATGTTCCCCCAGCCATAATATTTGCAAGAAAAAGAGCTAAACAAGAACTCGTGCACGGAACTCCACCAGGTTCAATCATGATGTGCTCAGACAGTGAATACATCAACAGTGAGCTATTTTCTGAGTGGCTGAAGCATTTTCAGAAGCATGTAAGAGGAAGCATGGAGAATCCAATACTTCTGGTGCTAGATAACCACATATCCCATATAAACTTGTAAGCAATTGTCTACTGCAGACACAATGGTATTCATCTATTATCGATTCCTCCCGATACTTCACATAGGTTGCAGCCCCTTGACAGATTATTTTTCAAGCCGTTAAAAGATCTATATTCTGCAATGTGTGACAAATGGTTACCAAATAACCCAGGACGTGTAATAACACAATTTCAATTGCAGAGGAAAGACGAACAACAAAGAAGTAAGAGAAGTCAAAAATGGAAGTACTGACTAGCTCACACTTTAAAAGAAGATTGGAAATGAATCAAGCCTTATCATCCAGTGCTTCAAAACACGTCAAGCGTGATGTATCAAAATATGCACAAAACGATATGAGACCCCAAAGGACCAAATGCCATTCAGTCATACCCAAAGCGTCAACTTCAACTTCAAATGAGAAAATCCACTGTCCAGGATGCGATGGGGAGTATGTTGAACCACCAGAAGAGGACTGGATTCAGTGCCAAAAGTGTGCAGAATGGTGGCATGTAGCTTGTTCCAACCATGAGGGAGGCAGCAAATTTATCTGCAACTATTGTTAAAAATGACAGACAATGAGAATTTTTCAATCTTTTCTTTATTTAAATATTTTTATATTTAGGTTATCATCTTATTCTTAGATAAATGATGTTCAATATTAGTCAGACTAAGGTCCTTGATGTATTCTTATAATGTAATTAAAGTTATAGCACCAAACATTAGAATTAAACATTTGTGTTTTCTGCGTACTTTTACCCCACCTTATGCGTACTCTTACCCCATCTATGGGGCGAAAGTTCGCATGGGTCACATTTTAATTAAACATTTATAAAACTATTTTTCACATGTAAAAACAGGTTTTAACCACTGTTTGTGATAAACGATAGAATAAAGATTGCATAATAAAAATTTCACATATACCGGTTAAATAGATACCGTTGCAAAGGTCTTGAAAGTTTAAGTGCGTACACTTGCCCCACGCTACTCTACTATTACTATCAGCCTTGTTAATACTATCGTGATTATTATTAGCTTAACGATAATGGACCAATAAGAACACAGACAGCTCATTGGAAGAGTTATGCGCCACCTATCTTTTGGGAAGACATAAGCAACCTGTCAGTCAGCTGTCAGAAATTATACATAGATAGAAAGTTGACGCTTGGAGAGGTCGGGGCTAAGTATTTCAGTACAACTTAAATCTCCTCGTTCCTATATGGGCTACTATTTCTGCTCACAAATGTGCGTCTTTTACAATTGTTTTATGAACAAAGTAATAAAAGTCATTAACAGCACACTTATAAATTGTACAATGTTCATATCTTGGTTAACTTTATAAAAATTGCATTTGATTTAGTGAAAGTATTTAACTTGAGAGGTCTCGTGGTTTTCCTCGATCTCTGGTTATGGGCTGTATTATCGTCAGCTCTCAGTTACATGAAATAAGGGGACAAAAATATTAACATTATCGATATTTGATAATATATTTTAGTGGTAGGTACCATTTCTCGACACCGATATTGATTTTTGACCACCGATACTCGATACTCAGTTTATAAGAAAACTGTAACAACGATAGCTTGATCGCTGAATTATGTTCTTATTAGTAGTTTTCTGTGTATAAACGCATGTAACCAATTTTGTGTTGTATGCTAATTCCGAAATTACTCCTGTGTGACGTTCTCCAATTGGCAGCAATTTTTGTATCTTGATAATGGCACAGGTTATAAATTCTCTGTTCTCAAGTATAATAATAATAATAATAATAATAATAATAATAATAATAATAATAATAATAATAATTTCTATGCTTCCCTTTTTATGTAACTATATTTTGTGCTGAAAACTTTCTCTTAAAGGATTAATTATATCCATAGAAAAAATGACTAGAAATGTTTCTTTATTCTCCGATCTTGAAAACATAAACCAATATGTATTTTACGTGAAACTCAACTAAAAATAATGTGTTACACCATTTTACCATTATTCACAACTACCATATAACATATGTAGATATTTTTTCATCCGGTAATAAGACATTAGCCATATAACAGTCGGAAACATAGTAAGTTTGTGGATTAAGCCTCTCTACTACCCACCCACATGTTAGATACAAAGGTATATTAGACACAATTAAAAATTTGAAGAAAAACTCAAAGGAATTTTATATATAAAGGAAACAAATATTCCTGTTTAAGAACACGAGCATTCTTGAGAGGACAAGCATTTCCATGTGCTGTATTGTCTCACGTCTCAACTTCTGGCTTGTCTTGCTGGATTCACAGATTTTCCGGAGTAGGTAAATCTAATGATAGAGAGTGAGTCACCAAGCCAGGCTAATTCAGAAACTGATTTAGTCCGTCAGCTAAATCAGCTTCAATCGCAACTCAGTTAACGCTGCATGTTGCGTGAGTACCTCTACTCCTTCCCCGTTGTTTTGCAGTTTTATTTAGACACAAGAGTCTATGGAATGTTGCATTGCTTCACCCACAGGAAACTCAGTCAAGGTCTATCAAGAACTATAGTCCAGCAACTCTTTGGGGGCACGTGCGAGGCAGTAACGTGAAGTCTCCACTCCTTTCATTCCTTATCTAAGTTAAACGCAACAACTTTCAATAATGAAAAGCTTCAAAATTCAAAAGTATCGACGGTTTATCTCAAAGTATTAGGCACACTTCGATACCACCGAGTATCGAGAGAATCGAGATATCGACGTTATCGAGGTCCCATTCCTAGTATATTTTAAAAGTCTAAACTTAATCCAAGAAACTAAGGTTATTTTTCCTGTCACAATATTCCAAGTATTCATTTAAAGATCAGAATGGATTTGTTTGTAAGAAGCTGAGTGTTATTTTATATTTATGTAACAAAATAATGTTGTTCATGAATTTTAGTAGGTTATTACATAATTTTAAGTTATATTTGAAGGATGCTACATATAGTTTAATTTTATGTCTGGGTTATATGCAACTTGTATTATGTGAATGAATTTCTGCTCTGTTGTTCTTAATACAAACTAATAGCTTAAGATTAGAATTAGGATTGCGCTAGGAGGGGACACCTGGCACCTCGGTCAACACAGGGATGTTTTGTTCATACACCCCCGGGAGGAAGGGATGAGATGAAGGAACGCAGGTGACGTATGGGCTGCAGGACCATCCGACGCAGGCAACAGAGACGCGCAGAGGTCTCTAACAGTTACAAGCTTGACCACCCAGCCGGAGAGCGCTCAAGGCAACCCTTCTAAGCCACCGGAGGATGGCTCACAGGCTCTCCTCCAGCGGAGACCGGGGAAAGCTCGACCCAGCAGCGGATACTCGAGTGGCCTCCATCTGATGGGGCCGAGAAGAATTCCAACATGCAAGCCATCTGCGTCAGTCGTCCGACACACAGTCCCGGAGTCAACCTGTAACATGAAAGGAGAAGATAAAATGAGAGGGAATGAGGGAAGAGAAATTCGGGAGAGACAATGCACCTTCCCAGCAGTCGCCTAGTGACAAGGGGAAACCCCGAAGAAACCCATGGGTCAGGAAGGTCAGCTGCAGGAATCGAGCCCACGACCTTCCGAATGTGGGCCACAGATGCAACCGCCTGAGCCTTCCCGCTCGGTTAACTAATAGCTTACAACTTTGGTAAGATTAAGATATTTGTCATATAGATAGGTTGTCTATAACTTTCCCTTCTTGAGCTAAAGGTAAAAGTACGGGCGAATGGAGGGGTCCGCGAGCACTGCAAGTAGGCCACAACGGCCCTTTTTGCTTCTACCATAATCCCTGGGAGGGAGGGATGAGGGAATAGACCCAAAGGGTGAACAGATCCGGATGACGAGGGCGCAAACATGGATGAGATCTCTAACGCTTCCAGATCGAACGCATCCACTGCTGGGAAACTGTAGGGACCCTGTCGTTGCTGTGCCGTCACTCCTGGTTCCGGCCGCCCAGTGTCTCCCTTCACCTCATCCCTTCCTCCCGAATGGGGCATCGGTACAATATCCATTCCTGGAATCGGCGCTGAATCCCCTCCGCTTTGCAATCCAATATACGAGATTTCATTTTTGAGTTATGCTGTTCGCACGCACTCACAAACCTGCGCACGCGGACTTTCTTTTTTTCAGGGGTTCTTAAACATGCATTTCCGCTGAAATCTGATATCACAATTTTGGGTGGAATGCAATGATTCCTCTACCTCTAGGTATGTGATAGAGATAGTAAAAAGAGAAACATTATGTGTTAAATCTTGAGGATAGGACTAAGGAAGAGGTTAGGGAAGTTCTTTGTGTGTAGTGTGACGTAGTATAGTATGGAAATCTTAACGTTGCGAAGACCTCACGAAGTGAGAAAGGAAGCATTTGAATTGCTGATATGGAGAAGAGTGGAGCTTGTGAAATGCGTAGACATAATAGGTACTAAAACTGTTTCCAGAAGACCGGCGGGTGCCGATCTGACTCGTAGCAGGTATCGGTTTGAATGACCTCGCACTGCGGTAGCCTAGCTCACGTGCCTACGAGGGTAATAGGATTTGCAGTTCAGTTAAACGTTATTTGGCAGAGTATATAGTGGGATTAACGTCGTTTGAAGCTGTGTGTAGTTACGTGGTGTGTACTACAGAACAGCGTGTGTTTATTGTGTTAAGTTTTGCTCTAACGGAGTCACATGTGGATTGTCAACGTGAATTTATACAGCAATCCCCTGGTGTCACCGTTCCTAACAAATCCACAAGTTATAGGTTGTTAGATAAATTTAAATAGACTGCGTCCATGCTAGACAAATAGAAGCAGATAGCTAACAGTTCTAACCGAGGAAAAATACACGAGGTAGGGGCTGTTGTGGAAAGAAGTGCGAGTAAATCACTGCCTTGCATTACAGCGTGTTTTTGATGACAGAATAATTGGCTTGCTCTCCAGATCTAAATCCATATGATTGTTATCTGTGGGGAATATTTAAACATAAAGTTTATACAACAAATCTCTTTACGCTCGACAAAATATAAGACTATCCGGCATGCGTTTTTCAATATCTGGCTGCAGAAATTCATTGAGTATTCAATAATGTGTTCAACAGGTGCCAGGCTTGTATAGACGCAGACGGGCATCATCTCGAATACCTATTATAACAATAAGTAAGCGTAACATATTCACATCGTGCGCATCGTTAGTATTATCTAGGGTAGAAACGGCGGGCCGATCCGCCGCTTCTGCACGAACGGATTCGTATAACAGGGCCGTAGGAGCGACGGGCTACCAGTTGCGTCATTCAAGGGAAATCTAGCATAATCCAGTAAAATATATCAAGAATTTCAATATTAATGTGTATTAATTAATAAATATTTATTTCAATTATATAATCTATATATCCAATCAGTTTAGAAATGACTACAATACGTTGTTGAGTTAACATAGGGGACCAATAAGCTTAAACGCAATAAACTTCGAGCAATTAATGGCTGTTTAATTTTTTAAGGATAATACTGAAATAGCTAATTTCTACATATTTCAACCAATTTAGTAAACTTTTATCAGAAAATTATTCAGCATAATTATAACAGAAAATTAATGTCCATGGTTCTTTGTATCTAAATTTCTAAGAAATAAAACTCGAGTTAAAATGAAATATTAGATTTTATGTGATATTAAAACATTTCCTGAAAGAACAACGCGTGTAACACTTTTAATTTTCTAAAAATCACTAATATATTAAGTAAATGCGAAACCATATTTAATATTATTTAGATCTCTTCATACACCTTCAAAGAACCTATAATGAAAACTTGAAAGAAATTGAACAAAAATTACGTCATGGGAAACGTTTTAAAGTGGTTATTCCATTCATAAACCCTCTATTTGATATTGCCATATAACGAAATAAAGCCTCGAATATCGACCAGTCACGGTCGTTTGTCTTATAATATGCTTGCAGGATGTGAATTTACTCAATAAAATGTCAGCTTGTTACTTAACCGTAATAGTATCAGTATGCACTGATTAATAAGCTATGTCAGTCATCAACTCTGGAGAAACTACGAAATCCTGCTACCTCACACGTACTTCAGTTTTCATTACCGAATACCTGCAGATTCCTTCAACTGTCAACTCTGGAAATTGTGCTTTTAAACAATTTACTTTCAACAGAGTCAATTTGCAAATAAATTATGTTCTTAAAAACAAAAATGTGTCTTTATTGTGTTCTAATTTTAGTTTATCTTAATTTTGAGATTAACTATTTTCACATTCCAACTGTTGGTAGCATTGATTGGTATTTTGTGATACATTCCATTTGACATTAATTTAGTATGCCGTAATCTGACAGTAACACAATGGTGATTTGATTTCAAACAACACAAGTAAAAAACGTAATTATTAATTAAATAGTTTGTTACATTTTATTCATGGAATAGTCATAATAAATTCCATTCGAGGTTACGCACTCGTGAATCTATCGATAAACTCGTAACGTTTCATGGGATTTACCTATGACAAAAATGTAAAAAAACGAGATGTGAGAAAATCAAGTTTCACGGGTTATTTACACACAGCTGCGCACGCCCATAAACACCGTTTGGGTATTTAAATGATCCGAAAGGCAAAGCTGCAACTGGGTCCCGATTCTGCAAATTTTGAGAATATTTTCATGAACACTTTAAACTATTTCTAGGCAAAGATATTTTATAGTGATAAACGCAAAGTGTTGAAGAATGAAATGATGAGTAGAAAAACTTGTGTGATTGTTACACATCAACTGTTTCGTTTGAGGTCTCGGCTTGTTTTCGAACTGGTCTAACATTCGAGAGTTTTATCTTTCACTAATAATTGAATTATTACTATCCGGGCTTGTAGGCCGTGATCTAGAAGGCATCGTGAATACCGACGTTTCGCCAAGTACAGCGCTTGGCATCTTCAGGGTGAAGTGATTCAGTTGTCTGCTTCTAGACCACGGCCTACAAGCCGGGATAGTAATAATTCAGTTATTAGTCATGACGCCGGCCGTGAAAGCCTCAGTATGTACATTTTATCTTTGACTTTATTATCTGTCAGCTGACGACCTTGCACACCTATAGCGCAGCTAATCCAGGATCTTGGCTAACCTAGCCTGTATCTAAAGCACTGGCGCTGTCAACGTATTGCCGGTTTAACGGCAAAAAGAAAGGGAAACTAAAGCTTGACTGGCGCCTCACAGGTCCAACTGTATGGCACAGTTGAAGGCTGTTCATTGGCAATGCCCCTGGCAGTGGCGGCAACCTTACAGTCACACATCTTGTGCTGAGCCATAAGACGTCCATGAAACCACGTGGTTTCGCGGAATTGCATTGCCCCACCACACCCCAACCCCCTTCAAAAAAATCGATGCGTTACATGAATTTAGCTCTGCCTTTTTGTTTGTTTCTTTCTTTTCTTGATATAGCTACACCAAAATCTTCTCTAAAAGCTTATTTTTTCTACCCACTTCATGTTAATATAGATAAACGTTTGCAGAAATAAAATAAAACATCTAATGCTGTGGTCTGCTGGAGACAGATATTCCAAACGTTTCGTCCACAACTGCGGGGGACATCTTCACTGGCGCAGTCGAAGTCTCCTCGGAGAAGCTATCGCTCCGTCTGACGCCATAACAGCCAGGAAGATACTTCCAATTACATTTATTCTTAAAAAAAAGCTTATTCTTCTATCTACTTCACGTTAATCCAGATAAATATTTGTAGAAATGTTCTAATTACATATTTTCTTGTAGATAGGGGAAAATTAAGGCTTAAGCGAAAGTTAAATATTTTAAGAGTAAGAGCCAGTCGCTATGTGATGCCTTTAAAACACCACTCTCTTTGCTTGAACAGAAAAAGCATTCCCCCCCCCCAAAAGACTTCCAATTTGAGAAAAGTATAATTATTTTAATATTCAAACAGTAACAAGGAATATCTCTCATGATTTTCTCTGCCCTCTAACGTTTATTATGGGTATACAAACTAGTCATATTAAAGCTTCTTTTTATATCTACTTCATCTACTTCAAATAAACTTTTGCAGAAATAGCTACATTACACATTTCGATATAGATACAAAGGGAACAGCGACAGTCAAATGTTTTAGAACTGGACGCTGTACGCTGGCCTTAAAATTCCATACTGTTTCCATGACATCGCGAGTAACAATTGAAAATTGACAGGACTTAAGAATGGCTAACTACTGAACAATTCGAAACAATAACGGATATATCGGAAACGGCTCATGCCACAAAAGAAAGATATTTGAAATAAACTGGTTTTAAAGAAATCTGCATTTCTTGTGTAGTACGTTTTCGTCTACCATTTATACGAGATTATACAAAATTCCTTCTGAATAAAGAGGACTTCAAAGGCTCTTCTCAGAAAATTCAAGATATACATTTTATTTGTCATGTAAACATCTTTAATATATGGCATATAATCAAAATCGTTATAGCCTTTTATTAGAAAATAAAAAGTTTCGAAAAAGTTCCATGTAAAGGTAGCTTAGGGTAGAGGGGTTTTCCTGAAAATCCTTATGTCTCATCTTTGGAGGCCATTGAACTTAAATACCAAGTTTTGTATTGATCTGACTTTTCGTTTTTGAGTTATGCTGTTCACAGTCTCCCCCCCCCTCTCTCTCTCTCTCTCTCTCTCTCGCACGCACACACACACACACACACACACGGCCGCGCACGCGCGGATATTTTTCTAAGAATGCTTATTTTTGTATTCAGGAGGCCTCAAAACGCGTATTTCCGGTGAAATCTCGGTATTGAAGTTTTGGGTAGATTGCAATAGCTATATATACATGGTAGAGAAAGTAAAATCAGATCAAACTGAAGAGACGGGTGGTTTTTGAATAAGTTTGTTTCAATGTAATGAGTTTATTTGCATTATGAATACATACCTATATATACATACATTTAATACGATAACACTAATGTGCAGAAACATTAAAAGCTCTTAACAGAGCACACGCCTTCTATTTCTAATGTTGTCCAAAGTGATAAAAGGCAGCACAAATGTAAAAAGGAGAGATAACAACTACATTAGTTGTTTAAACACTGAATGTTGAGAGATAACGATACTAATTGAACTAAACACGGGTTCGTGTGTGTACAGTTATGAGCAAATAATTTTGTCAATGTAGGAGTAGAGTAGATTAGGTGCGGAGGAGGATTTCGGCTTGCAAGCACAGAGGAGGCCTATTGTGCCTACTGAATCTCCGGAAGGAAGGGTAAAATGAAGGGCACAGAGGGCGGCAGGCGGGGTCCTTAACGCCTCCAGGTGTGAGATAACGACGCCGGCGGCACCACCTACACAAACCTCCCTCCCCAAAGAAAGGTCTCTCTAGGTTCGTCATACACCGAACACCAGGACAGGTAGTTTCTTAAAACAAATTCCACCGCCACACACCTCCCCTTATCACGACACGCCGTCCACTCGCCTGATCCTCCAAACATTAAGCACGGCAACGAAATGATGTGGTAACAAATGGAGGGGCAGGAAAATCTGCGAAATTACAGAAACCACCTGGGAAAACTGCAAGTGGCCGGTCCAAAGGGAATCGAACCCGGGACCTAGCTAATGCGGGCCTCATATGTTACCGCGACAGTTTAATGTGATACTGAAATGTCGGACAATCCCCCAACCTTCTAAAATACCGAAACAGATATAGTTTTAACGAGACAGGATATCAACTTTCACCTCCCAACCTTACAGGATGATGTCACTAGGTCATTTCAAATTGGGTCAACTCACTCTCCACTTATTTACATCCCATCACAGCAAGCTCGCTGCCTTGCTTATTACTCTAGTGCTATTTATTTGTTCATTGATTATTTTTTACATCTTCCCCCAGGTCAATCAGATAAAGAGGTACGAAGTTTAAGTGGGGTCAAATTTTGATTACACAACTGTGGCAAGCTACGGAGTAAAAAGAAACTTGATATGTTACAGTTGCATGAATTTCTCTGCCCACTATCATTTATGTTTATATAGTTTCTACAAACTATTCTTACATCTTATTTTCTATTCCATATTAATCGAGATAAACGTTTGCAGAAATAGTTTCATTACACATTTTATTTAGATAATACATGGAGAATAGAGGAAACCGAATCAACGGATGTTTAAAAGCGAATGGCTACATACTGGCATTGAAATTCCATACTCTTTCCATGATATCGCGAGAAACAACTGAAAAGCCACTGCACTTTAAAAAAGACAAAAGTATTGTTACATGTTTGGGTGAAGACCAAAAAGATTACCAGAAAATGATTAATTAAACCACCCCAACATGCACATGGGGGGCCGCAACTCGCTGGCAGCAAAAAGTCCGGGACTTTGGTGTATAGATTTAAGGGGAAGACGTGGGTTTTATATTACACTGAAAGATTACCTAACACGTATTACCTGGGATTTATTCACAAAAACGTTTGGCGACTCTATATAATGAGCAAAAGAAACAGGATGGAGGGAGATGCCACGAAACCGTAGACCGGCAACACACGCGTCTGGTTCCAACGACCACTTCCACCGGAGTGACGCTACGAGGTACGTCCAGAAAGTAAGTTCCGTTTCAATTTCTCTCCGCTGCAGCGCTGCGATCGCAGTTCCGCACATGCGCGGTAGACGCTCTGTAAAGGAGAAGAAACGTGCGCCATTTTGAGATCGCTGTCAGCCACGTACGCTTTGTTGTGCTTGTTTACAATGTCGGTGTTGATTGAAAATCCCGCCGCTTGTGAAATCAGATCTGTGATTCGTTTTCTGAATGCTAGGAAAGTGAAACCAATTGAAATTTATCGGCAAATTTGCGAAGTTTACGGACAAAATGCGATGAGTGATTCAATGGTGAGAAGATGGGTCTGACAGTTCAATGAAGGACGTAGTGAAGTGCACGATGAAGAACGAAGTGGGCGTCCATCTTTGGTTACAGAAGAACTGGTTCACGCGATTGATGACAAGATGCAGGAAAACCGCAAGTTTACAATTAGTGCTCTCACTATGGAATTTCCCCAAATCTCACCATCACTAATTCATGAAATTGTTACCGAAAAACTGAAATTTCGTAAACTTTGCTCTTGTTGGGCACCAAAGATTCTTACTGAGCAACACAAAACAAACCGGATGGGTAGTGCACTTCAGTTTTTGACCCGTTATGATGAAGGCGGCGAAGAATTTGACACAGATAGTCACAGGAGATGAAATTTGGGTTTCTTACGACACCCCTGAAAGTAAGCGGCAATCAATGGAATGGAGGCACACTTCATCCCCAGCAAAGATTAAGCCGAAAAAAATCTTGACACCTCGAAAAATGATGTGCACAGTGTTCTGGGACTGGAAACGCATTTTATTAGTTGATTTCTTACCGCGTGGTCAAACAATCAAAGCAATCAAATTATTGCGAGACACTTAGGAAATTGCGCCGCGCAATACAGAATAAGCGCCGAGGATTGCTGTCAAAAGGTGTTGTTTTTCTTCACGACCACACACTGCAAATGTGACGCAAAACCTCCTACAGAAATTTGGCTGGGACGTGTTTGACCATCCTCCGTACAGCCCTGATCTCGCTCCTAGCGACTTTCATCTGTTCTTACATCTCAAGTCTTTCCTTGGCGGTCAACACTTCAACAATGACGAAGAGCTGAAAGAAAATGTTTCCAACTGATTGAAGACACAGGTGGCAACCTTCTATGAAGAAGGTATACAAAAACTTGTGCCACGCTATGACAAATGCCTGCAAAATTTCGGCAGTTATGTGGAAAAGTAGTTTAAGAGTTGTAGAATTTTGTGCAATAAATAATTTTTCTGTATCTGTACACAATTTAATTTTATTACCAAACGGAACTTACTTTCTGGGCGTACCTCGTATCTTACCCCCACCAACCGCGTCTAGCCGAAGCCAGACAGAGCTGACGTCATATCAGACAGTTTCAAACAGATCTCTCCCGATCTTGATCTCGATCCGCACCGAAAGGAGAGACCGTTAAGCCGAAATATAACTAAGTAGACCCAAAATGCTAAGTTAGTAGCAACAATACAGCACAACAGTGCGTCTGGTAATGACAATAAAATTAATAATACACCACAGTATTGACCAATAATAACGGATTCCTCGGATATGTTTGATGTCACAACAAAAGGTTTTGAAATAAATTGTGTGTTTTAAAGAGATCTGCATTTTCGGGTAGTATCTCTTAATGTTTACCAGCTATATAAAACTGCACAAATTCATTCCAAATGAAGAGGACATCGCAGGCTATTTCCAGAAAATTCAATAGATACACCTTATTTGTCATGTAAATATCTTAAATATATGGTATGTTAATCAATATCATTACAGCCATTTTTGAGAAAATCAAACATTACGAAAAATATTCCATGTAAAGAGTACAGTCAGTGAGGATGACTTTGTACCAAAATTTTCATTTTTTGTACATCATCCTTAAAATATAATTTGTAAAAATAGCATCGCTTCAAAAAATTACTCTGTACACTACAATTATATGTAAAATATTTTATTTATTATAGAGATATGAATACATTATATCTGGTACAATATCACCCCCAGGTGTAAGGTTACTTGTACCACTATTAATTTTTACACAAATCTAACATGACAGAAAAATATTTACAAAGTATGGAACTGTGTACCAGTGTTCTCTGAGGTTTTTCCATTGATCGGTTTATGCTGAAGCATTCTTTGAGTATAATCAATGCTTTATCAAAATAACAAGTGCATTCTTTGATTTTTTATTATGAAAAAACAAAACAGTTTAGTTAAATTTTTGTTATTAGCATTAGACCACTTATTTTGTAACATTTAAATGTTGTAACTCAGCCAATGATTATTAAGAGCATCATCTTTAATGCAATAGACTCCCCGCTTAACCTTCCTAATATCATTTCTGTCAATTGTTTTAATTACACTCTTAACACCATAAAATAGCTCCTCCTTTTCTTTTTGCCACTTCCATGATCCTTTTACACCTCGTTGCATACACGACACCTTCGCTTCCTGGTTCTTTGAATCGATGGCGGTTACAACTCCTGGAAAAAGAGTTCCTCCGTAGTCAACCATAACATATTCAGCACTACTGCTTTATCACTGTTGCTCCCCGATGCTTCTTCAAACATTCCGTCCTCATCAGAATTTTCTTCAGTAGGAGTATCGGTTGAATCATCAAATATTAACTCAGCTTCAGTTTCAGATTCCGATGTAGAAGTCACTTTATTGTACTTCTTTCTTGATTCTAATGACTGTATTTTTCTTCTTTTTGAAGGTTTAGATTCTCTCTTCCTATTCTTTTAGATTTCCTCTAGGTGCTTTGTTACTTCTTCCCTACTTACACTCTTGCCAGGGTCGACTGAAACGCGTCTCCTTGAATTGGTTCTTTGTGTAGTGAAGTCTTTCCTGGAATTGTCAATCAACTCCCTGAAGGCTTCTCCTACTGTCTCTTGTTGCGCAATATTACAGGAAAATACTGGAAGATTACTAATTGGCTTTTGAACGATCAAGAGGGAAGATACCAGTCTTCTGGAAACCAGAAATAATATTCTCTGGTAACTTTGGTGCTATCTCTGTCAACAGTTTTTTGAGAAGCTCTTGAAATGTGTACTTAGACAGAGTTGCAGTTTTTCTGTCTTCCTTTGTTGCTTACATAAGTGAAGAATGCTCGTCCAGTGCGTTTTCAATGGACTGAAGAAGGACACCTCCAATGGCTGCAATAAATGTGTACTGTTCGGAGGCAAGCAAATGAATTTAGTACCAACCTTATCACATTGAAACAAAACATGCACGCTGATGTGTGAAGCTAAGTTGTCAGAAACTATAGGGAACGCCAAAAAACTACGAACCGCCTGCGCGGCATTTTTCCTCTCTGCGTCTTCGGCGCTCGTTGCCGTCTGCCGCTATCATAGAATGAAACCATACAACATTTTTAAAACTACTTTTAAAGACTTTACTCACCAACTTTATGAAAGGAGATGCTGAAACTGGCCACCGTCGTTGTCCATACATTTTTGGCACCTCTTTAGGAAACTATCCATCACTCGCCAATTGTTTTCGAGTCAACACTTGAAGCCCGTACATATGTGAATACAATTTTACCCCCCCCTTTCTTTTTAGAGAATTAACAACCAGGGAGCGTGATTTTGTTTTTGGTTTTTTTCAACAAGACTGCAACAGCTTATACGGGCAATGTTTCGATGAGAAAAATTGAAAGTGTGTTTGAGGACAGAATTATTATTAGAGATTTGTGGCCCCCTCGATCCCCCGACCTAACCCCCTGCGATTTCTATCTCTGGGGTAATTTAAAACAAAGTATACAAGACAAACCCACACACCCTGGAAGAATTAAAATAAAATATCCGCCTGGAAATTGCCAGCATTTCTCAACGTGAACTGCGACGAGTGATGGATAGCTTCCTAAACAGGTGCCAAAAATATATGGACAACGACGGTGGCCAGTTTCAGCATCTCCTTTCATAAAGTTGGTAAGTAAAGCCTTTACAAGTAGTTTTAAAAATGTATGGTTTCATCCCCACCTTTCTATGATAGCGGCAGACGGCAGCGAGCGCCGAGTACGCAGAAAGGAAAAACACCGCGCAGCCGGTTCGTAGTTTTTTGGCTCACCCGGTATTAATTTCGCTCCTGTTCTTCGCTTTAGTATTGGATAAAGCGTTGTATCAAACCAATTCTCAAAGAGGTTTTAGTGAATCAGCCGCTTTAGAGGTAGCATATCTTGCACAGAGGTCCATGCTGTGTCCATTGTACTAGAATTTGAGAGCCCTCTTATGCAATATAAGGAGATAGTAAATACCCATTAGTTGCAGCACAGAATATTACTGAATAGTTAACTTTACTACTGTTGTACACTAATTCAGAATGCTTGCTTTTCCTTACAAATATCATTTTCTTTTTCTTTTTTTGGATTATTAGAAAAGCCATTTTTATCAAAATTAAATATGTTTTCGGGAGGAAAGTAGTCTTCATTTTTCAAATTGACAAAAAATTATTAATATCCCCTTCTGTTACATTTGCACGCCTTTTGCTTATATTGTGCGCAAATCTTTCACGCAGCTCTTCATTGTGATGCTTCATGAAGCGATTAATCCATTCACGACCTGGCAAATTATTCGTGAAACATTTTACAGTTGTACCTTTCTTGTTGTTGTTATTGTTGTTATTTTTCTTTATTTATAATGGCTTTGACTACTAGGTCATTTCGCGACTTATATCCATACATTGTATACTTTACATTGATTAAATAATACAATAATTGTAATACATTGTTACAAACACATTTTACATTATTAAGTCTTGAACAGAGCTAGAACAGTATAACCTATTATACATTTTTATTTGATGTGTTATATTTAAATCTTGTTATACAATTTGATATCTTTCAAGAAAAAAATAATGTTTTTGAAATGGGTAGGGTTGTTTAAAGCTAAAAATATATCTTCTGGGATGTTATGTCTTCTTCTTTCCATGATATAACTTCTGCATTTAGTGATGCAGGTCTCGCAGTGAGGAGCATTTTGTTTGGTGAGTAAGAGGGAATGGGTTAGGCGTGAATGCCCTATCGTAAACGTGATGTAATCAGTTGATCTTTTCTTTTTAGAGTCTGTGATGTGCAGGGTTTTGTGGAGCCTTTCCTAACTATGTGGAGTTCGCTTGATGTTTTAATGATCCGGTCTTGCTTCCCTGTGACAGTTGGTCTGCTAAAAAAATAACTTTGAGCATCTCTGTAAGGCACTGGCAATTCTTCCACTGGAGGTAGCAAAGTTGCTTTTTTGGCTTCCCTATCTGCTTCCTCACTCCTGATATTCCACAGAGGGACGGAATCCACAAGAATATAACTTCTTGATTATTTGTAGTAATTTGGTTGCAAAGACTTTGAATATCTTGGATTATGTTAAGTCAGTAGAGCGGTCTCGGATACTCTGAAGAGTGCTTGGTGAATCAGAATTGCAGTGTGTTTATGCTGTGGTGAGTTAATGGTACCTTTATTTTCCAAGTAGCTTTTGATAATCAAGCGAAATTCTCATTTTGTTATTGGAAAGCTTGAATTTACAAGGCATGCAATATGGTTTACGAAAGTTTGTTCCTCCTCATCTGAAAGGACTTTCTGCCCACCTATTGAACCGCAGTGCAGTCCCTTTATTTAGTTCCGAACAGTTTGTCGCGGAATACTGTAATGAGAAGAAATTCAGAACGCTTTCCCGTTGCTATGTTGGAGTTTTCATCTGAGAGGCGTTTACATGATCTGGAATCAGGATGGCTCTTGTAGATGTTCGGCATAGCCCTAGGACTGGTAATAATTCTGTAAGAACAACAATGTAAATAAAATATTAGAATGAAAGCCAAGGCAGGTTACTTTGTACCACTTCCGGTGATATTGTGCAACCAAATACAAAGTTGCATGCATTAAAATGTACTTTTTAAAAACGTAGTATTTATTACAAAGCGTTACAATCAATGCATTTCTTTCTTCTTAACATCAGAATAAATAACATTTTAACCAAGAATATATATAATTGTTGATAATTTGGTTATGATAGGACGAGATGCTTACCTTAAACAATCACTTGCTTTTCCGCGCTGCGTTTTGCTGCACACATCTGATATAACAATCGAAACAAATGACTAGCGATGTCACATGTAGACAGCGCCTGCTATTGGAAAACACCTGCACTGCTTAGAACCGCGTATAATTGTTACTTGAATCACTCCCTAAAGGGCGCGTGGTGCAAGTCAGAATCAATGGTACAATGTCACCCGCACCGACTATAGTTAGGGGTGGAGGATTTATCCGAGTTTTCGTTGTTGCGTTATACTGTTCACAAACACACGCATTTTTTCTAAACAAATATTTCCAGTGAAATCTCGTTATCGAATTTTTTGGTAGAATACAATACTTCCTCTAGCTACTCGGTACGTGTTAGGGAAAGTAAGAATGTTATCTTCCGGGAATGTACATTCCCACATATACTGCATACATTAAAACTTAATTTTTATAAGAAAGGCCATTTTAAAATGAATTTCCGCTTGTTCACATGGTAGACATCAATGTCCATATGACCGATGGTAATACTTCATGTACTTTTCGTCAAAATGATTTTATTTTCTCTACCGATTCTTACCTAAAAGGTTGGTATCGAGATTTCACTGAAAATAGAAAGAAAAAGAATAGAGCTCCTTAAAGCATGCAATTTTATTAATGAGTTTTATCGTAATAGTTTACTTACCAAAATATTCATTGCTTTACGTTTACGAATTTGAAGTTTTATTGTTTAAAAGTGTGTAAATTACCTTCCCTAGAATGAGCTCCTTACTAACAAAAACCAATACATGACATAAATAGCTGAAAGCTGTTTTATATGTTGTATGTAGGTAACTATGTCCATATAGTTTAATCTGAAACCATTTCTAAGCAAACTTGTATCGTGGTTCATGTAACGTGAATAAAACAATATCTACCTTTTTATAAGAATAGTATACTATATAGGCAATATTTGTGGATTTGTGATATGATCGTGTGTTACATGAGTGTTACATATCTAATTTTATTCACCTCAGTTCTTTAGTATCATCATTCATTGCATTTAACTAATTATTGTAATATCATGTCCCAAACTTGGCGTTTGCCAAGAGATGTGAAGCGGGTGTCGACGATCTTGGTTTGACTGGGAGCCAATTCTTCGACTTTGTAGTAGAAGTCTTTTCCGTCTTCCTGATGTTTACCCGCTGTTTTGTGATAAGAAAAGGAGAATTCGTCCGGATAGACAAGGGTCAGGAAGTCCTGATAATTGAGATTCCAATAGATGAGGTGGTTTTGAGATTCCTCGAAATCGATGGTTTCGGCTGTGGTACCCGAATTGTGAGAAGACGTTTTTTCGTGGTGGCGCAGTTTGTGATGGAAGAGGATATTTTGTGATACGTGATGCCGTAGGCGTTGGGAACGAGAGCGTTGAAGTTAGTAGCCGATCTGTTTTGGGACATTGTGGATGTGTAGAATAAAAGTAGGTGATACGGCAGGAAGAAGCATTTGTCTTCGGTTTCTGAAAAGTCCAGGTTATGCCATGACCATCTTGTGAGTTTTCCGTGGACGAAATTGAAGATGTATGGAGTGATTCGTTCAGGGGAAGTTGTTGGGCCGATGTGTTTACCGTATGCTTTGGTGGGTTTGGAGTTAAAGTTGTCGAAGTTGAGGTTGTCTATGTCACTGTTGTTTTCGTCTGGTTTGGATCATTTTGGAGCTAGTTGTGCCATTCCTCACTGAAAATGTCGGAAAGGTCTAGGTTAATGTTTGAATGTAAAGACCACATCTTGTCGGAAATGTCTCGTGATAGGGGATGGCGTTGGTGGAGTTGTTGAACTCGTGATTGGACAGAAGGGAGCAGATGGAAGGGTGGTGTTTGATGAAAAGAAAGTAGGTATATGCCTTGTTTGGTAATTGTATGTTTGGGTTTTGGAATGGAGAAGGTAACCGACTCCAGAGAGAATGATTGGTGGTGATGTAGATTGGAAGACTTGGAATGGATTCTTTGTCTAAATGATTTATGTCGATAGGTAGTTCTGGACCTTCCAGTAATAGCTTCAAAATGCCAATGCTGGTCGAATCGGGTATGGGTTTCTCAAAGCGTACGTACGCTTCTATCGATAGTTCGTCCGAATGAAATAAATATTTGTCTTTTTCTCTTCCCACAAGAATTAGTTTTAAGTCTTCTAAGAATAATCTTATCAATTAGGATTTTCCTGTACCTGTGGGACCTTGAATGATGAAGGAATTGTCTTTGTTGAGTTACATGGTCTGAATGAGAAGAAATTTTGAAATAAAATCCACGATGTCGACATTGTTTGTCTTGAAAAGCTTTTTTAAGAGATGTTATCGTGAATGTGTTTGGAGTAGTTGTATATGATTTCGAGATAGTGCATGGATATACGTTTTTGCTTGTTTTGTACTGTGGTTATTTTGAGGAGGTTTTTAAATAAGTTGGTTCCGGTTGTACAAAGCTGTTTGTCTAGTTGGATTTGGAATGTGTTTAGAAACTGAGTCCTGATGAGAGTCGATGTTGTGTTCGGAATATAGTTGAAGTAGGTAGTCAACGGAAGTGTTTCTAAAAGAAATGTTGGTCTTGTAAAGACCCTTCTTTACTTCTACATACTGTTCACACAGTTCAAATGTTGAGTCGTTGTGGTCTGGGGATATGGAAGCTGTTAGGTTATCTATTAGGTCGGATAAGGTTTTTGGAAGTCTGGTACCATATATATATATATATGTGTACGGGATGTGGATGGACCCTTGCGGATGCGATAGGAAAGGAACGCGTGGAGCCAGCGAATTGGCTGTTGGCTTGAGCACCTACTGATAACTTTCTGCAAATCCTCCACCCTTGATATCAAAGAAGTCAAGGATTCGTTTGATGGAGAGCCGATTGTTGCTGGAGTTTGCGGGGGAATACATAAAATGGTAGTGGTCTCCGTGGTCAAACGTGATGAAGGATGGACAAATTCCTTTGGCTGGTGCAAGGATGTCAGGGTGGTTGGATTTGTAGATGATGAAGGTAAAGTAGTTTTTTGTTTCTTCGAAGGACTGGGAGAAATTATTTCCGGGTCCGGAGAGGATGGTGGGCTGTGAGAGAGGTGCGTGGTAGCTTGTTTGGGGTGGCGTCGATATCGTTAGTAAACAATTTGCGTTTGACTGTTCTCACGGTAGTTTTGGGAGGTGTGACTAGGGTAGGGTGTTCGAAAGGAGGTAGCAAGATATGCTCCTCAACGGCTACTTGTCAGGCTACAGCGACCCTTGTGCACCGCTGGTGTTATGCAATTCCAAAACGTTCTTATTTGTTGGGGTTGCTATTGTAATTTTGAAATCCAAGCATCTCTTGGAGGATTGCATAGGAGCTCAGCTTTTGCGCTGGTGGAATTGCTCCTGACGACATGATGGCAGCCTGACGGCAGCTCGACAGTGTTACTCCTGTACCTGTCTTGATAGGGCTTAACCACTTGACAGACAGGATATGGGGCTTGTAGGATGGCGGATGTGACTGAGAGTGAGGGGGATGAGAGAAGGTGGCAAGATTTGCTCCTCGACGGCTGCCAATCTGTCCTTAAGTCTCGTTAATGAAAATTATCATGTCACTCACAACCCATTGTCCTTATCAGACCCAGAACAGTTCAAAGGCCGAAATATTGGTGAAAAATGGAACAAGGAAATCGTTTTACACAAGATTAGGCAGTTTTGAAGAAAAGGAAAATGATAACAGTTTTAACTTTATATACTGAGACTTTTAAATTATGTTCTGCCACCTGCAGCCAAATTTTCGAAAGTAATGGATGTGATACCTTTCAGAAACAAGCGCTATATTTAGAACATTCAGAGCTATTGAGCAGCTCTTAAAATAACAGGAAGAATTCTCCCACGCGCTTCAAGAATCATGAAGCTCAGCCCTGCCCACGTGTGAAGTCCTACAGATCCAATCGATGAGGCGCCAGCTCCCGAACCTTCAGCAGTTACATCACTTCCTCCCACATAAACCCGCGAGTAAAGCCTTTAACAAATACAAAATGCATTTGACGTTTTTAAGCTCTCTCTTTTGTGTCAGAAAAAGCAAGATTCATGTCTGTTACATCTATTGTCAAACTATTTCTAACGTGCTGTTTGCATTTGTTCGGAACTTGAAGCTAGCAATAATGATGTAATCTTAGTTTCTTCTTAAATAATTAAATACATTAAATTAAATTAAATTAGGATTGCTTCTATACTGCAATAAATTATACAGAAAATACCGTGGGAAATCTCGTTCAATCTATGAGTGAGCTCATCGGTACTTGGGTGATCAATGTCACTCGAATTACGTTATTTAACTTATGTGAAGTCATCAGAAAATGGGCCAATAACATGAAAGAAAATGATGAATTTTGACCAATCACAGCCGGATATTGCAGTGAAATTACTGCATCCCTGCATCGACTTGACGTACATTTGTCATCTGCATTACGGCCGCGATGTGCATTTGTCTTTAATTTCAGTCTCAAATAAATAGATATTCGTCTGTTGCAAGATGGCTTGAAAAGGTTAAGTATTCATAGTACAAATATGTAATAATAATATAGCTATTATTATCATAATTAATATTAATAATATATTTATTATTATTAATTTTTATACGCGGAAATCATATTTACATTCTATTTTATTCGTTAAATATAATAAATATTACTCGAGGGTCTGAGATTTCCAGATAAATTCATTCACTACGTTCGTGGATTTATCGGAAATTTCAGATTCATTGTGATCTCCCTTATAATTATTTCAATCGGGAAATACTTTGAATTTGTTTCAACGCAGCTGTCTAAGCTGCTAGTTGTATCATTCTCTAAGTAGTTTTCATTTTATCTTCTTGACGTGCAACTGTCGCTGGTTTTTTCTTTCTTTTTTTATTCTTAGTGTCTCCCATTATACTCTTTAATTTCGACGTTTATTTGTTCGACTGTTAGAGAAAATTGAAATGTCGGGCTGAACATTCACACTGTAAGACTGTTTTTTTGGGGGGGGGTTGTCATTGTTTATATTTCATAAACACATTTAATGAAATGGTATCATACTATTCATGAAATAGTTAAAATAAATACAACTTAAGCTCCATGTTCTCCCGAAGTAAATTCCAGCGGTGACGTTACATTACTACTTATATTTCACTTAAATAGCGCCGTACCACTTTCGACAAACAAATATTCAGTTTCAACCAATAGTATACGTCTGTCGCTTCCAAATAATTTACCGTTGTTTAGCCCTTTTCTAGCCTTTGTTTTATAAATATTTTCAGATCTGTTTGCAATGGCTGATCGTAGTTGTAGGTAAGTCTTCGACTTTCAATAAGCGAACCTTTTAAAATTATTAATGTTTATTCCTCATTTTTAACTAAATCGAATTTCCTTTCATTAAAGCGAGAGGCTGGGCCTAAAAGATTCCCTGTTGTGTTTGTAAACTTTAGAAGTTTCTGTTTAGTGATCCTGTGTTTGAGGTTAGGAAGGTATCTTCTCGTTTTAATCTTGTATTAACTCCTAGTTGCGGTGGTGATTTGTTTTCAAACAGTACAGTTTCTTTTGGAAAGCTGAATAATCAGTGCATTACTTCATTTATAATAAATGCAATCATTTACTGCATTTTATTCTTAAAATAGTCTATGCTTTGACTTTCTCTGTAAATTGTAAATGTATCGATAAAAAAAAAATCTGATGTGTTACACTCACATGACTTTCTCGACTCTTGTACAAACTATTTTTACAAACGCCTATTCTCCATATGCTTTATGTTAATCGAGATATCGAGATGTCAATCTTATTGCTAATTTTCTTGTAGATGCAAGGGGAATATGGTAGCTTTTAAGCGATGGTCAAATATTTTAACGCTGGTTGCTATGCGGCGCATTCCATTCTCTTTGCAAGTCCAGGACATAAAAAAATGAATAACGAATTTGAGAAAAAGTATAAGTATTGGAAAATTTAAGGGAATAACAAGCAATATCTCGAAAACGGTTCACTCAACAAAAGAAATGTATATGACATAAGTTGTGTATTTTAACGAGATCTACATTTTTTGTGTAGTAAAATTTTGTCTATCTCTTATGGTTTACCAGTTATGCAAAACTCGTTCACAATGAAGAATACTTTTGGAGACATTCCCAGAAAATTCGAGATATACATTTCATTTCTCATGACATTATCTTAAACATATGATATTTTAATCAAAATCGTTAGAGCCATTTTTGAGAAAATTAAAATTTTCGAAAAATGTTCCATGTAAAGGGTAGTCTGGGGTGGGGGGATTTTCTTGAAAACCTTCGTGTCGCATCTCTGGAAGATACTGAACCTAAATACCAAGTTTGGTGTTTATCCGACTGTTCGTTTTTGAGTTATGCTGTTCACAGACACACACACACACAGACACACACACACACACACACACACACAGACACACACACACACACACACAGACACACACACGGACATGTTTCCAAAAATGCTTTTTTTGGATTCAGGAGGTCTCAAAACATGTATTTCCAGTGAAATCTCGATATCGAATTTTTGGGTGGAATGCAATACTTCCCCTACTTACTATACGTAGTAGAGAAAGTAAAAAGGAGTCGAAGCTCATTGCGGTGTGGTGTTAGCATGTTTGCGTTCCAGCCTACGAGGCCCAAGTTCGAAAATAAGCTGCGGTGGTTAGTAGTCTGGACAGGAATGTCATTTCAGTTTCTGCTTGGGGAGGGGGGACAAGATTGCCTGAAGCAGTTGTCCGAATTTTCATGTGAATTTTAACGACACATTTAGTCTAAGTGAAAGCTATGTTTTATTTTTTAAATGTGAAATATTTATATTAAAAGCAAAGTTCTTGTCATTTCCCTTTTGGTAGAGCAATAATAACCAGCAGCCTAATTATTTCTCATAACTTGGAGAGGGAAATTTAACCCCCCCCCTGTAGCCCGAAATGACACCCCTTAATGTGATAAGACTTTTTCCGACTTATCCTTACAAGACAAAATATCCCCTCTCATCTGAATCACGTTTCACCCCCTTTCATTCAACGTGAATTTTTAAAAGCAACAAAAATAAAAAATCGTCCGATACATGTAAATCACGGGTAAGAAGTGTATAGGTAACAATTAAATCGGAACACCAATTCTCTGAAAATTAGCTTTTTAGATGAAAAGTGAATGTGAAACAAATAATGATGCAGTACAAAATAACATATGGTACCTGTTTTACTTTAATGAGGTTAGTATTTCATGCTACGTTATCCGAGACATTACATAAATTAAGAAATAAATGTATGGAAGGATAAGAAGATATGAAATTCCTGAGAACTGCAGCAAACGAACCTCAATGCCATGTCATTCCAAAAAGTGATAGAAATGCGGGTAAAAGTATGACAATTTACCCCGTATATATATATATATATATATGAATAAAACGTATAACGTATGTTTGGGGAGGGAAGGGGAGATGTACTTTGAAATAGAAAGTTTTCGCTTTTATGCTTAAAATGTACTTCACATAGTAAGTATGTATCCTATTCTTCACTTACATGTTCTCAGATATATACAACTTTCCCTATTAAAGCATTGTTGATATAGTTTTACGATGAAACAATCTCGTCGGCCCGTTAGCTCAGTTGGTTAGAGCGTCGTGCTAATAACGCGAAGGTCGTGGGTTCGATCCCCCCACGGGCCACTATTTTTTTCCCCGTTCCGTATCAGTCTAGGTTTTAGCAGTGTGCGTAACTTTTATTACATTTAATTTATATCCCTTTATCTTACAATATGGTTGTCATTTTCGCGGCAACATGTTAAAAACTGTATTTGCGTGTATAAGAACAATTTAGCATTAGTGTAATACAATTTAATGGATTTTAGTAAGGGGACATGTTGCATTATATTTCATTATAGTATTTAATTGCTCTGCTTTGGGGGTTAAATGCAGGTGTCAGTTTTAATTCCAAAGCATTTGTAAGCATGTGCTGTGCATCCTACCAAGCATTTAACTTTATTTATATAGTAGCTCCTAAGGAGTTCTCTTTAAGCTTCCTTAAAGGGAACGATACAATGGTTAATGCATGTATAGGTAAGTAGCAAAGAAGAATGTATCCACTCATATAGTTATGACACCACACCAGCATACAGCAGCAAATTAGTTTCGAACTAAGGATTAACAAATCTTCAAATCCCTGGGTAAATACAAAATAATTATCAGCCTTACAATAGAATGGACTAAATCAATAAATAATAGAGTATATAATTATAAAATCTATATAAAATGATAAATTATTAAATTCTAAAATGCCACAATTCTAAAACGCTATAGATCACACCTCTCCTTCTTTATAAATCCATAATAAACAACATCTATAAAATATTCTAGGTATAGGTATAGTCTATAATATTTAAAAGTTAGTTAATAGTATCGCAAACTAGCCATCAGTATCACAGTCGAATAAAATATTTCAGTTCGTGAAGATTTAATTATTCATTTGATTCATTGTATTATAATATTAAATTATTAAGTATTCTCTTACCGTTTACATAAACAGTAAGTTATTTGTAGATTTATTTTGTCCTGTGTTAATTTATGAAAGACAACTACTTGTTCTTGAAAGCGCACTTTTAAGGTCAGAGAGAGAGAGAGAGAGAGAGAGAGAGAGAGAGAGAGAGAGAGAGAGAGAGAGAGAGAATGCGTTACGTGTTCATCACCGAGCGGGATGGCTCAGACGGTAACGTCTGTGACCCGCATTCGGGAGGTCCCGGGATCGAGCGACCGCCCACTCTGGCCCATGGGTTTTTCGTGGTTTCCCCAGATCGCCTGGCGAATGGTGGGGTGGTTCATCTTCTACCACGACTCTCCTCCCTCTCATTTCATTTAATTGCCCATCATCTTCTTTGTCATCTGCTTCAGTGTTGTAGGACTGCTGCTGGGTGGTAGCTTGCGTTCTGTAAAGGTTTCTTCCCTAGCGTTGCTGCGATACCTCTCAGTTAGGTCTCTCCTCCGGTGGGCTCTGCCCCCAGGACCCTGAAGGTTGGTGGCTTATGGGCAGGGACCGGGCAGCATCAGATGCGTTCTATCTGGAAACGTTAGGGAACCCGTACATGCTTGCGCCTGTCGGCATCGGGATCTGGTCGCCCTTTGGGTCTCTCCCCTCATCCCTCCTTCCCAGGGGTCACGTTGGAAGCACAAGGGGCCGACTGGTCTGCGTGCGGTGCTCTGCCCCGGTTCCGGGGGGCCCTCCGTGAACTTAGCTTTACCTTTTACGTGTTTCTCGATCATGTGGAGAAATAAGATAAATGGTGATGGTTGTGAGGGGGATGTTTCATACCATATTCTTGAGTTCGTGATATTTTAATTATTTATATTATTGGTGGCTTTTGCTCGACATTGCTTTAGTAGATTGTCTATAATAATAATAATAATAATAATAATAATAATAATAATAATAATAATAATAATAATAATAATAATAATAATAATAATAATAATAATAATAATAATAATAATAATATTTTTTATTTATGGACGCTCTGTGTGGACGTTAGCGTTCCATTCTATATTGGGCGTGAAAGACCGGTAATTTTGCTCAGAGGCCTCTTTATCAGGCTTGAGGTTCTTTTACGTAAATCTAAGACGGACCACCAACTTTACTTCCCTTCCGAAGGAAGCCATGCTAAGGATTTTTACGTCTAGAAAAATCCATGCCCTCCGCCGGGTTAGGTTGTCTAAGACATTGCATTGAAATGAATGATGATGTCACGATGTGTATATCAGGCATCACATAAATTCATTTCATCTATGATGCGGTATACCAGCGGTACTGGTGAGAATGTCTTCTTTCGCCGAATTACACACTACAATTTAGTTTGTTTTTTTGTGAAATGCACCTACCCTATTTAGGACATTGTGTTGGTTGGGAGGAATCACAGAGTAGTGTTAAACATTAGCTTCCACACTGGGTTGCATTTTCAAGGGTAGTCTGCGGCCTCTGCATCGCTGGTGCAGGTTTTGCGTTTGTATTTTCGAACCTGAATCGACTCACATGATTGCTCGTGTTCAGCATATTTAGGTATCTACATAATACATGTATGTTGGCTCATGGCTGGTTAACGCCACCTACAGTAACAAGTTAATTACAAATGGACAGCCAGCCAAAGGGGGCGAGGCATTCCAAAAATTATCGAAATTTCCATTTGCGCCGCCCATTGTGTATACACATTTGACCTGTTAAGTATCCCTGGGCATTATAAACGAGATCTAGTGAAGGAAAATAAACGTACGAAAAAAGGAATAACATTACTAGATTTCTGTGTTCTTTATGTTCGAAATTACATAGCCTTAAAACAAAGATGTTTCTAAAATGGGAGTGTTCCTAATCAAAAGGCAGAATTATTGAGAATAATCCGTTGTGCAGTTGGCTATAGATGTATGAGAAAGCTGAGCATCACGAAAATTTGTTGGCACACCTGTTGATGGCGGAAAAATGAAAATGGACGAAAATGTAATTATAATACAGAAGCAAAACCTTTAGAAAGGACATGGATACTTCTGAAATAATGAACGCACATTTCATTTCTGATATTTATAATGTAGATCTGCTTGAAAAATTTATGGTAAGTCATTCCTAATAACATTAGGAGTTATCACATTAAGTTGTACCGAAAAAGCAAGGCAGATACAATCGCCTGTTAATGAGAATATGTCCATAATGTACCATGAGTTAGCAGAAGATATAGTGTATTATTATGGTTATTTCACATTCACATCTACAGTAACACAAAATTTAAATCTGCTGACCAACCTAACTTACCTAACCAAGACCAATGACTAATTCCACGCTTCATAGGGATAGTAGGATACCATTTCTAGGTTATATCTCAGTTATTTCGTTCGGTTTCTCTGTTGGAATTGATACTTTGTAAAGGTATCAGTGCAATTAACAAAGAAAGAGATAATAGTAATTTGTCACCCTTTTAATTTTTTATACTTATGACACTTTACAGATTTTTAAAACTTAATTACCTGTATTGTGTTTTATTTTGCTTGTTGGGTTTAATACTGTCATCAATTTGCTGCCATCAGCATATTTTCATTTAAGCGTATCAGTATTTAGTATAAACTACATATAACATTACACTGTAGTAGGCTTTTGTTCTCCCCAATTTGAAAATGCCAGACACACCAATGGGTGTTCATTTATGAGAATGTAATATTCATTTAATATGTTTAATTATACCACCTTAGTTATGTTCAGTCATAAGGTAAAAGGTTTTTTACATGAACATCTTATACATTTTCAGTACATGTCAAGCTACCCAAGTGAAGAAGATATACAGTTCTTGAAGAATGTGACTTCTAAATGTGGTGTGACTGATACATCACTGAAAAGGAGGAGTGAAGCCTTTCAACATCTTTTGAAAACTAAACAGGAAAGACATCTCTCAGAAGTAAATATTTCTTTAAACTTTCAGCTAACCATATAAAATTACCAACCTGAATTTTCTACCTTATTGTCTTTTGCTATTTGTCACATTTGCATTTCATAATTTGGTGGTAGCTTTGATGAAAGTAGACAAGCTGTTACTGGCTTTCTATGAAAGCTACACGCATTATTAACAGTCAATAGATTCTCGATAATAAGATGCTGTGACTATTGTGCTATTGTGTCAAACATCCGATATGAACAGTTCCTGATTTGATTTTCCAGTTTGATCTAAGGTGCACAGCAAGCAAACAAACACTCTCCTTTCTTATCATTGTGTGGAGTTAGTTTATAAGTAGAGTGAAGATGTTAGGCAAAATATGTTTTTTCTGGTGGTAATAAATCAAAACTTATGTAGGTGTAATTGTATTTTGAGGTATTTGGAAGGGCTAGAACCAGTTTTTATTTTTATTTTTAAGGCTACCTGATCGTTTAAATTATAAATGCTAATTTTTGCCTTTTTTAAATTGACTTCAACTTTTTCAGTTTTATTTCCAATTTTTCTTTTACATTCAGGGAACTATAGATGATGAACATCACTTGGACCTTCTTTACATAGAGAATATGATATCTTTTGTATGTTTGCTATCTGCTAACTTTTCATTGAAAGTTGGTTCCTCATTATCAGGAAGTATTGAAGGGTAAACATTTTGACGAATAGTGACGTTCAGTTAGTGTTGTATGAAAACAGATATAGTTATGATGCTTAAATTTAGTGAACCATTGAAAAGTAAACTTTATAGTTATGCTAGTGATTTTATTGTCCATGTGTTTTCAACTGATGGAACAGATTTGTCATCTAAGGTTTGTGAAAAGACAGTTCCCCCCCCCCAAAAAAAAGAAAGAAAGAAAGGAAAAAAAAAAAGAAGAAAAGGATTTAATTAGTCAACACATGTTAACAACAAAACACAAATCATTATTTTATCATCAGAGTGATGATAAAATAAGGCTACTTCCAACAGCCCTTGCCACATCTAACAGTTACAGTTTTCATTAGATTTGTGTAAATCATTAGTTGATGCTGGCAGAGTCTAATACAAGAACATTTACAGCAAAACTTTGTGGTAGTGTGCAATAGTAACAGTGTATAATTTGTATGATTGTAAACTAAATATTGTTTAAGGCCTTTTTTTTTAATGTTTTTATTGCCTTTTCTGCCTGCCTATTTTGGTTATTATAAATACCTAAACATGTAAGCATCACTGGGCATGAAGATGTTATATACCTCTACAGATGACAATAAAGTACAGATACACAGTATTAACATTACAAACCATTGGCATATGTTACATCTCTGTTCTTTTGGTTTTACAGGTGTTAGCAGCTGTAATTGAATTTGCAGAAGAAGAATCGCCTCTACTTCAGAAAGATGTATCTTTGTTGGCAGCCAACATTTGTGCAGATGCAATTGAAAGTATTTTATCTTCTTCCGAATCAAACCTTTTTCTAGCTGTGGAGTCACAAGCAGATATGCAGACGATATTGCAGACAATAAAGTACCTGATGCCTAAAAAGGCCTTTCACATAGAACTTTTCTGTTATAGATATTTCAGAATGGTAAGTCTGAAAGTATTCATTCATTATCTGTTTACCCTCCTCTTATGTAGGACTTACACCCCCCAGGACTTACAGGCGGGTGCCTGGGGTCAGAGGCCCGTCGAGGAGCAGACACTCATGGATCAGACAGAACATCCAGGATGGGTGATCAGCCCGATGCCTGGTATGGGATGAAGGAAGTGGATGAAGCGAAATGTTGGTGAAATGGATGAAAAGAAAGGCGATGATGGAGCAGTTGGTGGAATGAATGGTGGGGGAAACTGGAGAACCCGGAGAAAACCCGCCCAGACGCCGCTTCATCCACCACAAATCCCACATGCAGGTCCCTGGGATTGAACCCGGTGAAAGTAAATATATGCATAATATATCAAACATGCCTTTGAAGTATGTCCTGGTAACTTTAAAGTTTAAGATATCATCTCCTTTCACATCGCTCTGTGTTACATTCACATGACTTTCTGTAGCTGCTATTGCTTATTTTATATAGCTTTACAAACTCTTCTTACAGAAGCTGATTTTTATATCAACTTTATGTTAATTGAGATAAGCATTTGCAGAAACAGTTTCGTTACACATTTTGTTATGGGTATGAAGGGGAATACAGGAAACTGAAGCAATAGTCAAACCTTTAAAACTGGCTGCTATATGCTGCAGCACTGTGGAGTGATAAAAGATCACATTGTAGCTTTTGTTATAA
Organism: Deroplatys truncata; assembly: GCA_030765065.1. Lineage (NCBI taxonomy): Eukaryota > Metazoa > Arthropoda > Insecta > Mantodea > Mantidae > Deroplatys > Deroplatys truncata. The sequence continues at coordinate 43,727,273 of CM060983.1, forward strand.
AACTTTTAAAGATGCTCTGTATTTTTTATATATATATATACCACTCCATTATGACCAACTTTGGTTTCAAATACCCATTGTTATTTGCACATGTTTAATAATTCAGCTTAGTTTGGTTAGGTTTTACTTTTCATTATGTCTTTTTACCATGGCAGTCACATTATCTGTTCACAATATAAATCGTCATACTTCAATTTTTGTAATTCGTTGTGGAGTTAACATATACATTATATTGGCAGCCTTCTGCTTTCTTTGATCTAAAACATTATTCTTTTATCTAGTATAACCTACATAAAGATTAAATGGTGGCAATTATGAATTCAGAAAAAACAAATGGAAGAGCCAGGTGAAATTACAGAAGCAGCAGAAAGTATATCACTAGAACTATGTACCCAAAAAAATCCAGAAAGCAATATGATATAACATTTAATTGATTCAATTGCTTGGTGTAAGGCAAAACATGTTAAAACAATTTCACTGAAAATGGGTTAGCGAACCAACCAAACATTAAAACATCTGACATCTCGCTATACACAAGAGTTGATCTCGTTTTTAATGTAATTTCTCTTGTTTCAAGAATGTCGCTAATATATGTTGATCTCGTTCTAAATGTGATTTCTCTTAGCTTCAGGAATCGATATAATATTATTTTATTGATATTTTACAAATTCAAGCACTCTCTAAAAAATAGTATAGACACACATGTTAAAAGTGGTTTTACTTTGCTCGAGGATTGCAAAATGAGGGCCTATGACCTTTGTTTCACAAGCATTCCTACTTGCAAAATAAAACCTTACTTTTAACACTTATATCATAATCTACTATTACGGCACAGAGTTTATTAATGAATATTTATTGCTTAATTACAAGATATATTACAGAATTGCTAATATCCTCCTAGGCCTTTATGATATCTGACGCCTCCACTGGTGTAAAGATTTAGCATGGTAATGCAATAAAAACAAATTATTTTTAATGTGTTCAGTTTATGCAATTTTAGAATAAGATCAATCGATACAAAAGCTAAACATCTAATTGCTTCAAAAACTCTCAAATCTTACTGCATTTTCTAATGTTAACATCTCTGTTAACCTCCAGCATCTTTAGAATTGAACATTTGGCCCACAGTGACTAAGGAGAAAATGTTTTAGCCAGATCCCTGAAGTAAACCAGAAGCACTATCCACTGAATTTCCTCTCAGCCAGTTTTCAAAACTGGTATATTCCTTATTCTACAAATGTCTAGATTTCACCTCAAATAGCTGTTGTGCATCTTCTTCAGCTTTAATTACAGTTTTGCCAGATTTCTCCATTTTGTTTGAAATGAATGAGCTTTATTTCTTAAGCACAGTGTCTAGATACCGTTTCCTAGAAAAAATGAAACTCACAAATCAAATTTTTAATTTACAGCATTTCTCTAATTTATTTATTCAATAACAAACCTGTGTGCTATTAATTATTGTATGCATCATGGCAATTATTTATGTTATGCCCTTGGGAAATTTAAGTCCTGTGATTCTCAGGGCATATGTAATGATTAATATAATACCCTTGGTACCTAAATATTAATTTTTTTTGGTTTATATTTCACAGATTTATTTATTTTTTCTATCTTTACAGAGTACACTACCATTGCAAGTTCTTTGGTTATTTCACAGGGCAGAACTAGTTCTGTTTACATCCTATGTGCACCAGTAAGTGTTTATTAGTATTCTAAACTGTAAGTTACTTCTGTAATTTATTTGTGTGCTAGCTATGTGCACTAAGTCTTTAAAGCTGTTAACTTTATAGATGAAAAACGAGGGGTAGTTATTAAACAGGGTGACTAGACCATCTGTAAAAGTAATTTATTTAGGAAAATACAGCATTAACATTTCTGAGACGAAATATTTAGAACTAAAGCACATGTGAATTTTCACTTCAGCCTGATTTCATCATTCAGACATAACCAGAAGTAAGGTCAGTGACATATTATTTTAAAAATTCAAATGGGAGTGGGGGTCAAATAAGATACCATTAGACAAGAGTTCTTCAAACCAAACAACTTTTGTAGGAAACATTTTTATTAATTCATACTCTTTCAAGGAGAAAAGCATATGTTTATTTTTGTTGTGGCTAGGCTGTAGTTGTGTACTACCTGGGGCAGATAGCTTTGCATTTGTTTATCTGTTGCCAAAGGAGGAACTACATGTGTTGTGAGTGATGGCTTACCAGCCGCTACACGTAAACACGATAACAGCGATGCCAAACCGAGCTCAAAGCTATATGTCCCATGTAATAGTTACTTGTACACGAGCAGCTTGGACATTTGCCCAATACCATCAACATATTAAAAGCGTTACTATTAGTAGTAGGAGTAAGGTATTTATAATCACTTAACTTTTATATTTATTTCATTAATTAATTTTGAAGATTGAGAAGCTAGTAATAGTGATGTGTCATAATTTAAAATAGAGAGAATTGAAGGTTGTTACACTACATCACTAAAATGTTCTTACTTGAACGCGTTTCGGGAGAACGGTTTGCTCCCATCGTCAACATGTTTTCAACTGATTTTGCTGGTTAATGGTGGCTAGTGGTGTTCTCTGGTGCTGGGCTGATGAACCACCAAAGGCTGCTTGGTGGCGGTAGTTCGAAATTCATTAGGTGATTCCTGCGTTTGACGATATGTATTTCTTCCCAGATGTCCAATTCATTGCTACTGTTGATCGGTATTAAGAGTTTTATGTTTGGAGTGATTTCATGGTTTGAAGACCAGAAATGATGTGCTACTGCTGATTTATTCATCTGTTTTTGGTAAATGCATCTCATATGCTCTTTAAGTCTTATTTCAAGGTATCTTTTAGTTCTTCCTATGTATACCAGGTTACAGTCATTACAAACTATTTGATATATACCAGCTGATTTATCGTTGGGGTAGGGTCTTTTGTTCTGGTGCATAGTAGTTTCTGTATATTGTGGTTATTCTGTGGAGCCAGGGTGATGTATTTCTTGAAAATCTTTTGAAATTTATGATGTGTCCAAGGGTGATAAGTGAACTTCCTATATGCTTGTGGTGCCTCAACCTGTCAAAAGTGGTTCTGAGGGTAATGCTACACCAGGGGCTTGTGAAACATTTAGTTCGGGATGGAGCTTTGACAAATATTTTCTTTACTGTGGAAATTAGTCTATCTACTTCTGAAAATTTGGATTTGATCTCTTCTGCAACTCTATGGAAGGCATGGGTCAGACAGATAACATGTACTGGTTTACTGTAAAATGATTTGATAGAGTTCACTGCTTTTACCTATGTCTGTTAGGAAGAGGAGCATGCTCTCATGTTGCATTCCATTAGGTCACAATAAATGCATGGATTTATCAAACAGTTTGCATATCTGAGAGATTAACTGCCTCTAAAACTTCTGATGTCAGAAGAAAAATCTGTCCAGGACTGTTTGTTTTTAGGCTTCCTATCACTACATTACCTACAAAACGTCCCTCTGAATTGGTAGTCTTGTCAATTGATACATAAATTTTCTTTCCCTTCACATAAATGGTTTAATGTGTCTTCGTAACATTTTATTAAATTGGTTTTACACAATGTTGATTCGTCTGGAATCGTATGACCTGTATGGCATTCAAGGAAATCACGTAGTTTAGAATTATTTAATTTTCCTAGTGGAACATTTGCACCGACAAGCATTTCACATAATTCTTTAAAAACATAAAAATGACTTGCTATTTGATGTGGAAGCAGTTTGTTTTAACAGCAATTGAGACACTTTTCTTTTGTTGACATTTTTAAGACCCTGCAAATGTTTCTCGCGCCTGATGTGTTGTTGCACTGTGAAACGCTTGTCTGCAGCAAGTTTATTTTGCAGACTTTGCAGAATAAAATACTCCCATCACTAGAAAATACTTCTTCACTGATTGTGTTACATACTGTCTTAAAAGGCTAGCAGTAGACAATTTTTGTTTCGGCGTTTTGCTCTACATGAAAATCAACACAACTATACAGAAACACTACTCTCCTGAGACTAATGGAAAGATTACAAATCGAAAGATTCCCGAGATGAAGGGGAAGTCCCGAATCAAAGTACGTGGTTTTACATAACATTGTGGCAACGCACTGTGGTTTCTCACTGGCTTACCTAAGCAAAAAAACAAGATAGCAATTGAGAAGTCCTGAATCAAAGCACATGGAGGCCGAGCACAGTGATTTTATGTTACATTGAGGCAACACACTGTGGTTTCTCGGGCAAACAGCTACAGGAATGAACATTTAACCATAGATAATTTAAAAAAGTGATGAATAAAAGTACAAAAAGTAAATAAAATGTCCTAAAACTACATATAAAATATAAAAAATGACTATCTGAAAAAAGTGGAAAAAATGCATTTTATTGACCTATAAAAATCTATAAATGTAACATTTATTGCATAATGCACTTATCTATTAATCTGCATCGTCTCTGACTACTCATAAAAAAGATGGCCCCTACTAATCACTATTAGGGTTCATTATGTTTTTGATAATTGTTCTTTCACTGCGTTCATGTGTAGGCACTATGTAATTACAGTTCTGGCCATAGGATTGAATTTTTCAAGTCTGATATAACCTTACAACTTAGTGCTTACATATGACTAGTGCAAAAGAATTTCTTTCCATGTTTGTGTTTCAGCAACCGAAATGAATCGGCTGTTTTGGATAGTATCAAATCTCAGTTGGTGACACTATTATGTAATTTGGGTGGACATGAAAATATGGAGAGCTCTATGGATCCTAATGGTAAGCAAAAACTTATCTAAAACATTGCCATGAATTAATTAAATTGGGTTAAAATCTCAAACAGGTTGAATTCTGTTTATTCAGTGAAAACAGTTTGAGGGTGAAATCTGCTTTTCTCAGAATGAAAACTGTGATGAATATGCAATCCAAACCACACCTCATATGATACTTGCTTAGCTCAAAATGTTTAGCAGAGGTGTACAGAAAATGTGGTGATTCATAGTCGTCATTCCCAAACTTTCTCAGCTGGCACCCGTCTATGTAACTCTGCAGTTCTTGTGCCCTCCTACAGTTACTACTCTTTCTCTCTCTCTCAAAAAACACATATTTCGGAATAATGTAGAATAAGTAACAGGGTTACAAATAAAAGACCTACAGGTCATTAATTAATTTTAAAGATTGAGAAGCTAGTAACAGTGATGGGTCATAATTTAAAATCGAGAGAGTTGAAGGTTGTTACACTACATCACTAAAGTGTTCTTATTTGAACACGTTTCGGCAGGATGGTTTGCTCCCATCGTCAGCATGTTTTCAACTGATTTTGCCGGTTATTGTCTGGGGAATGTGTTTAGCTAGTGGTGTTCTCTGGTGCTGGGCTGGTGAACCTACAAAGGCTGCTGAGTGGCGGTAGTTCGAAATTCATTAGGTGATTCCTGTGTTTGACGATATGTATTTTTTTCCAGATGTCCAATTCATTGCTGCTGTTGATCGGTTTTAAGAGTTTTATGTTTGGAGTGATTTCATGGTTTGAAGACTAGAAATGATGTGCTACTGCTGATTTATCTGTCTGTTTTTGGTAAATGCATCTCATATGCTCTTTAAGTCTTATTTCAAGATTTCTTTTGGTTCTTCCTATGTATATCAGGTTACAGTCATTACAAACTATTTGATATATACCAGCTTATTTATCGTTGGGGATAGGATCTTTTATTCTGTTACGTAGTAGTTTCTGTAAATTGAGGTTATTCTGTGGAGACAGGGTGATGTATTTCTTGAAAATCCTTTGAAATTTATGATGTGTCCAAGGGTGGTAAGTGAACTTCCTATATGCTAGTGGTTTTTGTTGTCTGAGTAAAGTAGTTGTTTGTTGGATGTATTTCTGTCTTTCAAACTTTTTTATCTTATCTATTGTTTTTTTCTGGTATCTATTCATGGTGGCTATGTGGATAGTGTGTTAGTATTCTTTCTGGTATTCCTCTTTCTCCAATGGTATATGTACTAACCTGTTTGTAATAGTATTTAAAAATTGCACGTTTGTGGCTTGTAGGATTGTAGCTATTGTTTTTAATATAATTTTCCGTGTGAGTTGGTTCCCTGTAAATGCTGAACGTTAGTTTGTTGTGTGCATTGTTTCTGATGATCCTGATGTCTAGGTAAGATAATTGGCCATTTTCTTCTTTTTCTATTGTGAATTTTATAGATCTTTTTTGTAAATTCAATAATTTCAAAGTATCTTCTGAAAATTTTATTGGAACAATAGCAAAAATATCATCTACGTACTTATACCAGGTTTTGAATAGATGTGGAGAAGATTTAGTAATATGGCATTCAAAATGGCTCATATATAGTTCTGCTAAAAATGATGAAAGGGGGTTTCCCATAGTTAGGCCTGTGGTTTGTTTAAAGAATTTAGCATATGAGATGCATTTATCAAAAACACATGGATAAATCAGCAGTAGCACATCATTTTTGATCTTCAAACCATGAAATCACTCCAAACATAAAACTCTTAAAACCGATCAACAGCAGCAATGAATTGGACATCTGGAAAAAAATACATATTGTCAAACACAGGAATCACCTAATGAATTTCAAACTACTGCCACCCAGCAGCCTTTGGAGGTTCATCAGCCCAGCACCAGAGAACACCACTAGCCACACACATTCCCCAGACAATAACCGGCAAAATCAGTTGAAAACATGCTGACGATGGGATCAAACCGTTCTCCCGAAACGTGTTCAAATAAGAACATTTTAGTGATGTAGTGTAACAACCTTCAACTCTCTCTATTAAACTACAGGTTATGTTTGCTGAAACTAGAATGTAAATATAAATATGTCAACAAATTGCCAATAGAAAGCGTTTACTTTAAATCCAGAGTGTTTTTAAATTTTTCATTGAATTAAAACAAATTCTAAAAGCAGTTGCACAGGAACAACTCTTCTCACTCTTGGCTAAGGTTTCCAAACATACAGTGTTTTAAGGAACAGTATGATATTTTCCTTTTTTGTTCTGCATACAGTATTATATAGGTACCGTATAGCAAGTGTTCCTTGCTTTTGTGTTTCAATTGATAATGTGCCCTCTTTCCGTGGATGTGATGCATTACATGTGACAAACAATTTTCATCATGTTAAAAACTAGTTGGAATACTGCTTATCGCATATGAAATACAAATTGTTGTGTGTGGTTCTTAACTAGCTATCGCAATCCTCAGACCTCAGCATTAACTATAAAGTCTGTAAATGTGAGTTGACACAAATTTCACTGTGGTTTGATCTCTGCTATTATTTCTGGTAGGATCCAGGAGTTCAGTGGACTCAAAAACAAGTTGACCTATTTCAATTAAAATACGAGGGGCTGTCCCAGAAGTACCTGACCTAACAAAGAAAACACAAAAATTTTGGAAAAAAACATCTTTATTTCTGTACAGTCTTCTTTCAGCTTGATACACTTTTCCCAGCAATGTTCAATAGCTTCGATATGCTGTTTATAGTGACAAGCACCGAGTTCTGCAAAATAACCATCAACTGCAAACTCCACCTCTTCAATCTTTTACCACAAGCCATTTCTTCAGCTTTGGAAACAGAAAATAAACAGAGGGGGCTAAGTCTGGTGAATAGGGTGCATGAGGAAGCAATTTGAACTTTAACTCATTGATTTTGGCCATGACGATAATGGATGTGTGAACTGGTGCATTGTCTTGATGAAACAGAACTTTCTTTTTCACTAAATGCAGCCTTTTTGCTTGATTTCATCATTCAAACGCTGTAATAAGTTGGCATAATACTCACCATTGATTGCTTTTCCTTTTTGAGGATAATCAATTAAAGTTATCCCACGCGCATCCCAAAAAACTGGCGCCATGACCTTGCCTGTAGATTGAACTTTATCTGCCGATTCTCCTCTTTCAATCCCATGTTTTGACTGTTCCTTCGTCTTAGGTGTGAAATGATGGACCCATGTTTCATCCATTGTTATGAATCAACGCAAAAACTCCGCTTTATAGCAGCAAAACATCACCACTCAACTGAAACATCCTCACGATGCTGCTTTTGTTCCATTGTGAGTAAACATGGCATCCATCTTGCGCACAGCTTTCTCATGTCTAAATTTTCAGTTAGTATGCAATGTACAGCACTTTTTGAAATGCCTTCGATGTCTGCTAGCTCGTGCACTTTCAGTCGACGGTCATCCAATACCATTTTGTGGATTTTCTTCACAGTTTCTGGTGTGGTCACCTCATTTGGTCGACCACTGCGATGTTCGTCTTGGTAGCTCGTACGGCCAGCTTAAACACTGTCACCCAATATTTTACTGTTGTAAATGAAGGAGCATACTCCCCCAGAGTAGAATCGAGCTCAGCTTTAATATTAGTTGGACTAAGATCTTTCAAATGAAAGTATTGTATCATATAACGATGGCCAGTTTTATCCATGTTTACAAATTCGCTGAGAGAGTTTGCTATTGATGGCTGCCAAACAATTACTAAATAACTTAGCATCATCAAAGCCCAAACTTAAGCTTTATAAGGGTGGTACTTTGTATCGTAGTCACTTGTTTGGTTCAACAACCGCTATATATATGTCAGGTCGGGTACTTCTGGGACTGCCCTCGTAAATCATGCAGAGAATTTTATGATAGTATTGTTTGAGATAATGCTTTGTTAAATATAGCTAGAAATAACAATAAATATGTAAAATTAATCAGTTTTTATCATGAGTGCAAATGTGTGGATAATTCATGAATAATATGTTCTGTAAAGATTACGTATTCAAGTTTTCATTAAGAAATAGACTTTATTTTCGTTTCCATTAGAAAAATATAATCCTATCTGGTATTCCACTATCTGTAATTATCTATTTTAGTGTCTTAGAGTACTGTACACTGTAATTATATTATGTGTGTTCCTTATTTTCAATTTGAGGATCTGGCAGCCCTACTTTTGGCAATCATTTTAATCATATTCTCCTTGTGAAAAGCAATAAGCATTCAAAACTAAATGGTGAGTGAACAATTTCCATGTTGAAGCCTGTAACACCAAAACAGTGAATAGATTCTTATGGATGTGTTGTTGTTTCAATGCTCCCATATGGTCAATAATGTTCATGGAAACCTCATTGAACCAAATGATAGCTGAACCCATATATTAATCTTGGAATGTAAATGGGTGATATCTGTTTTATGAATTCTGGCAGAATGGGAATAAACTCCCAATTCTTGGAATGGTAGAAAAAGAAGATCTGTAGATGAAGAACTCAAACAGGAAACTTTTCTTAAGAGACAGTTAAAAGAACATATATGTAACAGTTTATGTATTCGGTGCATGAATTTACATGCAATTAACTGACATATGCGGTGTTTCACAGGTGGCACTTTTTAAATCTGGAATGATAATTTACCTTATTTACTTGGCTATTGGATCCTATTGCCTATAGTATCCCCCTTAATTTTTGAGAGGCAAAATTAAAAATACTAGGGAAATGACGAATTCCTTACTTGGCGTCAATCTAAATCTGATAACTTTGCCTTATAAGCTTCTGTGACAAGCAGACGGTGCGATAAAATCCAGTGATGAATCTTTCAGGCTATGGCTAATCACAGAAGAAGAGTAGCAAAATGTTCCCACCCGCTTGCGCAGCCACTTGATTTGCACTTTCTTTATGAGTCCAATCTATCTTCTATGTACTGTGAGTGTAAAAATTTATAAAATGAGTAATGGGAATCGCAGGATGAGCTTTACAGTCTCTTTTAACAGCCACTTAAGTCATTTTTACACTAATTGAATGGTGGACAATGTGCACAAGACAACGAAAACCGGAAAGTCAAGTGACCATCACTACAATGCATTTGTGAGCGGATTTTTGCGTGCTTGGGGACCGATCACACCTGAGACTGTTGAAAAGAGTTTTAAAAAGACTGGAACAACATGTGTATTAGATGGCTCCTAAGATGGTTTTCTGCAGAAAGAATGTGAAGAAAATGAAGACACAGACTCTAGCAATGATGATGGCAGTGAAGACAGCGATGAGGATAGCCCTGTGGTTCCACAACAATAGGTACCATATTACTATTTTTCCTTTGCTTAAATATTTTTGTGAAGCATGAACATAGTTACCTGTACAGTATTAAAAACAAGAATGTTTGTGTTATAGGTAGCCAATTGTTATTCAAGCTTCAATCTTGTTCTTCTGGCCATGTCCATCCACCATATTACACATCTTTGTGGAAGTTATTGCTGTGCAGGATGTTAACAGACTTACTATTAGAGCATTGAATTGTTGATTATATATGTAACTTTATTTTAATTAAATATCTCATTAATAGCATTAAAATAAAATAGCTTATTTATTAATTACTCCTCGTGAAACCACTTGATTTTATGAAGTTTGTGCTTATAGGACCCTCTCCCAATTTTGGAAGTAAAAATAAAGAAAAGAAAAAGGGGACTACATAGCCGAGTAAATATGGTAATTAATCTAGTTACCTCCTGTTGTATTATTTATTATGTTCAATTAATTAAATTAAGTAATTATACGTTTAGCGGGCTGCACAGCTAAGGAATGTGATATACAGCCAGCTGAAAAATTCAATGTCATAGCCGGGATTTGAACACGGTTCTCCTGTTTTCTCGCACTGAAAGCAAGAGAACTGTGTTCAAATCCCGGCTATGACATTGAATTTTCCATCTAGCTCTATACCACATCAAACCCCCTATTTTCTGTATGAAAATATTATACAATAATCTAGAAGATTGAATGGTGCTCCCTCACCTTTACCACTTGTAACGGTTCTTTTGCAAAGGCTCTGTGATAACATTCAGTCAGTGGTAACTGACCAAGGTGGAACAATTACTGAACCATACACGTGCTTCATGCACTGGAGGATAACAAACAATATTTCAAACCGAGTTGCAGAGCATTTAAATAACTAAAAGTCCTTAGCACATGCAGCAATGAATAACTCAGCAGTGTTACGTAACTTGTAATAGATGGCCTCTTTATATTTAAAAATTAAAATATTTATAAAAGCACAGAAAGAAAACTATTTTTTTCAAAAAGTAGGATGAATACTGGTTCCACTAGACATTTAGGTGGGACATGAGACAAAGGTCTTAAATTTGATACTGTCCTGCCAAAATTTGGAAGTCTGGGATCCCTATGTAAACTCTTAGAATTTCCCCTTTTCTCTGGCCTAGTGGAATCTTTGTGAAGGTACTGCTTAGGTATTAAAAGGAAGGCAGATTGCTGGCCCTGTGTTGTTGGGTTTGATTCGGCGTTGTTCCACTGTTTCCTCAGCTACTTCTTGCTGTGAATTGCATACACAAGGAGAGGAAGAGAGTCCTAGCAAGTGACTGGAAGAGAGAAGAGACCGAGTTTCACACCTGCAAATTGTAGTGCTACATATGAGGTGTGATCAAAAAGTAATGGGAGTTTTTGTTTTTCTTAAAGAATTTTTATTTAATCATCAACATCAACTTTGTCCCCTTCAAAGTAATCCCCCTCAGATATAATACACTTGTGCCGGCACTTTTTCCAATCTTGGAAGCACTTTTGGAACCCACTTTTTGTTATGGTGTTCAGCTGCTTCAACGATTCTGTTTTTATCTCATCAATGGTGGCTAAACATCGTCCTTTCATGGTTCTCTTCAGCCTCGGGAATAGAAAGAAGTCACAGGGGGCCATGTCCGGCAAATATGGTGGCTAAGGCAGCATAACGGTTTTGCTTTTTGTGAAAAAGGAATGAACAAGCATTGTGGTGTGAGCAGGTGCATTATTGTGATGCAATTTCCATTAGTGGTTTTGCCACAATTGTCATTTTCTTCGGATTGCTTCATGCAAATGGTGCATAACATCCAGGTAGTATTCCTTATTGATCGTATGAAGGCAGAAACTCTTGATGCAATCTCATTGTAATCAAAGAAAACAGTGAGAAGAACCTTCACATGTGATCGAACTTGTCGAATTATTTCGGTCTTGGCTCTTCAGGCATTTTCCATTTGGACGACTGGGTCTTAGTTTCAACATCATATCCAAGTTTAGTTACCTGTTATAACCTCCTTTAGAAATTCTGGATCGTTTTCGACTTCATTCAGCATTCCCTGAGCGATATCTATGTGATGTTTTTACTCGAAATTCAACATTTTCAGAACAAATTTGCTGCTACACATTTCATGCCCAAAGCATCCAAAAAAATTGCTTGGTATGAGCCAAAGGATATGTCAACATCATCAGCAACCTCTCTGAAGGTGATTCGGTGATATTCCAGAACCATTTTCTTTACTTTCTCCACACTGTCGTCAGTAATTGATGTGCTAGGACATCCAGGGCGGTCGTTGTCTTCAACGTCTTCTGGGCCCTCTTTGAAACATTTATACCACTAGTAAACTCTTGTCTTACTCATAGCAGATTTGCCAAAAGCCACAGTCAACATTTTGAATGCGGTGCGGCACTTTATTCCATTTTTAAAGCAAGATTTAATGCAAATTCTTTTATTCATCTTTTTCAAAAGTAAAAATTCACAGAGCACTCGAAAACAGGTATAACATTTTCGACTGCCAACAATAAACTAAATATTCAAAATAGTTGAAAATGCAAACATACATCAGGAACATGTGCACCAACAAGGTAAAAGAAAAGTTTTGAACATCAGATATATAAAGCTCGCAAAATTAAAAAATTTGCATTATTTATTTTATCACACATTGTACATACAAGAAAAACCAATAGTGACTAGAGAAAGAGTGGACAAAGTCGCAATATTAAAGCACCTTACCTTTTCCTTGACTAAGAAATGATTCTCAACTGATATATGTAAGCATGCAAACAAACAATACTGAAATTATCGATCATTTGCTGTCCAAGTTTCTGTAGTGTGAAATATTTATTTATTGTATGTAATAGTTTAACATATTATAAATTCAGTTCTGAGTTGATTTCTGCAATTATGGTTCTTAAAACAGAAAGGAAGGTGTTTGTTGCAGAACATTATTTCTGGTCATGCAGAGTAGGATGTCAGAATTGATGGAATTTGCTTCAAGTTAAAGAAAAATATGAGGAGAGTTTAATAAGGGGTCACCAATAACAAAGCAATGTTAGTTCTTGAATTAATTGTTCTTCCACGCTACTCATGTGGTGTAGGACAAAGTTGTAAAGGTAGAATCAGACAACTGAAAAGTTCAATGCCATAGCCGGGATTTGAACCGTGGATCTGCTGGTTTCTGTCCAGTTGCTCTAAACACTGAGCTGGCCACATGCTAGTAGGACATTTTTTCATTCTGATTCTACCTTTCCAACCTTGTCCTACACACATGGCTAGTGTAGAAGAACAACTAATTCATTAATTGATTTAATAGATGATAAACTGTGAACCCCGGGACTTAAAAGTACTTACAGCATTATACGCTGCTATTGGGTTATGTCATCTCAAAACAATTTGACATCTCCTTTTGATTTACCGGGAAAAAATGCTAGTCAGCTGGAAAATTTAATGTCCTACCAGCATGTTTACATGGTAGCTCAGTAGTTAAGAGTAACCAGACAGAAACCAGGAGATCTGTGGTTCAAATCCCGGCTATGGCATTGAGTTGTTCAGTTGTCTGGTTCTACCTTTCCAATGTAAGCTGTTGTTGGCAAGTTTTGTTGTAAGCGGTCATTCCTGTGTCAATGAAAGAAGATAATATGTCATCCAAGTCCACTTCTGTGGTGTGAGGGTAGCATATCTGCTTTGCTTTCAAGAGGTCCTGAGTTCATCTCGGTTAGGGTGAATTACCTGGATAAAGTTGTTTCCGGGGTTTTCCCTTATCCTGAAAAGATTGTCAGGTAACTTTAAGCTCTATAGATCCTGGGCTCATTTGAGCATCATTTCACCCATTTTTATTCCGTTCCTCATCCAATATGACCTAACAGGTTAAAGGACACTACACTCTAAAAAAGAAAAACATCATCCAAGAGCCACCACCACAAACAAGAATCAGGGACTACTACTCCAACAGTTGTTAGTGTCACTAAGGCATAGTCTTCAACGAACATCACTGAAACTTGGTTTGCACGATAGGGCTGTTCGGCAGATGTTTAAAAAACTAGATGGAATTACATATCAGCTTCAAGTGTTCAGCATCTAACAGGAAAGGAGTCACTGGCCCTTCTGCAACGACACTTTGTAGATTGCCTTATTTCTCATATAACTCCATTCTCATATCCTGCCTGCTCACTGGATCTCACAGCCCCTTATGCCTATATATAAGGGGGCAAGTTGAAAGAATTAGTTTTCAAGACATTACCTCCTACAAATGTTCCCGAACTATGCAAGAAAATAACATCATTTTTTGTGTCCTTACAACCACCTTTATTCATCAGCGTGTTCAATAATCTTCAGAAACACTGAACAATGTGTGGCATGTGAAGCCACATTGTGGACGAATTATACACAATGCCATTAACTAACATCTAGTTTTGCTGCATATTGTATTAGTCCAATCCCAGGTTACACAAAAGCTGTAGTTGCCATTCATAACCCCATCCTGGAAGGCAAACATTCATCAGATAGAAATTAATGAAGTAATGATTTACTCTCTGCAAACAAATTAGGAATGAATATCGTAATAGTATAGCTAAACTGTGTGACAAGTCTGGTGGATCTTGTATCTTTGTGGGATGTAACTAAAAGCTCTGTAATCTACTCAGCCAGCAAATATCATACTTATTAGTATAAAATATGGATAAGCTAGTAACAGTGATGTGAATTTGAAATTAAATAGAAAATTTGAGTCAGAGTTGAAACACTTAACAGCACTTATATGTTTTACAACTTGACTGGTTTCGGGAGCTAATTGCTCCCATCATCGGAAGTGGTTGACTGGTTCCTCGTGGTGTTGTCCCGTATGCGTCCGTGTGAGGTGGAATCTGGTGTAGTGATGAAACTCCATAGTGGGTTCGATGGTAGCAATTCAGAATTCATTGCATGGTGTTTATGTTTTGTGATTAATAACTTTTCCCAAGTATCCAACTCTGCAGTGTGTTTTGTCGGTTTTAAGAGTGTTATATGTGGTGCGATGTTGTGATTTGTTGTCCAAAAGTGATGTGCTACTGCAGATTTGTCCATCCGTTTGTATTTGATGCATCTCATATGTTCTTTTAAACTGGTCTTTAAATTTCTTTTTGTTTTACGTATGTATATTTGGTCACTTCTGGGTAATTAATTTGGCATATTCCTGCATTTTTGTTCTTAGGTATTTGGTCCTTTGATTTGTTGCAGAGTAATTTCTCTATACTTAATTTGTTTTGTGGAGCTAGGCAAATGTGTTTTTTGAAGATGTGGAATTTGTAGTGAGTCCTTGGATGGGAAGTGAACTTCTTGAAAATCATTTTGCTGTTTTTTGGGTGAGATTTGTGGTGTCCTTAATGTGTTTCTGTTTCTTGAGCTCCACAAAACATTTTAAGTATAGAGAAATTACTCTGCAACAAATCAAAGGACCAAATACCTCAGAACAAAAAAGCAGGAATCTGTCAAATTAATTGCCCAGAATGTGACCAAATTTACATAGGTAAAACAAAACGAAATTTAGAGACCAGATTAAAAGAACGTATGAGACACATCAAATACAAACAGATTGACAAATCTGCAGTTGCATATCACTTTTGGACAACAAACCACAACATCGCACCAAATATAACACTCTTAAAACTGACAAAACACACTGCAGAGTTGGATACTTGGGAAAAGTTATTAATCACAAAACATAAACACCATATGATGAATTTTGAATTGCCGCCACCGAACCCACTATAGAGTTTCATCACTACACCAGGTTCCACCACACACAGACACATACGGGACAACACCACGAGGAACTAGTCGGCCACTTCCGATCAGGGGGTCTCCTCCCGCTTCCTGTGCATTCACTGCTTGTCGAGCTGTCTGTTGATGACATCATGTGGAAGGTAGCTGGCACCACTATTCACATGTGGAAGCTTAGGTTTTACAATATAATTCAAATCCTGTCATGCTATCTGACATAATATGGTCACCTCGGGCAAATTTATTTGAAACAAAACTCTCATTCCGTAACATATAAAATAAGAATAAAAATGATACGGAGGAAGAAACAAAACTATGCCATATACTCTTACAACTTGTCTTGTTAAACAGTTGCAACACATTCTTTTTCTTTAAAATTTTCAACATTTAAGTTATAATTGCAATGCATTTCTTACAAAAGATAGCAGGTATCATTGCTTTTTAAACACGTAATAAACGAAGAGAGGGTGAGAGATAGACAAGTGGAGAAGAAAAATTATATTAAAATAAAATAGAAACTTCAGGCTATGCATTATTTCTGCAACTTTACTTTCTCTCTTATTTACTTATAGTAAGTAGAGGAAGTATTGTATTCCACCCAAGATTCTGATACCGAGATTTCACCAGAAATAATTTTTTGAGACTCCTTAAAGCTAAAAACACATTTTTAGAAAAAGGTTTGTACATGTGTGTGAACAGCATAACTCAAAACGAAAAGTCAGTTAAATACCAAACTTGGAATTTAACTCCAATAACTTCCAAGGATGTGACATGAAGATTTTTTAAGAAGATTCTGTATCACAAACTACCCTTTACATGAGAAATTATTCATTACTTTTATGTTCTCAAAAATCACTAATACCATTTTCATTAAAATGCATATGTTTAAAACATTTGTATGACAAATAAAATATATATTTTGAATTTCCTGTAAGCAGCATGTGAAAACTTAATTTGAATGGCTTGTATAATTTAGTAAAGGTTAAAAGATCAAAAAGTTACTTTAAAAAAAAAGTAGATCTCATTAAAGCACACAATTTATGCTAATAAATATTGTTGTGGCGTTAACCATTTCCAAGATATTCTGCATTATTTGTCTGAATGTTGAAATATTTAAACTTTTTTAAGTGGTAAGTCACTATTCAGCTTTTTCCCCTTGTGGTCATGCAAAGAGCATGAAATTTCAAAGCCATGACATAGCGACACGCTTTATAATTTGACTATCAGTTTAGCTTACTGTATCCTTCTTATACATACAACTAAATGTGTAATTAAAGATCATCTCTCTTAACAAGTAGATAGAAGAATAAATTTCTGTATGAATAGTTTGTAGAAGAGTGAGCAAAGAAAGTCATGTGAATGTAGCAAATCCGAGTTTTATTATTGCAATATATATTGTGCACTTTAAACAGCTATAAATAATTTTAGTAATATATGTTACGCATTTTCAGAGATGACCATAGTGATCAAAGTAAGCTATAGAAAATCCTTATCTGAGGTTGTAAAATAATGTAATTTTATTGGCGATTACACTTTCTAGCTGAATACCATCACAATGATATTCCTCAGCATGAACCAAGTGTTTATTTCCCTCAAAATGGCAAAGAAAATGTTTTTCTTATTTCCGGATTTTAAATGAGCACTTGCATAGGCATGCCAAAGGGTCATCAGCCTTTTGTTCATGTTATACCTGAATTTCTGCATGGTTTGGAATTTAAGGCAGTATACTTACCCTAAGGCAAAGCGAAGATTATTGCATTTTGCCTTCTTTTATCTTTCTATTGAACTACTTAAAAGTTTTGGAGACGTTGTGTTTGAGTCCCTGTGCATTTGAAACAGCACGAACAGGTATCTTAGAAGGTGCTGAATTGCCCTATTGGGTGCATTAGGTTGCACGTATTCATGCACTAATTTCTCAAAACAGCATATTCCCTACTTTCTGGGAAAAAAAAACATTCTTAAATAATGCCTATAGAATTATTTCGAGGAATTGCAGAACAACTCTTTAAATAATATTTTTCTGTAATGCGTTGTGCTGACCAATCATGAGCAACAATTTTGTATCCCAAACAGGTGCAAATGTTTGGGAGCATTGTTATTCACTAAATAAGAATGCTCTTTCTGATTATTTAGAAGTTAGTTCTAGTTGTGGATGTGATTTAGAAATACAAGTGTGGTGTGCATTTGTGTTCAAAATGAACATTTCAAAAAACAAAGTTAACTGTGCTGCTGTGCAATGTTCCAATATAGGAACAAAAACCACTGGAACTATGTATCATAGATTTCCTAAAAATGATAAACTAAGACGCATGATAAATTCAACAGTGATAATGCTTGAGTCTACTTTTCGGCCTGACTATGAATGGGACTTAAAAAATGAATGACCTGGCTTATGTCTACAGAAAATTTTACGTGGTGTTGCAGTGCCGTGCTTGTTGATTCCGAACTGGCATGGTGTCTGTCTCCCGGGTTTGAGCACAGATAACAGCAACAGTACCAGCGAAATTAATCAAAAGGTATGTCATCTCAAAACGTTTTATTTGGGCATGTTTACTGAAAGTAGTATAATAATGTTGGCTTCATATTATTCAGCATATTGGATTAAGCATAATTTCATTATCAGCCATAGGAAAACTATGAGACTATGGATGCATGACTTTATGACATCAAAGGATGCGATGTATCAAAAAGAAATGGCAATTCAGTAAACCTTAGTATTGCTTAATATTTCTCAATCCTTAATCTTTAGACTTTCGCATTGATAAAATTTCAAAACAGCACATAGATTTGCGTTTATTTTGAGATTCATTTACGTAAAATTAGAGTGCACTAAACATGTACACATTTTTCAGAATTTTGCTGACAATTTATAGTGTACTTCTGCTATTTAATTCTTTTATCTTCTTATTGAAACTCTGGTAAAGCTTTTACAACCCATGACTAGTAAGTTTAATTTCCAAAGCTGTTAATGCGGAGGCTGTTCTAAAAAAAAGTGGCAATTTTGGACATCTTTCACATTAAAAAGCAGAAACTATCTCATTAAAGGAGCACAGTTCACAACTTCACTTTATACCTGTTGCACAGAATTTTAGTTAGAGGTACCACTTTTGGTGGCTATAGCTTAAAGTAGCTTCTATATTATGGAACTAGATTTTGCAATTTTTCATGTGTAAATACACACTTAAAATACTTTTTAACATGTCATAAAAAAGCTAAGCAATTTAATGAAATTAAACCCAGCTTCTCTGTGTTGCTTTATGTGCAAGTACATAGATATGAGATAAATTTCCCAGTGAGAAAACTGATATTTTAAAAAGTTGATAGATTTTTAAGAAAAATACTTTAACTTAGAATGTAATAAACAGAGTGGTTTCATATTTTCGTGGACTTATTTGCAGTCATTCAACAAAAATTAATATGAGTTTTCAGTATAGCTTCCACTTTTATATAAGCTCCAAAAATTAAAGGTATCTAAAGATGTGTTGAAGATATTTAAGTGACTTATAACCACATACAAGCCAGAATAAATTGTGAGAGAGGGGGGGGAAGTCCTCTCCAGATGTATTTATCCGGTCCGGATTCGATTTTTGCAACAATAAGCTATTTCTGTAAAAAGTATACATTATGTAGAAATGTGATATTTTAATAAATATTCAGTTTAATATAATTTGGTATACGATTTTACGTATTTTGAACACATTAAGTTGCATTTAATTTGTGGCACGTCCTCATGTTTTTCCTTTTGTTTTACAGTATAAATTGATATTTGTGGTAATAGTTTTAAAAATATTAAGCATATCGTTTCTTACTCGTTCTACAGGTTCCCAGTGATAGAAAACAGAGGCAGGAATATAGGGAAATAAGGAAAAGGGCACTATCGACTTTGGAATCACTGTCCCCCCAAAAAGAAAACTTGACCGGTCGACTAATACTGATTTAAATTTCATTTGTACTAAAGACGAAGAAATTCTCAAACTTAAGAAAGAAGTTGACATTTTAAAAAAAGAAAATAAAGTTTTAGCATAAAAATTTACACACTTCAAAAACCTAAAGGAGAGATATGCCCTTAAAATCAAAGGGCAAAGGCCAACTTCAAAATTAAACTGAGTTGTGACTAATGAAGTGAGCAAAATCCTTTCAAAATGTTTCACTCCAGGCCAAATCCAATTTCTACTAAGAAGTAATAAATGCTTCAAATAGCCCTCGGAGGATATAGCACTGCTTTAACGCTCAGATCACTTAGTAGAAAAGCCTACAATTATCTAAGAAGCCATAGTATGCCCCTTCCTGGTTGCACAACTTTACAAAAATGGACCCGCCATTATAAATGTAGACCCAGAATGTTACACGAAGTACTTGCTTTACTGAAAGCCAGATCATTAAATTTTCAAGATCAAGATAAATTTGAGGTTCTAGTCTCTAATGAAATGAATTTAGATGGCTGCATTTGTTATGACTCCTCCGATGACCGCATTTTACGACCCCACAGCAACATCCATGTATCCATGATCCACAGGCTTTTTGCGTCTTGGAAGCAACCGATGCACTATGAGTTTGATATGACGATGACTGCAGACTTGCTGCATAACATCATCAGTGAACTGGAGGATTGTGAGATATATATAGTAGCAGTAACTTGTGGTATGGGAGGGAAAAACTCTAAGGTGTGGAAGCAATTAAATGTGAACATGGAGAAAACCTTTTTTACAAACCCAAAAGATAAAGCTAGAAAGTTGTGGGTTTTCTTTGATGTTCCTCATCTTTTAAAGTTACTGCAAAACCATTTTTTTGGATGATGGTTTGCAGCTACTGGATGGAACTCAAATAAACAAGAATCTTATAGAAGATCTTTTACACCTTCAAACAGGGAATCTTACCATAAGCCACCATATCACTCCAGTTCATATAAGCTTAACTGGCAGATCCAGACAAAATGTGAGAATGGCCGCTCAGTTATTTTCTAGAAGAACGGCTCAGGCAATAAAATACTGCCTTAGTAAGAAGAAAGAAAGCAATTTCTTTCAGCAGGTGAGCGATGCCTTTGATGTTCTGAATTCCAGAATAGCGAAAGATGAGAAAACACTGCTCAGAAGTGGATATAGGCTAAACTTGAGAAGCCAGGAAAATACTTCATTCTGATTTATCAATGTTGTGAGTGGAATTAGAATTGGGCATCATAAAGTATTAGTCCCGTTTCAGAAGGGTTTCGTTATATCCATAAAGTCTCTTTTATGGCTACACGGGGAAATGAAAAAGTTGAATATGACATATATTGACCTCTGGACTTAATGAAGACTGCCTGGAAAACTTTTTCTGTCTTATTCGAGGACTGGGTATATTTTATAACAACCCGTCACCCTTTGAACTACAGAATCTGCCTACTACTGCTTACAGGCAACAACAAACTTACAATTTCCGATGGAGCACCAGTGGAGGCGATACTTAATCAGCCTAAACACATACTGCAAGAATTTGACTGTGACACATAGTTCCTAGATTTCATTTATACAGCAGAGCTATGCAGGGATGTTGCTAAAGGACTTTCAGCACCCACCGAATATGAGGCAATATTGTTAGAAGATATAAGCATAAAGGAAAATTTTGTAAATGAAGATTTCAACATGGATGCTGTAAAATATCTTGCGGGTTATATTGCATACAAATGTTGGTCCTTTGATAGCATACTGGGAAGCAAAGACAGTGGCTGTAATTTACTAACACAAGTGCCTCAGGACTGGATTATAGTTATTTCCAGGGGGGGAGGGCCCTTATTTGACCTACCGAACAGTGGTGCCAAAAAGTGAAGGAGTTCAAAGTTATATTTGCGGGATTCCATGGATTTCATATTTCCAAATGTGTTAGAGTGATGAAAACACTTAGTGACATAATTTGCTCTAAATTCCCTGAATTAGACGAAAGAATTGTTTCCCTATACGTCAGGACCCACCCATTTATAAGGATACAACATTTGAATAAAAAATTAAAAGCTGCAACCATGGAAAAAAGAAATACGAAGAAATGTCAGCAGTGGGTGACATCTACTTCTTCAACAACAGCAGCATGACCAGCCACTTCTAAATGTAAGTCTACTTTTAAGATTAAACAAATAATAACTTGTTGCTTTTTATTTTGGTAATAGTTTTGTGTTGTTGATAAAATTGGTTTGTAGTTAGTAGAATGTGTTGATGAAAGTTTCCTTCTCATTTGCAGTTAAAGTAACTTTTATAACATATGTCGTTGCATTATGTCACACTTCCTTAATTACTGCTTAACCATTTACATGCTGGGTATACCAATCCGTGCCTTAAATTATACATGTTAAAATGGGTTTAAAGCGTTCACTTTCAATTACTATCCAAAGAGCGTGCGTGCTCAACTTTCCACATGATGTCTCAGGCGCGCAGCCAATGAGAGCTAAATGATCGGAGTGGCCTACCTTCCCTATACTCGAGTTACCTTGACTTCCGATGAAGGGAGCAATTAGCTCCCGAAACAGGTCAAGTTGTAAAACATGTAAGTGATATTAAGTGTTTCAACTCTGACTCAAATTTTCTATATAATTTCAAATTCACATCACTGTTACTAGCTTATCCATATTTTATACTAATTTCGTGTGACTTCCGTGCTGACGACCATGCATGTGGTACTGTTACTTCAATTATAAAAAATTGGCGGAACTGGAGGTAAGACTAAATAATTTCAACACAGAGTTGAGTGGAACGAAGGCCAAAATCAAGAGATACCAAAATCTAGAAGAAAAAAATTACAAATAATCACAAAACATAAACACCATGTGATGAATTTTCAATTTTTACCACCGAACCCACTATGGAGTTTCATCACTACAGCAGATTCCACCTCACACAGACACATACGGGACAACACCACGAGGAACCAGTCAACCACTCCCGAAACCGGTCGTTCTAAAACAAGTAGGTGATGTTAGGTGTTTCAACTTGTTCTTTATTCTATATTCCATAGCACCCATGTAATTTTAAGGATTTTCTGCCCCATCATAGCAATGCAGTCAGTCTGTTGGCTTGTCATTTGACAGACAGACTGACCACTCACTCACCAGCTGCCTCTTTGGCTTTCCATGGATTTCAAAGATTTAGAATATTCTCACCAACATTCAGGGTCAACTTGCTCTTAGTGATTCCACAAGCTTCCGATAATTGCCACATTTCTTCAGTCTTCTCCTCTGTAGCAGCCACTGGCAATAACAAATCTGACAATGATGTGTCCCTATTGTTGCAATATGCTGAAAACATCACAATATCGTAAGTAGTATAGGATCTTACTGGCACAAATACAGATTTTTATGACTTGTATCTTTATAGATTTAAAGTAGTGCTTTGGTATACTGTTATTTAGGAAATGGATCTATGATGCAAGAAATGGCCAGAGATCTTGTATCGCCATTACTGTGCATTTCCTGGGGACCTGGATTCTTAACTTTGGGCAGAGAGTGCAGTGATATTCTGAATGCAGCGCTCAGAGAGGTAAATGAAAGAGGAAATCCTTTTTAATCTGTTATTGGAATAGTTTACAGTTAATGCGTGGTTTAGATCTGGGTGTAAATCCCCAAAAATTACCTTCAAGGTAGCAGTACATCAAAGTTTAAGTACCATAGATTTCTGCAATATTCACTCCAACAAAATAATAATCAATTAACCAATCAACCATAATTTGCTGTCCAAGAACAGATCCTTCACTGCAAACTCCCCTTTTTGCCTTTCCATATGAATCATTTATCTTAATGTTATCTGGTATCCTCTTCTCATTTGTTGTCCAAGCCTATTTCTTTTCCTCTTCCTGATCAGTTTCAGCACTGTTCTTCCCTTTTACATTTTTTCTGAAACACCTTATTACTTATTTTTAGTTTCTCTACCACCTACTTATTGTAGGTAGGGAAAATATTATATTCCACCAAAAAAATTGATATCAAGATGTTACTGGAAATATATGCCTTTTTTTCTTCTTCTTTTTCTTTTCTTTCATCCATTTATATGCCACTTTTAACATTTAAGGTCATATCGGCGGCTTTGCCCTTTGGATCAATTGCTCATCATGTTCACTCGTTTACTATGGTGGTAATCTTTAGGTTTGTTTACTTTGGGTTTTCTATTTAAACATTAATTTCACATACACATTTACTCTCAAGTTCCAGACTCTAGGGAGGATGTGGAATAATGCTGGCTTAAGAAAACTTCCTATTCTCCAGTTGGGAATCAAACCCAGGACCTCCGGATTTGGAGGTATATGAATATAGATACATATGAATTGTGATGAATAGAGAAAGTCTAGTGAACGTTCACATTAGATTTTTTATGACAATGTCAGATGTTCCTTTCTTTTCAATATCCAGTTTCCAGTACCATCAATTATTTCCCTGCACTTGGCCACTTTATCCAAGTTTCTGTGCTATACAGTGTCACATTCCTAAGTATTTAACGGTCATTCTTAGCTCTGTTTTTAAGTGTTAACAGAAAACATTTCTTTTTCTACCAAAAGCCATCTTTGCTGTTATCCTCTGATTTCTAGATAGCAGGTCTTTTTACTATTTGAGAAATTGAAGGGACCATAAAAATGCTATGTAAATACTAAATAAATAACTATGTTATTTCAATGCTCCCCATACCAGTGACCTTTGGGAATATCCTGTTTCAGTAAGTGATGAATGTACCCATTTATTAGGATGCACCAAGTGGGTGGTGTCCATTAACTCTGATGGTAGGGTGAAAATGAGGTTGGCGATGGTACGAGAGGATCTACAACTTTTACCTTAGTCTTTTAACCATATTGGGCCTTGGGCATAATCCACATGAGCTAGTCAGAGATGATGGTTGAATGGGGCCAATTTAATAATGCCACCCTAGAGCTTGGAATCAAACCATGGACCCTCTACATGAGAGTTGTGGGCAAAACCACTGAGTCAAAAAGTAAAAAAAAAAAAAATACTTTTTGAGACTTGCATTTCCAAGCGTCCTCATGCAGACATGTGCTACAAAATGTATCACACAAAAGAACATTTTTAGGAAGCAGGCGCACATCTTTGAACTTTATAATGTGTTATTCATATACTTGGTGTAATTGATATTGAGATAAAAGAATCAGTTTCAAAATCATATATATTACATACCCTGCCCTAGCTACGTGTAATTTCACATTTCTATCAAAATTATTATTTATTATTATCATTACCATTATAAGTGTTACATATCATTATGTGACAGTATTTAGTTCCTGACGAGTATATGTATGAACTATGCGATACCAAATGGTAAAGTGCTACTTATGCCATTTTTGTAGCAACATTTTTATGCAGATTAACAAAACTTCACTCCAGGATGACAGCAATGGTGCAATTCAACAAAAACCAAAGTATATGTTTTTAGTAGATTTGAGTATGATTGTGTACTTTTAGTTGTATTTTATAGAGTTTAATATTTTCATAAAATTACTTTCTGCTCAGAGCAGTAAAACACATCTACTCAGGAAGGGTTAAACAGCAGAGAGGGCTGAGATGCAAACACATTCTTGAGCATTATGTTAACAATGGGCACAGGAGAACCATTTCCACTATTGAATGGAGACTACAACCTCCAGAGTGATAAGAGTGTAGACCAGGACCTCTGAAGAAGCTTGTGAAAGAGTTCCACCATCCTGCCTCAGTGATGGGGAATGAGCTATGATCATATCACAACATTGCATTTCTGCCAAAAGGAACTAAAGACAATGTGCATGAAACAACCCTTGTTGAGCCTGTGGTGAAAGACTTTAATGCCACTTCATTCAAGAATGGGGTACTGGGCCTTCCAACAAGATTCTGCACAATCCATAAGACAGGGTTCACTCATTCCGGGCTTGAGAAAAATATTCCAGATTTTATTCCTACCCAAGACTGGCTCTCTAGCAGTTCCGCTTCAACCCCTTGGATTAAAGCTGTGGTCAGTGATTGAGGATATTGCTAGTTGGTAAAGGCACCCCAATACAGAGTCTCTCAAGCATATTTCCCATGGAGACATTGCATGCTGCTTTTGATGAATGTCCCAAATGTGAATCAAATAAGAGAAGTTCACTCTGCTTTCAGAGGTCTCTCAAAGTAGCTCAGTGGTAAATATTAGCATGGAAAGCTGAAGATCCATGGTTTGAGTTCCAACTCTGGCACTATTTTGGGGCAAACGAGGATCACTTTGAAAAAATATGTGTTTTTAGTGCAGAATACAAGTTGATACCATGTGCCAAATCAAATTAAAAAGAAAGAAGAGTAAAGTACATTGTTGCTACTATAAAAATGATTTAACAAAACTTATGATCAGACCAGTATATAAAAGCAGGATTCTTCTGTATTTAGCCATTACACTAACTTAGAGTTGAATTCATAGTCGTTGTTTATTTCAAGGAAGTCCTTAAGCAGCAATTTTTTCTTTCAGGCAAATAAGGAAATGCTTATTCATATAAGAAACCTCTGACCTCTTCTAATATGCCATCTGCCGATGACATCTTGCATAAACTGTCTACAGTGGAGATTAACGATAATAGCGATTTCATGGAGTATATGGAATTTCATAACAAAATTGTACTGTGCATTAGTAAATGTATTTGCGTGATTTGCAGAATTCACTTGAAACATATAGGGATGCTGAATTTAAGAAGTGGTATCAGTTTACCAAAGCTGCTGTTGTAATAATCTAATGTGTCTGCTAAACAACGTAACCTTAACAAACAGAGGTTATGAAGTCGCAGCATGAGACAGGCTTACTTGAAAAGATAATGTATAGAATCTCAATGCTATGACACTATCCATATGTTTTCTGTTCAGACGTTTTCCCATTTATGTTGTTCAAAATCCTTAGGTCCCTAGATAATGAAATTCTGCTGCATTTATTTAGAATTATTTAATGAAATCCTAAAGATAAAATGCGGAAATATTTCTGCAATAAATAAAGTACATCTCTGCAGTGCTTTTCTCGATCAAATTGCCTACTTTGCATAATCATTACAACTGCAATGGATCACTTAATGTCACATGTCTTTACCATTAATTTGCAGTATACATTGGGTTATCAAAATCTTGATCAAAGGTTTACCGATTTCGGGTATAAACTGCTGTTAAAGCCAACCATTGCAAGTTGTTGGCTACTTTGCTTTTCTGATTACTGCTAGGTGGTGTAGTAATTGAATTTATGCTTGCTTGCATGCTATACACAGTGCACATATTGTAAATTGTACTTCTAGCTACTAACACTTTACGCTAAAAGGTAAGGTTTTCAGTTTTAAAACAATCCACAAGTGAATACCACTTAAGGCCACACAGCATCTGATTCTATGATGTCTTTGTATCTTAGCACCAACTGTTTAAGTTGGTTTCTTTCCTGCTCGCTGAAATGTTTTCCTTTTGTCATGTTTTCGACCTAACTAATGTAACTGTATAACTAATACTACAAACCCATAACTAAATTTACAATCTACTTGATTTTAAACTAAAGTTAACTAATTAATAAATGTACCATTTAAAACTCACAAATTTCTACCAAGTGCTCAACGGCTGTGGTGAACAAAACAACGAAAATGAAAATAGTGGCTGGCTATGTGGTCACCTGCATGTTCATTTTACATATTGCTTCACGTGTCCGAGTGGCTGTGAAACAGCTGAACCATGTTGCCACATGTGCTTTGGAAATAAGTAAGCGTTTAGCACTGAGCACATAAGTACCATCTATGTATACCAAATGGTAATAAGCGTTTCCTTATCAGAAGGAAATACTTATTGCTTAAGCATTTCCTTTTCATATAAGCAACGACTATGAATTCAATCCTTAGAATCTACTTATGATATTATAATTGAATTGTATTAGATTTGTTGTATCACACACTCAGGTTATGTATGGATTACTGTGTTATTTGTACTACTATTACTTAGACATATCCCAAAACGTGTTTATTGTGGATGAAATAAAATTCAACTGAACTGAATGTAATTTTGGCGTTAGTCTTTCTTCCAGTCTACTCTTCAGTTGAGTTTCTGCCTTAATATACTGCTGATAATTTTGGTTTTCTGTCTTACAGAGTTTGGAAAAGGTGCTAGAAAAAATGTTGGAAGCATCTTGTGAAGACAAATCAGAAAACAATTTTGTGGAATGTATAGCTTTGGATCCTTTGTTAAGTGAAGATATAGTGGAAAGGTTATTCAGTTTGCTGTTCACATCAGTATTGGAGTTCAGACCAGATGTATCACCTCTTGCAGCCCTTGCGAGGCAGGCAGAATGGACATGCAACAAGACTAGTTCAAGTCTGAAATCTCTTCTGAAATGTGTATGTAAACCTTTACTTCTTTTAACTATCTTATATGAATAATATATATTTCATTCTTTAAACTGATGATAGACCCCATTTTCTGAGTGAGTCTTTTGTCTATCTTTAAATGTAATGTTGCATTAATAAAATCACATGTTTGGATTTTATTTTATCTACAGGGAGAGGCAAAAAACTACGAACCGCCTGTGCAGTGTTTTTCCTGTCCACATCCTTGGCACTCGTTGCTGTCTGCTGCTATCATAGAAAGGCATGGATGAAACCATGCAACATTTTTAAAACTTCTTTTAAAGGCTTTACTTACCAACTTACAATCTTACAATACTTATAAACACTCACCATTGCCTTTTTTCAACAAGACTCTGCAACAGCTTATACAGCGAATATTTCGATGAGAAAAATTGAAAGTGTGTTTGACGACAGAATCATTAATAGAGATTTGTGGCCCCCTTGGTGCCCCGACCTAATCCCTGCGATTTCTATCTCTGGGGTAACTTAAACCAAAGTATACTAGACAAACTCACACACCTTGGAAGAATTAAAACAAAATATCTGCCAGGAAATTGCCAGCATTTCTCAACGTGAACCACTGCGAGTGATACATAGTTTAAGAGCTGCCAAAAGTGTATGGACAACGACGGTGGCCAGTTTCAGTATTTCCTTTCATAAAGTTGGTAAATAAAGCCTTTAAAAGTAGTTTTAAAAGTTGTATGGTTTCATCTGCGCCTTTCTATGATAACGGCAGCTTGCGCCAAGGTCGTGGACAGGAAAAGCACTGTGCAGTCGGTGTGTAGTTTTTGGCTCACTCTGTATTTAAATCACAGGTTGGATAGCAGGCCATTTTGTCATTTCAGCCTGGTTATCTTGAGTTAGGTCATCATTGTTAACAATCGACACTTTGTCGCAGTATCGTTCGTGTTATCTTATTTGCTGAGCGCCTATTATTGTTTTACTATTTTGAATTTTGGATTCTTTGTCCTCCGGCTAGTTATTATTACCCAGTTGAGCAAATCTCTTGAACAGGGTGTGTAAACGGAAAGGATTTGTTACTAAAGATAACACTGATAAAGAATTTGTTTTTACACTTTTATTGCCGTCACAATCAATCAATTTCACATAATTACTCTTGATACAGGCCCGACTGAAACTGTTATATTTTCGAATGTAACTATAATCACTTATTTGCCGCGCATTATTAATTCGAGTATTTCACTATTATAACTAGCTTTATGACGCGAGAGATTCTGTAGAACTGCGTGACGTGTAACCCCTTGAATGATTCTGTTAAACTACGGGACGTGTAATGCGTGAATGATTCTCTTAAACTGCGTTACCTGCCCCCGGCTTTAGAATTTATACTCCCTCGCCCCGATATGCCTAAACATTATAACAGAGCTGCTATTGGTTAATAAAGCGCGCCAACATTAGCGTCTATTTTTATATCCAATCAAAATTACAAACACATGTGCTCTAGGGAAAATATTCCCTCCATTTCTAAAGAAAAGCGCGCTACTCTGACTTCATTTGTCCCTTCTAATTGATAAACAACTCACCCCCTCGCTACATTGTTACCCGCTCCTATTGTCAGTTTCAGTGAGGCCATGTAAACTTATTTCCTAACAATGCTTATAATTAACAAACATCTCAAATCATTGTCATACAATAATGTTAATTTACACTACAATCATTCTGGCATTCACAGTGTTGTGATATAAAATACTGCCTCAACTTTGTGGTATTAGAGAATTGAAACAATGCAAAAGACTATCATGCTTGTTTATATGGTGACCATTGTATTGCTTCATTAGTTCATTACAAAACTAGAGAATCTGACTTTGAGTCAGTTGCTACCTGCAGAACAACTGATGTTGGCCTACTATTCAGTCTGAAAACATTGGATTATATTAGTGTCACATTACATTCAAAGTTAGAAAAATATTACGGTACGTAGTGTCATCGGTTTGTAGACCTGAATTATTAAAAGGGGCTTTAAAACAAGGCTTTTGTGATTTGTATACTGTCTTCAAGTTTCTGAGACAAACTCTTATATTGTAAGTGCCACCCACATAAATTCTAAGATGCCATTCCCATTGTCACTGAGTTTGAAGCAAGCTCCATTAGTTATGAAGTCCCACATAATTTATACAATAATAAGAAAGTAGCAACATATGGGTAGGGGAACAAAAAGTGATATATCATAGTAAAGTGACACACCCTATGTTCTGATATTTTACTTTACAGACTCTTTAAGTGCTCACCCTGCTCCCCCTATGGGCAGTCCTGTTAACACATACCACTGAGCTGAGGTGAGGCAAAGATAGCAGGTAATATTGACTTGGCCAACCCAATAGTTGTTTTGGTTTTCTTGACTGACCTGTCAAGAAATGTCATAGCACTAATGTATATGCCATACTGTGTTAATAGATATAATTATTGATTCTTCTTCATTTTTAGAACATGTTTCAAGAACAATTTCTTTCATCCTCTGCTAGGATCCAACAGGGGTCTTGAATCATGTTAGGCAATGAGATGAAGATAGAGCTTTATGGTGGTGTCTTAATTGCTGAAATTGTCCAATGACAGAATTTCAAAATCACAGGTTCCCTATGCTTTATGACAGATTTTCTCCTAGTTTGTAAGTGCTGGAACATTGCTGTTTTTAGGAATTTTACTTTTAGGTGAATAACAGTATTTTGATTGAAAAATGGTTCACTATAGCAGTTTATCTGGAGTGTTTATTCCAATTTTTTTATGTTACCTGTTTGTTTTTTCTACAAAGGAAAATGCAACTGTAAAACAGCAAATTATTGGCCTCCAACAAAAATGATTAAATTTGGCACAATTTTCTTGACACATTGAATTGCCATATCCTCAGCACAACATATATGGAATATGGTTTGCAAATTATAAATTCCTCCTGATGTCTCACATCTCCATTTCATCTTGAAAACCGAAAATTTCTTTAATGTCCTAAATCAATGACCTTGTAAGGTTTCTAGTTTTAAATTGGGATATCAACATTGTGGTTGTGTTCATACATTTCTTGGAGGTGTCGTCATCTTCCACCCAAAAACATTATTTTCCCATTATAACAACAATTTACTGATCTTCATGTAAATGAAACACTTTCCTTTTTTTTTGTTCATGCTTCCATTTTTGTCATTTTCATTTTGTTTATAATAACAAATAATTTGTATAGTGAATTTATTTCATTTATATCTCTAAACTTTCAAGTTTTCCATATCTGTAAATTGACTATAGAAATGTGTAACAAATGTTAAAAACACAGATTATACAATAAGTTCAGTGAAAGGAAAAAACTATGTACTTTTTTTTTTTTAAATTTATGTATACGCTTTAACTGCTATGGTCCTTAGCAACCCATTCTATATTGGGTGTGAGAGCCCGGTATTTTGCTCAGAGGCTTCTTTATCAGGCTTGAGGTTCTTTTATGTGCCATAAAACTACAATACTGGACCACCAGCGTTACTTCCCTTTTGAAGGAAGCCATGCTAAGGATGTTAACACCCAAAAAACTCCATCGCCCTCTGCCGGTTTTGAACCCGTGACCTTGGGAACTAGAGGCTAGCATGGTAACCACTACACCGGAGGACAACACTATGTACCTGGTATTATATGTCTGTGGGATAGTGGGACAAGAACTAACAAATGTAAATCTTCTAAATGGAGGTAAAAATTTTATTTATGGGTGCTCTTTAACTGCTGTGGTCCTTAGTGTCCCATTCTATATTGGGTGTGAAATACCAGTAATTTTGCTGAGAGGCCTCTTTATCAGGCTTGAGGTTCTTTTACTTCCCGTAAATCTATGACACAAGACTATTGGCCTTACTTCCCTTACAAAGGAACCTATGCTAAGGATTTTTATGCCTGAAAAAAAATCCATCGCCCTCTGTGATGGATGCTAATAATGTGCAGTCAGTATAAACAACTGAAAAGTACGTGGGAGGGGATGTCCATTGTCTGTTGTTGAGAAACAGTGCTGAAAAAAGTAAACCTGTAACCATCTCCTAGCCACTGTGATACCATATAGGGATTAACAGTAAACTTAACTAGAACTTAATATTATTTCAGATACTGTTAGGCACTGGCAAGTTGACCACAGTAGAAATGATCAAGAGCATGATAATGAGGGAAGGCATAAACTGGAAGTTATTGCTCTTAAACATCTCTGTATATGTGAAGTTATTTCCTGAAGCAAGTAACACTATGAAAGGTGAGGACTCATGAATATTATATTACCATAAATTTGTTGACGTTTTTTACTCATCAGCCATACTAAAATCTGAAGTAAATAACAATGGTGATAGAGACTTGTATATCATTTCCAAAAAGTGGTGGAATCTCACACAGTGAAGCTATTAATAAAATGCACTCGATGAAAGTGATATCAACCTGAACACCCTTACTAGCTTCACTCACCTATTTATTTTGCAGAACATGTATCGTGAGCATGAGCTCACATCATCAGCTGCCTGTTGACTGTCGGATGAACTCTCGAGTCGTATTGTTGAAAGCCTGGGGTGTCCTCTGGTGTTCTATGGATGAAACCAAATAGAGGGTTGTCTGCTTCTGGCAAATTGAAGTTCATAAAGCGATTTTCAAACTTCTTTATGTAAATCTTCTCTCATATTTCAAGCTCTTTGGGCTTTTGGGCTGGTTTCCGAAACTGGATATTGGTGTCTACTTCATGGTTAGGCACCCGCTTCAAGGAACACCAGTGTTGCATAAAGTTCAAACAGACCCACAAATCAGCAGTTGCTTTTCACTTCTGGACTCAAAACCATGATCACTGAGCCACCCAGAGCGGCAGGGATAGGGATTGACACTGGCCTGGGAGTTCTGGAGTTTGTGCAAAATGCAGTTCACTGCTGAAACTTCAAGCAACCTGTGCACCACCACTTCAACGATTTTTGCATTAATGCATTTATTGCGCAGTAATGGTCGCTGTGATCCGCAGCTCCCATATGTTGGGTATAATCAAGTACACAGAGAGGCTTTTCTACAACTTTTCATTGGGTACTTTTCTGCATAGGTCATCATGATAGTAATATTTCATGAATCGGTAGACACTTTCAACTTCACTTACTTTTTAATTGCTAGGACTAGTTTCAAGAAGTGGAATCAGGCTTGGGCAATGAGGCAACAAAAGAGTGATGATATAATTTTGCTTTATTTGTCTACCAATTTAAGTTTCATCCTCTTGCATACAGAACCAGTGCATATGCTTCAGCGAAGTTCTCCATTGTTTTACAGCAACATGAAAAAGAAAGCTTAATATTAACTAAATAGTTAACAAAGTGTACTATTTTTATGAGATGTGTAATTTGCAGATTTCCTGTACAGTATTCCATGTATTTTTTTTAATTAAGTAGAAGTTGTTATTTAGTAAGAATTGGCATATTTCTTTTTTAAATTAATACAAAGCTTATTCTTTTTATATATTTTGGTAGATAATGGAATAGTTGAAAAAATTGAAATGAAATTTTGCACAAAGTTTTAAGACAAAATGTTCAATATTTTAAAATCTATCATATTGTAATAAATAATTCTAGTCCAGTGTGTTTAACATTTTATCTTACATAAGTATGAATGTCAGTTTTGTTTCTGAGAGTATATGTTTAGAAAAATATTTCAAGATATTTTAATTGACGTTAAGCTTGAGAAGTATGTACTTTTGCTATTAAGCACAAAAGGTACTTCTTGGTTGTATTCTTTTTTAAAAGGAAATGCATCAGGTGCCCAGTAAAACACACATATTCTGAATCACGAAAAATTAAAAAATGTATTTCCATAAAAAATAGACAATATAATATTTGAGTGTGTTATACTTTATGCTGTCCTTAAAATATGTAATTATATCTACAATGTATGGTGCTTAGCATTAGACATGAACTATTATCAAAAAGGGTTAATCGTGCTTAAAAATATTTAGTTTCATATGTCTGTTCTCATTTGTGTAGTTTTGGTGGATTCACTTCTTGCCAAAGCATTTCAAGAACACAACAAAGGAATCCTGTTGTCAGTTTTCTTATTGGCAAGGCAATGCTGTGCAGAGGTTTGCAACCCAGCTTTCCCCTCCTATAGGATCTGGTTTGGTTCTACATTTGGTTCCAATTCTGTTTGGGCATCCCATCCTCCATCACAAGCAGTGCAAGAGATGCTGATGGAATTACTCACCAGTCTTGTACCACATGAGCCACCTGCATTTCTCAGAGTTCATGTTAATAAGGTAACAGTAAACCATGTTTCTATCAAATTCTGGTTCTGAATTAAGCTTCTCTTGTATGTGGGTTATTTAGTCAATCTGTTAAATGCTTGCTGTAAAAAAAAAGAGTTCACATTTAACTGTGCAATATTTGTAGGAAACATTGAAAATTATGACACTATGCGTGTATGTGTGTGCGTGCATGCACGTGGCACTATGCACTTGCCAGCCAGCTCTGGTAACATCCATTCGGATTGGTCCAACTAGTCAGCCAAAGGTCAGCTTACCGCTGTTCCTCCCCTCACAGTTGCACATTGCCCTCAATTAACTGCAGCACAGGAGAGAGTAAGCCAGCAGTGAGAGGGGAAGGTTGTGTAGTGGAGCAAGTACGAGAGAACACGATAAAATGGGAGTGGACATTCAAACGTACCGATGCAGAATCGGAAGTTTCGGCAGAAAAAAAATAAGAAAAGACAGAAAAGTAAAAATGGAAACTCAGATATGGAGAGTCATCATGATGGTAATCGTGATATTGCTGATAATAGGAGGAGTGGAACAGAACCCAGAACCAGCGGAAATGAACAAGTTAATGGAAGAAATAAGGGAGATGGGAAAGCAACTAGGAAAAAGAATGGATAATAATACAAGAGAGCTGAAAGATGCAATGAAAATACAGAGAGAAGAAATGGAAAACCAGATATCAGAATGTAGAGAAAGAGTAGATGGGATAGAAAAAAGATACGAAATGGATAAAAGAAGAAACAACTGTGTAATATTTGGGGTGAGAGAGGTCAGAAATAGTTTGGAAGACATGACATATGAAGTCATAGAAGATGTGCTGGGGAATACAGATGTACGGCTGGGAAATTGAAGATACATCAACACGAGAGAACCAAGAGACATGCAACAGCTGATCAGGAGGGCAGGAGAAGTGGGAAAAGCAGTTTTGGAGAGATACATCAACAAGAGACAAGGGGAAGGCAGGAAGAAGAGTTGGTATTGGAAGGGGATAGCGAAGGAGCAACATTGGTGAGCGAGATGACCGAGAGGGAGGGGCCAGAAGAAAGATGAGGGGAGACGGCAGGAGTTGTGAGGAGTGATGGAAGGGACACAGTAAGAAGTGAAAGTGTGGGGAGAGGCAAAGCACAGAGTGGGGAAATGATATGGATAGGATCCATGAGTGAGGCAGAAGAAATAATAAAAAAGAAGGGTTTAGAAATTATATCCAAGGAGGATTATATTCAGCTTAGGGATGAAAGAGAAGAAAGGGAAATGGAGCCTAGAACTACAAGATACAGGAAAATTATGGAGAGTTTTAAGTTTCAAGAACAACCAAAGAACAAATAGGGAAAGGGGTGGAAATTAATGTTTTGGAATGTGGAAGGGCTAAGAAATAAGTTAAGTAGTGTTGAAATTAAAGACATTATGTGCTCTATGGATTTTGTAGGAGTAGCAGAGACATGGTTGGGAAAGGAAGAGGTTGCAGAGATAGCAGGTTTTAAGTTTCTAGAGAAAAAAGCAAGGAAAAGGATGCGATAGGGGAAGAACATCAGGAAGAGTAGGTCAGTTTGTAAAGAACGATATGTAAGCAATTATTGATATAGAAAAAATGGAGAATAGAGGTTCCAATGTGTTATGGTCAATAATTAAACAGAATAATGGAGTAAGAATAGGAATAGGGGTGGCATATAACCCTCCAGAAGCATCATATTTTTATGGTAAGCTAGAAGAAGACATAGGTGAAATACGGAAAAAGATGCCAGAGACAGAATTTATTGTGATGGGAGATTTGAATGCAAATAGGGGAGGAGAATGAAAGGTTATTAGGAAAAAGCAGGTAGAAGAGGATAGGGATGTTATAAGGCCAAGGAAAAGCAGGGACGGAGTGAGTAATAGGGAGGGAAAAAAATTACTAGAATTCTGAGGCAAACAACATGTTAATATGTAATGGAAGGAGATGAAGGGAGTTTACATCTGTAAACGCAAAAGGGCAAAGTGTAGTGGACTACATATTATGTAGCGACGGACTGGAGGACGGAATCACTACATTTAAAATAATAAATCAAGTAGTAAGTAGTAGCCATTTTCCATTAATGATGGAAATAAATGTCTTGGAGCCAAAGGTAAAGAATAAGGAAATAGCTCAAATAAAAACAATAAAAGTATATAAATGGAGGGAGGAACTAAAAGAGTACTTTTTAAAAGAATTAAATTCAAAGGTAAGTCAGATTGAGTAGTGTGGAATAAAAATGGCTATGAATGAGGGAAAACCAGAAAAAGTATTAGAGCTACTGAAATTATTACTAACAAGAGCAGGAGCAGGAATGGAAAGAAGACAGGGTAAAGGCTAGGAAATTAAGGGGTGGTTTGATGAGTGCAGAGCAAGAAAAAGGGAGGTATTTAAAGAGCTTAGGTGGAGGAGATCAGAGAAGGAAACAATAGACAAAACCTGATGTAACTTAAGGGAGGGTATAAAGGTTTCCTTGAGGCTAAGAAGAAAGAATGGCAGGGAAATATAGAAAGTAAACTAAAGGCAGCAATAGATGGAAAGGATAGTAAAAAAAATATGGGAAATAGTGAGGATGATGAACAAGAAAAGAGGGGAGAAAAATGAAATTACACTGAGTGAATGGATAGGATATTTTAGAAGGCTAATTGGAGAAGGAAAGAGTGTAAAGTTAGATCCAAAAGAGGTAGGACAAGGAGGAATATTTAACGAAAAATTAGATGGTAAAATCACAAGAGCTGGAAGTTTACCAGCAAATAAGGAACATAAAAAAAGGCAAGGCAGTAGGAATAGATGGAATACCAGGGAAATTTTGTAAAATGTATGGAGAAATGCAAAATGGTTTAAAAGTGATGACAAAATTATTAAATAAAATTAAAGAAAAGATTGACGTGCCAAAATATTGGAAAATAAGTATGGTGGTACCAATCTACAAAGGGAAGGGAGGAGCAAATAGGCCAGAGAATTATAGGGGAATAAGTTAATCATCAATATTAGGGAAAATATACACAGGTATATTGGCCGACAGATTAAGAAAAAGGGTGGAAGAGGAAGGAAAACTGTTATAATATCGAGCAGGATTTAGAAAATGTAAACAAACAATAGATGATGTATTTATAATAAAGACTATAATAGATAAGTATCTGAGCAGGAAAAGGATATACATGCTTTTTGCAGATTTTGAAAAGCATTTGATAAAATAAGTAGAGAAGCATTAGCTTATAAATTAAGAAAGAAAGGGATAAGCGAAGGAAGATTTATAAAGATATAAAATTATGTATAAGATGTGGAAATAATGGAATTACAGAAATGACTGAGCAAAAAATAGGATTAAGACAAGGGTGCAAACTGAGCCCCATATTATTTAGTATATTCATAGATGATCTATTAGAAAGAGTGAAAGAAAAAAATGTGCACCATCCCATAATAGCAAATAGAGAGATACCAGGTTTACTATATGCGGATGATCTTATGGTATAAGGGGCTATAACAGTAATTGGGCTACAGAAAGTAATCGAACAGAATACAAGAATTCTGCGAAGAATGGGGAATTAAAGTAAATATAAGTAAATCAAAAGTTATGGTATTTAAAAGAGGAAAAACATTAAAAAGAGAAGAGAAAAATGCCAGATGGGGGGTTTAAAGTTAAAAGTTGTCAAGGTGTTTGATTATTTGGGGGTGAGGATGAGCAGTAATGGTGAATGGCCAGTGCATAGCAGGAAGGTTATGGCTAAAAGAAAGGCGGCAATGACGGGAGTAAGGATGTGCAAATACAAATTAGAAATGCCGACCAAATGGATAGAAAGAATGTATGACGCATTGGCAGAAGCAAGAATGCTATATGCAGTTGAAATTTGGGGGGGGGGATCTGAATTAAGCAGAAAAATAGACCAGAACTACAGAATGTTCTGTAAAGGGCTATTGGGGTTACTAAGATCAGCACCACAGGAAGTAGCGTTAGTGGAATTAGTAAGAACAAGAAGAAAGGGAGTAATACTGGAAAGGATATTGAAATTTTGGTTTAGATGCCTGATAAAAGGTGAAGGGGAAATTTTAAGGATATGTATGAACTACAAAAAAAAATACGAAAAATAAAAATAGCTGGTAATTGGGGTAAAAAAAATTATGAAGGAGATAGGAATGGGAGATATTTGGAGAGCAGGAGAAATAAATAGCAATGGCTTCTGGTTAACAGTAAGAAACAGAGTGGAGGACATAGAAAGACAAGAGATTTGGGAAAGCTTAGAGAATAAAATATCACTAGGGTTCTATAGGTTAGTAAAAAGGAAATGGGGAAGAGAAGGGTATGTGGATTATTGTAATACTATTTATATTTTGAGCCTAATAATTAAAACAAAGTAATTTCTGATTGAAAACTGCTTTATTATTTATTCAAAATATTCTCCTTTATGATCAATACACTTTTGCATCCGTTTGAACCATTTGTCAAAGCATTTATTCCAGTCTTCTTGAGACACCTCCAAAACATGGTTTTTGAAGGCATCAATGGCTTCTTCTGCCAACGAAAATCATTGTCCATGCAATTTATTCTTGATGTTTGGGAACAAAAAGAAGTCATTGTGTGCCAAATCAGGACTGTATGGAGGATGACCCATCAATTCGATTTTTTGAGCCTTCAAATACTCTGTTGTTAGACGAGATGTGTGTGCGCTCGCATTGTCTTGATGAACGATCCTACGGTTCTTGTTGGTTTTCCTTACTTCACTGAAGACTTTCAGCAAACAAATGGTTGTGTACCATTCGGCATTGACTGTTTTACGTTTTTCTAAAGGCACTGTTGCCACAGGCCAGTTTTGCTGAAAAAGCAGGCAACCATTTGCTTCGAGTGTGAACAACTTTTGTTGGATTTGCTTCATTTTGAAACACCCATACAGTTGACTGATGTTTACATTCCGGCTCATACGCATAGATCCATGATTTGTCACCTGTTACAATCTTATATATGTCTTTTGTGGCACCGCCATTGTATTTCTTGAGCATTTTTGTACACCAATCGACACGAGCATCTTTTTGAGATTGCGTCAAATTATGTGGGATCCAATGAGAGCAAACCTTTTTCACGGCTAAATAATCATGCAGTATTTTATATATGCTGGTGGAAGTAATGCCTAGGGTTGCCTTAATCTGACAATATGATGTTGCATGACGATCTTTCATTATTAGTTTTTGCACAGCATCATTGTTTTCTGACACAACAACTGATTTTGGACGATCTTCACGAACTTCATCATTGAGCGAATGGCGGCCACGATTAAATTCGTTATACCAGCGTTTCACAGTGGCAAAGGATGGAGCTTCGTCACCAAATGTGGAAGTTAGTTGATCGATGCACTCTTGTCTTGATAATCCACGTCAAAAGTCGTAATAAATCATTGCACAAACATTCTCATGAGCTAATTCCATGTTTTTGTTGATAAACAATTTTCAAGTTAGTGTAAACAAAACAAATGACGCTCTATTGACAAAATGAAGTAGATTATGATCAAAAATGTCAAACTTTCCATTGGAAACGTCAGATGGCACCTACAACATTCAGGGTTGCCAAGGCTCAAAATATAAATAGTGTCCCTCTAGAGCCGAAAAAGAAGCGTTTGCATGGATGAGAACAGGGTCAATGTACCTGAGAGGGCTAAGAGGTAGAAAAAGCAGAATTTGTGAACTATGTGGAGATAGTAAAAGCAGAGAGCATTGTATGACAGAAAGAATTAGCAGAATGGAGACAAAAAGTATGGGAGGAAAAATAGTAGCAATTAAAATGTTGACAAGAAAAGAAGAAAAGAAAAAAATAATATGGGGGAGTTCTTAAAGAAAGTAAAGGAGAAATGGATTAGAAAAGTAAGAAAGGTAGAAGGGCAAACTGAGGAGGGAGAGGATGGATCATAGGTGATTAAGGGTAGCAAGGGCTGCTCAGCTGAGCCATAAGGCCAGGGTGCCAGGCAAAATGAGCAGTACAGGTAGAACATAGCTGGCAAGAAAATTTGTACATAGGTTAAGTTAGTTAACAAGTGGAATATTGTAAAAAATATTGCGTATAAAAGATGTACAAGTAAAGTTTATTCATTCATTCAACTGCAGCACAACCAGGTAGCCAGACCAGCCTGCATGTGTGTTATCAACAGCAGGCTGGTAAGTGTGGAGCATTAAACTGTAATGCATATTACACCTTTTCATTGGTTAATTTTTTGCAGATATAACTTGAAAACTATTAGCCTTAGAACATATTACCAAAAAGTTTTTGTTTCCAATTTGTCCATGGAATAGGATCCTGGAGATTTGGTATGTGAATTGCAGACATCTGTATATTTAAGATACTCGAGTGAAGGAAAAGAAGTCTGATGTTGCATTCACTTTACTTTTTTGACTCACTCTTCTACTTTTCATACAAAAATTGTTGCTTCTATTACTTCTTAATCAAGATTCATTAAATATTTACATATTTTGCTGTAGGTATAAGAAAGTTACAGTAGGTTAAAGCACTAGTCAGATTTTTAAAAGTGGATTGCTATGTGATGGCTTTGAAATTCTATCGAATAGCGACTTATAATTTAAAAACAGTGTAAGTTTTTGAAGGTTCAAACTAATAATAAAGAATATCTTAGATATGGTTAATGCTGCAAAAAAGTTCATATGACATAAATTGTGTGCTTTAACAAGATCTAAATTTTTTTTTATGAGCAGTTGTCAACTGTTTCTTATGGACACCACTTTTTTTAAGAGGTGGTAGTTGAATCATTGTTACCCAACCTCCAGTATGTCTGGAGGACCACACCTGCAGTAGGTTGATGAGTCCTTCGGATTTAGCTGGGAGGTCATTACATTGATCATCAACTTTTCCTCCTTGGCCAGTGGAGGATGACTGTGTGCTGCTGCAGGTCAGCACATGAATAGAAGATAAGAAGAGGAAATGAGTGAGCCAAAAAACTACAAACCGGCTGCGCTGTGTTTTTCCTATCCGCATCCTTGGCGCTCGTTGCCATCTGCCGCTATCATAGAAAGGCGCGGATGAAACCATACAACATTTTAAAACTACTTTTAAAGTCTTTACTTACCAACTTTGTGAAAGGAAAGTATCCATCACTCGCCGTAGTTGACGTTGAGAAATACTGGCCACGAATCTCTACTAATAATTCTGTCCTCAAACACACTTTCATAAAGTTGTTAAATAAAGTCTTTAAAAGCAGTTTTAAAAATGTTGTATGGTTTAATTTCGCCTTTCTATGATAGCGGCAGATGGCAAGGACGCGGAGAGGAAAAACACAGCGCAGCCAGTTCGTAGTTTTTTGGCTCACTCTGTACCATAAGGGAAAAACAGGGAGACTGGATAGGGAAGTGAAAAGAGAGAATCTGGTAAGGAAGAGGAGGAATATCAGATTCAGCTATTAAACTCATCAGGGTGACCAATTCCGTTTGAAGAGGAGCCCCTCCCTTTAGTTCAACAGGCATGATCATGCATACTAACAGCTGCACCACAGGAAGATGAGGGACAGGACCTTAGGTAATTGTTCAGATTGGTTCCTTTAAGCCTCTATTATAGAGAATTAAAGGCTCTCATCTCTGTTAGATAATAGTTACCAAACTAAAAAAAAAAGGTATAGTCTTACAGCAGACTTCCGCACACTGCATTGTTTTTGGAAATGAAATGACAGATATTTTAGCAAAGAAAGGAGCTAAAATCAACTTCATGATAAAATAAAACTTTTCGTATGAATCGATTAAACAAATAATAAAAAGAATATCAATTTCTTTCTATAACCAACAATAGCACTTCAAAATGAACATTCAAAATGGAAGAAAATTTAAATGATCCATCAGTAGTTCTGATTTACCAAGAAAATCTTCTATTGCGGCATTCTGACTTATCACAGAACATGATTGTTTGAATAAACATCTTTAAAAAATTCTAATAAGATCTCCAAATTGTTTATTGTGCTCCAAGAAAGAAGAAATGGACAATGAACATCTAAAAACTTGTGACTCTCTTGTGGCTTTTAAAAATCTAACTTCAAAATATTGGGAAGCAAGAAGGTGAATGATTTCATTAACTCCTGAGCATTAGATAGACGCACATGCACACACACATTTTTTTTGTGTAATACGATTTTGTCAATTTCTTACAGTTTACCAATTATACAAAAGTCATTCATAGTGAAGAGGACTTCTTAGGCTATTCACATAAAATTCAAGATAAACATTTTATTTGTTATACAAATGTATTAACGTATGGTATTTTAATAAGATTTTGAGAAAATAAAAAATAACAAAAAATATTCCATGTAAAGGATAGCTTAGGATGGGGAATTTTCTTGAAAATCTTCATGTCACATCCTTGGAAGGTGCTGGTATGTAACCAATATTTTGTTTTTGAGTTATGGCATTCACAGACAAGGACACATACATTTTTAAACATGCATTTTTGTATTTGAGGAACCTCAAAACGTGTATTTCCAGTGAAATTTTAATATATTTTGGGTGGAGTGTATTATTTTCTCTACTTACTACAGGTAAGTAATAAAGCAGTAAATCACATTTCTTTGTATACTATTTGTAGAAAAAAATTTCATGTGTATGTGTGGTTTTGGAAAGGTACAATCTGACTAGCAGTATAGAAATAAAGGACCGAGCTTGGTTGACAACCCAGCTCTTGCTCTTGGGCCCCAGGGAACAACTCCATGGGGATTTTCCATTACAACAGCATCTGTCTTACATTGCTGACCTGCTTATGCAGGGATGAAAGTGGATATGCCACTTATGTGCGCCAACCTATACTGGGAAGACTACAGAACAACCTTGGTGGGGGCAACAGGTCTAGCCACCTTCTACCAGCTTTCCAGGTTGGTGCCAGAGGACATTAGGGTATGTCTCATCCTGCCAAGGCATTGCCCAGACGTACCCAATCTCCCACGGGTTTCGGGAACCAATGCTCCGCCGAGTCCAACCCAATCCAAACAACTCCATTCCAGCAGGGCTAAGATGTTTGACTGACATACTTCTAGTAACGTCAGAAGTAGCATGAGTGGTAAGGGTCTGCAGTGCCTACACCTCGGCAGGGGTCAACCCCCCTCCCCCTTAGGGCAATATGGAAAGCTGAAGATCCATATTTCAAATCCCGGTTAAGTCATTGAATTTTTCAGTCTGACTCTACCTTTCCCATTATACAGTTATTGATTACCAATCAATATCAGGGCACGATATTTAAAATGTAATGGAAAGCAGAGTTCCTCAAATTGATAAAATGTATTTAATATTTTCAACAGCCACCATCCTTGCAAGGTAATCCATCACTGCTGACTGATTACAATGCTCTGGCCAAGACACGACTCCGAGATTTAAATGAAGCTATTGGATTTGGGTTATTTGGTCCAGAAATGGTAAATATTAGAGCCAGTCATATATTATATTTTCTACATATAAAAATTTGAAAGGGAAAAATAAACTTAAAAATAATATCTTTAAGTTCTAATTCACTTTAATTAATCCTTTGAATCAATTTCTGTACATGGTACATTAATATACAATACACCAATAAGTGTAATATTTTACAATCTAATGCTGTATTTATATAAAATGTATTTACTTTTAATAGATATAAATTCTGTTGAATAAATAAATACCTGATAGTGAAGTTAATGTATACATTTTATAGTTTATACATATGAGTATTCATTAAATTTTAAGTATTCATCAGCTGCGTAAAACTAATGTTCCTGCAAAAAGTTTTTTCCCAGGATTTAAATGCACTAGTTTTTTATATTTTTAATGGAATTAGGAAGAGAAGTATATATTTTTATATTATATGCACACTATTAAATCACCACCACCACCTCCATCTCCATCTCCTTTGGATTAGGCAACCAGGGCTGTTCTGAGTCTCAATCCCAACACTTCTCACATCTCTCTTTCCCATTGGCCTATATTGAAATATCAACTATGGTATTCTTTGATCATGTATTCTAAAAAGTTGTCCTTTCCATTTTTGTTTATGCTGCTTTATTTCCTTGACTATGTTTGAAACTCCCAACTCTTCCATTATGATTTGATTGGGAATGCGATCTCTAAGAGTGACTCCCATTAAGGGCCTCAAGAATTAAATGTGTTAAGCTTCAAGTTATTTCTCATCCTGTCTTTAAAATCCAAGCTTTGGAACCAAGAATTATCAGTGATTTCATTGTACACTTCTGACATAGCTTTTCCAAATTTTATTCTTATCAATCCATTTACTTTGGTGTACCTATTTAATTATGTATCAATATCATTATTATTAAAGACAGAAATAACATTACCTAAATAAGTATATGTTCCAACCTGTTCAACTGTATTTAATTCCTGTGGTATTGAATTTCTTCCAATATTGCATTACTTTGTTTATCAGCAGGTAAAATAACAAAGAAGATAGCCCACATCTTTGCATCTTACCCCTCTTGTCATTTTAATTTTATCTGACATTTTACCATTTGTTTTAATACTGTAGTATTGTCAGATAATGCTGTAATACCTTCCACAAGTATTATAACATTTTCAAAATTCTATAGCTCTGATCTGTCCTCCTTGTCATAAGCTTGTTTAAAAATCAGTGAATAAAATGTATGTTGTAAGATTAAATTTTTTCCTTTTATGAATGATCTGTCAAAGCAAAACCA
The DNA here is from genome assembly GCA_030765065.1 of Deroplatys truncata. NCBI lineage: Eukaryota > Metazoa > Arthropoda > Insecta > Mantodea > Mantidae > Deroplatys > Deroplatys truncata. The sequence goes on from CM060983.1 coordinate 43,772,269, forward strand.
CACACAGTCAGAGCAGCTTGTTTCTTTACGGAATCCACACTGCTCTTCAATTAAAAAGCCTTCTATAGCTTTCATTAGTCTATTTTTTTAAAATGTTTGCATACAACTTAGCCAGACTGCACATTAAGAGTTATGCCGATGTAGTTTCCACATGTTTCTTTTAATCCTTTTTTGTGAATGTTGATCACAATACCCTTAATTTTTCAAGATACTTTCCTTTTTACCATACAAATTGAATAGCTATATCACTCAAGTTTTAATGAACTGCCTCCATACTTTATTAACTTGTTATGCATGCCATATACCCAGAATGTTTCAGGCTTTTAATCAGTATAGTAATAAATGTTAAAGTGGTTTCACTTTAAGTTCAAAGAATTGTAAACAAAGCCACACGACAAAGGAGCAGTGCATTGGCTAGTGGCAACTACAACTTTTCCTGCTTGGCATGTCATCTGTTACTCCAAAAAAACAGTTCGGTTCAGATCATAATTTCAGATTAACATTTTGTGGTATTCTTTGCAGAGAAATTTAAAAAATCCCATTATTGTAACAGTTCAATTTATGAAACAAAATGTGCTCGTTCTGGTTTCTAGATAAGTCATCAGTATACTCATTGCCACGTGGTACATGTGTTGAGAAAATATTACTTTCAAGAGGGTCATGACTGAGAATCCTCCTTTACTACGGAGAAACATAAATGTGGAAAGTGGAGAGAAGACAATTCTATTAAATGTTTTTAAGAATCTCTGTAATGTAGCCACCTTTAATCGACAATGAATATGGTTAGTTGTGTTAAGCAATAATTGAACTTCATTGTTAGTGATGCAGAATAATTGTTGCTCGGATTGTTTGCTTCACATTTGTTTTCTGTTGTATTTTCTAACCTATAATGCTCATCATTTTCTTAACTTGACAACTCGTAAAAATTTAAAGCAAAAATGGTATATTGATATTAGTCATTAAGTGAAGGATTTCTAAAACCTAAACTTAAGAGCAGTTAGTCCAATATCTGTAATCAATCACAGGTGAGTAGCAGATAGGTAAAGCTGCCAAATTATTCAGGTACCACCTTTATTTGTCTACTCTTAGTATTACTGCTAGAAGTTTAGGATGCAAGGCAAAATATAGCAATAAGGCACAACATGTTCAAAATCTAATGATGCACAAGTTGTAGAAGTGCCATATTTGCATGCTGTCTGGAGCAATTTCCTTTTGCGGGTTCTTAGTTCCTGTCATCCATCTATGTGGTGTTGCCATATGCTTGTTGGAATGATACATTAGGGTTTTAAACCCACAACTTATTAATAACTTAATTACTAAATACAAAAAGAAACATATTCTACATGTTTCTTGTACCAGTACCCTTACAGAGCCCTAATAAAAAAGACCTAGTGTACAAGAAATTCACATACCATCCTGTTATGTTCAAATAGTGTGAAAAATTATTCAGAAAATATAGCGTTCAGCTTGCACCTCAGAATATTTATAACTTTATGTTGAATACACCTTTGTCTAATACAATGGATAATATAAAAAAATCAGGTATATATACCAGATTCCATGTCAAGATTGCCCGGGTTCATACATTGGTAGAACAAAGAGAAGTTTAAAAACATGTTTGGGTGAACATCAAAGAAATATTAAATTAAAACAAATAGATAAATCTACAGTTACCAACCACTTCTGGTCTTATATCCATGAGATAGGACGTGACATAAAGCTATTAAAAACCACACAGGTCCTTCGCATCTGGAAATTTGGGGAAAGATCTTCATCCCTACATCATCAAGAATATTCTGAATTTTGAAAATCTACCAGCAGATTCCTTGATGCGGTTCATCCAATCAGCTTACAGGATAGAAGAGAGAAGACAAGTGAGTCTTCACCTTAGATGGCAATAATTTCAGCACAACCAGATTATAACTTTCCCCAACAGAGGACAGCAAAATCACCTGTTGATTCAATTTTTGGGGGTCAGGGGAAGAGAGCTGAAATTACTCATTCTTCAGCTGAGGATGGAAGGGGTCTTCTTCCGAAAGCGCTTCCTAGTAAAAACCTAAATGCAGATGTGATGCGAGTTAAAAACGAACTGACTCACCGTATTACGTAACATTAAGGTTTGTTTATTTCTACTTTGAACTTAAAGTGAAACAGGTATAGGATTAATAAATTGTTTATTACTGTAGATATTTTGGGAAATAATCCTAAAAATCTTTACCTTTTAGGAGATTTTGCGTATAAACTGTTCCTAATTTTGTAGCAGTTTCAACCAAAGTTGAAGTGTATCAACAAAATATGCTCTTCTAAGCTTCAACAAGCATTGCTTAATAAACATACTCTGGACAGAACTCTGCTAGAAAGCTTCAGGCATTTATGACATTGAATGTAATGATTGTGTGAAAATGTACACAGGGAAAACAAAGAAGAGCATGGACACAAGGTTTGAAGAGCACATGAGAAATATAAAATATAAATAACTAATAAATTGGCAGTTGCAGAGAGTTTTTGGTCTGCAGATCATCAGTTGAGGTAAAAACCTAAGCTTTTAAAGCTCTTTGAAAACCGGTTGAATTCTCTATTTGGGGAAAAAATTATTTATACATAAAAATGAACATAGTTTGTTAAATTTTAATGTACCATATGAAAACCATCTCATCACATAGTATGTCCAACCAGGAAATGCCATCTACAAGCCGCAGGATGAAGTTGATTATTAGTTTACGTAATTTATTAAGCTTCATGCATTGGAAGCCAACTTGAAGTATTGTTCTTGGAGTTACTTTGTTTAAGAAGTTTGCAACTCGCTTTGGCCGTCGGTTTGAAGTTGTTGATTACATAATAGTTACTGTTGTTACGCAATATGCTGCTACATATGAGAAGCTTATTTAAAGATGTGTTTTTGTTGTTACACTCCAAGTTTTACACTATAACATTTAACTTTGTTATTAAAACTGCTTCTATATATTATTTATGTTTGAATTTGCCTCCTGCGTCAGTAATGTTTATAGAGTCATGTATCTCTTAGGCAGGGTGTGGTACGACAATAATTGTAGACATACACAGAATTTAAGTTTTTAAATTCACTTCTTTTATTAATCCTTGCACATTTTAATAAAGCACTACACTTTTTAAGAGCTGTGAGATTCTTTAATACTTTCACTTAGCTAACGCGTAGACATATTTTATGATTCACACGTAATATTTCTGTAGAGAACACATCTTCCATCTGGTCACTACCAAAGTTTGCCAGCAACTGAACATTATTTCAACCGTTAAACCCGTAAGCTTCGGTATTTCAAGTCTCTGATTGGCTAATTCTAGTCCAATAGAATATCTGCATTTTACTTAAAGCTTTTCTGTGCTGTTGATTGGCTAATTTTAATCTGTTACTGAATTTACAGTATAGTTGCTTTAATTATGATTAGTAACTTTCAAACTCTCAAACTCATTATTGCTACAAGGTTAACTCATTATTACCTCATTGTTAGCAACTTAAAACTTATTATTCTCACAGCCCTTGCATTATTAAAGTATGTAATGTATTCACATAACATTATTAAACATGTTTAAAATAATAATAAGCATATGCAATGACTGTTACATACATTTAAAAATAATTATTACATACATATTGTTTCAAGGTGGGCTGTTATTGAATTTACTTATAAAAATACAATTGAAATTATTCAGGTATTAAAATACTGCCTCAAAGAGGAAGTGTGGGAATTAGTCTAGCCTAATGATGGAGACAATAGTCTCCAAAACATGTTCCAGTGAGTTTTAATAAAGAATTGAAGTCATTAAAAATTCATTTTGAATATTTAATATGTTAAAAAAAAATTTGTTTTCCCAAAAGAGAAGAAATCAAATTCATTACAGCATTTCAACAGAATTGTGCAATCAGTCAGTGGGTTATTGCTTTTTAACCCTGGAGGCTGTTAAGTATACACATATTGACAAAGGAAATTAGTCAGAACTCAAAGGAGAATGCTATTAGCTCAAAACCATATGACAGAGAAGCACTGAATGTCTGGTGATACTTTAATAACATTACTTATGTGTGAATGTCTTAGACTGTTTCTCCAAAGTAATTGACCATTTGTGCTATGTATTATAAGAGAATGTAAGATTGTATAAAAAATGTAGGTACTTTTTTTCATTTCAGAGCACTGAGCAAGATATAGAGCATGTGCTAAGTTTATTTGAAAAAAGTGGGGGAGAAGTTCCTCAGGCTCTGCTAGATGCAACAATTTTTCGTCACCACCATTATGAACAAGAATTTTTACCTAAGCTTTTAGACCCTCGTCCTACGTTTGCAGAATCTTACTTGGGTTTAAGAGACAAACTCGTCAAAAAGCTCCATTCCATGGGAAAAATCTCCGCCGCAGCTATGTCCAAATATCAACAAGCTTGTGCTCTGCAAAAGTCTAAAGCTGAAGTTGGTAAGTCTGTCAACAAAATGAATGCCAAAAGTGTGGATTGCAATAATACATTCATTTACTAATAAAGTAACACAGTAAAGCATTTAAATAAAGAATAGTGAGTTGACTTATGGCTTATTAGTGGGTATACAAATTATTCTTATGAAAGTTTATTTTCCTATTTAAACTTTCCAGAGATAGCTGCATTACCATTTTGTTATAGATGCAAAGGGAATAGCGATAGTCAACTGTTTTAGAACTGGACACTGTATGCTAGTCTTAAATTTCTACTCTCTTTCCATTACATCTTGAGAAACAATTGAAAATTGACAGGAGTGTAAACGAATGGCTAATATTGAACAATTCAAACCATTAATAACGGATATCTCGGAAATGCCATAAAAAAGTTATTTGAAATGAATTGTGTGTTTTAAAGATATCTAAGTTTTTTGTGTAGTATGTTTTTGTCTATGGCTTAACGTTTCAAGATTATACAAAATTCCTTCCGAATGAAAAGGATTTCACAGGCAAATTGCAGAAAATTCAATATATTCATTTTATTTGTTATGTTTAATGTTATCTTTAATATATGGTATTTTAATCAAAATAACTACAGCCATCTTTTAGAAAAACAAAATTTTCGAAAAATGTTCCATGTAAAGGATAGTTAAAGGTGGGAGATTTTCATGAAAAATCTGTGTCGCATCCTTGCAAAATACTGAATTTAAATATCAAGTTTGGTATTTATCTGATTTTGTTGTTGAGTTATGCTGTTCTCTCTCTCTCTCTCTCACACACACACACACGCGCATCTTTTTTGTAGGGTTCAGGGTGCCTCAAAACATGTATTTCAGGTAAAATCTGAGTATTGAATTTTTGGGTGGAATGCAATACCTTCTCTGCCTACTATGTACATGGTAAAGAACACGTTTCATGGACCATTGTCCACAAATGTTTGTAGGTAACTGAAGCATTGTGATATGACTATGACCAGGGAATGGAAGGGACACCTTCCACCTTGACCCAACGTGGATCTTTACTGCTCACCACCCCCAGGAGGAATGGATGAGGTGAAGGAAGTGGGAGGCTATAGGCAGGCAGACAGGCCAGCCAGCAGAGACATGTAAAGGTCCCTAACAGTTCCAAGCTTGATGATCCCATCATACAGACGGGCAGCCGAGAGAAGGTTTCCCTCTGGCGGAACTGGGGAGAAATCAACCCACCTGAGGCAGTTGCAGAGAGGGCTGCCATCTGGCAGGGCAGAGAACTTTCCAACAAGCAAGCATTTGTGACATCTTTCCAACCACACTGCACAGCTTCTAAGCCTACCTAAAACATGAAAGGGGAAGTGAAATGATAGGAAATGAGGGAAAGGAAATTCGTGGTAGAAGAAAACCCACCCCACATTTGCTTTGCCAACCAGGGAAAACTATGAAAAACCCATGGTCAAATTGGCTGGCCCTAGGAATCGAACCCAGGACTTTCTGAATGTGAGCCTCACACGTTACCATGAAGCCATCTCACTTCATAAGTAAAGTATTATGTCAACTCACCATTCTCAAATGCATTTATTGTATGGTTAAACATCATTGGTCCTTTAAATGCATCCTTTGAGTAATAGGTAAAATATCAACCTGTAAATGAATTCAGAGAAAGTTCAGTGTATTTATGTATGTATGTATTTATTTCCATAATGCTATACAAAAATCTTACAATTTTTAATACATTACATTGAGTTGCTTATTTTTACTTTCTCTACTACATATAATAAGTAGGGGAAGTATTGTATTCCACCCAAAAATTCGATACCGAGATTTCACCAGAAATATATGTTTTGAGACCCCCTGAATCCAAAAAAAGCATTTTTGGAAACATGCCCATGTGTGTGTGCGTGCATGTGAGAGAACACCATAACTCAGAAACAAACAGTCAGATAAACACCAAACTTGGTATTTACGTTCAGTATCTTCCAGAGATGCAACACGAAAGGTTTTCAAGAAAATCCCCCCACCCCAGATTACCCTTTACATGGAACATTTTTCGAAAATTTTAATTTTCTCAAAAATGGCTCTAACGATTTTGATTAAAATATCATATGTTTAAGATTTTTTTTGGCAAATAAAATGTATATCTTGAATTTTCTGGGAATGTCTCCAACAGTATTCTTCATTGTGAACGACTTTTGCATAACTGGTAAACCATAAGAGATAGACAAAATTTTACTACACAAAAAATGTAGATCACGTTAAAATACACAATTTATGTCATATACATTTTTTTTGTTGAGCGAACCATTTTCGAGATATTGCTTCTCAAATGGGAATCTGTTATTCATTTTTTTGTCTTGGATATGCAAAGAGTATTAATCTGTGGCAAAGAGAATGGTGCTGCACATAGCAACCAGCTATTAAGAGATATGTCTGTGCTTATATTGCCCTTGCAAATACAAAACAAGGGGAACATAGTACGCCTTAAGCGACAGTCAAATATGTTTAGAACTGGTCACTATGTGTAAAATGTAATTCTCTTTGCATGTTGAAAGATCGTTTCTACAAATGTTTATCTCGATTAATATGAAATAGATGGAGAATAAGAGTTTGTAAAAATAGTTTGTACAAGAGTAGAGAGAGTCATGTGAGTGTAACACATCAGATTTTTTTCTTTCTTTCTTTCTTTCTTTCTTTCTTTCTTTCCTTCCTTCCTTTCTTTCTTCCTTTCATTTTAACACCGTGGTTATTTATGCATGGTGGGTCATAACAAATTCATATTGCTTTATTTTTCTAAACCATTTCTCTCTTACTCTCCCCATATATTCTCCTATCCTTTTTATATCCCTCTCCTTTTGTATTTTCATTATCCTAACTTTTAATACTTCTTTGTTAACATTCTCCCATTCTTTAGGTAAAAACTGATCTCTTAGTTTAATTTGGAATTTCCAAGGTAAAGCAATGCTCCAATGGAATTTGAAAAATGTTTTAACATGTAGACATATACTTCACTTATGTTGACCTGATGGTATATTTCTAGTCCCAACTTTCACTTGTTTGGCTTGTTACACCATAAAATCATAAATGTTAAAATGAAGTAATAAGCAGAGTGAAGCATTACTTCATTTTAACATTCATGATTCCAGTAGAATTGTTTAAAGAAAAATAGCAGGTATACTAGCCATCTGAAAGTAAAACCTGACTTTAAATGATACACTACTTGGAAAGGCTTCCCATTACTGGCCCAGGATGTGGCACGGAGCACCAAACTGACCATCATTTTGAGAGGCAACAAATGTCTAAAAGAGCATGGTTTGAAGTCAGTGGAACATTCAGATTGTTTTTGAATCCTAATGGTTACACAATCTATTAACCATTGTGCATCAGTGCAAGGTGAATGGATTATTTATGCCTGATAGTTCTTTGTGCATAATGACATCACTACATTAGACATAGGAAGGGGGGAAAAAAAAAATCTGATGTGTTGCATTCATGTGACTTTTCTAACTTTTCTATTCTACAACTTTCTTGCAAAAGCATATTCTTCTTTCTACTTCCTTTAATCAATATAAACTTTCATTACATTTATATTTTTTTACCACTTGAAAAAAAAGCTATATGTATTTGAAAATTCAAACCAGTAACAAAGAACATCTCTTTACACCTAAAACAATTGTGTGTAACATAAATTGTGTTCTTAATGAGATCTAAATTTTTTATAAGTAATAAAGATGTAGAAGCGGTTGATAGTGAAGTATTTCAAATAAAAATGAACGAGGAGTAGGAAAAGTCATTTACACTCTTCACTTCACTCTTCGCGCTCCTACTTAAGTGAAGAGTGTAAATGAGTTTTCCTACTCCTCGTTCATTTTCATCTAAATTTTTTGTATAGTAAGATTTTATCTATCTCTCACAATTTACCAGTCATACAAAAGTCATTCAGATTAAAGAGGACTTCACAGAATTTTCCCAGAAAATTCAGCTATACATTTTATTTGTCATGCAAATATCTTAAATCGATGGTATTTTAATCAAAATTGTTGGAGCTAGCTTTGAGAAAATTACAAATAACAAATCTTTTTCCATGTAAATGGTAGTTATGGGTGTTGGTATTTTCTTGAAAATCTTTGTGTCACATCCTTAGAATGTGATTTAATGAACTTAAATGCCAAGTTTGGTATTTAATCAACTTTTTGTTTACATGCACACAGACACACACACTCGGACCTTTTTCTAAAAAAGCTTTTTTTTTTTTTACATTTATTGAGGAAGCCTCAAAACATACATTTCTGAGAAATCTCAGTATCAAATTTGTGGGTAGAATACAATACTTCCTCTATTTACTAAAGAGTAACAGAGAAAGTAATACTGTAACCATTATTTTGAGACAGTTTGGAGAATGCAACTATTCCCAAAAATACCTTTGTCCAGTTATACAGCTCCAAAGCAGCACTCTTCCAACTTTGCATTAATGCAAAATATTTTAAATACTGCTTTTGTGCATGTAATAATCAGTATCTGATGGAAAAAATGTAGTTTTCATTATAAATGACTTATTCCATTGTTTTCCCATGCAGAGTCTGTAATTTCCATAAAAATTTGTATGATAAGCAGCAATTTTTTTCAATTTCTAGAAATTGTTTCTGAAGATGTTTTTATGGAAGAAATGGATCCTGTAGAAGCACTGAACATACGTCTCTCAGAGCTTGGAACTGCTATCAGGTTAGATGGATTAATTCTGAAAAACAGTTTGAGCAAGTTCCAAGAATTGAAAGCAACATTGGGTAAAGCAGCTTTAAAAGATGAAAGCAGCAAACCAGTTGCCATTGAGGAATTGAACAGCACTACTACTGAAGATATGCAAGTAAGCCAAACTGTATTCTAAAATTCCATTCATATTTAATGTTATGGTCCAGTAATGTCCCAAAGAAATCATGTGTTTCATTTTGGCATACTGCAAGTTTGAGTTGGAACCTCATGAAAACCGTTTGTTTCAGGGAAAATTTGTTTTAAAATGTCTAAGATTTCAATTATATAGCCAGTGTTTTTACTTTCTCTACCACATACATAGAAAAGGTATTGCATTCCACCAAATATTCGCTAGCAAGATTTCACCAGAAATACATGTTTTGAAGATCCTGAATCCAAAAAAAGCATTTTTAGAAAAAGGGCTGGAGAGAGAGCGAGAGCGAGAGAGAACATAACTCAAAAATAAAAAGTTGGATAAATACCAAACTTGGTGTTTAGGTGCAAAATTTTCAAGAAAATTCCACATCTCAAACTGACTTTTACATAGAACATTTTTCGAAAAATTTTCCTTTCAAGAAATATGACTAACGATTTTGATTCAAATACCTTATGTTAAAGTTATGTACATGGCAAATAAAATGTATATCTTGAATTTTCTGGGAGAGCCTTTGAAATACTCTTCATTCCAAAGGAATTTTGTGTAACGGGTAAATGTTAAACAATAGACAAAAAAAACTACACAAAAAGATCTCTCTAAAACACACAATTTATTTCAAATAGCTTTTTTTGGCATTAGCCATTACCGAGATATCCATAATTAATGCTTTGAATTGTCCAATACAGAGTCATTCTTTTAAAATCCTATCAAATTTCAGTTGTTTCTTGCGATGTTATGGAAATAGTAGGAAGTATTAAGGCCAACATATAGCATTGAGTTCTTAAACATTTGACTATCGCTGTTCCCTTTGTATCTATAACAAAATGTGTAATGCAGCTATTTCCGGAAAGGTTTATCTTGATTGATATTAAGTGGATAGGAGAATAAGCTTTTATAAGAATAATTTGTATTTCCACTAATAAGCAGTAGAGGGTAGGAAATGTCATGTTTCGCGGCAAATATTGGATAGAAATAAAGACTTCTTAAATTACAGTTTGCAAGATTATTGCTTCAGTACTTTATGAATTTCCTTATAGTGTACAATTATAATATTTTTAAAGTTTATGGTTATTTCTTCGTTAAGATTTTTAATAGATGTCATAAATGATTTATAGTTTTGTTTTTATGAGGAAATTAAGAAGGCATTGAGTATGCTTGCAGCCTCTATTTACAGTAATTTTGAAGTTTATCTCCCTCTTTAAGAGTTTTAAACATAAACATAGTTATGGTTTTCTATTAATACATAGCAGGTTCCCCGTGTATTCTTAAAGATCCAAGTAATCTTTACCCACAAAATAAACAAATACTACAAATTATTAAGTTTAGAAGTGTTGTTGTATGAATTTTTGCAGTGCTTTAATAAAAACAGCGATTGAATACATTGTTTGCTACATGTATTCATCCTGTTGATCTGTTAATGTAAAAACAGGCAGGTAGCACAGTAAAAATAAATAATGTTCACAAAATGTTGACAATAATATAATAGGCGTATGTATACTTTCTGAACCTAGCAACTAATCCAAAATATATTTTTAGACATATTGCTTGTAGCCATCAAGTTTTAAATGTATACAATTTCAGATTCAACCCACCACCACCATCATTTATAACGCCTCAAAGTTCAATTTTTTGTTTTTTCCCTTACATATTCTGAATTGTGATTATGCAACTTAAAAATTGAATCCTGGGGTTGTGGATATAACTAAAAAAATGTACAGTAGAATCTCGTTAGTACGTTTTTGCAGGGAGCTAAGGTTTTGGACGTCATAGGTGGGAAAATGTGTTAACGAAAATACAAAATCTGCAATTTAAGAACATAGTTATGTAATAAAATCTAATAATTACTACGTCTCCATGGGCAGTTGAAATAGATTTCAAGTACAATTTTATACTGAATACGATCCATGTTCCCATGTTAAATTCAATATGCGTTCAAATGGATTTGGATACACAAAACCTGAGAATAAATAATTCAAGCTTTTTTTGTTGGTCAACTTGGAGTTTTGAGGTTATGAATGTTTTTGAGAAAATAAATTGCGAATTATGGAAGTGACAATAGTGGCTTTGCTGTGTGTTTTATTACACATATGATAATAATTTCCACTAAAAAAAAGAAAACAAATTATGTGCGTGCAGCGTGTTAAGAGTACAATAGACGATAATAACTTTGGCGTATTCAATATGATTTGAATACGGTAGGTGTTTCCATGTAACAAATTTCGTTCCGATCCTTTTCTGATCCTATTTTCCAAGAGGAAAGTTTTGTTTTAGCATGTTTCCCTTCTTTAAAAGCAGTTTCAATCAATTTAGGTTTGCTAACAATCGTGTTTAAGGTTGATGGAGGAATGTTTAACTTCCGCATTATATCCACATGTTTCATATTTGAATTGTGGTATACTTCAAGGATTTTCAGTTTTTCAGTGTTGGTTATTTACTGCACTTTCTTTTTTTCATTGCAAATGAAAAGTTAAAATACAATCTACGTATGTTTGGTCAACATTCAACAGTAGAAACTATCGTTGGCATTTACCACGCCAAGGTAAAGCATTCTCTATCCCGCCCACATAAATTGTGTCACACAAATATTTACATACATGCATGTGATTGGCTGCCGGTATCCACCCTGTGACCAAGGATTGACCAAAGTAGTAAATGGAGGAGGTCAAACTTTGAATGTGTTAAGTGCCTACTACCACTGGACTGACCAAGGATTGGCCAAAACAGTGAATGAGGACGTCAAACTTCAAACGTAGTAAGCAGGATTGGGAAAACACACTAAGCAAATGTTATTTATTACATTTGGTGATTTGGTACCGGGACTTTTATAATTCAATGTAATAAACAGGAAAACGTGTTAATGAGGAATGTGCTAACGAGATTCCACTGTACAAAATTACAACAATCCGTTAATGTATCTCTTAAATTTTTCTGGATCTTTTATTTTAAATGACTGTTCATAGGTGATGAATTTGATATTGAAATGGTGCACAGAACTCCATGCTGCAGTGGGCAAGAAATCAAATCTCCAGTGGCCTTTAGAAGTTCTCAAAGCTCTACAGCCATTTCGAAGTCTTAAGCTGACACTGTTGCAAAGGCTCTTAAGTTGGTGCTTTCCATTAGATGAAACAAAGGTATATTTTTTAAACCATAATGTTTTACTTTCCCTACCATGTACCTTGTAAGGTGGAGAAATTATTGCATTCCACCAAAAAATTCAATGTTGAGATTTCACTGGAAATACATGTTTTGAGGCGCTCTGAATTTAAAAAGGAATTTTTAGAAAAATGTGTGTGTTTGTGTGCATGAGAGGGAGAGAGAGAGGGGCATAACTCAAAAACAAAAAGTGAGATAAATACCAAACTTGGCATTTTGGTTCAGCACCTTTCAAAGATGTGACATGAAGATTTTCAAGAAAATCCCCCACCCCAAACTACTATTTAGATGGAACATTTTTCGAAATTTTTTATTTTCTAAAAAATGGCTAATGATTTTGATTAAAATACCACAGAATAAAGATATTTACATAACAAATAAAATATATATCTTGAATTTTCTGGAAATAACCTGTGAAGTCTTTTTCATTTAGAAGGAATTTTGTATAATCTTGTATAACTGATAAACGTTAAATGATAGAGAAAATATACTACTCAAAAAACGTAGATCCCTTTAAAATGCACAATTTATTTCAAATAAGTTTTTTTGTGGCATAAGGCATTTCTGAAATATCCGTTATTAATGGTTTGAATTGTTCAATACTTGGCCATTCTCTTGGAAGTCTTGTCAACATTCAGTTGTTTCTCACAATTACGTGGAAACAGTATGGAATTTTAAAGCCAGCATATAGCATCCAGTTCGTAAACATTTGACTATTGCTGTTCTGTTTGTTTCTATAATGAAATGTGTAATGCGGCTGTTTCTGCAAAGGTTTATATGTATTAAAATATATTAGTAGACAGAAAAATAAGCTTTAGTAAGAATAGTTTGTATACCCACTAGTAAATGATAGAGGGTAGAGAACGTCACGTGAATGTATCACATCAGATTTTATTTAATTGTACACTTTTACATTTTTCGCTTTTGTATGTAACATTCCCTTCTCTAGCTGTTGTAGTATAGAAAATCTGGAAGTTTTAATATGCATTTGGAGACCTTGTCATAGTATTTCTGTGATAGTACTTTGATACAAAAGCAGAAGGCATTGAATTTTTCAACTCTTATTCAACTTTCCAACCTTTACGTGACCAGTATGACAGAATAAATAATATGAAGTAACCCTATAATGCGGTTAACACATTAATAAAAGTACTTGGAATTAATAAAAGTACTTTTAACATTGCAGTCACTTTTAAAGTATATCTTAAATTAATTCAGATAGCCTTTGGGGGTTGCTGGGTGTTTTTATTTTCAGAGGTCTCTCAAAATAACTCATTGGTAAATCATGGAAAGCTGAAGATCTATGGTTTGAGTCCCAACCCTGGTACTGAGTTTTTTATTGCGACTCATAAGTGATCCAGAGATGGATTTATTATATGTTCATGTGAGCTTCTCGTATAGAAATGCGCTAAATGACACTTTCCAGTACAGTTTTAATGTGAGCAGGTATTTAAAAATCCAGAAGTAATTTTGTATCTTTTATTAATTACAGGTTGAAGTAATTGTTGCATTAGTCCATGGTGTAGAGTTCTTGGGAAGAAATGTGTTCCCAGAAATAAACAGAGATGATGGCAACATTAGCTTCGCTGCATATGTCGCTGAATCTTTTCCATTGCGCACATCTCAGGAGATGGAACAATGTTATAGGTGGGTCATTGCGGTAGTTTTATATTGGTAAAATTAATTAGGGTAGAAAGGAATGTGCGAAGCTTAACCCCTTAAGGGTACACACTACGAAATTTCTAACTTCTACATGTATTATCAGATCTTAATAATAGTTAAACTATGTATCATTTGTGTGTTGGTTATATGTCTGCCAAATTTCGTTGAGATACTTTAAAAATTTAGTTTTTAAAAAATAATTTAATTAAAAAAATCATACATTACTGAGAAATCAAACTATCATCTCAAAATCAAAGATAATGGAATTTTTTTGTGTTTTGTTTTTTCTTTCTAATTTTGGAATTAAGCCAGAACTGAGTTCCATGGAGTTGTGAATGGCTTTTAGTGACGCTTAGTAGTGCAGATGTAAATAAAGAATTAATTTTGAATTTACAATATTTTTTTTTTTTTGTAATGTGAAGTAAGAAAAAATATTTTTGAACCTAGTTTCTTAAATAAAACAAAATGCATGCACAATTCCATACATCTTTGTCTTATAAAAATTGTGGAAAGCTTCATGAATTTATATAAAACAGTTTAGGGAAAAATTGAGCATTTTAAAAATCTGAAAATACAGTTTAGTTGATACTTTAACTCAAAGTTATGTGAGGGAGATAGCTTATAATACTAAAATCCTACAACTTTGTAGCCCTTTTTATTGTTATTACAAATTTGAATGTCTATTTTATTATAAGCCACGGTCCTACTAAAGATATTTATAACTAGTTACAGCATAAAAAAGAAATTTGGATTCTAATCACCAAGTAACAAATAAAAAATGTAGAAATTTGAAAGCCATATGCACACAGTTTCCACCGACAGCAATGTGTGTTTACAAATGTGTTGAAAAGTATTGGTAAGCTTGGTAGCAGTCATATAGCCATGAGAATTATATGCATAAAAATCTGCATAAAGAACAAGAATTTATGATGATAGATTCAGAAAATGAAGAAAACAGCTGCAAGCATCTCATACCAGTGCCACACCCCAAATTTAAATCCCAGTTAATGCAGACTTTCAGTAATAGCAAAATAGAGGCATTTCTATATGAAATATCTAAATAAACTTTGCACCTCTAAATTCCTCATAGATTCATGCACATTTTAGTGGCAAAATTCAAAATCATGAAAATTTGGCATTTTTCCTCATATTTCAGTAGTGTGTACCCTTAATGCTACAAGCTGATTATAGTCTCCTTCATGAACAAAGGCACTGGATGACAGTTGCTGCACAGACACACACTCCAAAACAAATGAGTGCTTATTGGGTAGGAAGCATGTGACTGTGACGTTGCAGAGTTTTTGTTATTGCACAACCACCTTCATTTATGATACAGACTGTAGATAGGTTTGCTGGAACTGGTGGAGAGTTAGGACACTCATTTCTTACAGTATAACATGCTATTCTTATCAAATGGGAAATAATGTTAAGAAAAACAGCATATTGTGATCATGCATATGGCGCTACCTTTGGGCCAGTGCCTCTTGGCTGGCTGTTGGAACAGTAGAGATTATGGAAACAATAGAACACTAGGCGGTGTGGAATAAAAGCCCCTTTATGTGCCACTTACCTGTTCCGGAACCATCATTTCAGCGTGTTTTGGTAAGTTCTTGTTCTTGAAAGTTCCGCTTGTATGCGGGACCTATATAAGCAGCTCAGTTGATTTTAGTTTAGTTAGAAGTGACAAAGTGAATGGTGCAGTTTAATTGTGCGTTATGTACTTCAGTGTGTTGTATTCCGAGCATGTGCCAAAGTGACTCAAGGTAACGTTTTTGCTTCATTGAGTGCCTAGTGATAAAGTGTGTTTTCGTAGTAACTGGCTTTTTATTTGTAATAGTATAATAACAATAGTTAAAGGATAAAGGATTTCTAGAATATATCCCATATAATATACTATCCATTTATAATATTGATATCAGCTGCAATAATATATTGTGATACAAGTGCAGTAAATATTTCCACTTCCGAGTTTCTGCAAAGCACTTAATGCATATGTATTGCATACTATTTTTATCATCAGTAGTGAATGATAGAAATATTTATGTGAAAATAAAATTAATCACTGTCACCTGTTCAAAAGCAGTATCAAGGTCCCACCACTCTAGTCTCTGTGAACTGGTGATTGATTAATTACGCCTGGTAGTGTTGACCAAATCAGTGAACAGCTGAAGGTGAGATGGTTACTTGTGCCAAAAGAGTTATATTTAAATGCTGCATGAATTAAATCTTAAGTAAATGTTAACAAATAAAGGGAAATAAAGACGGTAAAGATTTAAGTGGTAAAATTCGACTATCAAATATGATAACATTGCATTTCTGCAACAATAAATGTACATATCAATAGTTGGAGGGTTAAATACATTTTATTAACATCTGTGGTAAAAATGCAAAATGCACAGAACACAGGAAATTCAACTTTCCAAGCATTAAAGCATGAATGGGAATGAATAAAAATCATTTAAATGCTTCTTTCTTTGTGGGGTATCTGAGGGCTTGTCTGGAAATGACATTGTCACAACTTACATCAGTACTGCTATTAGGAAATTATGCTGGCCAACGTGGATTCTGCAGTATAAAGGAAAATACGTGACTAATGGAAATCAGTGCCTTGATTTAAAAAATGAAGTCCGCTTTTGGCTATCACATCTAGTTTTTATGATACGTGCATATATGTCTATGGTGCTAAATTCATTCAGCTTGTACAACTTATTGCTATGTTTCATTATGCTATTTTAAATCTCTTGTTGATTTTCTTCCTGATGTGCTGTTTTCCGTCCTCCCTTATCACCCAGGTGTTTATGTTTATATTCCCAGCACTTATCAGTTTTCTTCTGAGTCAGGTCTGTCTTCTTGTGAGGTATGTATTTATGTTTACATTTACAGCTATCATAGATATCAACTTCAGTTGAGCTGAAAACTTGTGTTAATATGCATGTTTGTCTTCTATATGTGTAATGCTAAAATAATAGTTTGAGTATGACTTCTATATCAGGATTATGCAGGAGATAGTGTCTACAAAGTCCTCAGAGGTTTTGTTACATTTGTGGGTGTTGCATGTTTGATGGGAAGGTATGTAAAATAGATTCACAAACAAAGAAACTATGTTATTCATATTTCAAAGAGAAAGTTGATCAGGATAAATTGTTCGTGCTTCATATTGCATGTAACAGCTGTGTTGAGGGATTAAGTTATTGGTATGAAGGAAAATGGAAGGCAATGCTGTTTTCCAAACCAATGACATGGAGAGAGCAGCAGAATCACCATGACAACTGTTACTTTTGCATGTGCAAAGTTGCTGGTTACAACAAAAAAAAATAAGGCAGGAATTAAATATCCAAATCTGAACTCGGCTACACAGCCTATTTCTCATGGACTCAAACTACCCATACCTACGCCACCAGCAGACCTCAAGTTTAGTGAATCTGAAAGCAGCTCCATGACTTCCGACAATGAGTTGGTTTCTGATCCAGAGGAATTTGACAATTCACCACAACAGTTTAATCAATTTGAGTTAAATGATATAGTGAGGGATTTAGGCCTCACAAAACAAAAACAGTGAATTACTGGGCTCAAGACTACAGGAGAAAAGCTTATCAACTGGTATTACATTTTCGTAGTATAGGAATTGTGAAATACAGTTCCACAAATACTACTCAGAAGAAGATAAACTTGTGTTTTGTGTGGATGTGTGTAATCTTATTCAGCAGTTGGACAGGGAAGCATATGAGCCAAGTAACAGACTTGTTTTTATTGATTCTTGCAAACAAAGTCCTAAGGTAGTGTTACTTCATAATGATAAGTTAGCTTCAATACTGCTTGCACTTTCTATGAATCAAAGAGTCTTGTGAAACTCTGAAGCACATCCTTGAGAAAATTAAGTGCTGCAACCATGAATGACAAATATATGGTGACTTGAAGTCATTGGTCTGTTACTCACACAACAGGGAGGATACACAAAATTTTCTTGTTTTCTTTGCGAATGGGATAGCAGGGTGATAGTTTGATAGTTTTATTTTCACCATTGTAAATACATTTTACAAGGATCGTTCAAGATCTATATACATTAACATTAATACAAAAATTTAGCATAAAACCAACGAGAAGTGCAACACGACCATATTTTACAAGTGAGTGACAAACATTGTGAAACTGACCAATGGCCTGAGAGGCAGCAACTGGAACCTGGATCAAAAAATGTTACTCCCTCCATTACACACAAAACTTGGCATGATGAAACAATTCTTGAAAGCACTTGACAAAAGTTGCCCTTGCTTCCAGTATTTATGCACAAAGTTCCATCATTGTACAGGCTAAAATCAGAGAGGGAGTATTTGATGGACCACAGATAAGGAAATTGATGAAAGATGTTAATTTTACAGTTTTATGAATGGAATCAGAGGAATGGATTCAGAGAGATTAAGAAACTTCTGGGCAATGTGAAAGACCCTCAATACAAAGAAATTGTCAGAAATATGCTGGAGAATTTCAGACTGCTCTACTGTAATATGAGTTTGAAGCTTCATTTCCTCAAGTCACATCTTGACTACTTCCTGTCGAATTTAGGAGCTATCAGTGAAGAGCAAGGTGAAAGGTTTCACCAGATCTTGAAAGATGAACAATGTTATCAGGGATGTTGGGATGTACGAGGGTGGTCTGAAAAGTTTCCAACCTCAACATGAAGATGGCAACACTTGTAAATAAAAGCTAGTGAATTTTGTTCTCCATCTGTTGACAGTTACTCACCAAAGTTTCAGCCATTTTGGACGCTCAGTTATTATGTAACAGTCGTTTGAATGAGGTGGTTTGAGTGTTTTTATGAAAATGGACAAAATCGAGTATCGAGCTGTCATGAAATATTTGTTTTTGAAAGGCAATACGGTTACGCAAATCAAAGATGAGTTGGATTCTGTGTATGGGGACTCTGCACCATCATTTACCACAGTGAAATTTTGGACAGCTAAACTTAAATGTGGCCGTAAGAGCTTGGGAGACGATGAACGTTCGGGACGTCCAAAAATTGCAACTACCGATGAAAACATCGCCAAAGTTCACCAAATGGTGCTAGACGACCGCCGAATTAAAGTGAGAGAGATAGCAGAGGCTATGAACATGTCAAAAGAATGTATTTGTCACATATTAAATCAACATTTAGACATGAGAAAGCTGTCCGCGCGTTGCGTGCCACGTTTGCTCACGTTTGACCAAAAACGTGTTCCAGCACTCTGTTGGTGCAGTTTAGGCACTATAAATCCGAGTTTTGGCGCAGATTAATTACTGTATATGAAACTTGGATACACCATTATACGCCCGAAACAAAAATATAGTCCAAACAGTGGACTGCAAAGGGGGAACCGGCTCCAAGAAAAGCAAAAACTGTTTTTTTCGGCTGGGAAAGTGATGGCAACTGTTTTTTTGGGATAGTCATGGAGTTATTTTAATCTATTATCTTCAAAAAGGAAAAACCATTACAGGAGCATACTACGCATCATTACTTGACAAGCTGAAGGCAGAACTTGCGGAAAAACGGCCACATTTGCAGGGAAAAAAACTCCTGTTTCACCAAGACAATGCACCGTCTCACACCTCAGCGGTTGCAATGGCGAAAATCCACGAATTACGGTTTGAACTGCTTGACCATACGCCTTACTCACCAGATCTAGCCCCAAGCGACTTCTTTTTGTTCCCTCATCTGAAAATCGAGCTTGGAGGACAGAGATTTTCGTCAAATGAAGAGGCAATCACCTTCGTGAACAATTATTTTGCCGAGAAAAACGCTGAGTACTATTTGCATGGGTTACAGAGATGGGAGCATCGCTGGGAGAAGTCCGTAGAGTTACAAGGAGATTATGTTGAGAAATAAAAAAAAAATTTCTGAAAAAATGTCTTGTATCTTTATTAGGTCGGAAACTTTTCAGACCACCCTCGTATATATGATGGCTGATTACTGCTGGTGTCTTGCAAGCAATGAACCTACCAGAGAACATTTGAGAAAGTCACGTACACGGAAGTTCCATGGGAAAAGAAAAAGGGGTACACAAGATAACATACATTCTCAAATTCAGGTACGCTTTCATGTCATTATTCTATAATTTCTTTAAAAGTTGTATATGAGTGTGTAATATTTTTGCTAATTTTACAATGATATTTTCATTGAACATTGCCAAAACGAGATGTGCTACGAAAAAATGGAATGCATTTTTTAATTCTGCACAATGAAATTAGTAAAACTCACCTATTTTTAATTGTACTACAGAAAAAAAGTTTTCATTTGTAACCTAGTGTTATTTATTGCAACAGATAGTTACACTTTGACTGCACTTCAGCTATGAACATAGGATTCAGGTTTTTTAATGACAACATAGGTATAGAAACACATTTCAAAGGAGCTTAATCAGTAAAACATTTACATCATCATTTGTAGCACTTCAGTGAATAATAGCTTTTGTTGCAGGTTTGCCGTACAATACATGTGCTATGCAGAGGAGTATCACATTTTGAAGGAAAATGCAGAGACACTGCAAACTGTGCCTGTAGTTCTTGATAAGAAGTGCAGGTTTCTCAGCAAGAGATACACATTTGCAGACACTCACACAGTGAGGTTAGACTTGGTAACACGAGCAAGGCCACATCTCTGGAAGGATATTATGGAACATAGCAAGGTAAATGTAATATAGAACCTTGAAAGTGCTGTACATCATGTATCCCTGACAGTTCTTGAAATATGCAGCACTGAATCCCATGAAGTTGTAGGTCAATAGTGCTGTGCTGGCCACATAAATCTGGCCTTCTCATTAAGCAAAACAGATATTAGCGTCAACAACTATTAATTAATTTTGAAGATTGAGAAGATAGTAACAGTGATGTGTCATAATTAAAATACAGAGAGTTGAAGGTTGTTACACTACATCACTGAAATGTTCTTATTTGAACGTGTTTCAGGAGAACGGTTTGCTCCCATCATCAGCATATTTTCAACTGATTTTGCCGGTTATTGTCTGGGGAATGTATGTGGTTAGCGATGTTCTCTGGTGCTGGGCTGATGAACCTCCAAAGACTGCTGGAAGGCGGTAGTTCAAAATTCATTAGGTGATTTCTGTATTTGATGATATGTATTTTTTCCCGATGTCCAATTTATTGCTGCTGTTGATCGGTTTTAAGAATTTTATGTTTGGAATGATTTCATTGTTTGAAGACCAGAAATGATGTGCTACTGCTGATTTATCCGTCTGTTTTTGGTAAATGCATTTCATATGTTCTTTAAGTCTTATTTCAAGATTTCTTTTGGTTCTTCCTATGTATACAGTCATTACAAACTATTTGATATATACCAGTTGATTTATTGTTGGGGATAGGGTCTTTTGTTGTGTTGCATAGTAGTTTCTGTATATTGTGGTTATTCTGTGGAGACAGGGTGATGCTGTATTTCTTGAAAATCCTTTGAAATTTATGATGTGTCCAAGGGTGGTAAGTGAACTTCCTATATGCTTGTGGTTTTTGTTGTCTGAGTAAAGTAGTCAGTTTTTGGATGACATCAGTTGAAAACATGCAAACCGTTCTCCCGAAACACGTTCAAGTAAGAACATTTCAGTGATGTAGTGTAACAACCTTCAAATTAATCAATAACTATGTCTGTTTAACAAAAAAAAAAACCTATCTCTGTTGTTGTATTAATGATTAATATGATAGGACACATAGCTTGTACAAGGTAATTTACTGTAATAGAATCTTAATGCTTTAAACCATGAAAATTGAACACAAAATAGATGTAAAGCACAGAACTGGATATATGGTTCCAATTCTGCAGTAAATGTTAAGTTATTGGGAGCCCTAGAATAAAATGGAATTCAGGGCAGTGGCTGAAACACTTAACATGTTCATAGACACCTATTCCAAACAGTTGCTTTGTGGTGTAATCGTTTATGCTCTTGCTTGTCACATGGGAGACCAAGGTTTCATTTCACACTGGATATTAAAATTTTAATCTGCCTTATTGAGCCTTACAGGAGTTAAAACATTTTTTTAAGCATCTGCAACTCAGCTGAAGGACATAATTAAGGCTGGTCCACAATAGAGAATGGTAGCCATAATGGAAACGAGAACAGAAGCAAAACAGCATTCAACATTTTAGTTCACAATAACCCAGTAATGAGAACAGTAATGCATATTGATAGCAAAGCAGAAATTCAAGTTTGCAAATTGGAATGTCAGTTTGTTTGTAACTGACCAATGATAATTTTTCACCTGCTTTTAATGCAGCCAATATAAGCAGGTTAGCAACATCAAAATGTTATGGAGTAAACCTTTTGTAAATGCAGATCCATTACTATTTCTGATTCCTATAATTGTACTAAGCTGCATGCCTTTATTAATATTCCTTTAAAGTTTTTAAAAATATTTTTGGGAAACCACAGTGAAGTTTTTATAACACTTGTATGCACAATTGAGATTTTGATTATTCTAGCTTCACTTTTACACCAGAACTTACTGGGACATGCTTCGTAGGCTGTTGTCTCCATCATCAGCCTGGGTTCACCGCCATGCTTACTCTTGTGATATAGCTGGCGTTCTCATTACATAGTACATTCAACCAGATAACGCCATCTACAAGTCACAAGAGTAAGCACAGTAGTGAATTTCAATTAAGTGTTACTTTAAAGTTGTTTGTTGTTCTTTGTTAATTCCTACTGGTTTTTACTGGTCTTTGTAGTTTTTATACTTGTTTTTGAGGCAATAGCCAGTTTTGTGTTGCATATAAATGAGCTTTAGATATCACCTTCACTAGAAGAATCAATGCCCAATAGATATGCGGGAGTACAGATCTTTGGTTAGGATGCACATTTACTAGAATTTCTTCCAGTTTCATTTTTGCAGCTTGCGACTAGAGAGAGCTCTAGCAGGTGTTGATATCCCGGCCGGCTTGAATAATTTCCACAGTGAGAAGTCTAATTTGCACAACATGGATCTAATATGCGTGACCAAGAAGGAGAACAAGAAAGTTAAAACTTGACGAAGTCTTTTTTCCTGGGATGCTGGAAAGCTTCCTGTTAATTGTGAACACTCACATTATAATACATGTATGTTAACTTTGTCATTCTCATTCTGGTTACTGTTCTCAGTTATTGTGAACCCACAATTATGCTTTTTATTCTGAATTTATTCCATGAATGGAGACATTTTAAAACATCTCAAGTCCATCGGCATGTGCCCAGATATGTCAGGTTTACCTGGGCTTCTCTTAAAATATCTTCATAAATTAGAACAATACGAAAGCTACCATTAATAGTAAATAAAACCTTGGGATATCTCATAGATTTACAAAACACCTAATTTGCAATGTAGGTAGACTTGCAAAATATCAACTCCACACTGATGCTTGTAATGCAGTGACATATCAGTTAAGCTGGCATTAATTAAATAACAAATAAAGATGACTAATAATTGAATTGTTACTATCCAGGCTTGTAGGCCGTGGTCTAGAAGGCATCGTAGATACTGATGTTTCACCAAGTACAGCACTTGGCATCTTCAAGGTGAAGTGATTCGTTGTCCGGTGTTCAGAGCCTGAATGCGGAGACTGGAGGATGGCGCTTTTATATAGTGGGTGTGGATGGGGCTTACTATAAGGTCCTGTGCAGTGATTGGCTTGCGTCTAGGAGTGGGTGGGTGGGTTTGGTGAGGTATTATTATGTCTGCTATTTTTACTTTCTCTACTACGTATAGTAAGTAGGGGAAGTATTGCATTCCACCCAAAAATTCGATACCGAGATTTCACCGGAAATACATGTTTTGAGACCTCCTGAATCCAAAAAAAGCATTTTTGGAAACATGTCCGCGTGTGTGTGTGTGTGTGCGTGCGTGCGTGCGTGCGTGCGTGCGTGGGTGCGTGCGTGCGTGCGTGGGTGCGTGCGTGCGTGCGTGCGTGCGTGCGTGGGTGCGTGCGTGGGTGTGTGCGTGCGTGGGTGCGTGCGTGCGTGCGTGGGTGTGTGTGTGTGTGTGTGTGAGAACAGCATAACTCAAAAACAAACAGTCGGATAAGCACCAAACTTGGTATTTAGGTTCAGTATCTTCCAGAGATGCGACACGAAGGTTTTCAAGAAAATCCCCCCACCCCAGACTACCCTTTACATGGAAGATTTTTCGAAAATTTTAATTTTCTCAAAAATGGCTCTAACGATTTTGATGAAAATATCATATGTTTAAGATAATGTCATGAGAAATGAAATGTATATCTCGAATTTTCTGGGAATGTCTCCAAAAGTATTCTTCATTGTGAACGACTTTTGCATAACTGGTAAACCATAAGAGATAGACAAAATTTTACTACACAAAAAATGTAGATCGCGTTAAAATACACAACTTATGTCATATACATTTCTTTTGTTGAGTGAACCGTTTTCGAGATATTGCTTGTTATTCCCTTAAATTATCCAATACTTATACTTTTTCTCAAATTCGTTATTCATTTTTTTATGTCCTGGACATGCAAAGAGAATGGAATGCGCCACATAGCAACCAGCGTTAAAATATTTGACTATCGCTTAAAAGCTACCATATATTACCAATAAAATTGACATCTCGATAGCTCGATTAACATGAAGCATATGGAGAATAAGCGTTTGTAAAATTAGATTGTACAGGAGTAGAGAAAGTCATGTGAGTGTAACACATCAGATTTTTTTTTTTTGCATTTCTCCAAGATAGGTGTCCAGGCTTTATGCACATGGAGAGCTTCTTCTTTCCGGTTAAAATTGTTCTTGTGTTTATAAATTTCAATGGCCCTCTCTGTAGTCGAGCATGGTAGTTTACAGTTGAAGATAAAACTTTGGTTTCTTTGAAGCTGATATCATGGCCGAATAACAGTGAGTGTTCCACCACGGATGATTGATCTGTTTGTCCCAATCTGCTGTGATCGTGTTCTTTCAATCTCATGGCCACGCTGCGTATAGTAGTGTCTATGTATGCGATTGGTGCTTATCTTTGGCTGATCTCAGCAAGTCCTTGATTTTGTGTGTTGGTCTATAGATCGTGTCAATCCCATATGAATGCAGATGCTTGCCTATTCAGTCGGAAACATTCTTAATGTAGAGGAGGAAGGCCATGCTTGTGCGGTGAACCTTCTTTTTCATAGGGCGCCAAGGATGAAACGTGCACTGGATTTCTTTCTGTGTGTAGCCATTGGCCCGGAAGGCAGAGGTCAGATGTTCAAGTTCTTCTTTCAAGTGTTTTTTGCTGCAAATTCTTGTTGCCTGTTCTGTGAGAGTTTTTATCACTCCTTGTTTCTGCCTGGGGTGGTGGTTTGATGTTTGTTTAGGTATCGACCTGTGTGGGTAGGCTTCCGGTATATACTGCATTCTAGGCTGAGGTTTGGTGTTCTGATGACTTTTACATCTAAGAAGACCAAAGTATTGTCTTTTACTTTCTCCATTGTAAATTGAATATTGGGATTTTAGGCTGTTTAGGTGCAGCAGAAATTGATCTAAGGTGTCTTCCCCGTGGTTCCACACCACAAACGTAATGTAACCAGGTCTTTGGTTTGAGAGGTGTGCTGGTGAGTGCTGACTGCTCAAACTTTTCCATAAAAAAAGTTGGTGATAACCAGGCTCAGAGGACTGCCCATTGCGACACTCTTGATCTGTTCATAAAAATTGAAGACTACCGGAAACTGTTTACCATACGTGCGGTTGCAACTACTACAGGTTCGGCTCCTCAACAACTATAATACAACTCCTTCAATACAACCTACTTCAAATTGACGCTCAAAGCGTGATAAAAAAAATAACGTAACAAACCATCTTCTTCAAATTGGCATCCATAGTGGAGGTGATAACCATCTTTCTCAAATCGGCTTTCCATACGTGGGGCTAATAAATATTAATTTCTTCAAATTGGTGCCCAAAGCGTGGGGTAGTAAAAGCTTTCTCATCGGTATCATGCCAATTTTGGACAGAAAACCACAACATTGCCCAAAGTATAAAATTGTTAAAACGTCTCACCACACCAATAGAATTGAACATCCTGAAAAAAATATACATCATCAAAAACGGCAATGTCATTAATTTTGAAATCCCGCCTGTGAACAATGTGTTAAAACTTTGTGCCCCAAACACCAGATGGCCAACAGGTTCAGAATCCACAGGAAGAGGAAGAAGAGCATACAGGAGAAAGAGACCTTTAGTCACTGACGATGAGGACAAATGCCCTCGAAAATGTTTCTGTTTTATACAGCATTTAATTTAGTGAAGATGAGCGTCAATAAGTGTGACTTAATCTACCATCATGAAGAATACTTCACTGTTAATAGTGCTTCTGTTTTTAATTAACTGACATTTTTGTTCTTTTGACAGATTAGTTTCAATTACTGGTGTGATACAGAGCTCCAGATCCACCCAGAAAAAGATTTTCTAACAAATAAGCATCAATACTTTATGGACACATTCACTAGGATGAGGAAGTTCAGTTCTAGCAATATTCAGCCTCTTGCTTCACATCTCCTGCACTTCATGCTTGACTTAAACCACAGCAGTAAGGTACAGGTTTCTCATTCTTTCAGTGTTACTGGTAGCTTTAATAGTATATAATTTTGATTCAATGTATTTAGGTATGAAGTATAGTATACTCCTGATGATTTGGGCTAATCACCAGGAATAGGTAGGTGCCTGGATAATGTGAAAAAATGGATAATACAAAAGTTGATTATTTTGCATGTATCAGGTATATACACCTACTTTTAAGTATATATTCAATTTCATATGTATTTATTGCAAGACACTCAGTAGGTGTGCAGTATACAGGTATCATTTTATTTGTAAGATTAAAATCATTGTCATTGAAAATAAAACTACACATTTTATTTAATTTTAAAATAAAATTATAAAGCAAAAATAGCTTCACAATTAATAGTGCTTCTGTTTTTAATATTTAAAACTACTTATATTTGTTGTTTACAGTACCAACTTATATGCTTTGCCCCAAAGTGATCTTTGAAATTTTTCTTCTTTGATAATTTGTTTCCTTATTGCACTTCATATTTTGCGAGTTGCAGTAATGTCAGTATTCAAAACTCTGTTGTCCCAAACAGTCCAACAAAGTATAAGTACATTGCAAAAGCCTGAGTGTCAGAAATACAGATTTGTAGGTAATACGGACAAGGTTATAAAGGCAGAATGAAACTGAAAAATTCGATCTGTGGTTCAAATCCTGGCTATGGCATTGAATTTTTCAATCTGATTCTGCCTTTTTAGCAAATTCATAATCTTCTACTCCCTCCACTTCACCTTCACTTTCTCCATCTTCTTCATATCCTCCTAAGTGATGGTATCAACAATAACGTGGTCAGTCAGCTGTTGGAAGCCTGGTTCACATTTGTCGCTTTTAAACCAGTCACTCAAATTTTCTTCAGCACTTTCTCAGCCCTCAGTATCTTACGTTGATATTGTAATGAAAAGAAGCTAGAAACAGTGATGTGTATTGAATTTATTTAAAGGTGAGTCGGAATTGTTACACTAACATCACTTAAGTTTACTCACTTAACATGTTTCGGGAAACGGTTGTTCCCATCCTCAGAAGTTAATTCGACTGGCCCGTGTTGTTGGCGTTTCCGTTTTTTGGACTGGATCCTGTGGTGGCATCTTGTGGTGGAGAAATGTACTTCCAGAGAGGATTTGGTGGCGGCAAATCAAAATTCATTAGATGTGTGTTGTGTTAGAATGGTGATCTTCTCCCATGCATCTAATTCGGCTGCAAATTTGGCTGTTTTGACTAATGTAATATTGGGTTTGATGTTGTGATTAGTGATCCAAAAATGGTGTGAAACTGCAGATTTGTCCATTTGTTTGTATTTAATACATCTCATGTGCTCCTTTAGCCTAGTTTCTAAGTTTCTTTTTGTCTTACCTATGTATACTTTATTGCAATCTGAACAATTGATTTTATAGATTCCAGCTTTTTTGTCTTGTGGAATGGGGTCTTTTAACTTGTTACAAAGTAATTTCTCTAAGTTAAATTTGTTCTGTGGAGCTAGGCTGATGTTATGTTTCATGAAAATCTTCTTAAATTTGTGAAATGTTCCTGGGTGGTATGTGAATTTCTTGAACTTTAGCTCTTTAGTTAGTTTCAACTTAGTTTCAATCCAACCACACACAAACATGCAGTACTAAACAGCCTAACACATAGACTGGTATATACCCCCTTAAATAAAAAAGAATACCAGTTAGAATACCAGCATATAGTAGACACAGCAATACATAATGGGTACAACAAAGCAATTATTGACAAAAAATTGCAAAATTCAAACGACAGAAACACATCAGAAACACAACAAATCTCAGCCAGCAAGATAAAGAGCTAAAGTTCAAGAAATTCACATACCACCCAGGAACATTTCACAAATTTAAGAAGATTTTCATGAAACATAACATCAGCCTAGCTCCACAGAACAAATTTAACATAGAGAGATTACTTTGTAACAAGTTAAAAGACCCCATTCCACAAGACAAAAAAGCTGGAATCTATAAAATCAATTGTTCAGATTGCAATAAAGTATACATAGGTAAGACAAAAAGAAACTTAGAAACTAGGCTAAAGGAGCACATGAGATGTATTAAATACAAACAAATGGACAAATCTGCAGTTTCACACCATTTTTGGATCACTAATCACAACATCAAACCCAATATTACATTAGTCAAACCAGCCAAATTTGCAGCCGAATTAGATGCATGGGAGAAGATCACCATTCTAAAACACAACACACATCTAATGAATTTTGATTTGCCGCCACCAAATCCTCTCTGGAAGTACATTTCTCCACCACAAGATGCCACCACAGGATCCAGTCCAAAAAACGGAAACACCAACAACACGGGCCAGTCGAATTAACTTCTGAGGATGGGAACAACCGTTTCCCGAAACATGTTAAGTGAGTAAACTTAAGTGATGTTAGTGTAACAATTCCGACTCACCTTTAAATAAACCTCAGTATCTTTTTCTAATTTTTGTTTCACAGTTAGCACATCTATTTTTCATTTAGTATAACATCATTATAACATGTAGTATGTAGACAATTTTAACAGAAGATTACGGTGAAAGCAACACTTACACAGCCCTCCTCTTGTTTTTTCACAAGGGAGCATTTCTTGTCCCACCTCCTCAACAGCGAACTAGCAGAGCTTAGTGCACAACCTACTGTTTTGATTTGAATTCTAGTATAATTATGTCTTGATGTTTTGTCTTTTTATATTAAGTATACTAAATATGTTTTGAGTGTAAGCCATGTACCAATTCAACTGCACATGAATAATCAAGAGTATATTGCACATATAAAGTTATGCCTTGACCTTGGCCATAGTTATTTAGCCAAGCCATAACTCAAAATAAAACAGATATGATTATCACAAACATGACATTGCATTATCTGGTAGTTTATAAAATGCACTTAATTTAATTCCATTTCTTATTTCCCTCAATGGACCATCTCTATTTCATGTTTACCTTTCATAAAAAATCTATAGCTGTGTTTAATGCTCAAAAAAATCTTTCTTAATACAGCTTCCATATTCTTCAGTAACCATTTCTTGCTTATGAAATTTACTCTCCATTCATTTGTTCCCTTGCATTGAAATATAATATGAATTTTGTGTCTTTCTGCTGTAAATAGAACACATACAAGGATCACTACGGATACACAAACAGTAACTGTTTAAATGCACTTTCTCAAAGTACTCCCCACCACACTGTATTCCTTTTTGCATTCGCTGAAACCACTTCTGGAAGCACTCCTGCCACACATTTTCTTTGATGGCTGCAAGCTCCCTTTGTAAATGGTAACAGCAACTTCAGGGGTTGAAAATCTCTTTCCATGTATGCGATTTTTAACCATCGGGAACAGAAAAAAATCATACGGAGCTGCTCGGGACTGTATGGTGGATGAGTGATAAGTTTGACCTCGATAAACTCCAGAAACTGAAGGGTGATGTTGGCTGTGTGTGCGGACGCATTTTTGTAATGGAGAAGGATTCCTCGCAGTCCTGTGCGTGGCCGCTCTTCTTTAAGTTTGGCAGTAACCATCCATTGCTCCTCCAGAGGAATGGTTGCCACATGATCATCTTTTGAGAAGAATGAAGCTACCATTTTCTTGCTGATGCTTCGGGGATGCTTCACTTTTGTTGCTGGATTGTCATCAAAATAGATCCACAATGCTGATTGCCGCTTGGTCTCCGGATCAAACTGATAAATCCAGGTTTCGTCACCTGTGATGATGTCAGAAACCTGTCATTAAGAGTCCTCTTCTTCATATGTTGTCATCATTTTGTCACACCATTCAATACAGTTGTGTTTTTCTTTTCTGTCAAATTGTGAGACACCTATCGGGACGAGACCTTCCTCACACAAAGGAATTGATGCAGGATTTTCAAAGCTGCTGGCAAACCAATCTCCAATACTGCCTCAATTTCTTTAAATATCACACGATTATTTTCGTAAAGCACTTTCTCAACGGTTGCGTTTTCTTCAGTAACTGCCGCTGCCGGATATCCGCTTCTCTCCTCATCTTTCAAAGATGTTTGGCCACTTTTAAATTCCTGAAACCACTGGAAAACTGTGGCATGAGAAGGAGCAATGTCCCCAAAAGCTGTTGCAAACGTTCAGGACTTTGGCACTGTCTTAACCCAGTTTTAAAATTGTAGATCATTGAGCGAAGATGCTCCCCTCGAGCTCCATTGCAGAGACTAACTACCTGTGTGCGATGGGTTATTCATCCTTGCGCTGCTGGAATTCCTGGAGTGGGAGAGTCATTACCTGATATAGCTTACTCAAAGGATGGGACTACCCCATCCTGCATTGCATTCAAGTGGATCAACATTCACTTTCTCACATCTGAAAACTTTCATATTGATCCTCGTACCTAGGATATACTCCCTTCATGCCTCTTGAATTACAAGTACCTAAATGAAAACAGGCTGTTACCTTTTAGTTTTCAAACAAACTCAAATATACTTTTCAATGTCCTGACTAACTTTTAATTCCTTAAAACATGTCAATATGTTTTCTCCCTAGTCTGGGAAAATAAATTTAAAATTTTGCCTATTTTTATTTTCCAATATTAATTTCAATCCTTCCAAAATCGTTTCCTAAAATTGCAAATTTTAAGTCAGAAATCTCCTGAACCGTTTTTACACATCTGCTCTCAAATTTTTGTAATCGGGCATAGCTGTAAGATTCAACTTTTCTAAGACATATTTTCACAATATCTGTGTCAGGTAGCTCTTGAATCTAAAAGATTTATTGAGTGTTCCATAAAGAATGCAATTTTTAATTTAATAATAAAACAGAATTTATTTGAAAATTGCTAAAATTATTATATCAATATGAAACACACCGACTGCGATTAAACATGAAACAAAATATCGGGCAAATGTCCTCCATGGCTTTGTCTGTACACATCCGCTCTGTGGACAAAATTTTCGAATGTGGAACAAAGTTCCGTTTGAATTTCACCCATGACACATCTAATTTCTGCCTTGAGTCAGGGGATGGTTCATGGATTATTCATATAAGCATAAGATTTTACATACCTCCACAAAAAATAATCACAAGGTGTCAAATCACACGATCTCAGTGGCGAGTTCTGATCGCTGTTCTGAGAGATGACATGAGCAGGTAATCTTTCTCTCAGCAACCTTGTTGTTTCAACGGCAGTGTGGCAGGTTGCCCCATCCTGTTGGAACCACAAGTCTTCCACATTCAATTCTTGCAATTGCGGGCGTAAAAACTGTGTTATCATGTGGTGATAACGAGCACCATTCACTGTCACTGCTTTTCTAGTCTCGTCTTCTCAAAATATGGTCCAATTAGTCTGCCAGCCCGTAATCTGCACCAAACAGTGACTCGTTCTGGATACAGACACTTCTCACGGACCATGCGAGGATTCTCTGTGCCCAAATCCGGCAGTTTTGTTTATTAACATAACCATTAAGCTGGAAGTGTACCTTGTCAGTAAAGATTATTTTCATATGAAAATCACTGTGGAATTTCTTGTTTGGTGAATAACCAATTGGCAAATGGTTCGACGCTTCAAATGGTCCATTGGCTTCAGTTCTTGTGTTAGTTGGATCTTAAAAGAATGCAAACTGCTTTGTAATGCCAAATTGTTGGGAACGATGGTAAATGGACTTTTGGGCTCGTAGCAACATTCTGTCTGGCTAGGGGGACATTGCCGATCAACGAGAATGAGGACTTCCAGGTGATTTAATGTTTACTGTCGATCCAGTATCTTCAAATTTCCTTACCAGTCTATGCACTGCTGACACATTAGGCGCATTTCTCCTACCAAAAATTACTTAAAGTCTTCGAATGGTTTCTGCATAGCATTCACCGCACTTGTAATGCACTTTCAAAATCTGGATCCTTCGTGTATCGCTCCATTCTAGCTGATAACCATATACACAAATGATAATTGATAATGACAATCATTGATCACAACATAAACAGATGGCAATCGCTTAAAATTCAGGTCTGGCAAACTTATAAACTGAAAGAGGCGCGCAATTTAAAAATTGCGTTCTTTATGGGACACTCTTTATTTCCCTCTCACACATATCTTTCCTAATTCAGCCAAGGCTCCTGTGTTAGCTGTGTTGTTGGGAATTCTCAATATTAACCTAGAGAAATATGCTTAGAATTAAATCTACAGTATGCCATCCGTAAATCCATCAAGACTCAACCAAGGCATAATAAATTCTTTCAAACCACTTCAATCATAACTAGCATTAAATATAAACATCTTGTATCACTGCCATAAGTTCATAACCATTCTCCTCGTAGACAATGCTGTACTTTTATGCTTTTTGTAACCTCCAATGCTACTCAACTTTATTCCCAAATATGAAAATTCACTAATAACTTGAATTTCTTTATCTTGTATCAGCTAGTTTTCATGACAAGTTTATTAAGTGTTATTACTATTGTTGTTATTATTATTATTATTATTATTATTATTATTATTATTATTATTATTATTATTATTATTATTA
The DNA here is from genome assembly GCA_030765065.1 of Deroplatys truncata. NCBI lineage: Eukaryota > Metazoa > Arthropoda > Insecta > Mantodea > Mantidae > Deroplatys > Deroplatys truncata. The sequence goes on from CM060983.1 coordinate 43,805,426, forward strand.
AATACTGTTACAATGTTTTGTGTAGATACGTGCCAGAAGTATGCTGGAGAATCATTGTTGTGAGAACTTCTGTAGAGAGATGGTAAATGTACTTGGTTCTCTTATTGAAAGATATCCTTTAAGCCATGAATCAAGTACATCATCTTGGTTGTTTGCAGAATGGCTTGCACTTCCAGGTGCACCCCCTGATGATGCACTCTTCTTCAGGTAAGTAAATTAAATTGAGTTTTATTTATGAACGCTCTTTAACTACTATGGTTCTTAGCGTCCCATTCCATATTGGGCGTGAAAGACTGGTAATTTTTGCTCAGAGGCCTCTTTATCAAGCTTGAGGTTCTTTTACGTGCCGTAAATCTACGACACAGGACCACCGGCTTTACTTCCCTTCCGAAGGAAGCCATGCTAAGGATTTTTACGCCCGAAAAAAATCCATCGCCCTCTGCAGGGTTTGAACCCCCAACCTTGGGAACTAGAGGCTAGCACGGTACCACTAGTCCACGGAGGACGACTTCAGGTAAGTATCAGGTGTTCTCTCTTAATCAAATTGTCTTAATGATGGCTTATTAACAGCTGCACTTAAAAGGGAATCCTGTGACATTGCTGGTTTAAACCCCAATGAAACTGACCAATACCTAGTGAATGATTATCACACACGTATATGTTTGCCGTGCAAGTTTTGCAAACTTTTAGAACATGCATCAGATGGTATTTTTTTGGTAATTTCCACCACATTGCTAGCACCTGGGACATGTGCAACCCAAAATTCCCTCTGAACATAAGTTGGAACCTCTTGAACTTTCAAGACAGGAATGTGTAAATGTATAGGGGCAGAGGCCTTTTTACAACTTTATAGCAACGGAGGCATTTAATGGTTTTGTGGGCATATTCAAAGTGTAACAGATTTTTACCACAGATGTGATAAAGCATTAAATTCTATTGCATTTTATTGTAACTTAAGATTACAGACTGAATGTGCCGCGCTAATTGGTATACAGTGCTGTGACAAGACAGAGCTTATCTGTGTGTGTATCTTCATCTTAATCATGACCCCCTTTCACTGGACTGCAAAGAAATGCATAGCATGCAAATTTAATATTTGATTCAGCCACTAGCGACCTCTAAATGGTTGAACATTCTGTAATGGACAGCGTCAAAATTATAATAATGAATATCTCAGAAATGGCTTGTGCCACAAAAAAACTTATTTGAAATAAATTGTGTGTTTTAAAGAGATCTGCATTTTTGGTGTAGTACATTTTCATCTGTTGCTCAATGTTTACCAGTTATACAAGATTATACAAAATTCCTTCCAAATGAAGAGGACTTCACAGGCTATTCCCAGAAAATTCTAAATATATATATATTTTATTATGTAAAATATCTGTAATATATGGTAATTTAATCAAAATCATTAGTCATTTTTTAGAAAACCAAAAATTTTGAAAACTGTTCTATGTAAAAGGTAGTTTGTGGTGGGGGGGGGATTTTCTTGTAAATCTTCATGTCGCATCTTTAAAAGGCACTGAATCTAAATACCAAGTTTGGCATTTATCTGACATTTTGTTTTTGAGTTATGTTGTTCTCTCTCTCACACACTCACTCACTCACCTTTTTGTTTAAAAATGCTTTTATTTGGATTCTCAGAGTCTCAAAAAGCATGTATTTTTGGTAAAAATCTTGATATCAAAGTTTTGGGTGGAATTTAATACTTCCTCTACTTTAGGTGATTATTAGAAAAAGAATAACTAAAATGTGATAAACATATAATTTATATGCAGTATACAGTAATATATTAAAAAATCCTATTGCTTCAGGATTGCTGAATCTCTGCCATCATGGTTGCTTTTCACCAACTCGGCCAATGTCTCGCCTTCAGAGGATGTGGTACTTTCTGTGGCACAGTTCATTAACTCACGCTTGGTAAGTTTTGTAACCATATATGTTTTAAGCTAAATGTTTAAAAATACAATGTAGACCATAATAAAACGAATAGTGCACTTCAGAAGTTTTTTGTACTCTAAATTTGTGTGTAAGGAACTTAAAATTAGCTGCGAAATCCATAGGTTCGGGGGAAAATAACCTATGTATGGTTAAAGTTTTATTTTTAAGGAATCAGAACATTAAGAATTTATATTTTTAAAAATGTGCTGAGGTTCAGAATCTACAGTAAAAGCTGTAGGTCCCCTTGTTCCGTTGCCGTTCTGCTTGACATTGTACATAACGGACATCTGCTGGATACTGTATCTAATAAATGGGTCCAATCATCACTTGGTGGAATGAGGTTCCCATGAAGGCAGTATTAGATCACATGGGGAGCATTGGAAACAACAATGAACATTTTTGTGAAAATAGAATGTCTTTCTACCAAAATTAACATCTATGTTTGCCAGATAAACATATTTTTAAGGAATATTACAACACATTCAAACATGCAAATAAACAAAAAAACTACAAAAACAAAGGCCACTATCTACATGTTTACAGTTGATTGTACTAGGATTAATGTTTACAAAAGGAGAACAACTTTTACCACTCAACTCTTGGTAATAGTTCCATCCTCTCTTTCTTTCTTTTTAATGGACTAAACATTAATTGCAGTGTTCTGAAACAATCAACTGCGGTTGGAAAGGATCTTCATAGTATTACATTTCAGATGGATATGTTTTGTGTTGCAAATATTACAGTTCATTGGTATTTAGGGAAATAATCAAAAAAATTTATAAAAGCTCAATAATTCTCGAAAGTAACACAAATTAACCCCTTCCTTCAGAAGAAAGGAGCATACTTCAAATGCTTTATTTTAAATAAACCATGAACAGTCAGAAACACTTTCCATGCATCAATGGATAAAGGAAAGTTCTTGAAAGCCATCTTAGACGTTCCATTCAAATGTTGATTATTGTACTCTAGAGTATCTTTCCATGCTCTATTACCATATTATAGTGATATGTTATCATTTTGAAGCAATATGTTTAGATACTTTTTTGCTGCTCAGGGGAGTGTAATCTTATTTGCCCAATTTCCCTTACTGGTAAATTGGAAAAGGAAGTATATTAGGAGAAATTGCATGGCGATTGGCTGTGGCTCAACTTGCAATTTATTAACATTATAAATAAGTGTTCCAAATTTAACAGTTGCACATACTTGAGATACATTCAGTTAACTTGATTAGGTCATTTGACTGCACTTTGACATACAAACAGTAGTTTTAAGTAGCAGGTGTTCAGAAGATATAAGAAAAGTTAAGAATTCAAAGGTTCCTTCTTCCTCACATAATTGATATGAATTCATTAGAAAAGAATTTTTACATACAATGTGGTAATATAATGACCTCCTTAATGTTTAAAATTTAATAATGGCACACACTATGCAACACATCCAGTTTATATGTGAAATTTTTAATAACCTACTGCTGAAATGATAACGGAGAAAATTTTATGAAATCTGAAAAATGCTGGACACTCATAAGGTTGATGCAGTAATTTGTATCACAAATTATTTAAATGTAAAGAGTGATTATAGTATGAATATGCATTATTATGTGACATTGATTTGAGATGTTTGTTGATTGTAATTATTGTTGGGAAGTAAGTTTATACTGCCTTACTGAAACTGACAATAATAGCGTGCAATAATGCAGCGAGGGGGTGAGCTGTTTATCATTATTAGAGACGAGGAAGTTACGTAATGTTGGCGCGTTTTTCCTTTAGAATTTGCTGGAACATTATACCTAGAGCATATGTATTCATAATTTTCATTGGATATAAAAATTGACGCTAATGTTGGCGCGTTTTATTAGCCAATAGCAATTCAGTTATAATCTTTAGGCATATCGGGGTGTAGGAGTATAAAAAGGGCTAGGTTAGAGATAGACGCCGTCAGTTCACCGAAAATATTTGTATGCTATACGTTGCCTTCAGTCCAGCAGAAATATTACACGTCGGCTATCGGTTCGCAAGTTACGCGTATCAGAGTTATGAAAAATCTCAAGTATTGTAAAGTTAATGATACAAAAAGTTGAAGTACGTGAATTAAGAATGATCAGTAAATAAGTTATTATAACAGTTTCAGTTTGGCGAGTGTCAAGATCAATGTGTGAATGTGTTCGACAATAAAAGTGTAAAACAAATTCCTTCATCAGTGTTATCTTTGGATAAAAGACTCCTTTCCGTTTACACAACCTGTATAAAGAGAAGTGCTCGACCAAAAAGATCATAGCTAGCCGGAGGACAGAGAACCAAAAATTAAATAAAATAACAGTAGCATTCTTTCAAGCAAACACTGATACTGCCGCAAATTGCTAACACCAGATGGAGCTAACAAACCTAACAAAGAATCACGTCACAAAATGGCTTCACTACGTGGAGTAAACACAAATAACAATAATACCGTCGCAAGGTACGTAGTCCCTTCACGTGACGTGCCCAGCAAAAGATTCCGTACTTCCTGGTTCTGCCCATCACCGACTGGAGGGAGGAGAGATGACACTGCCACTAGTGCTGACTCCAGTGCCTCTTTGTCAACCATAGATACCAGTATCCCTGCAGTTATTAGTTTTGATGGTGAATTAGAGGACAGGAACGTAGTTCTTGTAGGAGGGCTGTAAAACGGCACATTATATGTAGAAAAATCATGAGGACAGTAAAAAATAATTTTGTGTACTGCAGTTTACTGTTAATTCCTTGTTCAAATGCAACAAAAGAAAATAATTTAATGCATGCTAAATTTAAACAGAAGCACATTTTACAAACCTTACTTTAAGGAACTTAATATCCTTGCAGTACTCTGCCTGTACATATTAGAAACAGTATGTTTCATAAATAACAACATCCACTGCTTCAAAATTAATTGTACCATACATGATTACATAACTAGAAATTGTAACAAAATACATCTAAACACTGCCAGAACAGCAAAAAAGGTTAGCTCTGTATTGCTCAAAGGTATACATATGTATAATTTAATTACTAATAAAATAAGTAAAAATAACAAGGCTAAGGGTGGCATGCACCATGTTGGAGTAAATTGCTTCAGAAGTAACGTTTACTAAAGAAGTCCCCACTACGGAAGTAGGTTACTACAGGAGCCATTTATTCCAAAAGTAACGTTGGAGAGCTCAATTACAATGTACTCTTTTAGTTACGACTACGGAAGTAAGAGCTCATTACTCCCGAAGGTATTGTTTTGTTTGCATAATTTACTTGATGCAATCATGAATAAGGTTATGTGCGATAGGAAAAGGGGAGAAACGTCAACGAAAGATATAAATGCTTGTTGGCATAAATAAAATTCATGTAAACAATATGAGTGTAAAAAACGTGCGATTACGTTGGTCTTAAAAGCCAGTGAGATACCGCCAACAGTTGCAACATGCGTTCCTGATTACTTTTTATTTTAGGCTTATTAGTTTTTTATGTTTCTGATTTTGGGAGTTTAGGTTAGGGTTAGGTTTATGTAAAAGTTTAGGTTCCTGATTCACAGGATGTTAATTTTATTAAAGTTTTCAATGAAGACCCAAGTAATGCAAAAAAGCCAAAATGTGTTATAAAGATGCTGGAAAGTTGTAATTGACAAGTTTAATAATTCTAGCAATGGGAAATGTACTGAAGAGCAGCTTAAAATTCTGGAAACAATGTTTCTAATCCTCATTTTGCATCGCAGATCACTTGCATGGTGATAGAGAAATACCCTTTCTGATTTCAGAAAAGTTCACCATATTCACGAATGGGTACAAAATAATTACATGCGTGCAGTCAATTCCACACACAATGTGTGGTAAATCTGTGAAAGTGAAGAAGAATTGCTTTTTATTTTCTGAACGCTTTATATGTGTAGGTACCTTGCTCTTAACCTCAAAAGTGCTCAACAAAGCAATGAAATACATGGCCAGCAGGTGCGTGGTGAACGTTTATTTATAAGATCGCCTGTAATACCGGGATTACGATGAACTTTACTTAATGTGACATAAAAATGGTGGTAAACTAAAGGTATAATTGCCATGCACTTGACGTAACGGGAAAGAAGAGTTTTTACTTTGCCAAACTTTCAGGTCACTTTGCGTTAAGTCAATTTTAAATATCTCCATTTAATGCAGTGTAAGACTGTCACATTACGTTAAATTCATCGTAATGCCAGCTCAAGCTTCTGAAATATTCTGGTACAAAACACTCATAGGACGCATAACTATAATTGCAGTTTGGATTATAGAGCTGAATTTTTGTCCGAGTTTTGTTGAAATGTTCTCCAAGCAGGTTCAAAAGGCGTGTATAAGATTCTTTCCTAATACCGAAATATTCATTGAACTTTCTCTCTCTCTCTCTCTCTCTCTCTCTCTCTCTCTCTCTCTCTCTCTCTCTCTCTCTCTCTCTCTCTGTACAAGTATCATATGGTTTTCGCATAGCACTATCGCATTCCCGTGTTTTTTTTTTCATCGAGATCATCAATGTAACCTAAGTAATCACTGTTTTCTTCATCGAGATCATCAATGTAATCTAAGTAACCCATGAACACGTCAAAAATATCTTCCTCCAAATACGATACGGTATTCTAGTTCAATCGACAGGTTAGTTACTCCATCCAGGTAGCAAGAGTAAATTCTAACCTATATTTGTGCTCTATTTAATTCCGTAGTAACATACTACATGATGGTGCTCTCCGATATTTACTTCTGCGGTAATTTAATCTGGGAGTATTTGAAAGGAGTAAAATTCTTCAGAAGTAGTTTACTCTTCCATGGAAGTTGCTGAGTGTTATCTTGAATAGTAGTTTACTATGAAAGTAGAGCTTACTGCAGGTTGGTGCACGTCACCCTAAATATAGGAAGTACACTAAGAAGTTTTTAACTGAGCAATGTTTTTATTATTTACAAGAATTTCGTAACTATTTTGTCCAACTTTGTAAAGTTGGATATATTATTATAGTTACTCATAATTATATTATATATGTTTGTTGCATACTTAATGTCTTTTGTATGTTAATTAGTTTTAAAAAATTTCTTATGATGAATAAAGACATACAAGGGTCGGCTGATAAGCCTCTCAATGAAAACAACATTGAAAAAAAAATTTTTTTTATTTTATTTCTCAACATAATCTCCAAAAAGGTTAATACATTTGCCATACCGGTGTTCTAATTTAATTAAACCATCTCTGTAGTGCGATTTATCAAGGTCCTCAAAATAGCTGTTTACCGCATCAATGGACTCCTTGTTGCTGTAAAATCTTCGTCCTCCAAGAAATTTTTTGAAATTAGGGAACAGGTGCTAGATCTGGTGAATAGGGTGGATGTTCAAGCAATTCAAACTTTAATTCACAAATTTTCCCCATTGCAATGACTGAACGATGGGCCGGAGCATTGTCGTGATGAAACAAGACTTTTTTTTTTTTGCCAAATGAGGTCTTTGTTTTTTCACCTCATCACTCAAACGTTGCAGTAAGCTTGCGTAGTAGTCACCAGTGATACTTTTACCCTTTTCCAAGTGATCAATAAAAATAATTCCGTGTGCATCCACTCACCAAATCCTTGTTAGCTGACAAAATTGACTTTGCCTTTTTTGGAGTTGGTTCACCTGGCGCAATCCACTGTTATTTACTTTCTGGAGTGTAGTGATTCATCAATGGTAATAAGCTGACTCAAAAATTCATTGGGATTTTTGCGGTAGAGCTTCACATTCTTAACAGAAACAGTTTTTCTATGCAACTTTTTATCAGGTGTCAACAAATGTGGCACCCATCTCGCACAGACCTTGTGAAAGCCCAAAACATTACTTAAAATATTACCTGCACATTCTTTTGATACATTTACAGGCTCTGCTATCTCAAACAACTTTAATCTGCGGTCTTCCAAAACTAAACAATGAATTTTTTCAATCATCTCTGGAGTTGTGACTTCCACAGGGTGTCCAGAGCAAGGCTCATCACTAGTGCTTGTACATCCCTTTTAAACTCTGCAATCCACCTTTTAATCATTGAATATAAAGGGGCAGAGTCTTTCAATCTACTGTCCATTTCCTCCTTGATTTCTTTAGGTATTAAACCTTTCAAATGGAAGTATTTAATCAATGCTTGTTTTTCCAAATCCTCCATTTTCGTGAAAACTCTAAAGTTGTCTTGTTTAAAATGCTGTCATTCAAAAACGAAATGGGCTATTGGCCTGTAACTATGGATACAAGCTAGTCTAGAGTAACACTATACAATGCTACCGTCTAAATGGCCTAGTGGCGCCATCTGTGTGTAAGGCCCAGGACTTATCAGCTGACCCTCACACACACTCTGCAATAACGCATAGGAGTAATATTTTTGAAAAGGAATGGATATAATTTTTCGGGGAGATGTATTTGTGTGATGAATTGGGTAGTACTTTTCATTGGCTAATAGAATGTGATAAGGTTAAAAGGTGGAGAGAGGTTATATGGAATAAAAAATGGGACAAGCAGTAGCATTAAGAATGTTGGGAAGCACAAAAGCAGAAACAATTAAAATGATGGTGACATTTTTAGACAACACGAGGGATAAGTGGATAAGGAGCTTAAGAAAGGTACAGGAGAATGGGCATAGTTTGGAAAATGGAGAGATAGTATAGTAGCTTTATCCCATATATATAGCCTAGGAGGTAAATATGGGAGAGCTAGAAAACTGGAGCACTAGACCTAAGTTTTAGATGTAAGTTTTATTTGTATTATTGTAATAATGATGAAATAAATATTACATATTACACATTACACTCTGCAATAGATTCAACAAACAATTGCCACATCATAAACATATAAGTGACATAACTTTGTGAACCAAGGATAAATTATTTGATGTGATTTGCTTTGACATTTGCATGCTTTATGCAGTTTTTTTAATAAACCCATTCAGGCCCAACAGCCATGAAACTTAAAATGTCCCTTTAGCCAATTAGGGTAAAATGTATTTCAGTCTTTCACAACTGTAGAAAGTAATTAAGAAAGAAAATTACCACTAATTTTGTAACATTTTCAACCAAATTTGAAATTTTTGACAAATTTTCTTCAACACTTATAATATTAAGTTTCAACTTAGTGCATACATAGTTTATGTGTTGCTTCATGCATATAGATAGAGACACCAGTAGTCACCCTATGGTAATGAATGTCCTTTAAACACTGAGAGGACATGAAAATGAATCATTTATACACAAATACTCTGAATAAAGAATCACAAGGATGAAGTCATTTCTGTCATGAATCTTCCAACTAATCACAAAAATGGCACGACTAAATGCAAAAAAAAATTTATTACAGTAATTTTGTTTCTAGCATGAGTAAGTCATTTGCTCTATTGATTACTACAATAAAACTCCTATGTAATTTGTTTTTCAGAAGGACACATTGACTGAACTGGACAGAGGGTTTCTGCCAGTCCCACTGGTTTGTTATCTATTAAATGGATTGTGCAATGCTGCAAACAACTCCAATACCAGCGCAGAAGTACACCATTTATTTTCTATTTTGCTGGAAACCTCACCAGAACTACTGCTAGCCTCCAAGGTACAACATAATTCATGCCTATCTTTTTATTCGCCAATAAGCTTACGATAAGCAGTAGATTTTGTTATGTAGAGTAGTTACAAAAATATATTTACTCAGGATCAAAAGTATAAAATACAACAAGGTTTAAAGCACATTGATAGCTTTATATAATACAGAAACTACAACATAAATTTATAAACATTACCACACACTATAAATTCCTCTACGGAGTGATTTTGTATAACTTATAAACCATAAGAGGGAGAACCCTGCCACTGTGTCTTTGCACTTGACAGTTCATGTGGCTTCGCGTAAGGTTGGCTACATTGTGGTTGCGATGTTGCCAGAGTGGTTAGTAAACAACAACAGCTGATTGTTCTCCTTTCTGTCATGTCTAAGCCGCATACAAAAAGTGCATGTAAGTAGCGAACGTCAATGAATAATAACTATTTCGTATTATTATTGTTAACTGAAAATAACTCTGCATAAACATTGCAGTGTATGGAGAATAAATTACACACTTTTGACAGTATAGAAACAAAATAATACAAACTTCCTGCTACAATGAGGAGAAATAAAACAAATTATAAGCATGCCTAACAAACTAATTTTGAAGATTTAGAAGCTAGTAACAGTGATGTGTCATAATTTAAAATAGAGAGTTGAGGGTTGTTACACTACATCACTATAATATTCTTACTTGAACGCGTTTCGGGAGACGGCTTGTTCCCATCGTCAGCATTTTCTCTCAACTGATTTTTGCCGGTCATCATCTGGGGGATGTGTGTGGTTTGTGGTGTTCTCTGGTGCTGGGCTGATGAACCTCCAAAGGCTGTTGGGTGGCGGCAGTTCGAAATTCATTAGGTGATTCCTGTGTTTGACAATATGTATTTTTTCCCAGATGTCCAATTCATTGCTGTTGTTGATCGGTTTTAAGAGTTTTATGTTTGGAGTGATATCATGGTTTGAAGACCAGAAATGATGTGCTACTGCTGATATATCTTGCTGCTTTTGGTAAATGCATCTCATATGAGGCCCATAGTGAATAACATAAACTCTCCCACATATAAACTAGCAAAATGGCTTTCAAATACCTTCAACTCCATGCCTATGTTCAAAAGTCTTAGCATAAAAAATTCTTTAGAATTAACCAGTCACCTTTCAAATATAAATATATCACACACAGACATGATGGTATCATTTGATGTCACTGCACTCTTCCCAAGCATACCAAAAGAAGAATTATTACCACTCCTAGAAAATTGGATATTAAACAATGGCACACCTAGAGCACAAACAGAAGATTACCTAAAACTAACAAAATTATGTCTGGACCAGAATTTCTTTTCATTCCATCACAAAATCTTTAAACAAACCTCAGGCCTAACTATGGGAAACCCCCTTTCACCATTTTTAGCAGAACTATATATGAGCCATTTTGAATGCCATATTACTAAATCTTTCCCACATCTATTCAAAACCTGGTATAGGTATGTAGATGATATTTTTGCTATTGTTCCAAAAAAACTTTCAGAAGATGCTTTGAAATTAGTGAATTTACAAAAAAAATCTATAAAATTCACAATGGAAAAAGAAGAAAATGGTCAATTACCTTACCTAGACATCAGGATCATCAGAAATAATGCACACAACAAACTAACGTTCGGCATTTACAGAAAACCAACGCACACAGAAAACTATATTAAAAACAATAGCTACAATCCTACAAGCCACAAACATGCAATTTTAAATAGTATTACAAACAGGTTAGTACATATACCAATGGAGAAAGAGGAATACCAGAAAGAATACCAACACATTATCAACATAGCCACTATGAATGGATACCAGAAAAAAACAATAGATAAGAAGATAAAAAGGTTTGAAAGACAGAAATACATCCAACAAATGACTATGTTACTCAGACAACAAAAACCACAAGCATATAGAAAATTCACTTATCACCCTTGGACACATCATAAATTTCAAAGGATTTTCAAAAAATACAACATCACCCTGTCTCCACAGAATAACCACAATATACAGAAACTACTATGCAACAGAACAAAAGATCCTATCCCCAACGATAAATCAGCTGGTATATATCAAATTGATTGTAATGAATGTAACCTGGTATACATAGGAAGAACCAAAAGAAATCTTGAAATAAGACTTAAAGAGCATATGAGATGCATTTACCAAAAGCAGCAAGATAAATCAGCAGTAGCACATCATTTCTGGTCTTCAAACCATGATATCACTCCAAACATAAAACTCTTAAAACCGATCAACAACAGCAATGAATTGGACATCTGGGAAAAAATACATATTGTCAAACACAGGAATCACCTAATGAATTTCGAACTGCCGCCACCCAACAGCCTTTGGAGGTTCATCAGCCCAGCACCAGAGAACACCACAAACCACACACATCCCCCAGACGATGATCGGCAAAAATCAGTTGAGAGAAAATGCTGACGATGGGAACAAGCCGTCTCCCGAAACGCGTTCAAGTAAGAATATTATAGTGATGTAGTGTAACAACCCTCAACTCTCTATTTTAAATGCCTAACAAAGTTATTTTCACCCACCCACTTAAAACTGCAATGGCTCAATTCCATCCAAATCCCCGTTGTCGTCGTCATCCTCGGAAGCATCATTGTCGTCATCTTAACCAAGGCATATCATCAATGGTTCACAGTCACTAATAATTCCGTCTATTTCTTGTGCTTTTCGTATTAGCTTATTCACATGATCTACTTTCTTCTTCCACGAAGCTGCGTCCACTGAGCCTTGTGAATAACAGTTCTCGTGCTTAGTCCAAGAGCTGCTGCAGTTCGTTGTATGGCTTTATCAGCAGGAATAGAGGGATTGCCATGAAGCTTTACGTACTCATTTTCCTGTTCAAAGAATTCCTGGGTTCTCCTTAATAGTTCCAATGCCTGACTAAGTGGCACACCTCGGCGCAAAGGATTTTCACTTCGTGAATCATCACTCGGCGATCGGCATCGTTTTTCAGACATTGTCACACTTAAGTTTTGTTTAAATATGTAATATGAATGAAATATATATGAATATATATGTATAAACGAACAATAACAAAACTATCAAACAATAACCACAAATATAAATAACAATGAACAATATGTAGCTTGCAAAGAACAACTCGACGCTCGTGCTAGAGATTCACAAACTGAAGCACGTGGTTGGGAATAGTTACATCCGGCAACAGAGCCGATTCTAGTTCCGGTTCCGCTTTGTCATCGACCATCTGGAATGCTGCCCTGTGATTGGCTTAGGAAGTCAAACGGTTGAAGCTTTTCATCTGTTTTTTTTTGCGAGTGTACCAACTTAAACGCTAGCTGTCAAGTGCAATGTTACAGCGGCGGGGGTATAGATCAGGTTAAAACTCACAATTTTTTTTACAAAACAACTATTTTCTGGCCTGGCCATTTCTGACACATTCTTTGATTTTGGTTTGCATTTCCCGCATCCCTCATTTACCAACAACAAAATATATAATGAAACCATTTCTGTAAATGTTAATCTTAGTTAACATGAATTAGATAAAAAATAAGCTTTCATAAGAATAGTGGGTAGAGAAAATCATGTGAATGTTAAACAAGAACATTTTCTTTTATTTTGTGCATCAAAAGATTGAGCCATATAGCCTATCTTCTAAATTATATTCCAAGTTTCATAACAATTTGGCAGTTTTTGAGTGAAAGGTCCCAAATTCACACTTGTAAAAAAACACAAACATTCCAAAAAATATAATTTCTTGCTTAGGAATAACCTATTATGTATGTTAGCATAAATTACTCATCCAAAACTGAAAATCTGCAGAAAAAGTCTATTATGTATCATATGTATAAATTTTGATTTGCAGGTATATCGAAATGAAGTGGACAATGTTTTACAGAAGCATGTCAGAGCTGCCAGATTGTTTGACTGGGTGTTAAATGAAAGAATCAATGAAGATAGTACACTGCAACATTTTAGTATAGCGCTGCAGTCCTGGAAAACACAAACATTAATAATTAATGATAAACCTGAATCAAAGTGGCTTTTCTTCCTCAATATGCTGACCCTGAGCTCCATTCTAGAAAGTGGTGACCTGAAGCTTATGTTTGAGTAAGTAGTAATTTGTGACTCGTGCTGGATAAACATATGCTAATGCTGGATCAACACACCTTTTTATGCCTCTCATTTATATGGAAGGAATGGTTCTGCCAAATTTCAAATGCAGTTGGACGTGACGGCCTTGTTCTAACATTTTACAGTGCTTCTGCAAAAGAACTGAGATTTCATACAACCTTTGATATACTGTGTGTTCACTTCTTTTGTGATTTCCTGTATGCCAATAATGATGTTAAAGTTGACTGGTAACCTAACATTCAAACTAAAAACAAACACTTATTTTTGTATAATTTTATGAATATAAAAGGATTGTAACTCAAGGTCCAGTGATGTAAAAGTTGAATAATAGGGTGTAATAAATTGTATTATGCATTGTAAAACAGTTTGAAGTTGAATTTAGGGCTGAGCTCGGCTCTGGGGGCTGGGATGGGCTCTGGGGGCTGGGCTGGGCTCTCTGGGCTGGGCTTTTATATTCACAAGCACTAGATACAAATTTATTGGTTGTTTTTTTTTTTTAGTGGAAATGGACTGACTTTCACATCTTGTTTTGACCTGCTAACATCACTGAGTAACCAAGTTAAACATAATCCTGAACTTCTGGAAGTATTGGATTTCACAAGGAAAATGTCTCAACTGCCTTACATTGGATTCTCAGTAGATGTTCTGAACTCCATTGCTGCAGCAGGTCTTTTATTCATTCTACTTCTTCTATCTAAGTCTGAGGAACTTGGACCTAAACTTACTGAGAACAAGCAGCAGTATTCGGTGTTCTGCAGAGTATCCCTCCACTGCTTAGTGAGATGGAAAATGGCTAGGATACCTTTTGTGGGTTGGTGAGTAATCAGTACTCTTATATCATACTTATATACGAGGTGTGATCAAAAATAGCCAGAATTTTTAATTTAGGCTGCTTTATACATCTGATTTTCAAAACTTTTGTTTTATCTGGTTGCTACACATATACCTCATATATGTTTGCATTTTCAGCTGTTTTGACTATTTAGTTTATTGTTGACAGTCGAAAAAGTTAATGTGTTTGGTAAATCTGCAGGCTGAGAAGACTCACCCAGAATACAAGATATATATAGATATAAAATTACATTGTTTCGCAGTTGCTAAATTCTTCACCATTGGACTTAAATAACGGCCATTACAAAGAATTTGCATTAAATTTTGCTTGAAAAATGGAATAAAGCGCAGTACTGCATTTGAAATATTGACTGTGGCTTTTGGTGAATCTACTATGAGTAAGACAGTTTACGAGTGGTATAAACATTTCAAAGAGGGTTGAGAAGACGTTAAGAAAATGGGTGTGTAAAATCACCGAATCACCATCAGAGAGGTTGCTGATGATGTCGGTATATCCTTGGCTACTGCCAAGCAATTGTTTCTGATGTTTTGGTCATGAAACATGTATCAGCAAAGTTTGTTCCGAAATTGTTGAATTTCAACCAAAAACAACATCGCTCACAAATTGCTGAATGAAGTTGAAAATGATCCAGAACCTCTAAAGAAGGTTGTAACAGTAACAAAACATGGGTCGAAAGTAACATCTAATGGTCCCAATGGAAACTGCCTGAAGAGCCAAGACCAACAAAAATTCGACAAGTTCGATCACACGTGATGGTTCTTCTCACTTCTCTTTGATTACAATGGCATATTGCATCAGGAGATCCTGCCTTATGGTTGTATGGTCAATAAGGAATACTACCTGGAAGTTATGCACCGTTTGCGTGAAGCAATCCAAAGAAAATGACCAGAATTATGGCAAAACGACTCATGGAAAATGCATCATGGTATTGCTCCCACTCACACCTCAATGCTTGTTTGTTTTTTTTTTTGCAAAATACAAAACCGTTATATTGCCTCAGCCACCGTATTTGCTGGACATGACCCCCTGCGCCTTCTTTCTATTCCCGAGGCTGAAGGGAAGCCTGAAAGGACGACATTTTGCCATCATTGATGAGATAAAAACAGAATTGCTGAACACCACAATGAACAGCAAGTTCCAGAAGTGCTTCCAAGATTGGAAAAAGCGCTGGCACAAGTGTATTATATGTGAAAGGGGACAAATTGATGTTGATGATTAACTAAAAAGTCTTTAAAAAAACGTTACTTTTTGATCACACCTCGTATGTTGTATACAGGGTGAATCCCCTAAAACTGGTTTCGGAAATGTAAAGCGCTAATGATGTATTTGCAGTGTTGACTTGAAAATCTGATAGGAATGGCATCCCTTCCTCTCCTGTGCAGCTTTCTAACTTTTCTGCAAATGTAATAACAGTAATAATAATAATAAAAATAAAATAGCTAAGTGATTGTCACTCTTGATCCCTGGTCCTCAGAAGAATATTGTTGGGCAACACCAAGCTGCATGCTCCCCAGGCTCATTTTCTTTCTGTAGATTGGATATTTTGTATTATAAAAATCTGATGTGTTACACTCACATGACTTTCTCTACTTTGGTGCAAACTATTTTTACAAACTCATATTAATCAAGATAAACATTTGCAGAAACATGCAAAGAGAATTACATTTTACACATGGCGACTAGTTCTAAAAATATTTGACTATCGCAGGCGTACTATGTTACCCTTGTTTTGTATTTGCAAGGGCAATATAGAAGTACAGTAGCCTTTAAGCATAGACATATCTCTTAATAGCTGGTTGCTAGTTGCAGCACAATACTCTTTGCATATCCAAGACAAAAAAATGAATAACAAATTCCCATTTGAGAAAATAAGTATTGAAAAATTTAAGGGAATAACAAGCATATCTCGAAAATGGTTCACTCAACAAAAAAAATGTATATGAATTAAATTGTGTATTTTGATGCGATCTACATTTTTTGTGTACCTCTTATGGTTTACCAGTTATGCAAAATTCGTTCACAATGAAGAATACTTTTGTAGACATTCCCAGGAAATTCGAGATATACAATTCATTTGCCATAAAAATGTCTTAAACTTATGGTATTTTATTCAAAATTGTTAGATCCGTTTTTGAGAAAATTAAAATTTTTGAAAAATGTTCCATGTAAAGGGTAATCTACAGTGAGGGATTTTCTTGAAAACCTTTGTGTCGCATCTCTGGAAGATACTGAACCTATATACCAAGTTTGGTGTTTATCCGACTGTTTGTTGCCAAGTTATGCTGTTCACACACACACACACACAGACATGTTTCCAAAAATGCTTTTTTTGGATTCAGAGGGTCTCAAAACATATATTTCTGGTGAAATCTCGGTATGGAATACAATATTTCCCCTACTTACTATACGTAGTAGAGAAAGTAAAAATATGTGATTTTGGATTTGCTATCATGGAGAAAAGTCTCTAAATTGCAGCACATGAGGTACTGTCCATTCCAAACCAGAGTGCCTTTCACTGAAAACAAACCCTTTGTATTATCCGCGCGAAAGTAGTTCGCAATCCCCGCCCATAATGGCTGCTTGTTGAACACTATTTAATCCATAAAAAGGCGCCCTGTGTGAGAATCATAGTTCAAAACGCAACCTGAGGTAACAATCGATTTTATAAGTATGCGGCAATGAACATTTTACTTACGTTAATCACAATCCTCGGGCAAAAGTGCAACACCCAAATCCGAATCCTCCGAAGATGGCTCAGCTGCCATATCAGAATCAGAACTACTCTCCAAAATAATGACAAGCTTATCCACAATTCCACAGCATTGTCGCACTTAAAACAAGTTTCCATATTTTATCCTCTTCTATGTTGTATTTGTCTGTTTATATTCCGTGCTTGCTTTATTTACATTTCTCACTGAAATGCCTGTAAAATCTGATATTAGTTTCATATAATGCAAGTGTCGGGTATTTTTGTAATAGTGAGTTGAATATATGAAGTATTGTTTGTTTTTAGCCACTTTTTAACTGTTTACCACTTCTGTGTTTGAACAGTTTATTCGCACTACACGTACCTTCCTCTGCCATGTGAGCTCAAATACCAACTGACTAAATCACAAGATTTGACCTGAGCTGAGCATATGTGTGTTAGTGTATTATGAATGACTGTTCGCTTATCATATATCCTGTGTTATGCAAAGTGTTTAATGGTTCTCAGATAGCACCTCTGGGAATTCATTGCTGCATTTCTTGTATATGTAAGAGTGGCAGTCATGCATACAGTTGGTATTAACAAGCAAGATGCTCTCGGCATTAGCGCAAAGCAGACAAAAATAGTATTTTGTAATCTCTTAACAGCTAGTATATATCCATTACCTTTAACGATGAGTTCTTATGATAACCACAATAAAATGTGCAGTTCTATACCTTTCCTGCTCTAATATTTCATAATACAATACATGTATTAAGGAACTATTTACGTTGGCATAAGAGTATATCCTTGGGTTTGTGACAAGTCGAAGCACGTGCTTCTGTTTACATCAGAGGGAACTCTGGTTTGGAATGTAGGGTATATAATCTTTACATTTTTTGAATTCATATATAAACTATTTTAAATAAAGTTTCACAATGACAAGTTTTTGTGTATCATAGTAAATACCTCAATTAAATTGAAATATTATATGCTTTTACAAGTAGTACCTACATTGTGCTTGTGTTTCCTAAATGTGCAATAATAATATACCTGAAGACCAATAATATCTGAATGAAAACATGAAACAAGAATTCTTTGCTACTATAAAAATGAATAAATATGTTATTCTCATTCTCAAGAGTTTGAGAAATTATTTAAAACCATCTTTAGCATTGCCTGTATTATTTGATTTTTCAGGAAGGATCTAAATGCAGGAATAGGGCAAAGAAGAGGCTATTTGGTACCCAATATATGGTGGTTAAGTGAGAGCCGGAAGCTCCTGTATTCTGTACTTAGAAATTTAGTCCCCAGACATAGCATAACACTACCGCAAGAACTAGTTTTCAACACTAAGGATATTTTCTTGATCAGTATATTTCAAGAAAATGTTAAGAAGTGATAATTCTGCAGACAAGTTGTGATAAAAGTTGATTTTTTCAAATATTTGGTAAGTTCAGATTGTTTAGAATTGCTTTGCATTGAAAATGAATTGAGTAAGACTAATTGTTATCCTACATCTAGAGTTCAATGATTATAATCTCAGTGTAAGTTCCTAGGAAAGAAACATTTGTATATAGTTATTAAAAAATATTATTTTGACCAGGAAGATTTCTTTCTACATCCCAATCCTTATAAATGAGCAGCTGTACTCATGGTTCCCTACAGCTTCAGGTGGCATTTTACAACCTTCTCAATGGGCACATACATAGGAGGGAGGGGTGTATTTGAAGCGTTCTGCCTTTGTTGTTCGACCAAGCATTGTTAACTGTAGCGTATGCAAATATTTTGGAGGTGCATCAGGGAAGAATTGTGGGTATGTGGGAAGTCAATTTGCCATTTGAATTCCATTCAGCATTCGCACAGTTCAAAGGTGGATGAATGCCAGCAAGCAAAAGGGGCTGAGGGTCTTAAGGTTTACAGAAAAGAAACAGATGGCCAAATAAAACCACACCTGAAGAAGACGACGCCCTTGTAGCAGCTGTAAGGACCAGCTGAAAGATACCATGGCACAATCAGGACTGCAAGTTAGTGTTCAAAGTGGAGGCTTCATTGGCACACATTCACTCACAAATTGCTACAGGGAAAGAGTTCCTTCCTCACCACCCACTATCAAGAGCTGCATGTAGGATTCGCTCTGCAGGAGCTTCTAACAACTCAAGAAGCATAGGAAACCACCATATACATGGATGAAGTTTTTTGTTCTGAACCCAATCACCAAATTAAATGTTGGAGGCTTGATGGCTCTCAGAATTTTGGCAGATGACTAGAAAATCCAGATGCATCACAGTTCATTCTTGAGGTGGATTAGTGCTGCTGGTTCTGGTGAGCTTGTGGAGACCATGGCCAACTTGAACACTCAGGAATGTTGTTATCCCTAATGTCTGGCAGTCTATCCTGAAGATGAAGTGCTTGTTATTTGTATAGTGCAGGATAATAGTTCAGTAGACAACTCCTGTGCAGTATGGAACTTCTTTTCCTAGCACCCCGATTATTCTCATTTTTGACTTGCCACCTAAGTCACCAGATCTCAACAATATTGGCAACCTCTACAAAGAAGAAGAATATGTGGGAACATTTGCATTTAGAGTCAGAGTTCTTCCAGCACCTAAATAGCTTCATCAAGGATTGGACAGATTATTAAAAGACTGTCTAGTAAATGTGTCCTTTTTGAGAGTTAAAAGTATAATTTACCTCTGTTTTACATTATATTGTCATTAAAAGTACTTTTTCATGAATAAATTGTGCTAAATAGTGTTTTATTTAGTTGTATATTTAGATTCGACTGATGATTCCAATAATTTCCAGTAAATGTGTCCTCTTTAAGAGTAAAAAGTATTATGTATTTCAGTTTTACATTATGTTGCCATTAAAAGTATTTTTTGTGGAGGTTTTATTTAGTTATATATTTAAATATGTTTATTATAAGTGATGAGGAGTAAAGGTATTGCTCGGTTGTATATTCATATGTGAATAATCTAGAACTGTGCACGTAAAACAAGATACTACTGCATGCACGAAAAGATAAACACACACATACCTCCTTGGTATGCATACTCCACCTGTGAAGGCCAGTTAGAATGTCTCCTGAAGCTGCAGTGACAGCATAATTGGAAGCGAGTGTATCTATCCTGTTCTACTTGCAAAATATGTCTTTTCCTCTATAATATGTTGTCTATATACTGTTTTTTCGTGTGAAATATATTGCATGAACTCAAGTCACACTGTCCTTATGAAAGCTTATTTTTCTATCCACTTTATGTTAATCAAGATAAACCTTTGCAGAAAGTTACATAACATGCTGGAGGTACAAGAGAGATAGAGAAAACCAAATCAATAATTAGATTGTTTAAAAGCTGGCCTTTACAGGCTTGCCTTAAAATTCCACACTCTTTCCATAACATCACAAGAAATAACTGAATAACAGCAGCACTTTAAAAAAATGATGAAATATTCAGACCAAAAATAACGGATATCTCAGAAATGCCTGATGCCACAAAAAAGCTCATTTGAAATAAATTATGTGTTGTGGAGTATTACAATTTTTGGGTAGTGCATTTTTATTTATCACTTATAAAGAAACCGGACTGATGCTCTCTTTATTGAAAAAACTTACACAACTGAAATGTTGTCCACTTCAATGTAGTCCCCTTCCTGATCCTGCACTGCTCCATGCAAATTTTCCAATGTTGGTAGCAGTGCTGCAAGTCTTTTTCTGTTTTGCTGTTGAGTCTTGTCACTTTTCCTCCACTGCATCCACGGACTCGAACCTGGTTCCTTTGAGTGCAGATTTCATTTTTGGGAAGAAAACAAAGTCGCATGGTGCTAGGTCAGGCAAATACAGTGTATGTTCCATCGCTGGAATGTTTTTTGCCAGAAACCTCTTCCCAGACATTGTGTTATGGGCCAGCGCGTTATCCTGATGAAGAATCCAAGAGCGATTCTTCCACAGATCTGGTCTCCTTCGTCGCACACATTCACAGAGGGTCTTCAGAACAGTTGTATAATAAACTTGATTGACAGTCTGACCTTCAGGCGGTCTTCTCGAGCAATTCTACCGACCTTCTCCACATTTTCTTCAGTTTTCGAAGTAAAAGGACAGACTTCGACGTCTTCCCTACCATCCCTGAACCTCTGAACCCACTCAAAAACTTGCATGCGAGATAGACACTGATCTCCACAAGCTTGTTTCAACAAATCATAAGTTTCTGTGGCAGGTTTTTCAAGTTTTGTGAGGAATTTGATGTTAACTGTTCTACTTTAGAGCAGCATAATTCCGACGGAGCTCAGATACACGACCCGTTTCTAAGAAGGTTTGCAGCCAGACTAACCAACACATTGGCGTGAAATTTCGTACGTGTGTCAGGGAGTGTCCCAAGGCCAATCCTCCATTCTTCTCTTTGTCATCAATGAAGCCGGAAATGCGCATGCAATCACTCCAGTTTCGTTATTGTCACACCTCGTAGTTCGGAACTTTAATAGTGGCAACACTGCTGTGGAAGCCAAATGAAAAGGAAGTAATTGTTTTCATATTTACCATATGTTTGTCTATATCTTACTTACCACCCAATAAATAGATTCTTCCTTTTGACTCAAAAGTGCATGCACTGTGACGATCTAGATCATAGTTCTACATGAATACCAATCTAAACTTTTGTGTCTTGTGTTTTCTCATGGTTCACAAAACAGGAACAACAAAGTTGGTTGAAGATTGAATGTGCTTGTGCTCGTACAGCAAGACGATGTCATGCAGATCTTGTTGAGGCATGTGGGGAACTTCATTACCTAACATAGCCCTGGTGAGGAGGGTTAGAAATGTGAAGGTTACGGTGCTTCTGTGATGGCATTATCCTAATACATACCGTACCACAAGAACAAAATGTTATTGCACAGTATTTCTATCATTTTTGGAGCATCATCTCAGACCAGCATTGTAAAGAAAGCAACTCGTTTTACAGAATCCTCCCATCATTTTGCAACACAATGCTTGGGCGCATTTGGCACAACCTGTAACTGATGTGTATCATTGCTGGGGTTGGGAAATGTTTTTCCATCCACCATATTCACCAGACATAAGCCCTTCTGATTATGACCTAATCCTGAAGACGAAGGAACCACTTTGTGGAATTTGATTCAAGACTATTCCCAAAATTCTGCAGGCATTAGACATCAACAAAACAGTCGCTGCAACAGGGGCCCTATGATTTCCACATCGCTGGTAATTGGTTGTTGAAAATGATGGTGATTACATTGAAGGACTGTAGAAGTTTCAACATGTATAATTCTTATAATAGTAATGAATAGTTGCCACTATTAAAGTTCCAACCCATATACAATTGTGCAAAATTCCTTCAGAATGAAGGAGACTTCACAGGTAATTCCCGGAAAACGCAAGATATGCATTTGATTTGTTATGTACATATCCTAAACATTTCAAACAAAGTTCCATGTAAAGGTTAGTCGAGGTTGGAGAGGATTTTCTTTAAAATATGCATGTCACATCTTTGGAAGATGCTGAACTTAAATACATGTTTGGTACCCATTTATCTGACATTTCATTTTTGAGTCATGCTGCTATCGCTATCTCTCTCGCACACACATACTTTTTCTAAGAATGTGTTTTGGATCCCAGAGGTCTCAAACATTTCCAGTGAAATCTTGACATCAAATTTTTGGGTGGAATACAATACTTCCCCTTATCAACTACAGATAGGTGGCAGAGAAAGAAGTAAAATGAAAATTATTGTGTGCATGTGCACATACTATTTGAATCCAGTTAGTATAAAAGATGTACGAGGGCGGATTGATAAGTCCATGACTTTGAAGAGAGACAGCATTCTAACCAGAGGTTTCTTGTTTGCACCCAAGTCTTACATCTATTCTGGGTATAATCACTGAAATTTGTCATTTGCTTCTTAGAACATTGTTGAGAGCATCTAAAATAAGCAGATGTATGTCGCTTTGTAGAAAATGGAAAAAAGTGAATTTCGTGTTCTGATAAAGCACTACTTTTTGCATGATGAAGGAAACGGAAGAAAAGCTGAACAAGTATTATGGGGACTCTGCTCCATCATGTGGCATGGTTCACAGAATTTTGACATGACCATTTGAGCACAAGAGATGCCATGCACACAATACAGCCAGTTGAGGTCACAACAGAAGAAATTGTGAACAAAGTTCATGATATGTGCTGGAAGACCACTGAGTGAAAATCCGTGAGATAGCCAAGATTGTGAACATCTCGAGTGAACGGGTGTATAACATTCTGCACAAATTTTTGTGTATAAGACATCTGTCAGCGAGATGGGTGCCATGACTGCTCACAGTTGAGAACAAGCAGAATTGTGTGTCCATTTCACAGGGATGTTTGAACATGTTCCAGCACAACCCAAATGAGTTTTGCGGCGTTATATCACGGTTGATGAAACTTGGATCCATTACTATCAACCTGAAACCAAACAACAATCAAAGCAGTGGATTTTTGTTGGCAGGAAAAATCGTGGCAGCTGCCTTTGGGATTCACAAGGAGTGATAGACATCCACCACCTGCAAAAGGATAAAACGATCGCAGGTTCATATGCCACAATGCTGGATCAGTTTCACAAGAAATTGTTAAAGAAACGACCTCATTTGATGAAGAAAGAAGGTTGTCTTTCACCAGGATAATGCACCTGCACACAAGTCAGACATGGGCATTGCAAAATTTGTGGAATTGGGCTATGAACTGCTACCTCACCCATCATATTCTCGATATTTGGCTCCAAGCGACTTCTTCCTCTTCAAACCTGAAAAATTGGCTTGCTGGGAAGAAATTCACATCCAGTGAACACATGGCAGAAACAACTTCATATTTTGCAGACTTCGAAAAATCATACTTTTTGGAATGGAGAAATATTGGACGTGTATTGAATTGAAAGGAGACAATGTTGAGAAATAAAGTTGATTTGTTTGGGGAAAAAAATGTTATTTTCTTTAAAAAGTTACTGACTTATCAATCGGACCTCATATTTTTAAAGAAGGAAAGGGAAAAACTGAACAAGGCAGGTTTTACAACTGGATGCCTCAGTTAACCTGTAAGTGTGCACAAGGAATAAAATACACCTAACTGTAACTCTGATATATTGGCAATATTGTAACCAAGCTCTACTTCGATGGCCTTCTGTATTTCTTTCAACCAGCAAGTAACAAGATTCAATTCGAAGAGATTATACTAATGTTCAATTATTAATGTACCCTCATTCACTGTAAGGAATGTATATAGCTGAATACAGTTCACAGTAAACACACATTTTAAAAAATTGTGGGTAGTAGCTATTGTCTTCAAAGGTAAGACAAGATCACCACTAATGGAAGTTTGAAAATGAAAAAAATATTTGATTTGCAACTCACTACAAATGTTGCTTTCCATGCTGCTCAAGGGTTAAAGTATGTTGTTTTTTTGAGTGCGTGGTTGTCAAGCTGGGGTAAAAAAATCCCAAGTTGGTTATGCTGCAAGATATGAATGTCTGCTCATAGTTTTAAAAACTTAATTTTCTGTTGCGGTAACAAAAGCAGAGAAAGAATTAAACATGATCATTTTAAATTGCAGATACATGTTTATATTATTTTCCTTGTTACAAAATTAGACAAAAAAATATTTTAACTTCTGACACATTAACTATGTTGAATGATAATGATCCAATGAATGAAGTGGGAGCAAACCCTTCTGGTCAACCAAAGCAGCATTCTCTCCACTTGTTAATTAGTGGTATGCATGAGGAAAACCATGGTTTGAAAATGTAAATAATGGTTATTCCTAACATCACTGCTACCATTTCAGTATGAGAGATAATATACCACTTATCATTTCTTAACAATAATGCTATTTTTACTTTCTCTAGCAGCTCACATAGTAGTGACGAAATATTGCATTCCACCCAAAAAGATATAGAGATTTCACTGGAAATACATGTTTTGAGCTCCCTGATTTTAAAAGAGCGTTTTTGGAAAAAAAAAAAAAAAGGTCTGCATGCGGATGTGTGTGTGTGAGAGAGAGAGAGAGAGAGAGAGAGAGAGAGAGAGAGAGAGAGAGAGAGAACAGTGCAATTCCAGAACAAAATGTTGAATAAATGCCAAACTTCTAATTTGAGCTCAGCATCTTCCAAGAATGTGATATAAAGATTTTCAAGGAAGTACCCCCAAACCACTACATGGAACATTTTGTTGTTATTTTTGTATTATCTCAAAAATGCCTCTTAACGATTTTGATTAATATACCATATGTTTAAAATGTTTACATGATTAATAAAATGTACATCTTGAAAAAGTAATCAACTTTTGCAAGAATAGTTTGTAGAAGCTGTATAATATTAATGTTAGTGGCTAGAGAAAGTCATGTCAGTGTAACATCTCAGATTTTTGCAATCTTAATTACAATCTTTCTAACCATTCATATTGGACTTGTGAGCTAAGTTGAAAATGGTCTTGTTATCACTAAACCAGATATGGAAGACTGCACATCAGTCAAATTTCTATAACATTTTAACTTGTTCATGAATTAGCCATAAAACAAGATGTACCATGATTGTTTTATATCTCACTGTTCAGAAACACAAAATCGAAATTAATCTGGTGTACCTGATTGAAGCAATAACTGTATATGATTTAAAATTAATATTAACTTGATAGGTGGCTTTAGTTGCACAGTTACCTTTCTGTACCATATACATTTCATTTCTATTCAAAAAGAATATCTGTAAGTGGAACTTTGGGTTATGGTACTGTGACTTTATCCGGTTTTCCAACTGTCACTTCTGTCAATTCTCATTTTCACTGTTCTAAGTTATTATCTAGTTCAGCTTCACTAAGGTGAACTAGCTCAATTCTCCGTCACTTCACTTCGTGATGTAACCTGTTCATGCCTCACGCTTCACTTCACGAGGTCGCGGGTTCAAACCTGGCGGAGGGTGATGGATTTTTTCGGTCGTAAAAATCTTTAGCATGGCTTCCTTCCGAAGGGAAGTAAAACCGGTGGTCCCATGTCATAGATTTACTGCACGTGAAAGAACCTCAAACCTTATAAAGAGCCTCTGAGCAAAGTTTCCGGTCTTTCACGCCCAATTTAGAATGGGGACGCTAAGAACCATAGTAGTTAAAGAACGCTCATAAATAAAACTCATTTTCATTTTTTGCTTCACTTCGCTCGAGAATTGAATACAAGACCTCCACAACCCGTCGCTCCGCAGTAGGGATGGACAGAAAATAATCAAAGTAACGAATACAAAGTAAATGGCTACCTAGTACTGTTACTAAAATAACTTAATTACTCAATAACGGTTACCAAAGTGACGAATACAACTAGTTCTCGCGTTAACGGTTACTGAACCTGGCTAACATCATTCACGATGTGTGCAGCATTGGTATCGGATACCTCAACCAAGGCCGTCTCTTAATTTGCAGCTTGGGTCTTCCTCGCACGGAGTTGCAAGTACACATTTGTTTATTATAGCGCATTGCTTATCGCTTTGAATATATGTCACAGGTGGCAGCTCAGTCAGCACTCCGGCAACAAAGCTGCACGCATTTCATTAAGATGGTTCACATACGATTATAGGTGCACGAGTTTTTACACAACGCGCTCTGAATAAGGAATTAACGCTGTTTAGTAATATGCGTGGGCGGCTAAGCTCAAGCAATAATACATAAATTTTAATAGTGGTGAATCAAGATCCAGAGTTGAACAATTTTAGGGTCTACCCTCTAAGATTGCTTAAAGAAACGTAAAATTTCTCTCCAACTTTCAAATTATAAAAGCACATGTGAAGGTGTGTTTCCACTCTTTTGGCTTTGTTAGCATGCATATTTACGCCTTTAACCTTGGATGGCAAAGAACAATGAAAGGCCGAAAGATACACGACAGGGTTAAAGTATTTCCCGACTCAAACGTCGAAGTTGAAAGGGCTACCCCATTACCTAATTGTAAGTTGAATATTCTGTATTAAAACCGTAGGACTGCGAGCTTCCGACCTCGATTTGCACGAATATAATGATTTTTTCATTTACTCACGGCTGTTCCCATCTACCCGTGCTAAGTGCGCCAGTCCCCATAGACATGGTCATTGGAGCGCTCCGCCAAACTGAGGGTCGCGGGTTCGAGTCCCGCCATTGGCATGGCTGTTTGTGTCTGTTTTATATGTGTAACAGTAATTGCGGTAATAAGTGGTAAAAAGAGGAAACACGGTAATGATAAATCGGTGGGAAGAAAAAAACAAGCGCACTTACGGCGCGAATAGCTTAGCCAATAGGGAGAAGGCTATGTACGTATGAACTAGTGTATATTATGTAACCGAGAACAAAGATTAAATTAAATTGAGTTTTGTTTGGACGCTCTTTAAACTGCTGTGGTCCTTAGCGTACCATCCTATACTGGGCGTGAAAGACCGGAAATTTTACTCAGGGGCCTCATTATCAGTCTTGAGGTTCTTTTACGTGACGTAAATCTATGACACGGGACCACCGCTTTACTTCCCTTCCGAAGGTAGCGTGCTAATGATTTTTATAACTGGGAACATGATAAACATGAAATCAAGTAACGTAATCGTTACTGGTAACCGTTAACGCATTGTAACTGTGACAGTTATAGTCGTTATTCGAAAATAACTGTCACACCTCTACTCCGCAGTAGCAATCGCTACACGCTACAACAGCCGTCACCATCTCGCTCGGTGAATCGTTCTTTATGTCATGGGCAGAGTCGTAGCCAGGAAAGGGTTTTGGGGGTTAGAACTCCGTGTTAAAAAATTTTAAAAACTAATAGCAATAAAAGCTTCGTTAAACTAATAGCACCTTTCTAGGTTGGCGGAAACGCGATAGTTCCTAATCGTATCACTGGTAGCGCTATATTTACGCCGCATATTTTGGACAATATTGCCAAATGTGACAGCAACAGAAAATATACTTTAGATGGCGCGGGTACAACCATGTTAAGATACCGGGGATATGTTTTCGTTCCAGCGCTGCTAAATTTGAGTGATTTCCAAACGAGTGCAATATCTCAAGTTTAGAACATAACTACAAACCCTATTTTTAAAATAAAATGGCTTACAACGATAATATCAAATACTTCAGTCATCATTAATTCTTATGTCGCAACACATTTGCCTCTTAGAACGCGAAACATACTATCCTAATTTTAATTCCAATTGCTGCACCTTAACCTGTGAATATAAAATCGATTTATTTAAAGATTTCAACTCAGGATTAATTCAGTTTATCATTTGAATTTATACAAATTGTTTTAAAATGGATCCTTATGCGTAAACTCGCCTTAATATTTTTCTGGCTACACTACTGCGCACGGGAAACCCACCCACCAACTCGATCGGTCACTGACTGACCGACTCCCGCAAGAGCTCTCGCTTAGTCAGCGGAATCTTTCCACGAGGTTCTCAAATGTTCTAGAACTATTTCGACACACTTTCTGGAGGAAGCTTCCAGAAGGTTCTAATCATCTGCCGATAGCACGCCCTGTATTTACGCTGGCGAGCGGTAATTAATGTTAATTCCCACTGCCCGGCGTCGTTCTCCCGATAACCTTGGACCATTAACGATGCGTCACAGTATTGAATACCCAATATGGTATTTACTGAGGGGATCCATGAAAAAAATTCTGATGTGTTACACTCACATGACTTTCTCTACTCTTGTACAAATTATTTTTACAAACTCTTATTCTCCATATACTTCATGTTAATCGAGATAAACATTTGTAGAAACGATCTTTTGACATGCAAAGAGAATTACGTTTTACACATAACGACCAGCTCTAAAAATATTTGACTATCGCTTAAGGCCTACTATGTTCCCCTTGTTTTGCATTTGCAAGGGCAATATAGAAATACAGTAGCCCTTAAGCGTAGACATATCTCTTCTCTTTGCCACAGATTAATACTCTTTGCATTCCAAGACAAAAAAAATGAATAACGAATTCCCATTTGAGAAAAAGTATAAGTATTGGAAAATTTAAGGGAATAACAAGCAATATCTCGAAAATGGTTCACTCAAAAAAAATGTATTTGACATAAATTGTGTATTTTAACGCGATCTACATTTTTTGTGTAGTAAACGTTTGTCTATCTCTTATGGTTTACCAGTTATGCAAAAGTCGTTCACAATGAAGAATACTTTTGGAGACATTCCCAGAAAATTCGAGATATACAATTCATTTGCCATAAAAATGTCTTAAACTTATGGTATTTTATTCAAAATCGTTAGCCATTTTTGAGAAAATTAAAATTTTCGAAAAATGTTCCATGTAAAGGGTAATCTGGGATGGGGGATTTTCTTGAAAACCTTCGTGTCGCATCTCTGGAAGATACTGAACCTAAATACCAGTTTATCCGACTGTTCGTTTCTGAGTTATGCTGTTCGCAGACAGACACACGGACATGTTTCCAAAAATCCTTTTTACTTTCTCTACTACGTATAGTAAGTAGGGGAAGTATTGTATTCCATCCAAAAATTCGATATCGAGATTTCACTGGAAATATATGTTTTGAGACCCCCTGAATTCAAAAAAAGCATTTTTGGAAACATGTCCGTGTGTGTGTGTGTGTCTGTGAACAGCATAACTCAGGAACGAACAATCGGATGAACACCAAACTTGGTGTTTTCAAGAAACTCCCCCCACCCTAGATTACCCTTTACATGGAACATTTTTCCAAAATTTTAATTTTCTCAAAAATGGCTCTAAAGATTTTGATTAAAATATCATATGTTTAAGATATTTTCATGACAAATAAAATGTATATCTTGAATTTTCTGGGAATGTCTCCAAAAGTATTCTTCATTGTGAACGACTTTTGCATAACTGGTAAACCATAAGAGATAGACAACATTTTACTACACAAAAAATGTAGATCGCATTAAAATACACAATTTATGTGATATACATTTTTTTTGTTGAGTGAACCATTTTCGAGATATTGCTTGTTATTCCCTTAAATTTTTATACTTATTTTCTCAAATGGGAATACGTTATTCATTTTTTTTGTCTTGGATATACAAAGAGTATTAATCTGTGACAAAGAGAATGTTGCGGCACCTAGCAACCAGCTATTAAGAGATATGTCTATGCTTAAAGGCTACTGTACTTCTATATTGCCCTTGCAAATACAAAACAAGGGGAACGTAGTACGCCTTAAGTGATGGTCAAATATTTTTAGAACTGGTCGCTATGTGTAAAATGCAATTCTCTTTGCTTGTCAAAAGATCGTTTCTGCAAATGTTTATCTCGATTAATATGGAATAGATGGAGAATAAGAGTTTGTATAAGAGTAGAAAAAGTCATGTGAGTTTAACACAACAGATTTTTTTGGATTCAGGAGGCCTCAAAACATGTATTTCCGTGAATTTTTGAGTGGAATGCAATACTTCCCCTACTTACTATACGTAGTAAAGAAAGTAAAAAAAATTGGTTTGATTGTATGGGAATTGAAACTGAGAGCTTCAGAATGTGAGCCACAGAAGTTACCACACGAGTCATTTTACTCTGAGTGATATAGTACTTATTCGCCATAACGAATAATAAAGTATTCACGAAATCAAGCTTCTAAATGCACTGTTCACACTAATATATTTCTCTAAAAATTTAATAGTTAACAAGAAGAAAATATACGATTCCTTCCTCTTTATACTTGCTTCTGGTCAGAAAATTAGCCATCTCGTATCTACAGCATAAGTCGAGCGCTTAAAAAGTGCTGCATCACTGCCAGAGCAAACATTGTTCTTACCCAGAAAATTATGCAGAATCCATGGCTGAAATAAGTATATACTACTGAATTTTAATATATGAGTACAGTGAATACGTGGGTTTAAAACGGCGCCATTAGAAAGTTTGCTGCAGAACTTAAAACATCCCACAGAAAAATATTTATATGTGACTATAAGTGTGCAAAACGCGCCGACCACTGAATATTGTTGTTAAAGGCATTGGTAGCCTAATAATACCTTTGAATTCAAATACTTCGCAATAATTATCTGTTTTATTTTATATATGCGAATTTACCACATATTAAGCGATGTATGTTGGCTATCTTGGCAAATATGCAATCGACATCTATTTTCATGTTGGAGTTATGGCTCTTGTCTTCGGAGCGTGCGATAGGCGAGCAAGAGTGGAAAGTGGGGAATGGAATAGTTTCTTGGATTTTGGTTATCTCTCTACCCTAATGAGGAAGACCACAAACGAAGATAAAAGCAGTAATCACCACCTTCATTTTATCAAGTCTCCATCATGAATCCTATGACGTAAGTTGTACGTTTAATTTGGGTACTTGTAGCTTACGTGACTCATTTGGAGAACGGAATCTATTTTGGTTTGGGCGACCTAACCTCCCAGTGAACGTGCTTCGATTACTAATTTATATTTATTTTGCAGAAATGTGAAGAACGTAAAGAAGCTGAGTGAACTTGAGTTAAAAAGAAACAGCAAAACTTCATGGCATGACCAATACAAGGATAGTGCTTGGATTTTTGTTGGAGGATTGCCGTATGACTTAACGGAGGGTGATGTGATCTGCGTTTTTTCACAGTAAGTTAATGTTTTTAAAATTTTCATTAAGTGTTTAGATTTCGATAAACAGCAACTTTCTCTTACAAATAATATTACGAAAGTTAATGGACCCTTTTTGTTTCCATTGTAAAAATGTTATATGTTTCGAAATTGATGGGCCGCGTATTGTTAATTTGTTTTAAAACAGCAAACGTTCTCGTACCCAAAAGCAGAGGCGTAGCAATATTACGCTGTGTGAGAAATTGTCTTTGAGCCTCCATACCCCTTCCATTTTTACTTTTAAATCTAAAATCCAGAATATTTCAGCAGCTGTTTAATGCACCGTTGATTGATGTATAATAGAAGCAGCAACATTATTAGTAGTAAACATTTAAAATACAGATAATAGATGCTCAATATTTACATTTTATAGTTGTTTACCAACAGTTAAAGAGTGGAAAAGTTTTAATGCTTTTCGATCTTTCCTTAATAGTATAATTTCTTGCATTTTCTCTTTCTTTTTCAATTCAGGGGACCAGGGTCCCTACATCACCATCAAAGAAAAGTCAAGAAAGCGTAAAAAAACCTAAGGCAGAGCAAATAAACTCAAAACATATATGTGAACATGAAATCACACAAAAATAATGCAAACAAGATGAGGGTGATTTAAACTAGTGTTATAATTTAACATTTTATGTGCATTGACTTAAAACGTTCTGTGGGCATGATGAGAGAACAACATAGCTCAAGAATGAAAAGTCAGATAAATGCCAACTTTATACTTCAGTCAGGTACCATTTAAGGATGCAAAGTTAAGAGTTTAAGGAAATTTTGCTCACTTAAAACAACCCTCAGCAAGGTAATTAATTTTTTTTTCTTACCCTAAAATGGCTTTAATGGCTTTGGTTGTGTGAATCAGATATTGGAATATGAAAAAAATTTATATTAAATTTTCTGCAAATAGCCTTTGAAATACCCTTTACTCTTGTATTTTATATAACTGCAAAATCTTAAAGAGAGGAAAACTGTAGAGCTCATTAAGATAAACAATTTATATAAGAATTGTTGCGGCATTAAGCGCTTTCAAGATGTTGGTTGAATTTCACTTTAATTTTAACATCTTTAAGTAACACAGAAATAAGTGATTATTATTTTGTTTCCCTTAAGCTCAAACAAAGAGTATGTAATTTAATGGATACTATAATATCATAATTAAACAGTTGATTGTCAATTTAGCCTCTTATGCTCTTGTCTACAACAAAAGCCTTTTGGCATGCATTTATCTTGATTATTAGAAAATAGAAGTACAGATTTTGTGTGAAAATTGGTGGAGAGAGTCTTGTGATTATTGCCCATTAAATGCACTTTTTTTTTCACAGGTACGGAGAAGTGGTAAATATAAATCTAGTACGAGATAAGAGTACAGGGAAGTCTAAAGGATTTTGTTTCCTCTGTTATGAGGATCAGAGGAGCACTGTGCTAGCAGTTGATAACCTGAATGGCATAAAGGTAAGAATAAAAAGCTTTTGTCATTGATTTGTTCACCTTGTGGTTTGGTTTGCAAGAGGTTTTATTATTGAATACTTTCAGTGCAGGCTGCAACATGATTTCTTTCCAAACATTTGTGCTTAGCTTTTGGGCCGCACCATTCGAGTGGATCATGTAGCTGACTACAAACCTCCAAAAGACTCCGACAAACTGGACAACGAGACAAAGAGGTTACATGAAGAGGGATGTGCTCCAGGCACCAGAAACCCCCCAGAAATCAAACAAGAACTACCTGATGATGCTGCCAAATCTAAACAAGCAAAGAAAGGTAATGTGCATGTGAAGCATATGCAGGAGGAGAGGGGTTAATGTTTGGAACTTATCACAGAAAATTTATGCAGAATAAATGCCCTATACAGCATTCTATTCCTAAAATTATGTAGAGCTGCACACATGTTATTAGGTGTGAAAAAGTGTAAATAACTTGAAGTAACACTAATATATTCACATACTTGCCAACTTTTACAGTTTACCATAAAATGTACAGGAGCAGAGGCCTTTTTGTGGCCTTGTGGGCAGATTCAAGTGTTACAAATTTTCACTACAGACACAGCAAAGCATTCATTTCAATTGCGTTATGTTCTAACTTCAATTACGACTGAATGTACCATGTTAATTGGTGTACAGTGCTATGAGCTTATCTGTTTATGCATCATGATCCCCCTTCACGGGGCTGCAATAAAATGAATAGCGTGCAGATTTAAAATTTGATTGCAGCACTGTAGTGGCCTCTAGTAAGCAACAGTAAATAGGTACAAACATTCAGTATTAGACAACATAATTGTAAAATCAACTCCCTTATATAAATTGTTTATCCTAGTCGCATTCTATGGCTGCAGAATGTAACTTTCTGTTTTTATGACAGTATATTTTTTTTATAGTTCATGTTAAAAATATTTACTAGAAGTCTGTGTAAAGCCTAATTCTTTGCTTTAATGTGTGTTTATTGTGGTACCAAGAACAAATTCGGTATGTGTGACAGAATCAGTACTACCAGGTCTTCAAGGATTCTTACGAAACGGAAATCCCATTTAATTTACATGTAATTTTTATAGATTTACTGCGCTGAACATTTTACACATTTACTACACTTTCCTGGACAAGGGAAGGTTTTACAGACTTCAATTTTAGAAGAAAGTTGGCAAGTATGAATTCAACTTTTCAATGCATTTTTTTTTCATGTGGCAGGCTGCCAATTATGGACATTCAAACAGTTAATAAGCAATGTTAACACTTTTCATACCAAACCTGTTGTTTCCCTGTGGGCTGGGTATTTTAACAAAAATTTTATAAAAGATACAACTGCTTATATTGCTAATCTTCATTATGTGAGGGTAGTATGTCTGTCTCAGATTTTAAGCTTGAGTATCAGTTGGGAGAGTGAACTGGATAAGGTTTTTCCTGACATTTTCCATTGCCCTCAGAAAATAAATTAATATTGGTTAAAGTCAGTTCACAGTAACTGGGAAAAGGAAAGAGTTAAAATACATGTATTACAGTATGAGCATTCACAAAGAGAAGCTTAAAAAAAACCCACTTTCAGATTTCCAATTGAGTTCATGCCCTGTTAAGATGCCAATAGCTTATTCTATAAAGCCTGGTACACAGTTGCCTGGAAACAGAATGGGAAGGTGAATATACTATGTACATGTAGAATGGGAACAGGAAGCAGGGGATTTGATAATTGCAATTTATCGGTTTCCAAATTTATTCCACAATAAAAAGAGAATGGGAGCCAAAGACTACAGAGCAAGATGACTCCACGATAATGTGTGAGCTTCGAATTTGGGAGGTCTGCAGTTCAAATCCCACCAGGACCATCCTCCATGACTTGAGGGTTTTTGTAGGTTTTCTTCAGTCATAACTGGCAAATGCCAGAGAAGTACCCTAAACTTTAGGCTGGGACACTTCCTTCCCAAAATTCCTTTCCCAACTATCATTTCATTGCATGTATAATCAAAGTCCACCGCCAGTAGTGGTATGAATGGGCATTAAACACTACTAAAGGGACCAAGTGAGAAGAGAAAGCAAAAGACAGTGTGGGCATTTAATAATTTATGATCCATGTACGGAAATGGTGAAATATATCAATTAATATGTGATAACACCATGCAAATTTAATTTTTCATTTTCTTTATCACTTGTATAAAACAAACTTTTTATTATTTTTTTTTGTGGTCTGAATGCAGATTAGCCAACTTCAAATTAAATGCAGTAAAGAGTTTTAAAAATTGATGTGTTATATTTGCATGACTCACTACCCATTATCATTTATTCTTATGTAGCTTCTATACACTATTCCTATGGGAGCTTATTCTTCTATGTAGTTCAAGCTAATCAAGAAAAACATTTGCAGATTACACATTTTGTTCTGGGTACAAGGGGATAAAGGGAACTGAATCAATAGTCAGATGTGTAAAAGCTGCTTGCTATATGTTGGCTTTAAAATTCCATACTCTCTCCATGACATTCATGAGAAACAAGTGAATGGTGACAACACTTATTGTCATGTAAATATCTTGAATATATGTTACTTTAATCAAAATCATTACAGCCATTTTTTGAGAAAATATAACATTTTGAAAAATGTTCCATGTAAACAGTAGTTTGGAGTGGGAAATTTTCCTGAAAATCTTAATGTTTGCATCTTTGGAAGATAACTTAAATATCAATTTTGGTGTTTACCCAATTTTTCATTTTTGAGTGTGCTATTGACAGACACATATAAGAGACATTTTTTTAAAACATTATTTTTTAATACACAGGGTCTCAAAACATGTGTTTCTGGTGAAATCTCTAAATAAAAATTTTGGATGGAATATGATACCTTATCTATCTGCTAGGTATATGGTAGAGAACGTAAAAAGGTGGCAAGTTAATGTTTGTGGTTTCTAAATTAAATGCGGCTATTGACAGAAACTAAACACCTGCGGCTGCTGGGAGTCACCTTGGCATTTGTTTCACAAAACTTGCTACCACAGGAGCTCTAGGGGCTGCTGTGGATCACAGGCTCCTTGATTATCTGTGTAGACAGCAAGCATACATATGGAGTACTATGCTCGAGAATGGTAAATGTGAAATTTGTCAGCTTTCCCATTGCAGTTTGGACTCTTGAAAGCTTCCTGTTGACCTTGCATGCTTACATTCGATAATAAGTGTTTGAACTTTTTTTTTCCATTCCCAAACAGTTTTGCACCAGGCTTAAGTATTTACATGAATTTGTTTCCTACTAAATTCAGTCTCATAACTATGATTACATAATGTAAAACCTCTAATACAAATTATTATTCCCACCAAAAATAGAAATAAAAATCTTATTTATTTACTCTCAATATTACCTTTATAAGTCTGCTAGGTTTGTGTATTGTATCACAATTATATTGTGGCATATTAATAATTTGGGGGTTATGATGTCATTGTCGTTACCAGACATTATTGTTCTACATTATCATTACCAGACACATTGTTGTTTACGTCACTCCTGGCTGGTAGCTTTGCTAGCCACAAGTGGTGGAGGATATAGTGTCTGTCTTAGTTAGGATTCTGTGAGAAGCAGATCGTGTGTGCAAGCCGGCTTTTGGATCGGTGGACCCTTTTGGGGTTCCTACATTATTAAATATGAAAGGTGAGAGAAGATGTCCACCGATCCAAAAGCCAGCTTGCACATGCGATCCGCATCTCACGGGATCCTAACTAAGACAGGCGCTGTATCCCCCCCCATCACTCATGGCTAGCAAAGCTACCAGGCAGGAGTGATGAAAACAACAATGTGTTTGGTAATGATAATGTAGAACAATAATATGTCTGACAATGACAATGTAACCCCCCCCCCCCCAAAATTATTAATACGTCACAATATTACACTTCCATCTCTATTTATATTTAACCATTCTATATTCTTCAAATATCCGCCTTCCTTCACGATCCCTCTTTATTATTCTTGCCCATTTCTCTCTCTCACTTTATATTTTTTTCTGCTTTTACAGTGAACATTTTCTGGCTTTAAGTTGAAGCAAACTATATGGCAAGCTTAGTGGCAATTGGTTTGAATATTCTTGAGTGAAAAGGTTAATACATACACAGATTTTAAAAACACAATGTGTGTAGCTTCAGGCTATTCCATTACACATAATAACATCAGCCATATTTAAAAAATTACTGATAAGTAGAGCTCGGATTTTTGCATATTTTATTCCTTGATAGTTAGACGTATGCAAGTAAGTAATAAATTTATTCCATGTTGTAAGGAGTTTATTATGGAAGTTTTATACTACATATAAATGCATATTTAAGGGGTTAGTGCAAATTTAACTAATTTCTGCATATTTTTGCATATATTTTACTTTTTCAGCAATTATTCATGAAATGCGAATTTGTATTTCACAACGATACTTTAAGAGAAAGAGAGGGTTCAGAGAAAATTTCTCTTTTGTTGTTCTGTTTGTGTAGAACTGTTAAGCTATCATGATTCTAAATGCATAACAGGTTGCCGAAAGTGAGAACATAGCTATCACAACCAGCGCTTCCTGACATAAAAATGTGCCCGTCAACAGATAAACTAGATAGCGTTCAACAATAATGCGGCAAATCTTTAAAGTTCGGCGTGGCCATTGTTACTAGATACGGTTTGTATTAATGTTACACAATCAAAGCCGTCTGATGCAACGATAACATTTCCAAGAAATAAAAGGTGCCGTTTTCAGTCACTCTTAAACTTGTAACTAGTGTGTATTCTGAAGTGTAAGCAGTAGGAAACGGAATATTACAATGCCTAAGGAGAAGAGTAGTAAAGCTTACTTGCTTCGAAACTGGATTGATGGAAATCCTACTCTAACAAGAGATGGAAATATAGTACTGTGTCAAGTGTGTGAAAAACATGCAAGTTTTATTGTTGTATTTTCAGAATATTTTAAAATCAACTCGATTTTCGTTAGTGTTGGTTTTATTTAACTAAAATAACGTCATACTATTTTTATACAATTGTTATAGGTGTCCTGCGACAAAAAATTCCAGATTATGCAACATCTACAAACAGCTACTCATAGACATGTTATCAATAAAAATGTCTCCAAGATCCAAACAACCTTACCAGCAGCATTTTCTGCAAGCAGAAGTGGAAACGATGTCAGTAATAATTTTTTGAAACATATCTGCAAAGCATTAGTTCCAGCCAACATTCCTTTGAATAAGTTAAATAATATAGAATTTCGAAATTTCCTGGAAAAATATTCCTGACGAATCAACAATAAGGAAAAATCACCTTGGCAAAGTTTATGAAGAGGTAAGTTTAAAAATTTATTAAACAAAGTTAGTTTGTGTATTAACTACCCCAGCACCCTCCCCAATATTTTGAGCTTTATAAAAATTTGTTTATTTAAAACTTTTAAATGCATTATAGACAAGTATTTTCAAATGGAAATAAAATTACTGGCCTGTAGTGTCACAGAGTTTTGATTTTTAGTTGTTTATCAAGAAACAGTTTTTTATATATTTTTAAAGTTGTTTTTCCTAAAATGAGCCTCCAAATTACACCCTTTATCTTTACTAATTTTCAACATAATTATTTTTTCAGGTAATACAAGAAATAAGAGACGATATCGGCGACTCAAACTTGTGGTGACGAAACAACCGACTCGTGTGTGAGATTTATTGCCAATGTCGTCGTGGAAAAAATGACTGAATCTGAACCAGGAACGCCACATCTCATTGTCTCCAGGGTATTGGAAGTAACAAACCATTCGATGATTGCTAGAGTTGTTCGTGATGCATTACGTGTTTTGTGGCCTGCTAAAGAAAATGAGGAAAAACTCTTGGTGATAGTTACAGATGCAGCAGCATACATGCTTAAGGCAGTTAAAGCTTTGCAGATATATTACCCTAAGGCAGTTCATATGACTTGTTTAGCACATGCTTTCCACTGGTTAGCGGAGGAAATTCGAACGAATTTTCCAGAAGCAAATGCCTCAATTTCCTCTGTGAAAAAAGTGTTTGTGAAGGCGCCATCAAGAGTGAAATTATTTACTGATATGATACAAGATACTGGTTTACCCCCAGAGCCTATCCTCACGAGATAGGGAACATGGATTAAAGCAGCTCTATATTACAGTGATCTGGAAGACGTGAAAAAGGTGCTTGACGTGATGGACAAAAATGAAGCTGCAATGAGGAGGGTCTCCAGCTTAAATTAGTGTTTATTTAAGACCTACTTTAGTAAAATACCAGCCGCAATCATTTGCAAAAAAAAAACGAATGCTTTATCTTCTGCCCTGCAAGTATACGAAACAGCTGTCGCCGAAGATATACCTGGAGAAATAGGAAAGTGTCTTCGTAACAAATTGGGAAAATGAAGCAAGAAATCCAGGTTTAATGTTTCTTCGGGTTGTGAATAAGGTGCTACAAGGAGAATCTGAAAAAGAACTTAATGCTTATTCTGTAAGTGACATAGCCTCTTTCCGATACTGTCCTGTGGCTTCGTGTGAAGTAGAGAGATCTTTCTCTTCATATAAAAACATTTTAAGTGACAGAAGAAAGTCGTTTCTTCCTGAAAACTGTGAAAAATATTTAATTGTTTATTGCAATAAAAATGACTAATGGTAAACTAGACTGAAAGAAAGACTAACAAATATTAATTTTGTTAATATCTCTGTTTAAGACTATATTTACAATCTGATTACTTCAGCAAGATTAATAAATGTGAGAAAGTTAAAATAATATGCTTCATTTTTAGAGCAATATTTTACAGATTTTTAGTGCATAGATGCATGCATATATTCATACTTTATACTGCATATAAATCCGAGCTCTACTGATAAGATATTGTTTAAACAAGTTAAGAATCTTCATCATGATTGAAGGTAGTGGAATGGGAATGGTTGCAAGCACATGGCAATTTGGTACAAATCAAGGCAACATATTAATTGTTGTTAAATATTAATGCAGTACATAATTACATATCTTAGCTTCATTGTAGAATTTTCCTAAAGAAGTCCACACAATGTAATTGATTTATAGCTCACAATGATCAAACTTCACTGTTAAACAGCAAGCAAATCCACACAATTACACTGAAACATAATACTACTGATTGCCTAAGAAGCATGTGACAATAATACAGAGCTTTTGCTAGTACACCTATCCTTTTTTTTGTAACACAAACTAATTATCAGGCAATTTGCTGTACACAGTAATGGTATGTAACACTTAGCTTTGTTTTAGTTAAACCCAACTTGATAAAAGGTAATGATTTTTTGTTTTTACATTTCTACTTCATATAGAAGAATTAAGTTTTAAACTTTTTGTTGCAGACAAAAAGGACAAACTCAAAGCAAAGGGAAGGAAAGAAAAGAAGAAAAAGAAACGAAAGAAGAAGAAAAAGAAGCAGGTGTCTAGTAGTGAATCAAGTTCAAGTGAAGAATCAGATTCAGAATCAGACAGTGAATCTGAGAGCAATTCAAGCAGCAGTAGCAGTCACAGCAGTCGAAAAAGAAAACAGAAGAAAGACGGGAGAAAAAAGAAAAAGCGTGAGAAGAAGAAGCCAGCTCCCAGTGAGAGCACAAGTGAAGATGAAGCAGTGGACTCTCAAGAGAAGCGACGTCGCCTTGTAGAAAAAATTAAATCCTTACAGGCTGTGCTGAAGGCAGCCAAGAAATCCGAAGAAGCTGCAAATAAAGGCAGGCAAGATGAACAGCAAAGTAAACATGATGGTCATCGAGAAAAACAAGAAACTTCTCGTGAGAGGCAGAACGCCCGATATCACGAGAACGGGACTGCGTTGGAGAGGAGGTCAGGTTACAATGAAGATAGGAGGCGAGAAAGGATAAATGATGAGAGATACAGAAAGCTGGAAGATGTGCGGCGGGAACATAGTCATGATAGAGACTCAAGAGGTGCAAGAGATATCACCACACGAGATAGAAATTACAGAGACACAAAAGAACGTAGGAGTGACCGAAGTTATGATAGAAACCATGAACGATATAGGAGATAGGAGTGACTGGTTACCTGCTATCGGTAGAATATTTATACAGTGTAATGGAACTTTTTACACCCATTGTTCATTTACAAATTTTATTGAAAAACTTAGGTTTTGCACATGCACAAACACACAGTGGGGGGATTTAATTCACTGGTTAAGTTTGGATATCTGTGATGCTTGTGATTTCATTCATTTGTTACCATTTTGAAAAGAAAGCCAAGAGAAAAGTGACGTGTGTTATATAGATATACAGAATAGGCATAGAAAAATGCTAGTGACCTTGCTTCATCCTGCTGTTATAGCTTGCTAAAATAAAGCAAAACATTTCCAAGAAAGAAGGTCAACAAGATTTACATGTGCTCTTCCTGTAACATTTTGTTAAGTATGAGGGTTATGTCATAATTATTAATCAATCTTAAAAACAGTCAATGATACCACCAGATTTTCCCAAAGGCCATCCATACTCTGTGAATGTCAGGCTATTGGAAGGTGACAGACACCATCAGAAGTGTTGTTTTCTTGGCTCTCCTGGGCATATTGACGTTGAAACAATTTAAAATTGTAGGGCAACTTATTGGAACAGTATGGAGGTTAATGTCTCCCAACCACACTACTGCAATACAATTGACTGCATTTGTAGGCGTTGGGGCCTCTTGCATCACCTTGAGGATACCCACCCTTGTACTTTTTGGTAGCATATGCAGTATTACCTAGAGATGTGGAAAATACTTATTTTTCAGTAACAGTTACAAAATAACTGTTAAGTGCATCCATGAGTATTTGCTCACAATCATGACAGCAAGATACTCTTGGCCCAGTGTTGGGTCCTTTTGCATCATTGTGATTCCTTGTTCCATTCATAAACATACTTGCCAACTTCTACAATTTGCCCATAAACTGTACAAAAACAGAGGCCTTTTTATGTCTTTACTGCAAAGAATGCTTTGTGGGCAGATTCAAAGTGTTACAGATTTTCACTATGGACATGACAGCATTAAATTCTATTACATTATATTGTAACTAAGATTATGACTGAATGTACAGTGCTGTGATAGGGCAGAGCTTATCCGTGTATTTATCCTTCAAAATCATGGTCTCCTTCACTGGGCTGCAACAAAATGCATAGGGTGCAAATTTAAAATTTGATTGCACCACTAGCGACCTCTAGTAGCCAGCAGCAAATGGGCGTGAATATTCAGTAATGGACAACGTGAAATGTAAAGTCAACTCCTTCACGTAAATTATTTATCTTATTCACATTATATGGCTCTTTGATATATTTGTCATTTTGTTTGTGACAGCTTTTGTTTACAGCTCATGTTATGAAGCATATAATATGGGCTAGAAATCTTGTACAGCTTAGTAAGCCTTTCTTTAATACTTTTTATTGTGGTAGCAGGAAGAAGTAGTACTACTGGGTCTTCGATGATTTTAATTACATTTACTGTATTCTAAATCTCATGTCATACAAAATTTTTGC
This sequence comes from Deroplatys truncata, assembly GCA_030765065.1. Classification (NCBI taxonomy): domain Eukaryota; kingdom Metazoa; phylum Arthropoda; class Insecta; order Mantodea; family Mantidae; genus Deroplatys; species Deroplatys truncata. The sequence continues at coordinate 43,848,149 of CM060983.1, forward strand.
TGGGCAAGGGAAAATGTTTACATTTTTCAATTTTGGGAAGTTGGCAAGTATGCATAAAGAGTATTGAAAGACAATGCTCCCCTCCTTTTTTCCTCTTCCACCATGCTTTTGTAACATTACTGTTAACAGAGTATAGAGGTATTAACAGTAATGCTTATAATTACTACTTGTTTAACCCATGTTAAAGGAATTCATGTCCAGCATACATGAACATATAATGCTCAACATGATGTTAGGATTATATACTCCAAAATGACATCTTTGGTAACTGCCTTTGCATGTGTATTGCATGCAACCTCAGTAGCCTAATTAAGCTGATTGCCCAGATGATTTCTAGTGGGTGTTACTTCCTACTGAAACTTGGAAGCAGCAAACATTCCAAGGTCTCTCATATACATAGTTCTGTTATTCTGTAATACTTGCTATATTCAGAGAGTTACTTTTGGAACTGGTGGTAAAATATCTGAATAATCATATTAGTATAGAGTTGAAGGACTGTTATTTTGGAACTTTAGTATGACATATGGCAACTTTTTTTCTTGCCTCTCGGACAGGACGATGCAGATAAAAGTGGCCCAGCTCCCATTTGAACTGCTTCAAATTGTATTAGCATATTTTATTGCATCAAAATGAGTAAACAACAGTAATGGATAATTTTATGCAATTGTAATTATTGTTTGTGAATTGCTCATTCCTAGTCAATTGTTGGTGTTCTGTAGCATTTTAGTTTAATTCATCAATCAGATTATACATACCTGTTCACTTGATTTACTCAATACAAGAAATTGTGGAAGTGTATGTGAAAATAGGTACAATTAAGGAAACCTGTGAAATCTCCAGGGACAGGTTTTCTGAAAGAGGACAACCAGTAAAGAGCAACACAGAGTTTAGCTTAAAGCGGCAAGGTACAACATGTGTGTAAAATGTAAATAAATAAAAGAGTTCCTTCAGTTTGCACACTGGAAGTTACTGTTATTTTTTCTTTTAGGAAACAAACCCACACACAGTACAGGAATTGAAAGAATATGAGCCCGAGAGTTGCCATTATTATTACCACTGCTTTACGCCAGATATATCTGAACCTGATTGAATGCAAGTCCTTTTCAGCATTTCACTTTTGTACTTTTATATTATTCTGCATTTATTCTATAAATGGCTACTTTTATCTGCGCCATCCTGTATTACATCTTTTGCATAATTTCCAGTATTGTTGTATTTTTTCCAAGATAAGAATAGTAGGTTACTAATTACTGATCAGTACTTATGACACCATCCTTATATTAATGTGTAAATAACTCTTCATAGAATGGAAAAACTTGATGGAAAGACATAATTTCTAGTTTATAAGCTCATGCATTTTACAGATCAATGCATAATCTATAATTTATTTTGAAACACCTGTTAAAGATGGACTAATCAATACTTACAGAGCAAATAAAAATCTCTCCACTAAGTTTTGCCCTGAGTGTAAAAGAGCTGTGGATATTATTTAATTAAAGTGAAGTTGTTAAGCATTAAGTCAGATATTTTCTTTATCCATTAGTAGCTTATTCTGTACACTTTGTTCTTGATTGTGCATTCTGGTTTTAATTTGTGTTTTCTCTGCCTGTCATTGAGGATAAAAGAAATACTGCATTCACTTCAAAAATTTTATACAGTGATTTCACTAAAATATCACCCCATAATGAGTCAACAGATAACATTTCACATTTTGCAAGGTATACCCATTAACACTTTCAATAATTGGAAAGTGGTTTCTGGCTTGAAAAATTTAATGCTGTTGCAACTTGAACAGTGGATCTTGGGCCTTCTATACTAACTACTAATATCATAATGAAGACTTCCAAAAGGGCATTGAATCTCTTCCATCTGATAAATATGAGATCAGATTTATTTGGGACTAGAAGAACCTGCAGCTCTGCCCGTATTAAATTCAGAGAAACTTCCCTAACTTTCTCTTTATTGCCCTCTCTCCTCTGCAAGTTACCTGCCAAGTGATCTTTTAAAAACTGGTAATGAAATTGGAAAGTTGAACCAGTAAGTGTAAGAAAACTTATTGTTTACGTACAACTAATGTGGAAGAAGAATTATGAAATGGTAAAGAAACTATTTTTTCTGGGTTACTAAAAATTAAACCACAATTAAAAGCTTTAACAGTACACAAACTTGTGCCTCTTCTTTATGCTTGCATTACGATCAGAACTAAACTATTTCTTGTAGTAACCAGTTTACATACATGAATAATAGTAATGAAAAATTGTTATAACTTCTTAAATATTCATCCTGTTGAAATTATGTGATAACAAAATTTGATAGAAACATTATGTGTATAAATTTTTATCTAGTGGTTTTCAAAAAATTTTAAAGTGAGATATTTTGAATTTTTTTATTTGCACCCTTTGTTCAAAGTATCAAGTATCAATCAGTTTGGCCATTCTTATTTGAAAAGGTAACATACAGACATACAATTTTTTTTTAAATGTAATTTATGGCTTCAAGACAGCCCATTGTGTGCTAGTATTAATTCATCCAAAATAAGCAATTATCAGATATATTTCAGTTGCAGTTTTACTAGTTGTGTAGAAGGTATACTGCCAGTAGATTTCAATGTCATTGTTAACCAGCAAACTGTATGTGTGGTATGGTGGAAAGAACAAATGTTTTTGACAATGTAATGTAACATTGCATTTTGTAAACAAACTTTCTACAATGAGACTAAGTATCGCCAGACTAGACATTGTATTTTTGTTGTAGCTATTTTCATAATGGTGGCCCTAATTCCCTCATTATGAATAGAATGTAAGAAATTATGACAGGGCACAGACATCACTCAGCTCAATAAGGAGGCATTGCATTATACAGTTGTAAAACAGATTTATGAAGAAACTATCATAAAATGTAATTGGTCATTTCAGTTCAGCCATTCATTCTCTGGCCCTGATGTTTCTCATGACCTAGAGCAACAGTATTGTGGTCTCTATCACTGTTGTGAACATGGCTGATTTTTTTCTGCATATCTCATGATTATTGCTATTAAATAGTGAAAGAATTACAACAAGAATGCAGAATTTAAATATTTTTCAGTCAGAAGATACTAGTATCTTCATATACTGTAGAATGTAGAAGTGATATTTACATCATAGGTTGGCAATGTTGATATCCTCTCCCTCCCTCCCTCCTCTCTTTTACCTCACAAAATGCCAGGGCTAGAGAAAGAGTGACAATGCTGTACACAAGCTAAATAAAGTCTTGTGATTTGCAACTATTGTATATTTTTTCCCATGCGTGACTGTTGGAAACTGGGTGAGAAGAACAGGATATGACATAAAATTTTAAATATAAATGAAAAGGAATAAAAAATTAAGTTGTCTTTCAAATCATCTACTTTCATGGAATAGGTAGTACTGCCTGTCCCAGCTTCAAAGGTCTGCCATATTTTCCTTGGATGTTCTATATATTTACTTCTTCTGGAAGAAACCTGCTATTCTTTCAATGCGTTCTTTCCATTTCATTCTTTTTCATATATTTTGTTGTTTAATGTGCAAATTTTTAGTTCATTTCTAATGCCTTGATTTTGAATTTGATGCAGTCTTTTACCCTTCTTAAAAATGCGATGTTACTGTTTCTATTTTACTTTGTTCTCTGTTAATCAGCACCCAACTTTTCAATATAAACACACTGGTGCTTCCATGCCTTGATAAAATTTCATTTTTGTGCCACTCCTTGTTTTGTTCTCAAAGTTTTATTTTCCCTACCTCATATTGCCTCATATTATTCTGAATGCTATTATCTTATATAAAACTTGCATCCTAGGTACTTAAAGTGATATACTTGTTCTATCATTTCATTTTCTATTACAAGTTTGGATCTCCCTACAGACTTTCCCAGAAAGCTGTTATTTTGATTTTTGTAATTGATATTTTAATTTCCAATAATCAAAATTGTAAAATTTACAGAAGCAGAGTAACTGAAATGTAAATGAACCATTGTCTATTACTTTATGTGTTTATTGCCTCATGAATAAAACTGAGGACAAACAATCAAAAGGCAATTTCTCCACCAAATGCACTTTTACAGAAAACGAAAAAAAGTGATTTCCCTTTAATGATGATTAATAAGGGAACCGTGTGATAAAATTAGATTTCTATCATATTGTATGCAACTTATAACATGCCTCCACAAGTCTAGAGCATGATCCTTTCCTAAACTTTAACTTTAAAAATTGGAGAAAATCCCTTTTGTTTCAAATGGAGAAAGTACTATGTGATTGAAAGAAAAATGGAGAAAATTCTTTTTGTTTGAATATAATTTAATTGTTAATTTGCTCATGCAATGGAATACTTTTTATGCCAATAATACTGTTCAAATGGTGACAGGTCCTGCACAGTGGGCTGGAGCTTAGTGCTCTGGTTCCTGGCCACAGAATGCGCCAGATTTGATCCCACCCATGGGGGTGTGGATTTTAAGTCCCGGCTATAGGACCTGTGCCCACTCATCATTGTGAGGAAAATGAGCTGAGATAGGCAGCAACCCTGGCCTCAAGAGCCAACATTCCAGTTGGGGGATGCATGATGCTGGCCACATCTCCTCCCGGGTTGTAACACTATGGGGGGGAGATGGTGACAGCTACATCACTCTCCAGACAATCACACTGTCATCTTCATTCTCTAGCCCAACAGGATTGTATAAAACTGCTTTATAACAAGAAAAAAATACAGGTTCTTCATCATTTGGTTTATCTGGTAAGCTCTCCCAGTCCCCAAAGTTGGCTGCAAGTAATTTCACATCTATTCTTTTTTCATTAGAAATTGGGCAATCCAAAATAAACTTCTGTACATCACATATCTTCTTGAATAGGTATTCAGTTCTGCTTTCTTCATTATACTCTCCAAACTTCGGTCATTAAAACCTAAAAGAATGAGCATAAACAAAATGGCTGACCAATCAGGAATCAGATTGGAGGAAATACTTTTTGATTGAAACTGTAATTTTCAATGTGTAATTTTAATAGATTAAAAGGACCGCATAAAGAAGACAAATGCAATGATATGAGTAACTATAACTTTTGATTGTTTGCTCCTCAACATAGCCACTTAGCTTTTTTTTCTCTCTCTCCCCAACAGATTATACTGATAGAAACTCACTTACTGCAATAGAAACTATTCAAACTAACTTCATATTTTATGCATGAAGAAGAAGCAAAGCGCCAGCAACATATTTTCGATGCAGATTTTGAAACATGGAAGAAATGAGAAGTCTGATAACTTTTAATTACCCATGTAAAATTATAGCCCAACATACTTAGCCATAATGCTCATGTATTAAATTAGTGGATGGAATTCAAACTGATGGCCATGTACCACCTTTAATGTGATTTCTGTGCGAGTTAGTATTCGCTGTAATGAAAAAGAGATTTTCATCACACAAAAATGTATATTGCTATATCCGGGCACGGATATAGATGTTATCTGTAAACCAGAGATAGCTACACTATAAAAGATTAGAGAAAGTTGAAAACTGCATGATTTTGATTTCAGATGAATGGGAGAAATCATGTTTATAGGTAAACCCCACAATAGAATGTATGCAGAGTTTTCAAAGCCAGCCAGAATATGTTACTGTATGAATAATTTTAGTTTTTGTTTGTGGTATTTGATTTCCAAGACAAATGTTACATTTATTTGCAGCAAAATTGTTTAATCATAGCTTTATTCACATCAGATAGTGAATGAAAGAAATGGTTCAAATGATGCTTAAATGGACTTGGGGTCGGTAGAGCTTAGAGTTACCTGACATTCGTCTTCTGAAGATAAGGGAAAACCCCGGGCTGGGGGGGGCCCTTAGCCAGGTAATTCATCCTAACCAATATTCGAACTTGGTACCTCTTGAATGCGAGGCAGATATGCTATCCCCACACCGTGGAGGTGGGCTCCAAACACACTTGTTTTAACTTTCAATGAAATTAAATGTTGTGAACCAAACAACCAGATACCAAAAGCTTAATCTGTTTACCTAAACATTCAATGAAAATAAGGAAAAAGAAAGGATTTTTATTTAACAGTTAAAGAAAATGCAATAAAGAAGCAACTAAACTGCCTTATTTTTCATCATTAATTATGCAATCCATCTCGTGCATTACTTGCTTACTATTCATTAATTGACGTATATCAAAATCATGTTGATTCAACTGCTTTGGTTTGAATAGCTGTTGTGAATAGAATCCCCCTCTAGTGTTCTGTTGGTGAACTACTGCAAAATGATATCACCAGTTGGAATATCATAGATAGTTTCCTTTTCTGGATATAGATGTTTTCCCATGTAGCACGTTTTGATCTACCTTTTACAATTTTTAATAGTTGTGGGTCTTTCTGATGTGTTTGTTCCAGAAGTGCCATACTTCACGTTTTAGTTTTACTAAATAAATCTCATTGAAATCTAAGCAGTGATTTGATATATTCCTGATCTGTTTTCTGGCGAAATTTCATCTTTGAGCTTCAAATTTATTTTGTTTTATTGTTAATTACCTTTTTCTCTTACAAGTATTAGGCCCTTACGACCAGTTGCAAGGCTCTTGAAACTGTTCTATCCATCATCTATTATTATTGAGAAACTGTTAAGAGGTGTCAGGATGTCTATTCACTGGAGATTAATTATCTTATTACTTTCTAAATAGAGGACGTATTGCATTTTACCCAAAAGTTTCATGCGATTTCTCTGGAAAAACACACTTTAAGACTCCCGGAATAAAAAAGAAAAGCATTTTTTAGAAAAAGGTGTGTGTGTGTTTGTGTCTGTGATCTTAAAATCAAAGGTCTGATAAATACCAGAATAAATATAAAGTTCAGCATCTTCCAAGGATACAGTGTGAAACTTTTCAAAAAATTAAATTGAGTTTTATTTACGGACGCTCTTTAACTGCTGTGGTCCTTAGCATCCCATTCTATATTGGGTGTGAAAGACCGGTAATTTTGCTGAGAGGCCTCTTTATCAGGCTTGAGGTCCTTTTACATGCCATAAATATATGACACGGGACCACCGGCTTTATTTCCCTTCCGAAGGAAGCCATGCTAAGATTTTTACGCCAAAAAAATCCATCCCCCTCCACTGGATTTGAACTCACAAATTCGGGAACTGGAGGCTAGTATGGTAACCACTACACCATGGAGACAACTAAACAAGATCCCCCACTCCAAACTACTCTTTACATGGAAAAATGTTCATTATTTTTGAGAAAATTGCTCTAATAGATTTGATTAAAATGCCATGTGTTTAAGATATATGCATGACAAAATGTGTATCTTGATATTTTCTGAGAATAGCCTGTGAAGTCCTTTCTATTCTGAATGAATTTTGTATATGTAATTGGTAAACTGTAAGAAAGACAAAATCTTACTACACAAAAAAGGTAGATCTCTTTAAAGCATACAGTTTATGTCAAATAGATTCTTTGGCAAACATTAACTATTTCCAAGGTATTCTTTGTTATTGGGTCCTCAAGTGGTAAATCACTATTCATTTCTTTTCATCGTCATGCAAAGAGCATAGAATTTCAAAGCCATCGCATAGCGATCTGCTTTTTAAAAATGTATTGCTTTAGCCTCTGTATTCTTATGCCTACTACAAAATGTGTAATGAAAGTTTATCTCAAATAGCAAGAAGTAGCCAGAAGAATTATATTTTGTGAGAAAGCCATTTGAATGAAAGTAAATAAAAATTATATACATTGCTTTCATAATTATTTTTTCACACTTTTCATTAGTGTGTAGAGTTGAATAAGATTTCAATGCAATGGCTGGGACTCAAACAACAGATCTTCAGCTTTCCATGCCAATTCTGTGGTATAAAGAGAGCCGAGGATACCTATGTTCAATTACTGGCTGTGGCATTGAATTTTTAAAGTCTGATTCAATTTTTTATCGCATATGGTGTTGGTAATGCTGTTTATAGGGCAATATCACCATTGCCTGAGGCATGCACAAGGTCAATCCTAGAGCCATAGTTAAAATGTTTTAACTCTGCATAAATGGTCATTGTTATGCAACAAAGTTCTAAATTGTGGCAAAACAAGATGATAATTGCAAATCAGGTGCTGTTTTTTCCTGTTCAGTAACGTTTGCCCCAATCAATTTATGTATGAATTATAATGCCACAAAATGCGAGTAAAACTTATTTTTGTTTGCTAAAATAAGTCTTCGAAGACTATAATTTCTGTGTCCTTGGAATTACTTCCTTTCACCTAGCATGGGCAGTATTGCCAAATCATACAGCTGAGTTAACAATGAAGACATAATACACCTATTCAGCTAATAGAAGTGCATAAAAATATTTTAAGAGTATATATTTTGGGTGTTCACAAAATCATAGTCACACACCCCTGAAAATGTGAAATAGCATCTGGTGCATTAAGAGTTATGATTATGAACAAATTGATATAACTGCAGCCAATAATACAGGGTGAGCCAAAAAACTACAAACCGGCTGCACAGTGTTTTTCCTGTCCACATCCTCGGCGCTCACTGCCGTCTGCCGCTATCATAGAGAGGTGCGGATGAAACCATACAATATTTTTAAAACTACTTTTAAAGGCTTTGCTTACCAACTTTATGAAAGGAGATGCTGAAACTGGCCACTTTCATCCATATGTTTTTGGCACCTCATTAGGAAACTGTCCATCACTCGCCATAGTTCATGCGAAGTGCTGGCAATTTCCTGTTGGGTATTTTGTTTTAATTCTTCCAGGGTGTGTGGCTTTGTCTTGTACACTTTGTTTTAAGTTACCTCAGAGATAGAAATTGCAGGGGGTTAGGTCAGGGACTGAGGGGGCCACAAATCTCTACTAATAATTCTGTCCTCAAACACACTTTCATTTTTCTGATTGAAATATTGGCCGTATAGGCTGTTGCAGAATCCTGTTGAAAAAAGGTAAAATCGCACTCCCTGGCTGTTAATTCTCTAAAAAAGGGGGAGGGCAAAATTGTATTCATATATGTATGGGCTTCAGCTGTTGACTCGAAAAAAATTGGCAAGTGATGGATAGTTTCCTAAAGAGGTGCCAAAAATGTATGGACGATGGCAAGTTTCAGCATCTCCTTTCATAAAGTTGGTAAGTAAAGCCTTTAAAAGTAGTTTTAAAAATGCTGTATGGTTTCATCCATGCCTTTCTATGATAGTGGCAGATGACGAGTGCCGAGGACACAGACAGGAAAAACACCGCCCAGCAGTTCATAGTTTTTGGCTCTTCCTGTAATAATATTAAGGCATAACTATTTGAAAAAGGTTTGTTTGTTTGTTGGTGTACATAATTAAGTACACCATATTAGGACAAGAACGAAGTAATATGTAAATTAAATGTAGCTGAGATTATGGAGGAATCAGGAGAAGTTTCCGCGCTTGTTTATTTACCTACTTCTGCTAAAGTAACTCTGATTTATGCCGTAGTGTCAAGTGTGCTACAGTAACACTGACATAAAATTGTAGAGATAATATGGAAACAGAGTGCGGGAAAAGCTTCACGTACTAGTGCACTTGTATGCATGATCTGTATGTATTTGTCCCCATAAGATAATTAAACCGTACCAATTTCACATGCACAGAAGCTCCTTAAAACATGCATAAGTCAAAATGTGCTAGTGACCCTGTTGCCATGTCTCATCGAGTTTAGAGGACTAGCACAGTAGGTTTAAACAACGTAAATTTTAAATTACTGCATATACTTAATTTTTAGAAGCTTTGCAACAGTGAAGGCAAGATTCAGTACCTAAGCATTAAGAGTCGGATTTGGGACATGTTTGCTTCACTTGCTCTGTAATTTATACAGGACTTATTTCAGAAGCTTTCGCTTCCATCAACTGTAGGTTGACTGGCGGTGCTGGTAGATGGTGTGATGAATTTGGTATAGATGTCCGGAGGCAGGATTTCAAAATTCATAACTCTGCGTTTATGTTTTTGGATGAACGGTAAGTTCTAGAGAATGATTTACTTTCAATAAGATTAACTGCCAAGAATACAATAGAGTATACATCAGGAAAATCAAATGCAACATAAACGTCTGCACCAAAGAACATATTCAAAACATTAATACTAGAGAATGGTTCTAGTATGGAGGATCTAGAGCAAGGGTGGCGAAAACAACTTCCTTCCGTGAGTCACCAAATATGCAACACGCACTGCATCACTCATAGTACGTGAAAAACAAAGGGACGGTTGTAGAGAGGGAATGACGCCTGCGAGTCAAAATAACTCGCGAAGCAATTTTTCGCCACCTCTGATCTAGAGGATGGTTTATTTCCAAACCTGGGATTTGCAAAATTAACTGCCAAGAATGCAATATACATCAGAAAAACCAAGTGAAACAAATATCTGCACCAAAAACATATCCGGAACATAAAATATAAGCAGAAGAAAATCAGTCACTGCAGCACACTTTTGGGAAACCAACCACAAAATAGGCACAAACTCCGAATCACTAAAAGAAGTAAACCATCCTCTAGAACTCGCCATGTGGGAGAAGATTTTCATCCAAAAACATAAACACAGAGTTATGAACTTTGAAATCTGGTCTTCAGACATCTATAGCAAATTCATCACGCCATCTACCAGAGACTAGAATGACAACACCAGCCCCACCAGTAGACCTACGACTGATGATGAAAACAAAAGCTTCTGAAACATGTCCTGTGTAAATTACAGAGTGAATGAAGCAAATGTGTCCCAAATTCGACTCCTAATGACCAAGTATACTGCAATATATGTTACGTTTAATAGCGCTCAAAGGAGGAAATAAAGAAACAAAAAACTATTAATCTGCAAGATGTCAAAAGTTCACATGCTCTTAAGGTAGCAACAGGCACTGGTTGATGGCATCATTACATACTTTATTGTTATCTAATGGGTGAAGTCGAAAGGGACAGGTTATCAGTAGATTGCCACTGAATATATGTAAGTTAAACATTTCAGTTTATTATATATACTAAAAGTTTAATAAAAAAAACCAAGCTTTACCATCACCTCAGATGTGACAGATAAAACATAATTGGCTGTTAAGTAAAATTCTCGGGCAGCATAGGTGTGAAGAACTCACATGTTGACTAGTATTCAGAAATGTTCGACATTCATAATTTTTATTGGGAACTCCAGAAACAATAAGTATGATAAGGAATAAATGAAGTGAAATGCTGTTGCTTTTGTTGTCACTCCAACTTATGCCTCTTTTTGTATGCCTGCTACAAAGCCATTTCTTTTTGTTTCATTTGTATAACCCCCCTTTAACCTATGGTCAAATATATTTGACTCCAGAAATGCGATGTTTGCAACTTGTTACCTGTTTTTTTTTTTTTTTTTTTTTTTTTTTGTTTTTTTTTTGTTTTTTTTTTTGTTTTTTTTTTTAATAATGATTCTCTTAAGTTGTGCTATGAAATACACTCACATTCAGTTCCACATTCATACTTCCAGACTTTGAAGAGGGAATTGAATTATACTAATCATAGAAAACTGCCTCCACCCCAGCTGGAAATTGAATCTGGAACCACTGGGTTGAGAAGCCAGAATGCCAACCACTTGACCATAGAAGCAGTTTACAAGCCATTCTAGTTAATGAATTATGCACTTCTAATGAACAATTAAGAGTAGTAAAAATATGAATGTTATTAAACGAGATATTAGAGTCGCATTTAGGAGGTTGACAGGTTCAGATTGTGTGTACTGAGCATTTTACTTTCTCTACTACGTATAGTAAGTAGGGGAAGTACTGAATTCCACCCAAAAATTCATCTTTCATCAAGAAAATGCCCCCACTGCAGATTACCCTTCACATGAAACATTTTTCGAAAATTTTAATTTTCTCAAAAATGGCTCTAACGATTTTGATTAAAATATCTTATGTTTAAGATATTTTCATGACAAATGAAATGTATGTCTTGAATTTTCTGGAAATGTCTCCAAAAGTATTCTTCTTTGTGAACAACTTTTGCATAACTGGTAAACCATAAGAGATAAACAAAATTTTAGTACACAAAAAATGTAGATCGCATTAAAATACACAATTTATGTCATATACATTTTTTTTGTTGAGTGAACCATTTTCGAGATATTGCTTGTTATTCCCTTAACTTTTTCAATGCTTATTTTCTCAAATGGGAATTCATTATTCATTTTTTTGTCTTGGATATGCAAAGAGTATTAATCTGTGGCAAACAGAATGGTGCTGCACCTAGCAACCAGCTATTAAGAGATATGTTGATGCTTAAAGGCTACTGTATTTCTATATTGCTCTTGCAAATACAAAACAAGGGGAACATAGTAGGCCTTAAGCGATAGTCAAATATTTTTAGAACTGGTCGCTCTGTGTAAAATGTAATTCTCTTTGCATGTCAAAAGATTGTTTCTGCAAATGTTTATCTCGATTAATATGAAATAGATGGAGAATAAGAGTTTGTAAAAATAGTTTGTACAAGATTAGAGAAAGTCATGTGAGTGTAACACATCAGATTTTTTTCTCTGGTAAATAGTGTTTAATGCCCTCAGGCAGTGACAACAGTGATGCATGAAATGAAATGATAATTGGGAAAGGAAATTTGTGGGAAATGTTCCAGACCTACCTCCTTGGCAATTGCCAGTTATGAGGACTGAGGAAAACCCGGAAAAAACCTGTCAGGGAGGATGGTCCTGGAGGTATTTGAACCGCTGACCTCCTGTTGATGAGTCCATGCTTTAACAACCTTGGCTATCCATGTAGGTTTCGTCTAGTATTGCAGCAGTTCGGATGGAATATGTGTTCTTGGGAGCTGGGGGGAAGAGTTTTTCAAACTGGTCATGAACTCTTAGATTATATGTAATCTAAGTATGTGTTTTTGTTTGTCCATGGTCAGTGTGCTAGTTTTGTTTAGTTTTCTTATTTTTTGTCTTTTGAATTTTTTTCGGCTATTGTGCTTATATTAAATGCATTGTTTTCTGCTATACTGAAAATGTTTAACTTTCTTTGATGTTTTCTTTTTTGGGGAGTGGAACTTTTTCCCCCTTTCTTTCTTCCTTTCTTAATTTATTTCAATCTAGTAATGGCAGCCCCCCTCTTTTTAGTTTTTCCCCCCTTTCTTTCCTTATTTATTCAGATCAGGTCCCGCCCCTTATTTTTTACTCTCTTTCTTTTTTAAGTATGCTATAATGAATTCTTATTTCTCAACCTCACAATTACATACATTTTAGACATAATAACAACATTTGGAAATATCTATTTATGCTATAAATTCACTTCTTGGTTGCTTGCCTATATTAATTTATGGTCCTAATATACACAACTCCTGGTTTTCCACGTGTTGATGACCAACTTTGCTTGCATTATTTATCTATTTCGTCTGCCTTTAGGCCCATCTTCTACGTAGTCATTCTTAACCATTTCTCTTTGACTTTACCCAAATAGTTTCCCATTGCTTTTATATTTTTATCCCCTTTTACAGTCAGAGTCTTCCTTATTAATAATTCTCCATCCAAATTTTTACATTTCTGTTGACAAACTGTTCTCTCCATGTCTTTGTTTGATTACAATATAACATACAGTGGAAATTCGTGTTCACTTCACCACACATTGGATATTTTCCTATATCCTCATCATGCTTTATACCTTTCAAGTTTCTAATTCCTGTTCTTGCCCTAATGTATTGCACATCTCTGTATACTTTTCCCTCTCACATATTGTTTTTATTTCCCTGTAAATCCTCAAGCAGCTTTCTTTTTCAAGTAAACTGTCAATAGTGAGTCACTCAATTCTTAAACTGAATAATACATCACTGACTTCCTTCTTTTACTGAAGAAAGGAAATCAGCATTGTTGTAAATGGGGATTAAAAAATAGCTGTTCGTTCTTTATCCATTGCAGAGTGTAAGTGCAAGTCCATGCCAGTTAAATACATAGGTTGATGTTTGTAAGAAAGGTCAGCAAGCTTGAGCTGCAGTAGACGAGTTAACAGACATTAAAGAATGAGTATTAACTTAATCATAAAGTTAATAGACACCATACATTTAGCATAATCTAATAATTATTTGTTACCACTGTTTATTTATAAATTATAAAATTATTGAATAGGATGTGTAAATGTATTCTTTGCATGATGTAAGGTTTGTTTCATGAATTTTTTTCAGTATGTCTTTCAATTTTGTTCACTTCTTTTGTGTCAAAAACAGTATAAGTATTTAAAATGTTGTATACAGTCTTAAACAGACAGATTATGAATTCAAAGCATTCTGTCCTTTGCAGGTAGAAAACCTGGTAATGCTTATTTTGCTATTAAGTAGTGTTATTGGATTGGCAGAGAATGTATTAGTGATTTTAAAAAAAACTGAAGGTTATAGTATGTAATGAAAAGTCTTACTGTATGTATACAAATTGAAATGTTCCTTTTTGTTCTGTAGTTTGTTTCCATTTATTATTTAATTTTTACTATACTAGCATATAAATTATCTTTTTCATGTAGGAACAAAGTGTATTAAAAGATTTTGACTGGAAAAAATACAGATTGTTTTAAAAAAATAATATGAATGAGATTTTTATTGTTCTTTTCCTATATATCTTTGGAACCAGGGATGGATTCTGGGGTAGTGCCCGTGTGCCATGGCACCACTATTACCAAAGGAAAGAAAGAGAAGTGTATAGGAATTGTGTATAAAACATTGTTTCCAAGTATGTTTTCTTGCATTTAAACAGACATGTTAAGTAGGGTGCACTTTGTTGGTAGTTTTCTGAAGCTTGCAGCCAATTCTGGTTGGCATCATCTACACTCATAAGCACTGGAATAAGGCTAGGGTGTACATTTCTACAACACAGTTCTTATGGAAGAGGGAGCCAAGATTGTTCTGACTCAAAGCTTACATTCCACCTGTTACAAGTGCAGTAAAGCACAGTGCCTAGCAACAATGGTAAATAAATATTCTGCACTCAACCCTCCTTTAATGCAATATTACAATCTAGTTGCAAGTTAATGCTAATGCATTTATAAATGCATGTTAATACTTAATTAAATTAAGTTAAGAAATAATACACCAAAATAGCCTTATAAATAAAAAAATCGGATGTATTACACTCACATGACTTTCTCTACTCTTGTACAAACTATTTATACAAACGCTTATTCTCCATCTACTTCATGTTAATCGAGATAAACATTTGCAGACTCATCTTATTGCTAATTTTCTTGTAGATGTAAGGGGAATATATATTTACAAGGGCAATTTGGAAATACAGTAGCCTTTAAGCACATACATATCTCTTAATAGCTGGTTGCTAGGTGCAGCACCATTCCCTTTCCCACAGATTAATACTCTTTGCATATCAAAGACAAAAAAATGGATAATGAATTCCCATTTGAGAAAATATTAACAAATTTAAGGGAATAACAAGCAATATCTCGAAAATGGTTCATTCAACAAAAACAATGTATATGACATAAATTGTGTATTTTAACACGATCTACATTTTTTGTGCAGTAAAATTTTGTCTATCTCTAATGGTTTATTACTTATGCAAAAGTCGTTCACAATGAAGAATACTTTTGGAGACATTCCCAGGAAATTCAAGATATACATTTTATTCGTCATGAAAATATCTTAAACATATGATATTTTAATCAAAATCGTTAGAGCCATTTTTGAGAAAATTAAAATTTTCGAAAAATCTTCCATGTAAAGGGTAATCTGGGGTGGGGGGATTTTCTTGAAAACCTTCGTGTCACATCCTTGGAAGATACTGAACCTAAATACTAAGTTTGGTGTTTATCCAACTGTTTGTTTCTGAGTTATGCTGTTAACAAACAGACAGACAGACACAGACACAGACACACACACACACACACACACACACACACACACACACACGGACATGTTTCCAAAAATGCTTTCTTCTCTGTATCTTCTCATGTGTAAACAGCTTTAACACAGTAAATATGTATAAATTGTTGAAAGTTGAATAACAGTATATGATAAGTTAAATAATAATAATAATAATAATAATAATAATAATAGATGGCACTGTATTTCTGTACTCACATATGTAAATCAGATACCACATTTTGAGCCCTCAAGATCCATCTAAAAGTGTTCTTGCAATTGATATTTCCTTTATATTGATATTGTCCTATCTTGTGAAGACCATTACTCCTTACAGATTCCACAAACACCTATAACAACAGAAGTTAAGGTTAATAACTCAAATCTGCACCAATGTTTGAAGAAAATATTCAGCATGAATACAATGCAAAACTATATTTATAAAAATATCTTAAATTGTATCCATCATGTTTCAAAATTAATTTTGCCGTGTCAACAGAATGAGGCCATTCTGGATTATTTTTTTCCCTTATTTACTTTACATTGCTTTATGTGGTCATATCATGACAGATCTGTTAGAGATACCTTGTGGATCCTTCTGGGTCTCATCCCTGTACCATACCATCTTGCTTTGCCATGTATCGACAGAAGCCTTAGTGCTAGGCAACTGTATCTCTGCTTCTGCAAGTGCCTGGCAGATGGCATTAGGGATCCATCCAGTCTACCTGCTTTCATTATATGTGGATAGATGGCAGAGCATTCACTATTATTATCTGTTTTCACTTTTACTATTGTTTTAGAGTTAAGGTGGAACTTTGGGTCACAGTATTAAATATCTAATCTGGCATTTTTATTAGCAACTGAGGGAAACTGGGAATGAAAAAAAACAAAACAGTAAGATTGTTTAGCCCATGGGATTTGAATCCAGGACCTCCCAAATGTGAGCCACAGATGTTTCCGACTGAGACGTCCCACTCGTTATTGTGAATTAGTTCTGTTTGTTAAAGTCATTCTTCTCTGCATCTTCCCATGTCCAAACAGTTTTCGCATAGTAAACATTTAAAAATGTTGAAATTTGAATAGCAGTACAGGACAAGTAAACACAAGATTTAAATACATTGTTTGTAATATCACAAGGATAATAGAGGAGGTAAAAACATCTCAGACTTGTCATTACACTTTGTGTTTGTAAGTTTATTATGAATTGGTTTTCAGACACCAGACACTTAAATGCATGTGTGATATGAATAAGTTTAGATAAGTTTATTGCCCATAGACTCAATTACAAGTTTTGAGCATTGTCAAGTACAAAGATAAAAACTTATATTACAGTTTAGAAAATATACGTGTTTGTTTACACTTTGTTGAAAGTATGAATATTGCATACAGTCTCTTTTAAGCATTGTTAAGTAGAAAGAACAAAATCAGTAATATTATATACAGGATAATTTAAAAGATATGTTTTTACACTCTGTTTGAATCTAAAGCTCTTGCTTTCACATTTTATTTCAGTTGGTAGTCGGTTGTGCATATATAAACCAAATATAAAGGGATCTTTGTTTATAGATTTTAAATTATAACTATTTTGGTATAAGTCCAATTTACACTTTGTGTCGTGACTTTGTATTTCACTATTTGTTTTAGGTTTGTGCAGTGCAGTCAGACAGATTACTTTATATATGTACAAAGACACTACAGTAAGCAGTTTTTCTCTTTTGAAGACTTCCTTACAGGACTCACGTTTTCCCATTTTGAACATTGTTCTGATATATTTCTTTTGGAGTGCTAGAATCCTCTGGATGAGGGTATTACTACAGCACCCCATACTTCTATGCCATATTGAATGTGCGAATAAATTAAGCTATGATATATAGTTTTGAGAACATTTATGTTACGTATTTTTGCAAACTCTCTCAACAGGTACAGGGCCTTTACTAATTTTTACTTTCTCACTATGTATAGTAAGTTGGGGAAGTACTGTATTCCACCCAAAAATTCAATACCGAAATTTCACCGGAAATATGTTTTGAGACCCCCTGAATCCAAAAAAAGCATTTTTGGAAACATGTCCGTGTGACTGTGAACAGCATAACTCAGAAACAAACAGTCAGATAAACACCAAACTTGGTATTTAGGTTCAGTATCTTCCACAGATGCGACATGAAGTTTTCAATAAAATCCCCCCAACCCAGATTACTCTTTACATGGAACCTTTTTTGAAAATTTTAATTTTCTCAAAAATGGCTCTAATGATTTTGATTAAAATATCAGATGTTTAAGATATTTTCATGATAAATTAAATGTATATCTCAAATTTTCTGGGAATGTCTCCAAAAGTATTCTTCGTTGTGAACGACTTTTGCATAACTGGTAAACCATAAGAGATAGACAAAATTTTACTACACAAAAAATGTAGATCGCGTTAAAATACACAATTTATGTCATATACATTTTTGTTGTTGAGTGAACCATTTTTGAGATATTGCTTGTTATTCCCTTAAATTTTCCAATACTTATACTTTTTCTCAAATGGGAATTCGTTATTCATTTTTTTATGTCCTGCACATACAAAGAGAATGGAATGCTCCACATAGCAACCAGCTCTTAAAACATTTGACTATCGCTTAAAGCCTACCATATTCTCCTTGCACCTACAAGAAAATTAGCAATAAGATTAACATCTCGATTAACATGAAGCATATGGAGAATAAGCGTTTGTAAGAATAGTTTGTACAAGAGTAGACAAAGTCATGTGAATGTAACACATCAGATTTTTTTACATAGGTTGTCAATGTGATTAGTCCATGATATGTATTTATCAACCTGTATGCCTAAGAATTTGTGCGAGGGGGTTTCCTTTATCACTGTACCTGGTAGGGATCTGCTTTCTTTCTTTTTTTTAGTTCAAATTTAATTATATTAGTCTTTACAGAGTTGTTCATGAGGCTTAAGGTTTTGAAAAAGTTATCTATCCTAAGCGATTCTTTGGTAGTTAGTGACTGAAGGTCACAATCATTATTTGCATTACAGATAATAGTGGTCTCATCAGCATAACTTACAATTTTCTGAAGCATACATGTCATTTATGTAAAGTATAAAAAGTAAAGGGCCAGGTACTGAGCCCTGTGGTACACACCATGTTGTTTAGAGACGTTCAACTATTGATTCTTGTGCACTATTTACTGTTCTGATATGCTCAAAAATGCCAGGAACTTGCTTCATTGTTGAAGCTATAGGGATTATTCAACAAACACAGGAATCTATTGTGCAGTCAATTAAGGCAGTGCATCTGTGAAAATCCAAAAATATACAGTTTTGTTCTGATTAGTTTGATGTTTTTAGCATATACTCAGAACATAAAGCATATAGTGCACACAGAAGTTCAACGAGCTATGTCATAATTTTTTTTTATTCATAATGAATCACATTTTGATATGGTAATGTGAAATCCTCCTTGGACCCTATGGTTTATCATAGCACTCCCAAATTTTTAATTTGATTTTAGTATGCAAACTTGAAGAGAAAAAAAAAATCCTGTATACATGTTATTTTTCAATGCGAGTTGTCGAAAATAAGTAATTTCAACTGAACTATTTAATATTTTTTAACTGTGCATAACAATTTTTAAATTCGTAATTTGTGAAGCTAACCTAAAACTTTCAAGCTAATAAATTATAAACTGTGATCCATAGAGCATTTTGAATGTGAAAAATGCTGAAAAGGAGGGATTGAGAAAAATAGAGTTTAAGGTTCAATGCAGTGCTTTAAAATGGTAAAGGATGAATTAAACAACCATTTGTGCTTGAAAATTGTTGGTATTAAACAACCAATAGTATAGAGTGAAAATACAAGTTATAAATATAATAAAAATGCAAAAATTAAAAATGTTTCTATTTTTGTACCAAATTTCAGCAACTACCTTTAAAAAAAGCAGTTGAAAAAACATTTGTTCATATCCCCACCTGCATTCAAGTAACAGGAGTTTGGAAACTAATTCACAGCAACACTTATGGACACAAAGCATCTAAATGTCAAGTCTGAGAAGTTTTTGTTAGATATATTAAAACAGGTGTTTGTTTTTACCTCCTCTGTCAGCCCTGAAATGCTGTGAGAAACTTTTGTCCACACCGAGCCACCTAGTGAAAAAATGGTACACCTGCCAAAGTGTTGTTTTACCTCCTCCATCATCCCTAAAACTGAATAAAACTTTTTCTTCTTGGACATTCTGTATACAGGCTAATTAAAAGGCACTAAGATGTAATGCGATATACTGAATTGATATAGAGAGAAATGTATATCCCAGTATGGTTTGGCCACTGGGGAAGGGCCACCCATAGAAATCCTTTTCTTCATAAAGCACCCCATAATTTGTAAAATAATGGAAAACAATAATATATAACTAGGGAAGAATAGCCTGGTAAACTTGACATTCCATTCCCTCTCTGCTCTTAAGGGTGACCCTGTCTGAGGATGTTGTAAGAATGGCAAAGCATCTGATGTATGCATACAACAGTTTGCCAACAAAAACTCCACTGGCACTAATACAACAAGAGCTCCTAGTAGGCAACATTGAATTATAAAGGGGGTTCAAATTGCTGAGCCTCAATTGCACCATCAGTGCAGAGATTGGTGAACATAAGTGAATTGATTGGAGTTGAAAGACATTAGGTCAAATTTTGGAGAAAAAAAAGTTTTTTTGAATGTTATGAAGAATTTAAGTAAGGTGCATGAAACAGCATAGAAAAGCATTAAGTCATGTTTCTTCTCATACACAAAATTGCTGCTGCACATAATGTTAATGGAGGAATAAAGTGTTAAGTCACCGACTTGCTATCTTTTAATGCTGTATCATTTCTGCATATTGGGTATGTTGCAAAGTTCTGATTTCTATTGCTATCAAATGGTTTGATATTCGTTTAGTTGTTTATTCGTATTGAGATGAGTGGCTTCACCACACCACCTAAGAGGAAAAGAAATTATTTTCTTACAAGAAAAACGTAATAAAACAAGCCATCCATAAAAGAAAGCTTCTGTCAGTAAAACAATTTACCATGCCCTCTGAAAAGGTATACAAAGTTCCCATAAACTTTAAAATGTTAAAAGGACATTGCAAAGATAATAAAATATGTTCTTCAGGATGCTCTACAGTTTCATGAGAACATTTTGAAATGGGCAGAGTTCATGTAAGTTTACACTAATATACCAAAATACTGCTCACTAACTTAGGTTTTACAAATAAATATAACCAAAGTCACTATATTAAGTGTAATTATCAATACAAATTGTGAACTAAGTTGTGACTGAGGAGGTGAAAAGCTTTGTCACTTTTGAAGAAGAAAGAAAGAAGGAAAAAAAAAGTTAAAGTATGAATGAAACATTTAAATTACATTTTCATGTTGACAACTATATATAATCACATTGCTTTGCAGAAACATATGTGCACAATTTATATTGGCTTGATTTTTATGCACCCTTATTGTTTTTACCTTTTAAAAAGTTGCAAAAAATTACTTAATGCCTTTCAGCTCTGGCCGGTTAAATTAGAGGTGTGGTTGTGTGATAAATACTTCATTAGCTGCGAGATTCATTTGATAGTGCTCTGATATTGCAGTCTCTTATATGCTATACAAAATATAAGACCTACTGGCCATGATGACTATGGAATATTTCCCCCAGTTCTTTGATTTAGACATGTGATAGCAACAAATTGATTATTTCAGTAGTTACTGATGCATGTCTTCCTACTGTCAATAACATTCCTGGAACATGTCACAGTTGAACCAACAAGTTGTGAACCATGTTGTTGCTCATATGCAGGAAAGCTATCGGGTACAATTAGTCTATCCACTTTATGTTGATGGCTAATGGGTTGCATTGCTATTAGGACACCAAAAACAATCTGAACAAATTTTTGACACTTCATCACATTCAAAGAGCATATTTTCAACACTGGCACATAACAACAGCCTTTCCTAAATTGCCATGTAGATGGTATTCACATCACTTTTTACTCTCCATCCAGAATCTCAGTAGTACAGTGTGAATGGGAAAGCTTAAAACCTGCAGTAAGGGTTTTTGATTGAGAGAATTCAGATATAGGTTGATTTTTTCATCATGACAAGCTTATATGTACGTGCAGTAGTTGGACAAGTCCATTTATCTTCTGGGAGGGTGTTGGGTCAGTAGTAACAGAGCAGCAGGCATGTACACAATGTGAAATAAAGTGACATTACCACACGTTCTGAGTGAGTATTGTTCCACACAAGGGGAATACTGCTAGGCGTTCTCTTGCCACCTTAGACTCTAGACTACCTTCTCCTCTGCGTTTTGGCCGTATCACGACGAAAAAAATCGACCCATACTCAGGGACTGACGAGTGCATTACTTTGCAGATGAAAATTTTGACAAAATCACTCCCAAAAATAAATTATCAGAGAAGGAAAACTAAATACAGTAGAACTGCGGAAAAATATACAGTACAGTGTATAATTATAATATTAAGCTACATTTTGCTTCAAGGCTTTCTTCACAGGCAAAGATCTGAAACAGAGGGATGATTTTAGCTAATGCAAACCGTACTAGAATTAAATTAACAAGGTAGGCTTACTATAATACATTTGGATTCTATTACGCTAAATACTAGCTTAAAAGGTCATTTTTAGGTACAGTGCTATGATTAAATCCTTTTTACATTGCACGTGAAATTTTAATGTTTTCTCTCTATCACGAATTCTGTCCGGATTATCAGAAATTTCGGATTTGCGGGGTCGGTTTTCAGGGGTTCAATTGTAATACATAATAGCTATAAGCTGAAAACTAGGCTTCCGAATCGAATCGAATCGAACCGAAGTCAAATATACCATCAACATGGACTGAAAGCATACTTTTATAAAATGTGGGCAAATCTGCTGTAGTTGTGGCCCGTCGAAGTAGCTTAAATTAGCCAAAGAAAAGCGAATAATTTACCTGGTGAAGTGAGTTTAGAATATGATGTGATCTGTTCAATAGCTTGTATCCACCTACCCGCCCCTCGACGGTGTTTTACTTATATAGGCGAATCGCGTACGAAACAAAACGAACGTAGCCTTAGGCGTCGAAGTAGCTTAAATTAGCCAAAGAAAAGCGAATAATTTACCTTGTGAGTTTAGAAGTAGATGTGATCTGTTCAATAGCTTGTGTCCACCTACCCGCCCCTCGACGGTGTTTTACTTATATAGGCGAATCGCGTACGAAAGAAAACAAACGTAGCCTTAGGTTGGGATTACTTCTTTTTATATAAGCTTACGATTCTGAATTCAAGGAAGGTTAGCCTTAGGTTAGGGTTTTTTTTTTTTTTTTATGAAGGTTGCGTTAACTATCTACCACTGTTACGGTAAAGCAACTTCTTTAATACATCGTCATCGCCGTGCGGGCCACAAGTAGAGCATAATGTCGGAAAAGGCAATGAGAAATGTAAAACATTACCAAATTTAAAGCATTTATGAAAATTCCTCTTCTGTGTCGAAATCCTCTCATGGTTGGTGATATTCATTCACTATCCAAAAGTACACATCAGTGAAATCACCATAAAAATATAGAAGTAGCAAAAATATCTGCTATGGATGCGGATGAATAGAGGATGAATATGCCACTCATTTAGCGATGTGATTTATTTAAAGGTTTCAAGATATGTACACTTAGGGGTTAGTGGAGGCAAAACTACGACGCGAAACAATTATTGTCACCATTCAACTCAAGCGCCAAAACTTTACACACCATTGCCAACTTACAGTGATAAGGGGATCTAAGGATTAGTGAGACTATTGAGATTATGAGAGTTTTACGGAAGTATTATTTCTGCTAATGCTATGTCGAAGCTTATACTTTCCTCTTTTTTATTAGGAATGTCATATTAATATGTTTTAAAATGCGAGTCATAACACAAGCAAAAGTATAGTTGCTGGCTAACATGAAACCAGCTGCTAGTTGTTACGGGGTGGGGGTTTCCAAGGGCTGATAAACATAAACATAGGAATGTGTTTGTAGAGAATATAAACTAACATTATTTCAATCAACTGTGATATTTGAATAATTTTGTGCTAGATATCTAGGTATTTGATCGTTACCGTGAACGTGTAGTGAGCGCATTTTTACGGCTATGGTTAGTAAATATCATGCGCTACCCGTGTGAATTCATTCTAATTTATGACATTTGCTTTCCAGATTTGTAATGTTATTTTAACTTTTTTAGTATGCAATTAATCAATAACGCTTATGAAATAGTATCTAAATATTGTTTGTCTTCCTTCGACAGAGTTCTCGGATGAAACATCTTTTCCTTGTCAGCGTATTTTCTGTTTTAATGACTAAGGTTAGGACAATGATGATTTTTTTTATGTTGGGATAAAGAAAGGTTGCTTTGGGTGCTACGCTTATTCTGCTAAGTCAGTAATAAGGGAGGAAATTGTACTTAAATTATGCGGCATGGTGATGGGACTGCTCTGAAGACTGAATCTAGCAGAATTGGCACGAGGCGCAAAAAGAATGTTTTTTATGCATGAATGTATGCACGGTAGTATGTAGCTGTTCTTGTTTTGCTGCTAAGATGCTATGCAAATCTCTTGCAGAGTGTATCCCAAGGAAGTAAGCTATTATGCTAAAAGTCGCGTATAATGCCAATAGACTGCTACATTCAGGAACTTTAATTTATTTATTTATTTATTCAGCTAAAGGGAACGATTTCCATATGCTCTTAAACTGCATTGTTAAATGAAATTGCTAATACTAGAAAAAACACTGAGTCAGAATTTAATAAAAGAATGTAATGAATTTCAAACTTGTAAAAAGGCTTTCATGGTGTATTGGTGGGTTATACAAAGTTCTGGTAAGATTAATTTTAGAAATGAAGAATGGTAAATATGCTACTTTACTGGGGACAAATTATTTAGATTTAAGCTAATCCTACAAAAAGTATGCATCATAAGCATTAAAGCAGGGGTTCTCAATCTTTCTCAGTGACGTACCTACCATTATATTTATCATAGGATATTAGATGTACCAATAAACACATTTTACGAGGAAAATGTGTGACTTTGTGGTGCAAGAGTCAAAATAGGCATTTCTCTGCATTTATAACAATATTACTGATTTATTATTTCTTTTAGGTAGTATTTAGAATTAGAACTTACTGAAGAAAAACTGTTCAATTTATTCCTATTCAATGGATTGTTTTGTGAAATGTCTAATTAATTTTGTTAAGGCTAAAATATAGGGAATGAATACACAAACAAGCATGTGAATTACCGGAAAAAATATAAATTAGTTGGAGAATTTATTGTGACATCGGCATGTTGCCACGGTAGCTCAATTGGTCAGAGCAGCAGCAGAGTAAGCCGAAGATCCATGCTTAAATCTTGGCTATGTCATTGAATTTTTCAGTTTGATTGTACCTTTCCAACTTTATCCTACACACGGTATATGTGAAAGAACAGTCAAAAACCGATAAAATGTTTCCCATTGTTATCTGATTAAATATATTCAAGTTGCGCTCTGTCATTGTAGTTTATTGTTTGTATTTAGTTACAGTAGAACTGACAAATATTTGTTGTTTGGAAAACAAATGTTAATTTATCGTATTTGCTAAACTGTTTATATACTACCTGGCAGTAGCTCATGTACTGTCAAGGGTACGCATAACATAGGTTGAGAACTCCTGCATTAGAGGATAAACTAAACCTGCATTGTTTGAGACTACCCAATCCATTATATCTCCCAACGGTTATCCTGTATAACAGCGGCCCCTCTTCTGCTAGCAGTGGCATGGGCGTGGTCTTGGCAGTTGTTGCCAACTGTGCAAATGGAAAACACGATGTAGGCATAACATGTTGCCAACCCATGCACAGAATGTAGAGCGAGCTATTGTAGTTGTATACATAGACAGCACGTGTTGTTGTTCTTATTATTAGTATTATTATAATATCCGAAGAACAGCAGTTTTACCTGTTTTTATCCGTTGTGTGTGAGGAGTGAAATAAAAATAAAACTTCAAATATCTTACGTGGTGTTCTTAAACTTCTTAATTTATAATTACTATTTTGAGAGGAAAGAAAACTTTTACGGCAAAATATTTTATTTTATTTATTTATTTATTTATTTATTTCATGCAGAGCTTTTGAGATTGTCATTTAGTTATAACGACAACATGCGTTTACTAGAAGTTGGTTAGTAAACGTTGCAAACAAAACACAAAATTGGGTCTCCGACACAATCTTTCTCATGACAGAGGATTTTATTCCTCTTTTACAGAAGAGGAATTTGTTTTCTGGTACAATGACAACAATGCTGCCACTGCTTCTGTGTTATAATGTATGCACCTGATATTTCACCTAATTTACATGTGTATCAAATTTTTCATTGCCACTCATTGCAGTACATTAATACAACAATGTGTGTTTTGTGGCTCAATATCAATGACAACAATGCTGCGACTGCTTCTTTGTAATAATGTGCACCTTTTATTATGTATGTACGACAATGTTTTCTCTGAAATTAAAAACATCAACATGCAGGTTTTGTTCACTTTGTACAATAACTAGGCTTCAATGCAATATAACAAACAACGAAACAATTCCTTAATTGGAACCTCCTTCTGTTTTGTCTTTATGACCTTTGTGCTTCCTTTCGTTCTAGGTATTTAAAATAACTTTTGCCTTAATGGCCATTCTGTCTAATTTCCTAACGCTTTTAATAGTATCAAATAACCAAAGGTTCAATATTAAAATCCTACTGTGCATGCATACAATTTTTAGTTTCCCTGAATAAAAAGACAATTTTTTTACAAGAAGAAGTATATTCTTATTATTAAAAGTCCATAACTAAAAGCCAAAAAGTACATAAACACCGAAAGTTGTACAATACATTCATCCAAAAAACTAAAAAAATTGGCAGATAAAGAAAAAAAAGCATGCATTTGACTATACTATCACTCCCATGGAAAAATTGTGTCTTTTTATACATTGGTGCAAGGCTAATTTCATGCCACACATGCATTCGTTTACCCCTAATTTAATGTTGATGTAAGACTATTTTAATTAGTGCTGCACCGCTAATTTATTGTTACAGTGTTTCAAAACAATTTGAAATGGGAAAACCACATAAGTCATATAAATAAAAAGCTAGGCACTGCATGTTACATGATGCAGATATTAGCAGGAAGCACAAGGATAGAGACCACCAGAATGGCTTATTTTGCATACGTCCATTCTTTATTACGAAATGGCATAATATTCTGCGGTGAGTCAGCAGCGAGCAAAACATGCTTTATAATTCAAAAGAAAATAATTCGAGCAATGACTGGGGCAAGTTCAAGATCATGTAAAACCCTGTTTAAATCATTAAACATACTTCCCCACTCCCTTGCATCTATATATTTGAAAATTTTCAACCACAAAACTACAAACAATACAGATTCCCCCTTCATGAGGAATGAAACAGTGCACCAGCATAATACAAGGTGAACCAATAATCTACATATTTCTCATGTAATACCTCTCTGTGCCAAAAAGTATATTACATTCTGGACTAAAGATATACAACTGTCTACTCAAATCTATGAAAAGAATTAAGCAAGAAAATACTCTCAAACACTCTCTAAAGGCATATCTGATTAACCACTGCTTTTACTCCATTCAAGAATTCTTAACTAAAGAGAATTTATAAGTATTTTAACATGTAATTATAACTTATTCTTGGAAACATACATATTTTGGTTTGATAAATTTTGTAATATTTTGTAATCTTACCTTGACGTGTCCAGCATTGATTGCACCTTTTGTACATATGTAATCATAATCTATGTTTTTTGTAAACTTATACATATCTTGGTTTATTCATTTTTGTAATATCTTGTAAATATTTTATCTTACTTTGACGTGTCCAACATTGACTGTACTTCTGTACGTAACAATTAACTGGATCAATAAAAATGAAATGAAATGAAATATTCCACGTGTACATTTCCTATGGTTGGCAATGCTCGAACCCCTTAAGCCACACTCAGGCTGCTGCTAGCAAAAACAGGCCACTATTATACGGGATAACCCTCCCAACATAATAAAACCAACTTTTTTTAGTAGTTTAATGATATATTTATTATAACCAATTATACACCTTTATTCTGCAATAGACTTGCAGCACCTAAAATGGAATGTTGAACAGAAATGAGAGTCAATAAAGTATTAATACTAAGCATGCTATTGCATGATAGGTATTTTGTATGTCTGTTTTTTCATACTATATGTTGTCTATGCTTGCATTTTTTGTGCTTTTCTTACTATGGTACAATGCATAATGTAAGTTATTACACAAGCAAGGAAAAAAATTCTAGTTAAGGTATGTATAATGTTTCAAATGGCCGCTTTTTTCCCTTCAAAAATTTTTGTTTGTTTCTTTAATGCAATTACATTTGTTTTCATATTTAAAACAGTGAAAAGTTTATTTAAACATTATGCCTTAAAGTTAGATTTAAATTATGTAATATGTGTGTGGATTTTGAAAGGTGGGCAAGGCAGTTGGGCTATTTTATCAACATTTCTTAATTATTCACTTTCTAGGTAAACCATTTATTGACGTGAATAATATGTTAATAATAATTTTCTCCAGGATAGCATACAAAGGTACTCAGGTTTGATTGTTGACTGGGGCAGAAAATTGCTAATGAGAATATTAATGGAGGAAGACACAAATCACATAAACTATGAAGAAATTTGAAAATGTTGCCAAAATAACATAAAATATGAAATCATTTTAACACATGAATTGATTTCTACATACTGTAAACTGAAAGGAAAAAAATCCTTGTTCTCATAGTGTTAGCAGCATTAGTGTAGAATATGACATTTCATATTTTGCCTTTCTCTAGTCATAGTTAAGTAAAAGAGCTAATACAGCATGTTTTAACATTAAACAGGGTTAGGGGCACCTAGGACATGTGTACAATAACTGGTGGTGGCGCTAATATCAGTCTGAACTAGGGTTCAAATTATGATTTCTTTAAGATCCTGGATTTTTTTTTTTTTTTTTTTTTTTTTTTTTGGAGGGTGTTGTTATGGTTAAAAAATGAACACAGGGTCCATAAAGCTTAAGAGTTACCCATCATTTGTTTTCGAGGATAAGGAAACAGATCTTGGAGGTGGGTGATGAGGTTTGGTTTTTATTCACTGTTTTCTTTCAGTACCTAGGATGAATATCACTTAGCTTTAGCATTTGTGGTTTCTGAACTGGTTTGCACATTTCATTATCAGCAGGGTCAAGATTATGATGACCTAAAAACTTCTGAAACATTACTTATATAATTACTAAAATATTTTAAAAATTACATTTATCTGTTTAAATTAGTACATACAAAGTTATAAATTAATTTATACATGGATATAAGGATATAAAAGTAGAAACAATAGGTATAAGAATAGTGAGATAATCTAGAAAATTAATTCAAAATATATTTGTTCCTGTTGTCGTTCAAAGAATCTTGAAATGAAATTTAATAAAATTGTTTTTGAAGCAGGTCTTACAAAATTGAAGCATTAACTCTTTTGAGTTCTCAGATTATACAAAATTCATTGTGAATGAAGAGGACTTCACAGTCTATGACACCACACAAGAATAAGAAAAATAGCAACCTGACTGTATACACTCAATAAGATGAGAAAGGGAAAACTGACTTGTCTCATTCCTAAAAATGATAATGGCATAAAATGACCAAAAAAGAACTAATATACATTTTCATAATCTGTGACGCATGATAAGAATTTATGCACATGTTACATTAGCAATGTCTAATGCAACAATTAAAAGATGGCATGATCCAGGCTCTGATTGTCCATTTAAAAGTTGTGCTCCCCCCCCCCCCCCAAATAAAAATAGTTTGACTGATGAAAACTAGTGGTCACCATTTTCAGATTTGTTTCTTCAGTTAAATGTTGTTACACATAAATTCACAAATGACAAAAACAAGTAAACCTTGTTCTGTAGACATGTATCCTTCCATGTTGTATTTCCTTCCCCTTTCCCCTGATTGGCTAAAGTATTCTTTTGAATGGTGAAAAACAAACCATGTGCAGTACAAGGTTATGCAATAAAAGCGATATCAACACATTGTCATTATAGGATGCACATGCTTTTGTCATTTTAAGAGGTGGGTTTAAACCGAACGTTCCTCCCATCTGTTTGTTGATAAGAATTTACATGCATTCCAGATGCAATAACTCTGTTACATAATATATTTAATTCATACATTATGAAAATGTAAATTTGACAATTATCTTTGAATAAATTAAGGTAAATGATCTTTTTAAATAAGGAACACACATAAAAATCTATTCCATGACAGCAGCTAATGAGAGGTGACTAGTGCACATGACTGTTAAGAGATATGGGACAAAGTTGTATGGAACAGACCTTAGATACAAAATTTCAATACTAATGCATGCAGTCATCTTGTACACTTCAGGACAGTAAGGCCACTGTATTTTGGCTCCTGTGTTGTATGTTATACCAAACTCCCTCTATACAAATAATAAAATTATAATCAAAGCTTTCTGGTAATTTGGATTTTGGATGAATAATTCACACTTAAGTGTATAGTAGGCTAAACTGAAGCCAGAAATCACATTTTCTGTGTTTGGTTACATTTTCAAACTAGTCGTCCTCCGTGTTCTAAGGGTACCATGCTAGTCTCTAGTTCCCGAGGTTGCAGGTGCAAACCCGGCAGAGGGCAATGGACTTTTTTGGGCATAACAATCCTTAACATGACTTCCTTTGGAAGGGAAGTAAAGCCAGTGGTCAGATGTCATAGATTTATGGCACGTAAAAGAACCTTAAGCCTCATAAAGAGACCTCTGAACAAAATATCTGGTCTTTCACACCTTATGTAGAATGGGACACCATAGTAGTTAAAGAATATCATAAATAAAACTCAGTGTATTTATCTATTTCATGCTAGATTAGCTGAACAAATTGCTATAAAACTTGGTATACGGCATACCTTAGATTCCATTTTAATTACTTTGTCCAAAGTGGGGCCCTAATGAAGCATAAAATCAAAATATCATGTTTATTATTCAGATATTTTAAAAATGTTACATAACAAAAGTTTGTAAGCATCCAATAAGTTTTGTTTTGCATAATTTTGATAGAATGAATAGTTAAGAGGTTATAACAATTTTTCGTTACTATTAACCATAGAGCTAAGTTCGTTACCACAAGAAACAACAGTTGCTAGTCTCTAGTTCCCAAGGTTGCGGATTCAAACCCGGCAGAGGGGCAATGGATTTTTAAAAATCCTTAGCATGGCTTCCTTTGGAAGGGAAGTAAAGCCAGGGGTCCTGTGTCATAGATTTATGGCACATAAAGAACCTCAAGCATGGAGAAGCCTCCGAGCAAAATTTCTGGTCTTTCATGCCCAATATAGAATGGTATGCTAAGAACCATAGTAGTAGTTAAAGAGTGTCCATAAATAAAACTCAATTTAATTTTTACAAGAAACAGGAATAGCATTGCTTTTTTTTTCTTTCTTTTTTCTTTGGTGTGCATGCGCATGCGCTCTCCCCCTTAACATCATTATTGGGGGCTTTGACTTTAGAAAAACAACTAACTCACTGACTGTAGGTTTTTACTAATTTTCATTAGGAAACACTCCCACATTCATATTTCTAGATCTTCAGATGGTATAGAATGACTGCAATTAAAAATAAAATTCCCCAGCTGGAAGTCGAACCTGGGAACTGCGAGGGTTGTTAAACTTTTTACTTGTGTTTTAATTGCTATCAACACTGAGAAAGTGGTTTTATTACTGGTTTTCAAAACATCACATGGCATGTAAGTTGCACAGAGGGTGATGGAACAGGAGAGTGGAGAGGGAGAAACAGATAAGAATCTCCACATTTTACATAATAATAGAAACACAACTGCAAGTCCTGCTAGTTTCTTTAATAAAAAATCTGATGTGTTACACTCACATGACTTTCACTACTCTTGTACAAACTATTTTTACAAACGCTTATTCTCCATCTACTTCATGTCAATCCAGATAAACGTTTGCAAAAGCTATCTTATTGCTAATTTTCTTGTAGGTGCAAGGGGAATATGGTAGGCTTTAAGTGATAGTCAAGTATTTTAAGAGCTGGTTGCTATGTGGAGCATTCCATTCTCTTTGTATGTTCAGGACATAAAAAAAAATGACGAATTCCCATTTGAGAAAAAGTATTGGGAAATTTAAGGAAATAACAAGCAATATCTCAAAAATGGTTCACTCAACAAAAAAATGTATATGACATAAATTGAGTATTTTAACAGGATCTACATTTTTTGTGTAGTAAAATTTTGTCCATCTCTTATGGTTTACCAGTGATGCAAAAGTCATTCACAATGAAGAATACTTTTGGAGACATTCCCAGAAAATTCAAGATATACAATTCATTTGCCATAAAAATGTCTTAAACTTACAGTATTTTATTCAAAATCATTAGAGCCATTTTTGAGAAAATTAAAATTTTCGAAAAATGTTCCATGTAAAGTGTAATCTGGGGTGGAAGGATTTTCTTGAAAACCTTCGCGTTGCATCTTTGGAAGATATTGAACCTAAATACCAAGTTTGGTGTTTATCTGACTGTTCGTTTCTGAGTTATGCTGTTCACACACACACACACACACGGACACACACACACACACACACGGACATGTTTCCAAAAATGCTTTATATGCATTCAGTTCATCTCAAAACATGTATTGCCTGTGAAATCTCGGTATCGAATTTTTGGGTGGAATGCAATACTTCCCCTACTAACTAAACGTAGTAGAGAAAGTAAAAAGTATACATAAATTTAAACTGTCTGGGTAGCTATCAGTTGGTTAAGCACTGGCCTTCTGATCCCAAGGTCACAGGTTCAGACCTATGGTTTTTAAGTGTGCTTAAAAGCAACAGCTGCAGGTCAATAGATTTACTAGCACGTAAGAGAACTCCCATGGGACGAAATTCCAGCAGCATACTGGTGGTGCTGATATGACACTGGCAACTGACAGCATCGTTAACAAACAAGATATTTATTTGCTTATAAAATTAAATTTAAAAACTAATAAATAAATACATTCAAATTTCCGTGTCTTTTTGGTTTTAAGAACTAATATAATCCTTTTTCTTGACTTTTTTTATTCTTCTAATTGTTTTTGTATTATAACTGCTTTTCTCTTGCCAGAATTGAGGTGCTTCATGCATGCAAATCATTTCAAGGGCATTACTTGGCCTCCTTGAAGTCCACGCTTCCTTTCTGTTTCTCTCACATTACTACCATACAATTTTCCAGGATAATGAACATGCACGTTATGCTTTCAATGCGGAGTGGTTTGATCCTGAAGCTGGAATCTCAAGGCCATTTTTGATGACGTTTTATGCACAGGATGAAACTGTTGAGTTGGTATGTAAGGGATAGTTACACTAAATGTAACAACTACTTTTATTAATTATTACTTTAAATAAGCTTGTAACATTTAAGGAATATGGGGACTGAGTATTAGGCCAAAGATGGCAAAATGATTAAATTTTAGATTATACATGAAGGTTCAAATGGGACCAGAACATAATACTGTGCAGTATTATATTTTGCATTTTCTGCCATTCTATAGGAGTAAGATTATGTTGTCCCTTGCAGATTAATTCTGATCCAGTTTTAATAAAAAACTAATGCATAATCTTCTTGAGCACGTTTACAACACAGTTATTACTTTTATTTAAAATGTTAATTTTAAAGAATGTATATCTTTTTATTTTCTCTATCACATGCCTATGTATTTGACTCAAAATTTCTATATCATGTTTCAACAGAAATTGCCTGAACCCCTACCCTCAAAATAAGCATTCCCTCCCCCTCTTCCTCCAAAGGGTCATACATCAAGTTTTAAGAAAATCCTTCCACTCCAAGCTACCCTTTATATGGAAATTTTTGTATTATTTTTTTATTTTCTTAAAAAGCCTATAATGTTTGGATTAAAACGTTCATGTTTGAAAATACATGACTTATAAAATATATATCTTCAGTTTCAGTGGCAGCTCATGAGTATACAGTTTGGGTGTTCACAAAATGTTGAGTCACACAGCCCCGAAAATGTGAAATAGCATCTACTGCATTATGGTTATAAACAAATTGGTACAACTGCAGCCGCTCCCAATAAATAATAAAAGAAACAGTTGTTTTATAGATTTTTTATTGTTTTGTACATAATTAAGTCAGTTTAGAGCAACAACAAGCTTTAAGCTTTCATGGTACCATTTTCGCTACTCTCCATCTGCAGTCTTTCGTCAAACAAACATTAATATTACTAATTTATAAGTACTCACCAAGTCTCATGTCCTGAAGCAGGAAAACAGGATATTTGTCATAAAATGTCCTGTCCCTCCACATAGTCCGCAAAAATGAATCAATACAAATACACGTTACACTGCACTGTAGATACATGTTAAATAGGGAAACCTGGCGGAGGGCATAGATTTCTTTTGAGCGTAAAAATCATTAGCATGGCTTCGTTCAGAAAGGAAGTAAAGCTGGTGGTCCCAAGTCATAGATTTACAACATGTAAAAGAACCTCAAGCCTGATAAAGAGGCCTCTGAGCAAAATTTCCAGTCTTTCACGCCCAATATAGAATGGGATGCTAAGGACCACAGCAGTTAAAGAGCATCCATAAATAAGACTCAGTTTAGTTAAATAGGGAAAACTAAACTGCATCATGACTGACACTATTTATAAAGACAATCCATGCATCTGTTTTTTAATCGAGCAAATCCTTTGATCACTCTGTGATTGAAGTCTTTAGTATCATAACATAGTATACCATAACTCACCCAGAAATCCATAATATATATATAGGAAATAAGCTTTTCTATCCTTACTCACATCAGATCTAAATTCCGCTGTACAGCGAATAAATTGGTATAACTGTTCAGTATGCTACCATCTAACAGAATTTATGCCATACTGAAAAATGAATAGGGGTTCCCAACTTCCCGCCCTTGCACTCCCGCATGATTGAAACTTCTGTAGTAGTGTGCTACCACTTAGTGGCATTGGCATAAATTGTTGCTGAGAGATGGATGGTAAGGGTCAATGCACATCTTTAAGTGTGCGCAACTCATAATATGTATTTCACTCATAAGGTAATTATGTCATACCAGTTGCGCATGCACAAAAGCTCCTAAAAATGTGCTCAAGGCAAGTTGTGCTCATGACTCTGTTGCCGAATCTCATTGAGTTTAGAGGAGAAGCACGGTAGATTTAAATGCCGTAGATTTTAAATTACCGTAACTATGCTATGTGTAATAGCATACAAAGAAAAAATAACCAATAAATCCGCAAGGTGTCAAACATTAGTGTGTTCATGTTCTCTTGTACTCTTACACAGCAGCCACCACTGTTCAGTTTTCTATAAATACTCTCTGAAATCTTCATTGTGAATGAATTTTATGCAACTAATCATAAGTTGATAAAAAAAAATTAAATTTTGCACACAATTTGTAAGCTTTGTCATATTAAACATATCTGAGATATTCATTCCTAAGATTTGACTATCATTCAGCTTCCTGTATCCCTCTTGTATCTACAACAAAATGTGTAATGCGCCATTTTTGCAAACATTTGGGTTATCATGAACTAAATAGGAAAAATCATGACTTTCTCTACTCTTGTACAAACCACTTTTATAAATGCTTATTCTCCATCTACTTCATATTAATCGAGATAAACATTTGCAGAAACTATCTTATTGCTAATTTTCTTGTAAGTGCAAGGGGAATATGGTGGGCTTTAAGCAATAGTCAAATATTTTAAGAGCTGGTTGCTATGTGGAGCATTTCATTCTCTTTGCATGTCCCGGACATAAAAAAATGAATAACGAATTTCCATTTGAGAAAAAGTATAAATATTAGAAAATTCAAACAAATAACAAGGAATATCTCAGAAATGGTTCACTATGCAAAAAAAAAAGTATATGGCATAAATTGTGTGTTTTAACAAGATCTTCATTTTTTGTGTAGTAAAATTTTGTCTATCTCTTACGGTTTACTAATTATGAGAAATTCATTCAGAATGAAGAATACTTTTGGGGAAATTCCCAGAAAATTCAAGATGTACAGTTCATCTGCCTGAAAATATCTTAAACATATGATATTTTAATCAAAATTGTTAGTCATTTTTGAGAAAATAAACATTTTCGAAAAATGCTCCAGTAAAGGGTAGTCTGAGTTGGGGGATTTTCTTGATAATCTTTGTGTTGCATCCTTGGAAGATACTTAACTCAAATACCAAGTTTGGTATTTAACTCACTTTTCATTTTTGAGTTATGCTATTCATACACACAGACAGACAACACAGACACACATGAACATGTTTAAAAAATGTTTTATTTGGATTCAGGGCACCTCAAAACATTAGTATTGAATTTTTGAGTGGAATGCAATACTTCCCCTACTTACTATATGTAGTAGAGAAAGTAAAAATTTTAATAAAAAAAATGTCTAAAACAAAAGAAAAATTCATATCTCTGTATAAATGCATCAATAAACAATTAACCCTTTATTGCTGGAATTATTTTGCTACATATGCTGCTCTTCCTGTAATTCCCAAACCAGCTTTTGTATCTCTTTCACTGGCATGACAACTGAAGCAATTTGAATAGTCATGATCGTTAGTGCAATACGAAATGGACTGGCCATCAATTCAAAGCCAAACATCACGAGTTCAAGTCCCAGCGACTGCAATCAAATGTGCCTGTGGTAAAGGACGGGGAGGGCCCAAGTAAAATAACTGGTGTGAGGGCATGCTTGGATGCTGATGGGGTTACATTTGTCTGCAGTTGCATGGATTTTGCTTATTATTATTATTATTATTATTATTATTATTATTATTATTATTAACAGTTATGTTTTATTGCAAAAATATTAGTATTTTTTACAATGTAAAATAGTTATAAATCTAATTTTATTGTCGAGGTTAGTATAATTTGAAATTATAGAAAAAAAACCATTAAAATAACAAAAAAAAAAACTTTGTAACGAATGTGATGGACCAGGCTATAAAGGGTTAATTACCATTGCTTGACCTAATAGTTGGTTAAATTATGAAGCCTGGGAGTTAAAGTATTTACAGCATTGTAAATTGTCATTGGAGTATGTCATCTCAAGTGAATTTGAGATATCCTTGTGGTTTACCGGGAAAAATGTGTCAGTTGAGGAATTTAATGTTGTGTCAGCATGTTGCTATGTTAGCTCAGTTGATTAGAGCAACTGAATGGAAACCAGAAGATCCGTGTTTCAAATCCTGACTATGGCATTGAATGTTTCAGTCTGATTCTACCTTTCCAAGTAACTACCTATTCTTTCTCTTCTAAGCTTAAAAAAATTACTTAATTTCAGCTCTACTTAAATTTTTATGCTGCAAGGAATCTCCAGAGGTTTACCAATATCTTATGTATATACAACTGGAAAGTAATCATACCAAACCAAAATTGTTAGTACTGTCTTAAGAATCATGTGTAAAAGTTTTGAACCCAAAGCTTATAAGGTTACAGAAATTCCAAAATTCAGTTCCCTTATTCCTTAAATAAAAATTCTTGCTTTATTTGACAGGCACATTTTATTAGAGTTGAAATTGCAAACATAGTTAGGTCCATTTGATGTTTTTGCCTTTTGACATTGGTACATGTAAAGGATTTTGTTGCTCTTGATGATGAAGCTTAACAGTATAATCCATTTGTTTCAGTTTGATACCAAATTTCACCGTCTGTTTTTGAGAAGGACAAAATGTGATACTGTTACTGCTGATGATCTGCATATTGGAGCATCGCTTAATGTCTTTTCTCGCCAGATGAAGATTTTGTCCTTTGCAGATGAGTACACGAAAACAAGGCTTGGAGTGCTCAAGCAAAGGTACAAATTTCTTAAAATAGAGAGTCTACCTTACTTGAATATCTGAAATTGAAACCTGTAAAACTTTCCCTCGTCCAGCAAAGCAGATTAATAATTTTGCAATGACATGAAATTTAGAATGCATAAAATATTCAGTGCAATAAATGTACAAAAATTACATGTAAAATAGATGAAAACTCTTTTTTATAAGAGTCCTCAAAGACCTGTAGTACTGCTTCTTTCTGTCAAATATGCTGAAATTCTTCCTGGTACCACAACACATATAAGTAAAGAACACCACTTCCTAGGCTATACTCAGATTTCTAGTCCATATTTTACACTTCATAACATGAGCTATAAACAGAAACTGTCACCAAAAATGGGAAATATATTCCATAACCATGGAGTCCGAAAAGTGATTTACATAAGGGAGTTAACTTTACAATTTGAATTGTCCATTACTGAATGTTTGTGCCCTATTTACTGCTGGTCACTAGTGGTGCAATAAAATTCTAACTCTGCATGCTATGCATTTTGTTGCCCTTTACGTACACCATCTCCAAAATTCAGCTGTCTCTTTAAATAAGAATGTACTGAAATGGTTGATGCAGTATTTCTGGAAATAGCATTCATTCCATGGCTGACTTGGCTTCTGGAGCAGAAGAAACCATATAGGCTGGTAAAACACTTGCTGTGTTATATCATGCATGAAAATGAAGCAGAAATTACATCACTCAAGGATATGCAAAGCAGTTTTGATGAAGTGTCTAATGCCAACTGCAAGTGCTTAATATTCAAAGAGACAGTTGAAGTTTGGTATGTGGCCACCCAATGAGAAATCAGTTGTACCAGCAAAGTTGTTGTTCACCAATGGCATTGGGGATTTATTGATCTGCATCATTTTCCCTCTGGCTTCCCAATATAAAGTCTGTAAGTTATCATTTTTAAGGCCTTTGCATTTGGCAAGATATTTGTTCAGGATGACATCATCTTCACAGAGAGTGCACTCGGGTGTAGGTAGGCATCCTATCTTGTAGAGGTGTACTGTGAGGCCAGGTGTTCTTCTGTACTAGCAAAGTTTCAGCCAATATTTTGATTGGGCACTTTCCCTATTCCCGTGCAAGTACACTCGCTTCCATTTATGCCCTCACTGCAGCTTCAGGAGGCATTCTACTGGCCTTTAGAGGTGGAGTATGTATAGCAAGGAGGAGGTGTGTTTATGTGTTTACCTTTTTGTGTGTGCAGTGGCATCCTGTTTTGTGTCCACAGTTCTAGATGATTCACATATGAATATATAACTTTGATATAGCTTTACTCATCATCACTTATAATAACCATGTTTAAGAATATAACTAAATAAAACCCTGTTTTGCAAAATATCTCCACAAAAAAATATGTAATGGCAAGATAATGTAAAACTGAAATGCATTATACTGTTTACTCTTAAAGAGGACACATTTACTAGAAATTATTGGAATCATGTGTCCAATCTAAATATACAACTAAATAAAACACTATTTTGCAAAATTTCTCCATGAAAAAGTATTTTTAATGACAATATAATGTAAAACTGAAGAAAATTATACTTTTTACTGTGAAAAAAGAGGACACATTTACTAGACATTATTTTAATAATCTGTCCAATTTCCATTCTTATCCAATGCCTGATTTAGCCACCTAAGCATTGAATCACTTAAGTACTGGAAGAACTTTAGCCCTTAAATGCAAATGTTCCCACATTCCATGATGACATTGTTCCCAGAGGGCAACTCTGACTCTTCTTTGTAAAGGTTGTCAAACTTGAATCATCATGGCACTTCATTTACAACAGTAAAATATTGGGTGGCAGAGTTTAAGCGAGGCCGTACGAGCTCCAAGACGAATATCGCAGTGGTCAATCAAATGAGGTAACCACGCCAGAAATTGTGAAGAAAATCCACAAAATGGTATTGGATGACCGTCGACTGAAAGTGCGTGAGCTAGCAGACATCGTAGGTATTTCAAAAAGTGCTGTACATCACATACTAACTGAAAATTTAAACATGAGAAAGCTGTGCACAAGATGGATGTTGCATTTACTCACAATGGAACATGAGGATGTTTCAGTCGAGTGTTTGGCGATGTTTTGCTGCAATTAAGCCGAGTTTTTGTGTCGATTCATAACCATGGATGAAACATGGGTCCATCACTTCACACCTGAGATGAAGGAACAGTCAAAACAGTGGACTGAAAGGGGAGAATCGGCTCTAAAGAAGGCAAAGACAGTTCCATCTGCAGCAAGGTCATGGCATCAGGTTTTTGGGATGTGCATGGGATAATTTTCATTATCTTCAGAAAGCAAAAGCAATCAATGCCGAGTATTATGCAAGTTTATTGCAGTGTTTGAATGATGAAATCAAACAAAAACGGCCGCATTTAGCGAAAAAGAAAGTTCTGTTTCATCAAGACAATGCACCACTTCACACATCCATTATCACCATGGTCAAAATCATGAGTTAAAGTTCGAATTGCTTCCTCATGTACCCAATTCACCAGACTTAGCCCCCTCTGATTATTTTCTGTTTCCGAAGTTGAGGAAATGGCTTGGTGGTAAAAGGTTTGCCAACAATGAAGAGGTGGAGTTTGCAGTTGATGGATATTTTGCAGAAATCGACGGTTGTCACTATAAACAGGGTATCGAAGCTATTGAACATCGCTGGGAAAAGTGTATTGAGCTGAAAGGAGACTATGTAGAGAAATAAAGATGTTTTTTCCCAACATTTTTGTGTTTTCTTTGTTAGACCGGGTACTTTTGGGACAGCCCTCGTATGTACACATACTCTTAGCAAACATGACTGGTACAGAGAATTAGTTCGGAATATCTACTTGATATTTTAGATGATTTGCACAACACATTAAATAAGAATGAAGATGGGTGCCAGAAGGAACACTGTAGTGCAATGACTATAGCATGAATTGTGGAAAGAATCCAGAATTGACTTCATGCTGAAAGCTGCCTTCAAATTCTTGAGACAAACCATGTAAGCCTATGCTCATAGCCACTAGTTTAAATTGCAAGATTTTGAAATTGAAGGAATAAAAACATAGTATATGATGTGGATGGACATTTACTTAAAGTGGAACTGTAGTACCGTATTGGCATTAAAATAAACTGCACCCTTAAAATTTGATGGGGGAAAATGAGGGAAAAATGTTTGGAGAAATAAGCCAATTTTGCTCTCCTGAATGATTTTCTTGTTGAAACTGCTTTGTTCCATTTTTCTTCTGAAGCAGCCTAACGTCACACATTAATCCAGTCCATACTTTCTTCCAGCTCCTGTGTTAAAAATTAAATTGAGTTTTATTTATGGATGCTCTTTAACTGCTGTGGTCCTTGGCATCCCATTCTATATTGGGCATGAAAGACCAGTAATTTTGTTCAGAGGCCCCAGTAATTTTGTTCAGAGGCCTCTTTATCAGACTTGAGTTTCTTTTACATGTCATAAATCTCGACATGGAACCACCGGCTTTACTTCCCTTCCGATGGAAGCCATGCTAAGGACTTTTATGCCCGAAAAAATTCAACCCCCCCCCCCCCCCCCCGCCAGGTTTGAACCCACGACCTCGGGAACTAGAGGCTAGCATGGTAAACATTACACCACAGAGGATGACAGCCCCTGTGTTGGTTGTGATTTTGGCATAAAACACAACTGCAGGTTTGAAACTTGCATCATAATTATGAAGAATACCTTGGCTTGATGATGCTTTTCACTTTAAATGGTCATTCAGTATGACAAAAACAAGCTTTCTTACTACTGTGCAGACACACACACACACACACACTTTAAAAATGCAAACGCCATCATACATGTTAGTATCAGTTATTCAATCAAAAAGTTACCTGAAAAAGTTCTGCTACAGTTTTATTATATGCATGAATAGATTCTAGAGAACAATTGGATTGTAAATTGTGATACTAGAAATTATATTCTGTTTACTTCATGGATTATGTAGTTGAATTAATTTTAATATAACTTAGGAATTCCTTTAGTATGAAGCAGCAATGATTTTGTATTGCAACAATAAGCAGTTGTGCAAATGTTATTCATTTCTTTCTTTCAATTGTTTTATTGTCTTGTCCCAGATTCTCTTTTGTCCTTAGAAGGAAAATTATTTTCAAGGAAGACATTAAGTTTCCCTTCCAAACTGACATGACAAAGTAAGTAATTTTAATGTTATGTTGGTGCACTATTAAGCTAAAGCTTAAAATGGGAAGTGCATTTTACTACCTTTTTGTTCTTTATAAGACTGAAGTTATTATTTTAAAAGTTGACATTTTAACATAATTACTTTAAAGGCACAAGGAAGTGTAAATTGATTAAATTTGAAGTCTTCTATTCTAATGCAGATAAATGATGTGAGTTTTTCTGATTCAGAATATCATATATTATGGCTTATTGAGAGCTTGAAGTATTTAACCTTAAAAGTCATTTAAATGGAATGTACATGTATTAAAGATAGGTTTCTCATACCACTTTTACTGAAATTCTTAATATATGCTGTGTTTTTTTGGAAGTGAGCTTTCTTATTCTCTCTAATCTCAAAGCTACTGAAACGCTTGCCAAACATGAGGCAACAGAGGATGCAGCTAATGAATACCAACAAGAATTGTAAAAGTGGGCCACAAAGGGTTAAACTTCAACAGAGATTATTTCAAAACTACATTGTTTTCCAAAAACTATGAGGGCTATAAAGCTGAACTTTTCAAACTTACATAAGATAATCAATTAAATTGTCATTTTTACATACAAAATATTAACTTTATGACTCATGTTTATTTACTTTGTGTTTTTGATTTGTTGTGAACAAATGATCTCAAAAGTTGATCCCAGCAGCTTTGTTGCTTCTTGTATACACTGAGAGTTTAATGAAATGTTTATTAATGGCTAAAAGCGGGATACAATTTACTCTTTCAATATTCATTGTATAGGAACAAGTTTTAACGTATTTTAATTTGCAAACACCAATTCAATTGATCATGATTCTATAAATTTATGCTATTTTATGGCTACATTTAAATTACAGAAATTTTTGAGTGCTGCTTGTAAGAATGAACACTGTACATATCCATTAATTGAATATTCTTTTACTTTCCCTGCCACTACCTACCTCCTATAGTAGGTAAGAGGAAGTATTGTATTTCACCAAAGAGTCTAATGTCAAGATTTCACTGGAAATTGAATATGTGCTTTGAGGCTCTCTGAATACAAACAAAAATTTGGAATCAAAGGTCTGTGTGTGTCTGTGAATAGTTTAAAACAAACATGCAAGAGCAACCATTATTACTTCTGTGCATAAAGTCATTTAGTTCTTTAATTATTTTAGACAAATCCTTATCAGTTAACCATTACAGTAAAATATGTGTTTGATTGTGTTTAAATTACAGAATCATACTATATATAATACAATCTTAATCCGTTACAGACCACACTTGAAAAAAATATAAATGCCTTCAC
Source organism: Deroplatys truncata (assembly GCA_030765065.1). NCBI lineage: Eukaryota > Metazoa > Arthropoda > Insecta > Mantodea > Mantidae > Deroplatys > Deroplatys truncata. The sequence continues at coordinate 43,891,385 of CM060983.1, forward strand.
TTAAATAATAATAATAATAATAATAATAATAATAATAATAATAATAATAATAATAATAATAATAATAATAATAATAATGCATTTATTGTCAATAGACTGAAATACAGTTTCTGACATTGTCAAATGATTACATATTTACGTAATTACAGGTTTATAATACAATTTATTCAAATTTACATACTACAATTCGTCCATGGTATAAACAGCCTTATTTATTAGGTAACTCTTAAGCCTAGTCTTAAAACTATGTGCTGTATTAGGTTGCATTACAAAATCTGGCAGCTCATTATATAGGAATTGTCCCATTACTAACTGTAATTCTAAAACTTTGTCTGAAGAAATCACTGTTATGTCGTGTATTGTAGTGATGAATATCATTGTTTCTCAAATTATCTTTATGTAATGCATATATTATTACTTTATAAACATATCATGAAATTACTGTAAGAATTTGTTTATCTTTAAAAAATTTAAATAAAAATAAGAAAATGTTTACCTATCAATATGAAACTAAAGCTTAGGGAATAAAAATAAAACTTGATTAAATAATTAGATTTAAAGGTTTCAGATTTATAACAGCTTGAAGTTGGTAATTTTAGGAAGATATGATAAATTTGAACAATTTTAAGAACACTTGGTAGATATCACGGCACTTTTACGCTTTTGTGCTGTTGAAAGAAAGGTGGTTTTCTCTAGAATTACACCATCTAGGACAATTAACTTTTTACTGCTTATTAAAGAAGGTTTTCTGAGTACACTGGCATCAAGATTTTTTAGCTAGCTTTGAATCTTTTAATTGTAATAATATTTAATTATCATAAAATAATGTATAAAAAAAGATATTACTTTCATTTATAGGTACACTTTACTCTGAAAATAAAGATCAGAACTCTGCCAATTTTTTTATTCTGAGTTTTTATAACTACTTTAAACTATTTGTCCATTTGAGAGGCTAATTTAATTTTAGCCACAAGGAAAGAATTTTTTGGTGTACTTTCTTTTTTATATTTATAATTTTTTCCATTGAAACCATGTAATTTAGGATTTAAATCCTTAACCTACTAAATGCAGCTAAACATTCTGTATAACGACAAAAAATTTCAAGGTTAAATAGATTTTGATAAAAGTGTACCTGGTGTTTAAAAAATAAAACTTATGGTAAATAACAAAAAACAAGTGAGCACATTGTTACATATCAATATACTACAACATCTCAGGACCATAAGAGCCCTTTAAAGGTCCGAACAACAACAAAAAATTCCATTTTGAATCGATTACAACAAAACAAAAAATCAATTTTTTAAATTCATATCTCTACCAAGTGTCCTTAATTGCAAAACTATGACATTCTGAATTTTAAGAGTTTGCATGAAGCTTGTATCGGCCTTGTCTCCAAATTCAAAAGGTTTCATTTCGTTTAAAAAAATGCAAGGTTGATTTTCCTTATATTTTGGACGATTTGAAATTGAATGTCCCATATGTGGTAATAGAGAGTGTAAAAAGAGATACTAATGCAGCTATATGTGTACAGGGGCCGCAGACTGAACATCCATGCTGTCGACTAATATGTGCTTTATTTGACAGGACATTTGCAATGTTGAAGCCCGAAGTTGTTGATAAGATGGGAAAAATATTAAAAATCATCACTGAAAATGGTCTCAAGATAACAAAAATGAGAATGGCCCACATGACAAAGAATCAAGCAGAGGAATTTTATGAAGAGCATGCAGGAAAACTCTTTTTACCGTAAGTGTAGAAGTTATAAACAGATCTTAAGATATTCAATGGACAGCTTGATCCAACAAGAGGAACATACATGCATACTGATTAGCACAAAAACCTATCTGCTGTGCATATGTACAAATTGATTCTTAATAAGCCATATTAATTATTTTGTCAAGTTCAGATTTTTATCAGCTTTTCCTTGTCATTGTTGTATACAGATATTATAATGGGTAAGTATTACTGATATAAGTTTACATTGAGGTTTTCAATTTAAGAGAAATTATGTATGAAATGGATCTAAGTCAGTTTTATTTCATGTTTGCGACACTTTAAAGGTTGAAATGTTAAAACATAGATTTTTTTCTTTATTGTATATATTGTTTTAATACGAATGATCTAAGTTTTAAATAAAAGTACCATTAACATCATTATGTACTACAGCTATTGTGATGAAAAAAATCAATTTATTATTATTATTATTATTATTATTATTATTATTATTATTATTATTATTATTATTATTATTATTTAATAGTCTGTAAAACCACTAGAATTTTCCCTAGGTGGTACAAATAATTTTTGCTGCAAAACTATACCTAAAATTTCTAGATCTGGCAGAAAAGCTACTAAATTGGCATCCTTGCAGATAACATACACTATGTGATCAAAAGTATCTGGACATCCCCACAAACATACGTTTTTCATCTTAGGTGCATTGTGCTGCCACCTACTGCCTGGTACTCATTATTCGCGACCTCAGTAGTCATTAGAAATCGTGAAACAGCAGAATGTGACGTGCCGTGGAACTCACAGACTTCGAACTGGTCAGGTGATTGGGTGTCACTTATGTCAGAAGTCTGTACGTGAGATTTTCAGACTCCTAAACATCCCTAGGTCCACTGTTTCCGATGTGATAGTGAAGTGGAAACGTGAAGGGACATGTACAGTGCAAAAGTGTACAGGCCGACCTCGTCTGTTGACTGACAGAGATCGCCGACATTTGAAGAGGGTCTAAAGAGTAATAGGGAGACATCTATCCAGACCATCACACAGGAATTCCAAACTGCATCAGGATCCACTCCAAGTACTACGAGTTAGGTGTGAGGTGGAAAACCTTGGATTCCATGGTCGAGCGGCTGCTCATAAGCCACACATCACGCAGAAAATGCCAAACGACGCCTCGCTTGGTGTAAGGAGCGTCAACGTTACACGATTGAACAGTGGCAAAACGTTGTGTGGAGTGACGAATCACGGTACGCAATGTGGCGATCCAATGGCAGGGTGTGGGTATGGGGAATGCCTGGTGAACGTCATCTGCTAGCATGGGTAGTGCCAACAGTGAAATTCGGAGGTGGTGTGGTTGTGTTTTTCCTGGAGGGGCTTGCACCCCTTGTTGTTTTGCGTGGCACAATCACAGCGCAGACCTACATTCCTTCCCACTATTGAAGAGCAATTCGGGGATGGCAATTGCATCTTTCAACACAATCGAGCACCTGTTCATACTGCGCGAGCTGTGGCGGAGTGGTTACACGACAATAATATCCGTGTAATGGACTGGCCTGCACAGAGTCCTGACTTGAATCCTATAGAACACCTTTGGGATGTTTTGGAATACCGACTTCGTGCCAGGCCTCACCGACCTACATCGATACCTCTCCTCAGTTCCGCACTCCGTGAAGAATGGGCTGCCATTCCCCACGAAAGCTTCCAGCATCTGATTGAAAGTATGCCTGCGAGAGTGAACGCTGTCATTAAGGCTAATGGTGGGCTAACACCATATTGACTTCCAGCATTACCGATGGAGGGCTCTACGAACTTGTATGTCATTTTCAGCCAGGTGTCCGGATAGTTTTGATCACATAGGTATTTTGCAGGACTCTTCAGATGACAAAATAATTAATTTGCTACAAATACAGTACTAGGTGCTCCAGGTTATGTTCATTTGTTATCAAGAGCTTCCAAACTAATCGTGTTATAGCATATGTGTAGCCACTTCTCAAATTCTTTAGAGAAACAAAGAATTTATGTAATAAAATACAGGATTATTCTATAGATGAAAGCTGCTCATTACAAGGGTTACTGGAAAAATAATGGCAAATAGCTTACCTATAGTAAGTAGAGAAAGTATTGCATTCCATCTAAAAAATTTTATATCAAGATTTCACTGGCAATACAAGTTTTGAGGTTCCCTGAATAAAACAAAAAAAGAATTAGGAAAAGGCATGTGTGTGTGCATGGAAGCTCACATATAACATAATTCAAAACAAAATTTGGAATAAATATCAAACTTGATATCTAAGTTCAAAGTTCACCATTTTCCAAGAGTGTGGCAGTAAGATTTTTAAGAAAATCCCCCGACCCCAAACTACTGTTTACATGGAAAAGACGTTTTTTTCCTCTCAAAAATAGCACTAGCACTTTTGATTAAAATACCATTTGGTAAAATATTTGCATGATAAATAAAATGTATATCTCGAATTTTCTAATTATAGCCTGTGGAGTTCTCTTTATCCCAAATTAATTTTGTATAACTTGTAAGCCATAAGAGACACACAGAAACTTACTGCAAAAAATCTGATGTGTTACACTCACATGACTTTCGCTACTCTTGTACAAACGATTTTTACAAAAGCTTATTCTCCATATGCTTGATGTTAATTTTATTGCTAATTTTCTTGTAGATGTAAGGGGAATATGGTAGGCTGTAAGCGATAGTCAAATCTTTTAAGAGCTGGTTACTATGTGGCGCATTCCATTCTCTTTGTATGTCCAGGACATAAAAAAAATGAATAATGAATTCCCATTTGAGAAAAAGTATAAGTATTGCAAAATTTAAGGGAATAACAAGCAATATCTCGAAAATGGTTCACTCAACAACAAAAATGTATATGACATAAGTTGTGTATTTTAATGCGATCTACACTTTTTGCGCAGTAAAATTTTGTCTATCTCTTATGGTTTACGAGTTATGCAAAAGTCGTTCACAATGAAGAATACTTTTGGAGACATTCCCAGAAAATCCGAGATATACATTTCATTCGCCATGAAAGTATCTTAAACATATGATATTTTAATCAAAATCGTTAGAGCCATTTTTGAGAAAATTAAAATTTTCGAAAAATGTTCCATGCAAAGGGTAATTTGGGGTGGGGGGATTTTCTTGAAAACCTTTGTGTCACATCTCTGGAAGATACTGAACCTAAATACCAAGTTTGGTGTTTATCCGACTGTTCGTTTCTGAGTTATGCTGTTCACAGACACACACATGGACATGTTTCCAAATATGCTTTTTTTGGATTCAGGGTGTCTCAAAACATATATTTCTGGTGAAATCACGGTTTCAAATTTTTGGGTGGAATACAATACTTCCCCTACTTACTATACGTAGTAGAGAAAGTAAAAAAGTGTAAATCTCATTAAAATACACAATTTATGAAACATTTTTAATGACTTTACCACTTCGAAGATATTCTTTGATATTTTGAATTTTTAAATACAATTTTTTTAAAGTTATAGGTTCCTGTTTTTTTTTCTCCTCTCTCTCTCTCTGTTTCTTTTTCTGTCATGGTAGTGCAAAGAGTGGAATTTCAAAGCTACCCATGTTTAAAGATTTGACTATTCCTTAAGCTTCCTGTATCCTTGTATCTACAATGAAATGTGTAATGAAGGTATTTCTGCAGAGTTTAGTTTGTTTAACATGAAGTAGATAGAAGAATAGGCTTTTATAAGAATAATTTGTTGAAAAATGGGTATAGAAAATCATGTGAATGTAACAGTTATAGTTTCCCCCCCCCATAATTGGGTTAGTAATTAAATTTTAAAATACACAATTGGAAGGTCATGATATGTGGAATATAAGGAACATCAGTTGTTCATTACAAATGTGTTTATTCCTTTAAATACAACATGTAAATCACATATGCATATAAATGGCACCTGCAATCCTTCAAAGCAATGCCCCGCACATGCAGCAACTATGTGGAGGTTTCAGATTATCTCCTCATCTTGAGAGAAATCTGATCTCATTGCTGTGGAAATGTCTTCGCACATCTTAAACCGTATCCCAAACAATGACTTCTTCAATTTTGGTATGAGACAGAAAAAAAGTCTGGCTAATAGGGTGGGTACTCGTGTACTTCCCAACACTACCATGCTAGAAGATTCTGTTCACTATCTGCCATGTTGTCATGAAGGATGATTGCATTTTTGCAAAGTTCAGGGCCATAGACTGACAATGTACTTTCCAGAAAGGTGCGCAAGTAATAGAGTACATTCCATGAAAACAACTCCTACTGTAGCAATGGAGACACTATTGAAGCTAATTCCATTACATTTAGTTGTAATGAAGGAAGCATGAATGGCACTCTATAGTCTGCAACACACTAAGCAACTGAGAATTCAATAATGACCCTGAAGTTCTTAATAAAATGTTTAATTGGAATACATGTTGAAAATGTGGTTAGTAGCACATAATATTAAGACTTAAATGAATAGCATACACAAAGAGACTTCCAAACTGTGGCTTTTGTTAGTGTGCTGTTACAAGATGTGCACCTGCAACAATGGTCTAACTACTTTGTTAACAGTCCTATACTCGCTGCCAAAGAAGAAAGGGATTGACATCACGTGGAGAGTGCGTTAGGAATGTGTACGAAGGCAACTGAGTTGCATCTGCATTGTAGGGCGGGCATTATTTATATTCATATATGAAGACAATTATAAAATAATGCATCTGCATGCAAAGGATAGAACATGCAAGAATACATCAGTATAAAGATCTGCTTTAACAAGAGAGACATACCTGTGAAATATTGATACTTACTCTTATGGGAAAATGCCGCTGATTCTCTCACAGAGCATATTATTTCCCATGCTTGTCATTTAATTTAATTTACCAAATATATTTTATTTGGTTACCGAGCACGCTCAATTTTTTGTTTGACTCGCTACCTTTGTCACTATTTTTGGATATTGTTAAATATTCATTAAAAGTGTTAAATCAAATGCAAATGTTCACAACACACGCACAGATACACGGACTCAAACACACATAAGAACAAAACAAATAACCATACAAATAGGATGATGCAAAATAACTTATTAGTACACAGGCAATCTCTAAACTGATGTAAACACCTTAATCTGTAGCTAAAGGAAGCATTGTTTATAACTGCAGCGACAGCAGAAGACAAGACGTGTAGTTCATGTTACTGCAACGGTCACTCGCCAGGTACGTCATGCTAATCACATGTTACAGTATCGGCAACAAGATTTTTGCATCTATTGTTGCTATGGGAACATCTTAGTTGTAATTGGTCCTTCTAATCATTCCTATGATGACCGCTATGACGTATCCATCCCCTCCCATTCATTTAAAGCTTTCTGCCACATAGTAACTGTCAATCACCTTCTTAATTGGTGCCGACTATCTATAATGTTATTGTTGATAATGCTAGAGGTTTATTAGGTGCAACCTGGCTATCTGAGAAGATAAGACTCTGTTTACCAGTGTAAAACTCTCCTTATATTTTCAGTATACATTGAATAATAGTATAAATTTCTATTTCAGAAACAGTAGCATATACACTTAAGGGAAAAAGCTTTTTGCACCTTGGTCTTATACCACATACTCCAGATCCTGTTCCTGAGCCATCTGTAAACCACACATCAAAGTTTTCTCAGGAGTTTCCAAAGTCAGTTAAACACCAAACTTGGTATTTAAGTTCAGCATCTTCCAAGGATGCGAATTGAATTTACATTCAATGAGATTTCTTGACAGATTATTTTAGTGGCAAACTGAGTTCATCAGAGTAGAAGGAAAAATTCCTACAACCTAGTGAATAAAAAAGAAATCCTATGGATGAACTAAGGATGTCAACAAGAACTTAAAGAGTACAGAGCCATGAACCAGACGAAGACTGCAAGTATAAAAGATATAAATTGTATTAGCATAATTACTGCAGATGAAAAAAATCTGATGTGTTACACTCACATGACTTTCTCTACTCTTGTACAAACTATTTTTACAAACGCTTATTCTCCATATGCTTCATGTTAATCGAGATATCAAGATGTTAATCTTATTGCTAATTTTCTTGTAGATGAACGGGGAATTGGTAGGTTTTAAGTGATAGTCAAATATTTTAAGAGCTGGTTGCTATGTGGAGTATTCCATTCTCTTGGCATTACCAGGACAAAAAAAAATGAATAACGAATTTGAGAAAAAGTATAAGTATTGGAAAATTTAAGGGAATAACAAGCAATATCTCGAAAATGGTTCAATCAACAAAAAAAAAAATATATATGATATAAATTGTGTATTTTAACGCGATCTACATCTTTTGTGTAGTAACATTTTGTCTATCTCTTATGGTTTACCAGTTATGCAAAAGTACAATGAAGAGTACTTTTGCAGACATTCCCAGAAAATTTGAGATATACAATTCATTTGAAAAAATGTCTTAAACTTTTGGTACTTTATTCAAAATCGTTAGGGCCATTTTTGAGAAAATTAAAATTTTTGAAAAATGTTCCATGTAAAGGGTAATCTAGGGTGGGGGGATTTTCTTGAAAACCTTCGTGTCGCATCTCTGGAAGATACTGAACCTAAATACCAAGTTTGGTGGTTATCCGACTTCGTTTCTGAGTTATGCTGTTCACAGACACACACACGGACATGTTTCCAAAAATGTTTTTTTTTGGATTCAGGGGGTCTCAAAACATGTATTTCTTGTGAAATCTCGGTATCGAATTTTTGGGTGGAATGCAATACTTCCCCTACTTGCTACACGTATTAGAGAAAGTAAAAAATACTCTAAAGAGATTTCAATGCACTACAATCATGGGATGAACAAAGTTCTTATCTGATAGGGATAATAAGTATGTTACCAATTAAAAAGAGGCGGCCTTTGAGGATGAAGCTAATTTACACGACTTTTCCTTCCAATTATAGGAATGCATAAAAAGGTGTGACTTATTTGAGGAAATTCCAGTATGTCTTAAGGCATTTATGTGTTTACAAGAGAAAGGAGGAAACTTTCTGTTCCATATGAAAGAAAGTAATTCAACATTGCTAAACAAAAGATTAAAGAATATTTATTTGTTGTACAATAGTTTAATAAAACAAGCTTAAGATTTAGCAGAAGATATTTTTTATTTATTTATTTATTTTATTTTTACTTTCTCTACTACGTATAGTAAGTAGGGGAAGTATTGTATTCCACCCAAAATTTCGATACCGAGATTTCACCGGAAATACATGTTTTGAGACTCACTGAATCCAAAAAAAACATTTTTGGAAACATGTCCGTGTGTGTGTCTGTCTGTGTGTCTGTGAACAACATAACTCAAAAACGAAGAGTCGGATAAACACCAAACTTGGTATTTAGGTTCAGTATCTTTCAGAGATGCGACACGAAGGTTTTCAAGAAAATCCCCCCACCCCAGACTACCCTTTACATGGAACATTTTTTGAAAATTTTAATTTTCTCAAAAACGGCTCTAACGATTTTGATTAAAATATCATATGTTTAAGATATTGTCATGACAAATAAAATGTATATCTCGAATTTTCTGGGAATGTCTCCAAAAGTATTCTTCGTTATGAACGACTTTTTCATAACTGGTAAACCATAAGAGATAGACAAAATTTTACTACACGAAAAATGTAGATCGCGCTAAAATACACAATTTATGTCATATACATTTCTTTTGTTGAGTGAACCGTTTGCGAGATATTGCTTGTTATTCCCTTAAATTTTCCAATACTTATACTTTTTCTCAAATTCGTTATTAATTTTTTTTATGTCCTGGACATGCAAAGAGAATGGAATGCGCCACATAGCAACCAGCGTTAAAATATTTGACTATCGCTTAAAAGCTACCATATTCCCCTTGCATCTACAAGAAAATTACCAATAAGATTGACATCTCGATATCTCGATTAACATGAAGCATATGGAGAATAGGCGTTTGTAAAAATAGATTGTACAAGAGTAGAGAAAGTCATGTGAGTGTAACACATCAGATTTTTTATGTTCCATTTATATGCTGCCTTTAACATTTAAGGCCATATGGTGGAGTTTTACATTTGGAACAATTTCTCATCAGCAATGATGTTCACTCGCTTTCAGCAGAATTAATCTTTGGGTTGGTATTACTTTTGGTTTTCTCTCTCTCCCTCTCTCTCTCACACACACACACACACACACACATGCACGCACGCGCGCGAAAAATTCCCACCCTCCCTTCAGCAGGAAACGAACCCAGGACCTCTGGATATTGTTATTGAGGAAGATATTGTTTCAGCATTTAATTATCTCTTTCTTCCTATGTACAAAGTGGTACAACAATCACGTTCCATTTATTTCCCAACAATATTATAGCTTTGAAACTTGAAATTCTCAGGTTCAATTTATTATAACTCATAAAAATATGGTAAACAGTTGAGAAATGTACCATTAGTTTTTCTAAGTTATAAGGCTTCAAACTTTAAAATTACGCTCTGAAAATTTAGTGTGAGTGACTTACATGTTCTTCCCATGTGGTCTTCGCCGTTATACTCTAACTTCCTACGTCTCTTGCTTCAAGTCTTGGCAGTCATTGTCATGTAGTGGAATCAATACGTTGCCTTTGAGGGGGCTGTTTTGTACGTATGTTAAGATTTCTTATTCGATCCGCATTATCATGGGAAAAGGTTGCCATGATTTTTGCAGTAGCCCTTGTATATATTTCCCTTACAAGGTGATAATCAGCAAACCCATCACACTGTAATTTTGTGATCTTAAGGAGTGCTTTGCCATAAAAAGGATGCATACAAAGCAATCAACTGCCAATATTAACTATAAGGTTTCAAATCAAGCACCAAATCACCCATTTAAACTACTGGAAAGAAACACCTTGTTGTAGGCTCTCACTGTTGGGAGAGCAAGGGAGAGAAGAGAAAAAATCCATTCCACTCCTTTTTAATTGGGGATGTCCACTCTACTGCTTAGTGTTGTCGATGTAAGATTTTGGCTTTGATAACCTGTGAGAAGATGAAAACATCAAACATTTCCTTTGTTATTACAGAGGTTTGATAGATTACATCACTTCAGGGCCGGTAGTAGGATTGGAATTGGTTGCAGAAAATGCAGTCAAGAGATGGAGAGAACTATTGGGGCCAACAGATTCAGAAGTGGCACGCAGAGACTCTCCAACAAGTATTCGTGCCAGGTTTGGTGTAGACAAGACACACAATGCTGCTCATGGCTCTGATGCTACTGTATCTGCAGAGCGTGTGAGTAAAAAAATATTGTTTTGTTATTGTTTGTTTGGAACTAGAGAAATCAAGAGAATTCATTTTCATCACTGTCTGAGCCAAGCTAGAGCTAATCAATTCAAATGAAATTAATTAAAACTATATTTTTAGTTTCTTTATCATGTACCTACAGTAAGTAGAGGAAGTATTGTATTTCACCCAAAATTTGATATCAACAGTTCAGTGGAAATATATGTTTGGAGGTTCCCTAAATAAAAAATCTGATGTGTTACACTCACATGACTTTCTCTACTCTTGTACAAACTATTTTTACAAACGCTTATTCTCCATATGCCTCATGTTAATGGAGATATCGAGATGTCAATCTTATTGATAATTTTCTTGTAGATGCAAGAGGAATATGGTAGGTTTTAAGCGATAGTCAAATATTTTAACGCTGGTTGCTATGTGGCGCATTCCATTCTCTTTGCATGTCCAGGACATAAAAAAAATTAATAACGAATTTGAGAAAAAGTATAAGTATTGGAAAATTTAAGGGAATAACAAGCAATATCTCGCAAACGGTTCACTCAACAAAAGAAATGTATATGACATAAATTGTGTATTTTAACGCGATCTACATTTTTCGTGTAGTAAACTTTTTTTCTATCTCTTATGGTTTACCAGTTATGAAAAAGTCGTTCATAACGAAGAATACTTTTGGAGACATTCCCAGAAAATTCGAGATATACATTTTATTTGTCATGACAATATCTTAAACATATGATATTTTAATCAAAATCGTTAGAGCCGTTTTTGAGAAAATTAAAATTTTCGAAAAATGTTCCATGTAAAGGGTAGTCTGGGGTGGGGGGATTTTCTTGAAAACCTTCGTGTCGCATCTCTGGAAGATACTGAACCTAAATACCACGTTTGGTGTTTATCCGACTCTTCGTTTTTGAGTTATGCTGTTCACAGACACACAGACAGACACACACACGGACATGTTTCCAAAAATGCTTTTTTTGGATTCAGTGAGTCTCAAAACATGTATTTCCGGTGAAATCTCGGTATCGAATTTTTGGGTGGAATGCAATACTTCCCCTACTTACTATACGTAGTAGAGAAAGTAAAAAAAGAGGGGGATAATTTTAGAAAAAAGTTCTGTTAGGGAGAGAACAGCTTAACTCAAGAACAGTATGTCAGGTGGAATACCAAACTTGGTATTTAAGTTCAATATCTTTCAAGGATTTGACACAGTTTTCAAGAAAATCCTCCTCCCCAACCCCCAAACTATATTTTACATGGAAAGTTTTGCTATTTTTTAATAACCTCAAAAATGGCTCTAAAAATTTTGATTAAAATACCATATGTTTAAGATATTTGAATTACATAATAAACTATAAAACTTGAATTTTCTGCTGATAGCCTGTGAAGCCCTCTTCATTCCGAGTTAATTTTGTATAGTTTTATGTTATCTTTAAACCATAAGGTGTAGACAAAAGCTTACAATACAGACAATGTACATCTCATTAAAACACATCATATGACATTTTAATCAAAATTATTGGAGCTATTTTTTGAGAAAATCAAAAATAAAGAAACATTTTCTATGAAAAGGGTAGCTTAGTGTAGGGCAATTTCTTGAAAATCTTTGTGTTGCATCTTATGAGAATGCTAAACTTAAATAACACGAATACCAAGTTTGGTATTTACCTGACTTATTGGTTTTGAGTTATGCCATACACATCTTTTTCTAAAACAGCTTTTATTTAATTATTTTATAATTCAGAGAATTCTATTGAAATTTTGGTATCAAAGTTTGAGAGGAATACTATACTTTCTCTGTGTACTATACGCAGACGGTAGAGAATGTAATAAAAGCCATTATGGATTTCTAGAAAAATGAATTGTGAAGGAGCCAGGTTTTGTTCATTTTAATTTATATCTAAACACACTTCTTTTGCAGTGTTGTCTTATTACAGCTCAATTGTTTCACTCCCTTTTATAAATTAGTGACCACTTTTTCATTTTTTGCTGCGATTAACAATTTGTTGTATTAATTTTACACTAAGGGCCAGTTTCACCAACCGATGTTAAAATGCTCTTAACATCTTGTTTGCTAACATTATGTTAAAAGTTTAAGATAATGTTATATCTCTTGCATTTCATCAAGCCTTTACAATGAATTGTTAGCTAACATCTTGTTAATGACTGTGGGCAACAGCTTTTCAGAAGACAGTGACCAAGCTACTTAGCTTCTGAACATTGTCACATAGTTTGGATATTTATTGTCCCCAACGTAACCAAGTAGTTCTGCTTAATCTAAATCTATTTATTGCACTAGGTTCTGTGTTTCAGAAAGGAGCCTGCACAGGTTCGAGTGGCAAAAACAGAATCTATTTAACTCTAATTTATTATAATATTAAATTTTAAGTATTGATGACAAGAATTAACAAACTTTTATAATATGGAGAACTTTTAAAATGAAGATTGAAATGATGTACAAACATATCCAATTAGCTTGATTTTAAAACATAATTGCAAGAGATTAACATTTGCATACATATAAGGCAAGTTATAATTAAATACACACCAATAGCAATTCCTGAAACTACCTGTCTAAAATACAGTATGGTATCTACAACTGGCATATAAAAGGCAATCTTAATATTTAACATAATACGTACTGTCCGGAGAATTACCTGCGCTCAAATCTTTTGCACCTTACAAATCACACTCATGCTATACCTTTTGAAAAGCTTTACAAGTAGAGCAAATAATCAAAGCAAATACTAATGAAAATAAATGATACCACAGAACCCATAGTTCCTGAGATCTCAGGTTCATCCCCTGTCTTCATTAAAGCCAGTGTCCATAGTCATTGTAAGTTACATCGGCGTTCATACTGTGTCATTCTCTCATGTGAGTTTGGCGAAATCTCAAAGCTGACTCTTGGCTCTCTTCCATACACAGCCTTCCATGGTCTGAGGCTGATGTCATCCCTAAGGGGAGAGGAATGTCTTCTCCCTCTTTGACCTAAATAGATATTCATACTAACTCATGCAACCTACAATTCACACACATTCTGGTGATGGAAGTTCACAATGCCATATGTTCTGATGCGCTTTTGTCTGCGCATCACAGTCTTGTTATCTGTTTCATGAGCAGATGACTAGTTATATTCACAGACAATCGCCATATGTTTTTCCGGATTGTTTGAGGTTAGAAGTGTGATTCAACTGAAAAATCTAGGTGCAGAGGTACTAATGTTTCACTGTTCAAAAATGTTATTATAGAACTGGTTACTAAGTATAGAGGAATTATTGAGTGTGAAAAAACTGACTGACTTAACCTTTTTACTGCTACAGACGAGTTATCTCAGATTCAGAAAACCATTCCAGCTGTGATAGGTCGAGTTATCTTAGGTACAACTTTGAATGTCTGGAATTTGCAGGCTTTGATTCATATAAGCATTTCAACATCACGTGTGTGTAGTCTCATCTGTTGGGAATCATATGAACTACTTTTCTGCTGTTCCTCTGTATGGTTATGCCCTCTTAAGGAAAATCTATAAAGGAGGTATAGCGAGAAGGCACTGTGTACTTCTGAGCACCGCTAATCATGTGATTGGCATGATATAATCAGGGTATTCCAGTTTGGGGAAAATGTGTTCTTCAAGCGGTGTGCGCGTTATCGTAGTGATGCCGAAATATTAAATGTTTTCAAATCATTATCAGATTTATCTGATATTTCAGTATTTGCAGATAGTGACAGTGACTTTTCATGTGACGACTCCAATGACAATGAAAATGAGCAACGAACAGTACCAACAGCTGCTCAAGTGAGGACGAAAGCACACTTCTTTGTTCGAGGAGAGTTGTGGAAACTTTATTCTCCAAGTTCATCAATTCAATAGGGACAATTCAGGCATTTCTGTAGATATAAAGGATAACTCCAGTGTATTAGATTATTTCCAGCTCTTTTCTCCCCTTCATTTTGTGCAGAATATTGCTGAGGAAACTAATAAATATTACAAGTTTCTCAGTCAGAAAGTGGAACCATCTCCCAGCTCTCATCTGTAGAATAACTAACGTCATCTACATAGCCACATATTTGGTTAGACTTGAGGAATATAGTTCCTTTAGAGTCTATTTCAGCTATTGCTCTGTGCAAGGCTAAAAATGCTGATGTGATACATTCACATGACTTTCTCAATCCTCTATTGTTTATTAGTGGGTATACAAACTATTCTTACCAAAGCGTATCTTTCTATCTACTGCATATTAATCCAAATAAACCTTTGTAGAAATAGCTACATTACACATTTTATTATAGATACAAAGGGAACAGCGACAGTCAAATGTTTAAGAACTGGATCTTATTTATTTGCATAAAAGCGAAATATTTGAAATCAAAATGGTATACAAACACCTGAAATAAGTAAGAAATATAAAATTTCATACTGTTTCCATTCAATTGCGAGAAACAACTGAATGTTGATAGGACTTTAAGACAATGGCCAAGAAATTAACAATTCAAACCTTTAATAATGGATACCTCAGAAATGGCTGAGGCCACAAAAATAGTTATTTGAAATAATTTGCGTGTTTTAAAGAGATCTACATTTTTTGTGTAGTACATTTTTGTCTATCGCTTGAATTGTACCTATTATACAAAATTCCTCCTGAATAAAGAGAACTTCACAGCCTAGTCCCAGAAAATTCAAAATATACATTTTATTTGTCATGTAAATATCTTTAAAGTCTGGTATTTTAATCAAAATCGTTAGAGCCATTTCTTAGAAAATAAAAAATTTCAAAAAATGTTCCATTTAAAGGGTAGTTTGGGGTGAGGGGATTTTATTGAAAATCTTCGTGTCACATCTTTGGAAGGTATTGAATCTAAATATGAAGTTTGTTATTTATCTGACATTTCGTTTTTGTGCTATGCTGTTCACATGCACACACATGGATCTTTTTCCAAAAGTGCTTTTTACTTTCTCTACTACGTATAGTAAGTAGGGGAAGTATTGCATTCCACCCAAAAATTCGATACCGAGATTTCACCGGAAATACATGTTTTGAGACCTCCTGAATCCAAAAAAAGCATTTTTGGAAACATGTCCGTGTGTGTGTCTGTGTGTGTGTGTGTCTGTGTGTGTGTCTGTGAACAGCATAACTCAAAAACGAACAGTCGGATAAGCACCAAACTTGGTATTTAGGTTCAGTATCTTCCAGAGATGCGACACGAAGGTTTTCAAGAAAATCCCCCTACCCCAGACTACCCTTTACATGGAAGATTTTTCGAAAATTTTAATTTTCTCAAAAATGGCTCTAACGATTTTGATGAAAATATCATATGTTTAAGATAATGTCATGAGAAATGAAATGTATATCTCGAATTTTCTGCGAATGTCTCCAAAAGTATTCTTCATTGTGAACGACTTTTGCATAACTGGTAAACCATAAGAGATGGTCAAAATATTACTACACAAAAAATGTAGATCCCGTAAAAATACACAACTTATGTCATATACGTTTCTTTTGTTGAGTGAACCGTTTTCGAGATATTGCTTGTTATTTCCTTAAATTTTACAATACTTATACTTTTTCTCACATTCGTTATTCATTTTTTTATGTCCTGGACATGCAAAGAGAATGGAATGCGCCACATAGCAACCAGCGTTAAAATATTTGACTATCGTTTAAAAGCTAGCATATTTCCCTTGCATCTACAAGAAAATTACCAATAAGATTGACATCTCGATATCTCGATTAACATGAACCATATGGAGAATAAGCGTTTGTAAAATTAGATTGTACAAGAGTAGAGAAAGTCATGTGAGTGTAACACATCAGATTTTTTTTTTATTTATTTATTCTTTTTATTCACAGGTCCTCAATACATACATTTCTGGTGAAATCTTGGTATCAAATCTTTGCATGGAATGCAGTACCTTCTGTACTTACTATGTTCGTGGTAGAGAAAGACCACGTGGAAACTAACAACAGAAATAAACTGACAGAAATGCGACCATAAGCAGTGCACGTGAAAGTCCTCCTTTTGCAGGTTTTCAAATTCAATATGATGCACGACCCTTGTTTGGTTAGGAATGGCATTTAAAAACTCCAAATACAGCAACTTCGCATCAACAGCTTGGTGTGTGTCAGCCATTTTCCATATTTAATGTTTGTTAAACATCTTAACACAAGGTAAAGTGATGTTAACTTAATATGAAGCTTAACACATATTTGGGTGAAACAGAATTTGCATTAACTTATGCTAAATCACTTTCACATTGTGTTAAAGTGTCGCCTTGTTGCGCTGATGCTTAATTTTCGTTGTGAATGGCCCTAGAACTATTGTAGAAAAGTTAGCTATGTTACAAAGCTTTTGCTTTGAGTTTCTTGTGTTTAATTTACAGGAGCTGAACTTTTTCTTTTCACCGTCTCGCCTGACAAGAGGTTTGGCTCCAAAAACAACTGCAACTTTCAAGAACTGTACCTTATGTGTCATCAAGCCTCATGCTGTTTTAGAAGGTAATACTTCTTTCTAGTTTTCCAATGTCTGTACCAGAGCTGTAAAAAGTTCAAGAATTGATGCATTCAAAAATACTGTTTACAGGATTTGCAGGTGACATAATAGACACAATTCAAGACAATGGCTTCAAGATCACTGCTCTTCAGATGTTTGATGTAGAACATGCAAGTGCTGAAGAATTCTATGAAGTGTACAAAGGTGTTGTAATGGAATATCCGGTGAGTTAATTCCCCTTTTATTTCCATAAATGTCTTAGAGTGGTCTCATGGTGTGCGTTGGCAAAACATCTCTCTGCGTTTCCAGAACTCCAGTTTAGTACCTAAATGGTTTTTCTTTGATTATAAAGATTTCTCATTTTGTAGACTCTGGTATGTAAATGTGAGTTTGTTGTGTGTCTTCCAGTTAACAATAAAACAACCAACTTGCATGTATCAGGGCTGCTATTGGGCAGATACCTGAACACAAGCATACCGTGTGGAAGGGGTATGAATGTCATCCACCATGTAAGAAGGCAAATGAAAGCTTACAATACCATTTTAGTCTGTAAGGGCTTATGTCAGCAGGGAAAAAAAAATTCTGCACCTTTTGATGCATTGCAATTCACGTATGGAATGATGAAGTCAAATCTTATTGAGGTATGTGATAGAAAAACAACAATCTCCATTTTTTGTTACCTTCCTTCATTTTCTTCCTTAAGCGTCCAGTTTAATCACAATTTAGCATTTTTGTTTTGTAAACATAATAATTTACACTGGAGTTACAATGTTAACAGTAGTCTCAATAATTGATCACACGCACACAGAATTATGGTATCTCACCTGCTAAGTATCAAGCATTTATTTCTTTGATATAAAGATTGTTACCAGTATTTCCTTTTATTGAATGTTTTAAGTATAAATCAGACATTTTAACAGAAGTACTGCTTATTAAATGTTTAAATAAATTTTAACAGAAGTACTGCTTATTAAATGTTTAAATAAAATCATTTGCTTTCTTTCATTGCATTTCCTGAGATTGTTCAACTTAAAAAATACTTGTTTGTTTTCAGTAAATAGTTTGATAAAACCTGAATCCTTTGATCTGACAGCTGTTGGAAAGTACTGTTACATATTTGGTTTTTACACTAGAGGCAGGTTTCACTAACTAATGTTAAAAATACTCTTAACATCTTGTTTGTTAACATTACATTCAAAGTTTAACATAATGTTAAAACTCTTGTGTTTCATCAAGCTTATACAGCATATTGTTAGCTAACATCTTGTTAAAGTCATACAACGCAACCAGTAGCTTTTGAGAAGATGGTGACTGAACTAAATGGCTTCTGAACGTGCTCCAATGCACTATTATCCACATATGGCAGCATTCTCTGTATCAGTAGCAGACAACTAGTTACCTTAATGGACAACTGTCATGTGATGTTCCTGAATCGTGATGTCGACTGAAAAATCTAGATGCAGAAGAACTAAATGTTACACCGCTTGAATAGCATTCATTACAGAACTGGTTATTAAGTGTAGATGTATTATCAAGCGTGAAAAAGCCGACAGTCTTACATTAAAGGATAAAAATTGCAGCCTGGGAGAAAACCTGTGGGTAACTTTGAATGAACACGTTTCTCACAGCTCTATTAAGTAACTGCAGCAATTTTGTGCCAGCATAAGGTGCAGCACTAAAACGTCAGGTATGAAAAGCGCTTAGAACAATTTAAAACTGGTGTGCACACTACATTGAAACTAATGTGGAAGAAATTGTGTTATCGCTGATTAAGGATTAAGTAGACCCAAACAAAAATACTGTTTGCTTCTTGAAGCAATTGCTTTGGAAACCTTCAAAATAAACTTACAAATGTAACTTTGGAAATACCAACATTATCACTACCATTAAATGAAAGGTCCAGTAGCATAAAATCTCAAAGTAGTATTCTAACTTCTCATATTTCCATAAAACCATGCCATGTTCCTTTTGGACAGTCTTTATCGGTTTAAAAATTCCTTCTTCAAGTTTTCAAATTTATTATGACATATGACTGCTTTTCCGCTAGGAATGGCATTAAAAATGCCAAATGCGGCAAACTCACATCAACAGTTTGGTTGCGGCAGCCATTTTTCAACTTCTAACATTTGTTAAAGGTCTTAACACGGGTACAGCTGTGTTAACTTAACACTGAGTAACACATGATTAAAGCTAACATTGTTCAATGAAACAGAATCTGCATTAAATTCAGTGTTAAATTAGCATAAATTTAGGATTGGTTGGTGAAACTGACCCTAAGTGCATAGTAAGTAAATGTCAAAGTTAAAACATTTACGAGGACTGATTGATAAGTCCATGACTTTAACAAGAGATAGTGTTCTAATCACAGGTTTCTTGTTTGCACCCATCTATTACATCTATTCTGGGTATAATCACAGAAATTCGTCGCCATTTGTTTCTTAGAACATTGTTGAGAGCGTCTAAAATAAGTAGATGTGTGTTGCTTCATAGAAAATGGAGAAAAGTGAATTTCGTGTTCTGATAAAGCACTACTTTTTGCGTGGTAAGACAGTGAAGGAAATGGAAGAAAAGATGAACAAGTATTATGGGGACTCTGCTCCATCACATGGCTTGGTTCACAAGTGGTTCACAGAATTTTGATGTGGCCATTCGAGCACAACAGATGCCGTACACACAGGATGGCCGGTTGAGGTCACAACAGAAGAAATGGTGAACAAAGTTCATGATATTGTGTTAGAAGACCTGCCAAGTGAAATTCTGTGAGATAGCCAAGACTGTAAACAGCTCGAGTGGACAGGTGTATAACATTCTGCACGAAGTTTTGGGTATGAGAAAGCTGTCAGCATGATACGCCGTGACTGCTCACAGTTGAGAACAAGCGGAATCGTGTGACCATTTCACAGATATGTTTGAACATGTTGTAGCGCAACCCAAATGAGTTTTTCCAGCGTTATATCACAGTTGATGAAACTTGGGTTCATTACTATCAACCTGAACCAAACAATAATCAATGCAGTGGATTTCCTTCAGCGAACCTGCTCCAAGGAAAGCAAAAAACATTCTGTCAGCAGGGAAAATCATGGCAGCTGTCTTTTGGGATTCACAAGAGGTGATAGACATCCTCTATCAGGAAAAGGGTAAAACGATCACAGGTTCATATTATGCCGCAATGGGATCAGTTTCGCAGGAATGTTAAAGAAACAACCCCTTCCTTTGGTGAAGAAAAAGGTTCTCTTTCACCAGAATAATGCACCCGCTCACAAGTCAGCCATTGCCATCGCAAAACTCGTGGAATTGGGCTATGTACTGCTACCTCTCCCCCATATTCCCCAGATTTGGCTGGGAGTGACTTCTTCCTCTTTGCAAACTTGAAAAATTAGCTCGCTGGGAAGAAATTCACGTCCAGTGAACACATGGCAAAAACCACCTCATATTTTGCAGACTTCAAAAAATAATATTTTTTGAAAGGGTTAAAAACATTGGAGAAACATATAGATTGACAAATGCTCCTCATTTGTCATGAGCATGGTTTTATAGGAAATATGAGCAGTTAGAATTCTACCAACAGAAACATGCCTCTTTCTCCGATGCTAATGTTAATTAGGTGCTTAGATTTTATGCTACTAACATTTTTCATTTACTTGTGATAATGGAATTTCCAAAGCTACCGTTTGTGGGTTTATCTGGAAGGTTTCCAAAGCAATTGTTTCAAGAAGCAAACAATATTTTTTGGGGTCTGCTTGATTAATCAGCAAAAACACATCTTTGTCCACTTTAGTTTAATGCAGTGTCCACTACCAGTTTTAAACGCTCTTCGCACCTAACATTTCTGGTGCTGCACTTTACGTTAGCATAAAATTGCCATAGTTGCTTACTGGGCTTAAGAGAAACGCGTTTATTTGAATTAAATTACTCATGGATTTTGTCCCAGGCTGCAACCTTATCCTTTAATGTAAGAATGTCAGCTTTCTAGCACTTGACAATACGTCTTTACTTATTAACCAGATATTAATTAACGCGTTTCAAATGGTGAAACATTTATTTCAGTTGACAACGTGATTCTAACCTCAACCAGAATCATCACATGGCCATTGCTATGAATGTAAATAATTGTCAGCTGCTGACACAGAGAGCGCGGCGATACATAGACAAAAGTGCATCAGAGTATGTTCAGAAGCAGTGTAGTTCGGCCACCGCCTTCTCAAAAGGTAACGTTCGTAGTTGTCTTTGGTGTTAACAAAATGTTAGCTAACAATTTTCTGAGAGAGCTTGATGAAATGCAAAAGCTTTAACCTTATGTTAAATTTTGAACACTTTGTTAACAAACAAGATGTTAGAGTATTTTTAACATCGGTTGGTGAAACCGGCCCTAAGTGTAGCCACTACTGCACACACCTGCTTTCTTGTGTTGCATTGTAACAGTTACATGCATTTTAGAAACTAATAATGTTATGATTGCAGGGTATGGTTTCACAACTTTCATCTGGAGCTAGCATTGCAATGGAAATAGTAGGCGATGATGAAAGTACACCTTCTAAATTTCGTGCACTTGTTGGACCATCAGATCCTGTGAGTATACCTTCATCTTTTAGGAACAGTCAATTGAACAACTAAGAATTCTGGACATCCATCTGTTCTGCATGGACTTTCAATTACTTTTTCAGTATATTCAGCAGCATTATAAAATTCTGTTGTCTTAAATTTACATATCTTCTCCACACACTGTCATTTATTTTTATATCTTAAAGCAGTTTTATCTTATGAGATTCATTGTATCATTCTGGCTCCGTTTAATACAGGATTTTTAGTGTGAATTTTGCATTGAGTGACTGAATTCTGGCAGTATCTTTTAAATCTATTGTATTCATCTGAGTTGAAGATCTGGACTCGTTGACGCATCTCTGTGATGTTCTCTCGCTGGGTTCCAATTTTATTTCTCCATCGTATATTTTATAGTATACGAGTATGAGAATGAAACTCTTTTTTTTTTTTTTACTGATATTTCAGGTCATGCTACAGGAAGATATTGTGAATAAAATTAAGAATTCCCAGAATCTTCTAATTTATTCTGAAAAATTTGTTACTTCACCAAAGTAATACTTGACTCTTAATTTTCGATTATCTCAATAGATAATCTAATTTCTGATATATTATAACTTTGGATGTACGTCTGGAAAATTGCTTGCAATATTCCCTATTCATAGTCCCATATGCTAACAACACTAAGATGCTATGAGAATGTTATGAATGTTCCATTCATAGGAATCGACATTGCTATGGTTACCAAACCAATTAGCATTGTTTTCTGGCCCCTCTACATAGCAATACAAGTGATACCAATTTTTTCTCAGTGATGAGTTTCTTTACGGTTGGCTATGCAATTTACTAAAATAATTAATGTTTTTCCCTCTTTTCTCAATATTCCATATGTTTTAACTATCCAAAATATATACAAATATTCCATTTAATGAATAAAGAAAACTTACAATATTTACAAGTTTTTAGCTTAACACAAATTTATAAATATTTAAAAATGTTTGATTATTTTTGAACAAAGTCTCCATCTTGAATTCTGTTCCATTTTTTTTTTTTAAATTTCTAAACAATCTCCCTTCCAAACTCTCAACCTTTTAATATGTCTCAATCTCTTGTATAAACTATACTTACAAAATCTTATTTTTCTATCTACTTCATGATAATTCAGATTTGCAGAAATGCTTTCATTACGCATTTTATTGTAGGTACAAGAGGATACAGGAGGTTGAAGCAATAGTCTTATCTTTAAAAAGCATGTCACTAGGCTTTGAAAATCCTTACTCTTTGCATGACATCATGAGAATCCCCCCCCCCCAAAAAAAACAAGTGTTTCATAAAATGTAAAATATTGGAAAGATCAAAGCAATAGCAACAAATCTTGGAAACGATTAATGACACAAAAAATTTATTTCACATAAATTGTTAAAGATGTGCATTTTCTACTGTGGTAAACCTTTGTCTGTCTGTTATGGTATATCAATTTTACAAGAACTCATTTGGAATGCAGAGGATTTCACAGAAAATTAAAGATATCCATTTTATAACTCATGTGAATATCTTGAACAATAGCATATGGCATTATAATCAAACCCATTACAGCCATTTTTGAGAAAATAAAAAAGAAAGAAAAGTTGTTGCATATAATTATGAGGGATGTTTTTAAAGTATGATCTGTTAATGCAATAAAATAAGAACTACTGAATATTTTGGTTATCTAATTTTTTTATTCAATTGTATATATACTTTAAGTTTTCTTTCCACATAGTTATCACAGTCACTTAACTTCTCATTCTGGTGTAGAATAAATTTTAGTGGCTTCTCCAAATAGAAGTTCACCACCAATCTATAAAACAATTGTACAGTTTCTGAGATGCATTTTTGTGTGTCTAAGATTCTGTGGCAGAAGCAATTGCATTGTTGGTACCTTTGGTTTCAGAAGGGGGATTTACACTAGTGGTTTGGAAGTCAGATATTGTATCACATAATTGCTGCAAGAAAACAATTATGAATCTGAATGTGTTTTTTACTATTGCAGTATGCTTGTGTTACTCGTTTAACACTGCTTTTTATCCCTACTTTGCATAACTTACACTCAATCTTGCCACCATTTGCAGTAAAATATTCACACCCAAAATCTTCCACAAGTTCAGTAATATGTGAATATTTCAATTTTCATGTTGGAGGGATTTTGACTGTTTGTGTGGAACTAGGCAAACACAGTAGAGAGAGACACTATGTACTGCAGCCACTGAGGGCCCAGTTATGCTCATGCAATGATGTCATGCTAACCACACATTGCAGATACATTGTGGTCATCTCATTCTGCAATCAGTGTATCAAGGTTGGAACCTTAGTAATCGTATTATTTAATGAGTCGGTGCACACTTTGAACTTCAGTTACTTATTAATAATTTGCTAGGACTAGTTTTGAGAGCAGTTGCTCCCATCATCAGCTCTCTAAACTGTCCTAGCAATTAATAAGTAAGTGAAATTGAAATATTATGATAAAGGCTGTTTTTGTAAGGCCAATTGGGAATAATATAACATATGAGTTTTATGTAAAAAATGTTAAGAATTTATTTTTCAATCTGTGCTTTTCATATAGTACTTATAGTTTAAAGAAGATCAGCACCAGGGGAAGTAGCATTAGTGGAATTAGGAAGAACAAGAAGAAAGGGAGTGATACTGGAAAGGATATTAAAATTTTGGTTTAGGTGCATGAGAAAAGATAAAGAGGAAATTTTAAAGATATGCATGGAACAACAAAAGAGTATGAAAAGTAAAAATAGCTGGTGGACAGGGGTAGAAAAAATTATGGAGAAGATAGGAATGGGAGATATTTGGAGAACAGAAGAAAGAAATAGCAATGGTTTCTGGATAGCAGTAAGAAACAGAGTGGAGGGCATAGAAAGACAAGAGATTTGGGGAAGCTTAGAAAATAAAAAGTCACTAGGGTTCTATAGATTAGTAAAAAGGAAATGGGGAAGAAAAGGGTACGTGGATTATTGTAATAGAGCAGGAAAAGAAGCGTTTGCATGGATGAGAACAGGATCAATGTACTTGAAAGGGTTAATAGGTAAAAACAATGGAATTTGTGAATTATGCGACGACAGCGAAAGCACAGAGCATTATGTGACAGAATGCAAAGAATTAGCAGAATGAAGACAAGAAGTATGGGAAGAAAAATGGATAGGAAAATAGTAGCAATTAAAATGCTAACGAGAAAAGAAGAAAAGCAAATTAAGAATATGAGGGAGTTCTTAAAGAAAGTAAAAGAGAAATGGATTAGAAAAGTAAGAGAGATAAGAAAGGTAGAAAGGCAAATGGAGGAAGGAAAAGATGGGCAATAGGGATAAAAGGTAGTAAGGAATGCTTAGAGGAGCCAGAAGGCCAGGGTGCCAGGCAAAAAGAGCAGCATAGCTGGCAAGGAAATTTGTACATATGTTAAGTTAGTTTATAAGTGAAACATTGTAAAAAGAATTATGTAGAAAAATGTACAAATAAAGTATCTATCTATAGTTTAAGGGGGTGCCAGGGTAGCTCAGGTTTAGTTTCCAGCTCTGTTACTGAGGGTCCGGGATTCAATTCCCGGCTTTAGCTCTGGGATGGCGAGTTTAAGTTGGCCCTAGCCATGTCTTCACTTCTGACATCCTCATGTGAAGTATTCCCAAGACCCAACATGGTCCTCATCATCACCGGCAATGGATTCCACCCACTGCATGCCTCCACCTCAGAAATGGATCCAGTCATCGCTTGTTGTAATGGGGTACCCTCCTAAGGTCATAGGCCATATGAGGAGCAATAAAAATGACTTATAATTTAGGAGTTTCCCATTCTTTGTGTTTTATCTTTCAATATTGATCATAATAAAATTTGTTGCAATATTCTTCATATTGGGTTTGCAATTTTACCATAAGATATCTTGGAGTTCACTAATTTGTTTTATCTACACATACATGGATTATTTTCTTTTCAGGATATTGCAAAACAATTGCGTCCAAATACCCTGCGAGCAAGATTTGGCAAGACCAAGTTGGAAAATGCTATTCATTGCACTGATTTACCTGAAGATGGCACTCTAGAGGTAAATGCATTCTCAAGAATATAAACAGTGTTTTTGACATTCCTTTCCTACCAAGTTTTGAAAACCAGATTTCTTAGGTGATCATAAATCCTTGTTTATGCAATAACACAAATGTTGGCATTGCTGATCTTGCATCCACCACTTGCTATTCAGCTGCAAGCAATAATCTATGCCAGAAGACATATAAGAAGCTATAAGTTATACTCAGGTATTTGAACATTTAAAGAGCACACACTTTCTTATTTTGTAATTTACAAAGTTCCTCACTGTATTGTGTGCTTTGAAATAAAAAAAAAATTGTTTTATTCACATGACTTTCTCTACTCTCTCTTTCTTACAAAGCTTGCTCTTCTGTCTACCCACTTGCCAAGATAAACCTCCATTACACATTTTATTGTATATAAGGAGGATACAGTAAGCTAAAGCAATAGTCAGACTTTTAAAAAGTGTTTCACTATGTGATGATTAATATTTATCAAACCTTTCCACCCACAATACAGTAGAATTGCAGTGGGTACTTGTACACAGGTATCGCGGAAAATGAAACGGCTGACTCCTTAGCAAAGAAGGTAGCATCTCTCCCTTTTATAGGACCAGCACCTGCTTGTGAAATAAACATGCTAAGCCAAAAAATCTGATGTAATACATTCACATGACCTACTCTACACTATCATTTATTATTTATTGGCCATACAAATTATTCTTATACAAGCTTATTTTTCTATCTACTACATTTTAATCCAAATAAGCCTTTGCAGAAATGGCTACATTACACATTTTGTTAAAGATACAAAGAGAACAGCGATAGTCAAACATTTAAAACCTAGACACTATATGCTGGCCTTAAAATTCCACTGTTTCCACGCATACAATCGTGAAAAACAACTGAAGGTTGAAAGGACTTCAAGAGAATGACCAAGAAATGAACAATTCAAACCTTTAATAATGGATATCTCAGAAACACCTTATACCACAAAAAATCTTATTTTAAGTATGTTTTAAAGAGATCTACATTTTTTGTGTGGTGGGTTTTTGTCTGTTACTTAATGTTTACCAGTTATACAAGATATACATTTTATTTGTCAAATAAACATCTTTAATATATGGTATTTTGTCAAATTGTTACAGCCATTTTTTAGAAAACCAAAATTTTTAAAAAATCTTTCACATAAAGGGTAGTTTGGGGTAGGAGGATTTTCTTGAAAATCTTCATGTCACATCTTTGAAAGATACTGAACTTAAATACCAAGTTTGGTGTTGGTCCAACTTTTTGTTTTAGAGGTATGCTATTTACACACAGACAGACACACACACACACACACAAGGACGTTTTTCTAAAAATGCTTTTTTTTTGGGGATTCAGGGAGCTTCAAAATATGTATTCCAGTGAAATCTCAAATTTTTGGATGGAATACAATACTTCTACTTACTACACTTAGTAGACAAACTAAAAACACAGATTTTGGGTTTGGAAAGCAATCCAAAAGAAATGGAAAACCTTACCCAGAAACAAACTCTAAAGTAATTAATTAATTAATAAGCCTAGCAAAAAATTAAGTAATTTACTAAGCTTAACAAACCCTCACTCAGAAGAGTTATAAGCTTCATAATAGGATATGGAAAGTTCAGAAAACATCTGAAGACAATGGAACTATACCATATGGAACCCATTTGCCATTTATGTCTACAAGCTGATAAAACGGTGAAATACATTCTGTTAGAATACGAAGCCACAGAACGGGCAAGATATCAAGTTCTTTGAGCTACCGTAAAATTACAAACAGGCCCTAATTTAGTGAGACAAATACTACAAATAAGTAACAATGTAGGTATTAATCCCTAAATTAGAAACCAGGAAGTGCGCAAAAAGTCTCTTAGGCTGAGTACTTAAAGGGAAACCTGCTTCATAAACACTACTATTCTACTACTATGTGATGGCTTTGGAATTCCATGCTCTTGCATGACCACAAGAAAAAATGAATTGCAACTTGAGCAAAAGTACAGTATTTGAAAATTCAAACGAATAATTAAGAACATCTCAAAAAGGTTAACACCACAAACATTTTTATCTATATAAATTCTGTGCTGTAATGAGATCTAGATTTTTTTGTGTATCAATATAAAGGTGTATAAAGAACAAATTTGACCAAAAAATATAATTTAAATTTGATACAATCTAATGAAAACTATAAAAAAAACTTTTGGGATACTGTACCTTAGTTTCTGATTTAGCTCATGAAACTGCTATTGCTATGTTTCAACCAATTCTTGAACATTATTGTTTGAGTAAACATCTTCACAAAATTGGAATATTACCAATTATTCATGTGGAATATTACCGATAATTGTTTATTGTGCTCTGAGCAAGTTGAAATGGACATGGAACACCTGGCAAAATGTAAACTCTTCAAAATCAACAAATATCACTTACAGATACTGGGAAGCTAGAAGGAGAATGACTTCATTCTTAACTCCTGAACATTAGATACAAAGGCACAGATTTTTTTTGTAGCAATTTTGTCTATCTCTTATGGTTTACGAAGTATTCAAGAGTATTCAGAATTAAGAGGACTTCACAGGCTATTCCCAGGAAATTAAAGATGTACGTTTTATTTGTCACATAAATATTTTAAAAATACAGCATTTTAATCAAAATCGTTACAGCCATTTTTGATTGAATTAAGATTTTGAAAAATCTTCCATGTAAAGGATAGTTTGGCATGGGGGGGGGGGATTTTCTTGAAAATCTTTGTGTCTCATCTTTGAAAGGCACTGAACATAAATACCAAGTTTGGTATTTATTGAACATTATTTTTGTATAATGCTGTTCACAGACATATACATGGACCTTTTTCTAAAAGGTTCTTGTTGGGTTTAGGGGCCTCAAAACATGTATTTCCAGTGGAATCTTGACATAGAATTTTTGGGTGGAACAGAATACTTCCTCTACTTTTTGGAAATACGTAGTAGAGACAGTAAAAATGAAATCTCATGTGAAGATCCAGGCGCTGGTTACAAGCAAGAGTCTAAGCTGCGCTTGACAGCAAAAAGTTATATATTATCCCTGCTCCAAGCCATAACATGGTGTGCATGTGCATAAGCCTGGTAAAATCAGCAGCCTTAGTTTTCAAACATACAAGTTCATAATTGTTTTGGAGATGAGAAGGAAAACATTATGTCTTCATGTAGGCAGTGCAATACTATGATTGTGTAAAAATACACTAAAGCAGAGGTGGCAAAAATGTGCTTTGCGAGCTATTTTGACTCGCAGGCGCAGTTCCCTCTCTGCAACCATCCGTTTGATTTTCATATGCTACTGAGTGATGCAGTGCGTGTTGCATATTTGGTGACTCGCGAAAGGAAATCATTTTCGCCACGCTTGCACTAAAGGATAAACATAGTAAATAATAAAATTAATTAGACTGCATCTGTGGTCTGGTGGTAATTATGCTAGCTTCCAAATCCAGAGGTCTTGGGTTCAATTCCCAGCTGGAGAAAGAACTTTTCTGTAGCCAACATTATTTCCCATCCTCTCTTGAGTCTGGAAGTATGAGCAAGAGTTAGATGTGTTCATGAAATTAATGCTTAAATAGAAAACAAGTAAAACCCAAAGAAACACCATAGTAAACAAGTGAACATCATTGCCGAGGAGCAATTGTTCCAAATGGAAAGTTGCCAATAAGACCTTAGATGTTAAAGGCAGCATATAAATGAAACAACAATAAAAAATCCTGATGTGTTACATTCGCATGGCTTTCTCCACCCTCTGTTGCTTATTACTAAATATACTTATACAAACTATTGTTACTAAAACTTATTTTTCTATCTACTTCATTTGTAAAAATCCTTAGCGTGGCTTCCTTCTGAAGGGAAGTAAAGCTGGTGGTCTCGTGTCATAAATTTACCTCAAGCTTGATAAAGAAGTCCTTGAGCAAAATTTTGGTCTTTCACATCCAATATTGAATGGGACACTAAGGACCTTAGTAGTTAAAAAGCGTCAATAAATAAAACTCAATTTAATTTTTTGTCACTTAATTTTAATCTAAATAAACCTTTGCAGAAATAGCTGCATTACACATTTCTTATAGATACAAAGAGAACAGCGATAGTCAAATGTTTAACAACTGGCTGCTATATGCCAGCCTTAAATTCCATACTGTTTTCATGCAATCGAGAGAAACAACTGAAGGTTGAAAGGACTTTAAAGAATAACCAAGTAATGAACAATTCAAAACATTAACAACGGATATCTCGGTAATGGCTGGTGCGACAAAAAGCGTTATTTGAAATAAATAGTGTGTTTTAAAGATATCTACCTTCTTTTCTTGTGTAGTATGTTTTCTTCTATCGCTTAACGCTTACTAGTTATACAAGATTATACAAAAGTATTCTGAATGAAGAGGACTTCAAAGGCTATTGCTAGAAAATTCAAAGATATACATTTTGTTATGTAAATGTTATTAATACATGATATCTTAATCAAAATAATTAGAGCCATTTTTTAGAAAATCAAAAGTTTTGAAGAATCTTCAATGTAAAGCATAGCTTTTGAGGTGGAAGGATTTTCTTGAAAAATCTTCATGTCATATCTTCAGAAGGTACTGAACCTAAATACCAAGTTTGGTGTTTATCCGACTTTTTATTTTTGAGTTATGCTATTCACAGACATACAGATGGACCTTTTTCTAAAAATGCTTTTTTTGGATGCAAGGGCCTCAAAACATGTATTTCTGGTGAAATCTCGGCATTGAATTTTTGGGTGGAATGCAATAGCTTCTTTACCTGGTATGTACACTAAGTGAACAAAAGTATCCAGACACCCCCACAAACATACGTTTCTTATCTTAGGTGCATTATGCTGCTGACTACTGCCTAGTACTCATTATCCGCGACCTCAGTAGTCATTAGACATCGTGAAACAGCAGAATGGAATGCTCCGTGGAACTCGTGGACTTGAAACATGGTCAGGTGATTGAGTGTCACTTGTGTCAGAAGTCTGTACGCAAGATTTCCACGCTCCTAAACATCCCTAGGTCCACTGTTTCTGATGTGATAGTGAAGTGGAAATATGAAGGGACATGTACAGCACAAAAGCGTACAGGCCTACCTTGTCTGTTAACTAACAGAGACCGCCAACATTTGAAGAGGGTCGTAAAGAGTAATAGGCAGACATCTATCCAGACCATCACATAGGAATTCCAAACTGCATCATGATCCACTCCAAGTACTATGACAGTTAGGCGTGAAGTGAGAAACCGTGGATTCCATGGTCGAGCGTCTGCTCATAAGCCACACATCACACAGGAAAATGCCAAAGGACGCCTCACTTGGTGTAAGGAGCATCAACATTACACGATTGAACAGTGGCAAAACGTTGTGTGGAGCGACGAATCACAGTACACAATGTGGCGATCCGATGGCAGGGTGTGGGTATGATGAATGCCTGGTGAACTTCATCTGCCAGCGTGTGTAGTGTGAACAGTGAAATTCGGAGGTGGTGGTGTTATGGTGTGGTCGTGTTTTTCCTCGAGGGGGCTTGCACCCCTTGTTGTTTTGCATGGCACGATCACAGCGCAGACCTACATTGATATTCTAAGCACCTTCTTGTTTCCCACTGTTGAAGATCAATTCGGGGATGGCAATTGCATCTTTCAACACGATCGAGCACCTGTTCATACTGCATGGGCTGTGGCGGAGTGGTTACACGACAATAACATCCCTGTAATGGACTGGCCTGCACAGAGTCCTGACTTGAATCCTATAGAACACCTTTGGGATGTTTTGGAACGCCGACCTCGAGCCAGGCCTCACCGACCTACATCGATACCTCTCCTCAGTTCCGCACTCCGCGAAGAATGGGCTGCCATTCCCCAAGAAACATTCCAGCACCTGATTGAAGGTATGCCTGCGAGAGGAACACTGTAATCAAGGCTAAGGGTGGGCCAACACCATATTGACTTCCAGCATTACCGATGGAGGGCACCACAAACTTGTACGTCATTTTCAGCTAGGTGTCCGGATACTTTTGATCACGTAGTGTATGTGGTAGAGAAAATAAAAATTAATTACATGGTAGTTTTTGTGTAGGCTCAGTATTACAGCACAATAGCACAACCAGGGGCTTGCAACTTGAGGACGTAGGCTTAAGGAACAGAAGGTAGAGCAATATAAAAAACTTTGGTTTAACTGTGTTTAACATACTGAGCAGCAGTTTAATGACTTCAAGTGGCTAGTGTTTGGTTTACATGACAGGGCTCCTAAACTGAATCTTTACAATTGACACTAGGATGAAGATTAAGGCAAGTGATTAGCCATCAGGCCTTACCTTAGGAGAAGTGTCGAAAGTGTGTCATCAGTGAGCTTATGGACAGGTCGAGAGCGCCGTAGAGTGTCTATCTTGAGACTTGGAGATCAACGACAACAAAAAGCCCACAAAAGGACTCCCAGACTCACTTAAATAACAAATTAATATCCTGTCGAATGGCGTCAAATTGTCATGGTGGCTTTATCATATATGGTGTGCCGGTCCCCAGGAATTACATGGGTTGGTAGGAAAATTCCTACTGGACGCACTACATCAAAAGTTGCAGATGTAACACTGTTTCAGGGCTTTCCATCAGGAAATTGCATTACTAGAACATCCCTGGGTTCTACCATAGGAAATGGTAGCTACTTACATCCCGTTGCATAACCAGCTGACAAAGCTTCTACACATTAAAAAAATATAAGGAAGAAGTCTCGACTAAATTCTGAATTTCTTCAAATCATCAATGAAATATCAAATTAATATAAGTTAAATGCTTTCGCCAATGACATACATGACAATACCATGTCCCATGTCATGATTATCAAAATATGTTATACTACATTTAAAATGATATGTAGTGAGATTTGAATGAGACTCCAGAGATAATACAGAAATTTGTTTTTGTTGCAGGTAGAATATTTCTTCCGTATCCTCCACTAACACTGAAGACTGCTGCTAGAGCTTAAAAGCTCCAAGGTGCCTTTTCTGTAGAATGTTATGAAATATTGTTAAGATATAGCCTAATTATTGTATTTTCAACAGTAAACAAAAAAAACCATGCTTATGCAGACACAACATTCATGAATTATTTAATCTAAGTCATACTTTATTTAGTGGTAGCAAATATTTAAGAATACAGTATTTTTTGTTAGATTAGAAAGTGATACATATATCCCAGGCTTATCATCAATAATGACATAGTTTTTCGTGATTAACATATATAAAGAGTAAACAAACAAAAAAGGGAATATTGTTTAGAATTTAGGTTTCTTAAAAGTGTTAAATTATGGATGTATTAAAAGACACATTTTTCTTGAATAGTATTTTAAAAAGGGTCATTCAATAATTTTCATATCAGCATTAGTGTCCATATAATATTTTATTATCCATTTAAATTGATTTATCTATGCTAAATAAGGGTAGACAAAATTTAAAATTATAAAATAAAATAATAATTTCCTCACATGCAGAATTCAGAAGTGTTTCAGGTCCTGCAAACTATGTGTAAAGCAATTACTGACTTATGTCCAAGGAATGTAACATTTAACATTTTTAAGAACCATACAATTTATAGCATCATAAGCAATAATGGTATCACCTCACTATATGCAATGTCTATTTAATTTCAAGATTCAAAAATTGGGACTTTGTTCAGTTTCAGATGGCTTAGGCAACATACTTCTCAGAAATTGAAACTGTTTTAGCCCAAGTGATATTTAGGATCATTTTTACTTGAAATTTTGAGCATTTGGCCTTTTGCTTCACACATGGAAGATGTATGCAATGTCAGAGAGAGTGATAGAAAAGAACCCTTGTGAATACACCTATGCACCAAATACAAGGCTGAGCACTCAAATCTCAACCTCAGCTGTCAAAAGCAGGCCTAAATATAATTTTCAGCCAAAATAGTTTGAATTTATAAGAAACTTACCAGCTCCAATAGCAATCGTTGTAACCTGAACGGAATCTTAAGTTTTGAATGAGTGGTGTGGTCATTGTTAGCATCATGTTACTGCTAAAATGTTAAACAAGAAAGGATGATACAGTTTTTGTCTTCTATAGATACATTTTTAAAATTTCAGAGGTATAAGCTAATTCCTCTTTCATTCTGCTCTAACACCTTTCACAAATTAAAATCAAGTTTCATGAAGATAGTACCTTTTAATGAGTAATTGATGCCTCAGAATTTCAGAGCAATAAATGCCTTTTTTTTATGGCTTTTAAAGCATCTTGGTAAATTCATTGCTTCAGTATATTTCACATTCAGGAATCATGTATTTATCTTATAGTCTTTGTACAGAAATTACTGTTACCACTTACCCTATTATCACTTAACATATCCCTTAGATTGTCATTTTGATGCGTTAGTTAAACAGAATTTATTGGTTATGATAAAACCATCCTTTTAAAATGCTACTTGCTCAAAGCTCTAGTCATAATGTAACAAGGACTTCAGTGAAATTCTTTCATATACTTGCTGTGTATCAAATGTTCTTGCCAAATTTGTAACCTTACCAGCCTTCCAAAATAATAGAACTTCAGCAGTGAATGCTGGTAGGTATCCTTTTTGCTACTCTGTATATGATAAGTCTTTTAACAAGTTTTTTCCCTTTCTCACTAGGACATATTGTCACGACATTCCATTTATTTCATATAAATTCTGCATTTTTTTGCCTTTCAGAGCGCCAATAAACATAGTATAATCGATTCAGCCTTAGAACTGTACTTGATGTAAATAAAACATTTTGTTTTCCGCTGTGTTAGCCTCACGTTCATACCAATCAGTTATGAGCAACAAACATCATTGTCTGATATGACCCATTAGGTTAAGGGACGTTAAACTTCAAGCAAACAAAACATAAATATAAACAAATGTCATGTGGACTCATGTCTCATGTTTTTAATCCAATAGAATAGTGATTATTCTAATAATAATAATAATAATAATAATAATAATTGAAATAAAAGCCGAGTTGAAATTAAATAAAGCATAATCAAAATAAAACTCAGGCTCATCTGTAGCAGCATCACTATTGTGAAGAGATGTAAAATCTAGGTCTCTATCACATGATATTCTCTCTATCAATAATTATATTTACTTTATTTCTGTTTGCAAAACTAAATCCAATTTCTAGCAATAATTTATAAAAGTTGGATCACTTAAAAGAAGGCAACATAAGATAATAACACATTTGGTAAAGTCGTCTGCATTTTCTAATTCTGGTTTGCGTCTGTTTCTTGTCTTCTTGGTGTTTTCAATGCTCCTGTTTCCTTTAGTTCTTTACACATAAATGTGACGCTCCACTCAGAAACACCAGTATAATCTGCAATTAGTTAACTATGCTATTCACAACAACTGTTGGATTCTCCTGCATTAGTTTGTTAAAAACATTCAACACAATTTCTTTCTTGCCACTTTCAATGGCTTACCTTCAGAATGCTTCACTATTTCAGCTTTAATGTGACTCACCAAACTAATAGCACTTGTAGAAACAGCTATGTTTATAGTCTTACTGACTGCTCCTCATCGTATGAATGCAGAAGAGGGGTGAATGACACCATACAGAATTAAACAGAAGCCACAATCTTCTTTTACTGCTACTATTCATATCAACCAAAGTTTTGAAGTATGTTTGATTAACTTATAAAACTCTTAGATAGTCACACATATGAAAGGTACTATATGTTATGGTGTGTTTTGGTTTCCTGCATTTCATGGGCTAGTTAATGACGTGTGTTTACATCAAGTGGAGTTCTAAGAGTGGAATGCTTATAGAAGTGGATTTAACAAATCATCTAAAAAACCCACTGTTGCCAATTTACACAATCATGTTGTAATATCTCATGTCAATGAGCTGCAAGTAAAATTGCTGGATTCTATATATGCTAATTGTCGTGGACTTTGGAATGACTGCTCATTTGAATCCATCATAGTATCAGCTTAGATTGGCATCGGATACTTTTGGTTACTCAGCTGTTCCCATGTCAGATTAGATTTAAGCAAAACATTTTAACTATGTAAAAGATATTACACAACACACTTTTATGAAGTAATTTACAGAATCTTGAAATGAAAATTAGATAAAATATTTCTTGATTCTCTAGAATCTACTTCTCAATCTCATAGTATAATAATGTGATATAGACAAATGCCATATGTAAATGAAATGAATGCAGATGTGCCAAACATAAATTTTTATTGGTGTCTATATTACGAAAATGTATGAAATGGTAAGTGCCAATAACGATATCAACATCTATTGGCATTATTTCTATAAGCATTTAAAACTGTTACAGATGTTCTATACACATCACATAGTTTTTCTCCCTAGAGTACTTTGAGTTGTCATGTTTTTTTTTAGCATTATAGCTGGTGAAAGAGTATATTTTCTTTAATTTAGCAACACTTATAATTCCTCATGCACATTCCCAAACAAGTTATTCAGTTAAAGAATCCTAATGGTGCCATAGGCTGTGTGTAAGGAATACATGGCTGTGTGCTATTTGATAGATTAATTATTCCAAGAAATTGCTCCTTCCATAGGCATTAATGTACAGAAATATTTATTTAGATATCTGCTGTGTTCCAATAGCTATAAGAATAACCAACGATGCACATAATTCCATTCATGTAATTCCATCCTTATTATACTTGCACTTTTGTAACAAAAATATAGTTTATAATGAATTTAGTAAAATATATTATTTGATGCAAATGTATTCATTTTTACTTAATATTTCCTTGTACTCCTAATTCTGTCTTTACCAGAAAGCATAGCTATTTCCTTCAGAAACATATTTAACCCATTTAAAGTTTAATAAGGTAAAATCAAATATATAACCTCAAAGAGGACCGAACCCCAGTAATCCATGCACAACCCTTAACTACATCATCACAAAGATATCAACTGTGAAGTGTGTCTATACACAAGTGTTACTCCATTTCAGCTACTACAGTTGACTGCATCATGGTGATATTCCACTTCCAATGACAATAAAGTTAAATAAAGGAGCTTATTTAATTCTGCCCTAATAAATTTAGTCAATTACATATATATATATATATATATATATATATATATATATATATATATATATATATATATATTTGATAGTGTAATATATAAATTATGACTTCTTTTTTTTTACGCTTTTTATCTTAACTACCCTTAATTTTGTATTCAATTTCAACCAATGTTGAAACTGTCAACACCTTGTGTATACAATTTCAATTCTATATGTGCAGTGGATGGTTTAAAACCAACATTTTTAGTATTCTTTCCATCTAAGCTACCTGTAATAAGATATGTCGACAAATTCTCTTGAAGCTCCTATACAGATGAATCAGACCACTTGTAACTGTCATTTATTCTGGAAAATACATTTTTCCAGAATAAAATTTTCGAGGCAAAAATATTTCTAAATAAAGCAGATGTAAAGTCATTTGAGCTTGGGGTCATCACTTTAAAATTTCAAATAGAATTGCAGGAGAAATGCAATATAAGATAGAGCTCTTCAAAACAAACAACTTTTATAGGAAACATATTTGAAAAAGTATGAATTAATAAAAATCTTTCTACTAAGTTGTTTTGAAGAGTTCTAAATAATGGTATTCTATTTGACTCGCACTGCTATTTGAAATTTTAAAGTGATATGCCACCAACTCCACTTCTGGCTGTGGCTGATTAATGAAATCAAGCTCAAGTGGAAGTTCACTTGTCATAGTTATAAATATTTGTGTTTCAAAATTTTTAATGCCATTTTTTCCAAAATAAATTAGTTACTGGTGGTCTGGTTCACTCTGCATGTTAAATCTCAACTCTGCGCTTGCAGTAGTCATTGTGTTGTTTCATGCCTATAGATCGACAAAGCGATGCTAATAGGTACTCTGCTGTAGCAAACCAGGGTTGCCAGATATCCGAAATCAAAATAAGGGAAAATGCGCATCCCCCATGTGTAACTGAGAAACACGACAATATTGTGGCGCAGCGGCTATGGCCCAAGTTATTGGGAATCGGCGCCGGGCGGTTCGAGTAAACAAGATAATTGCCGCTCGCCAGCGTAAACACCGGGTGCGCTATCGGCAGATAACTAGACCTGAAAACTTCTCTCCCCTCCTCAAAGTGTGTCGACATATTTGGAGAGCCTTGTGGAAATATTCTACTGACTATATAAGCGAGCGCTCTCTTGGGAGTCAGTCAGTGAGCGAGTTTGCAACGTGCAGCGAGTGCTGCTGCGGAGCGACGGGTTGTGGAGGTCTTGTGTTTGACTCCCAAGTAGAGTGAACGTTCGGGCGTGAAGCGGC
The DNA here is from genome assembly GCA_030765065.1 of Deroplatys truncata. Taxonomy (NCBI): domain Eukaryota; kingdom Metazoa; phylum Arthropoda; class Insecta; order Mantodea; family Mantidae; genus Deroplatys; species Deroplatys truncata. The sequence goes on from CM060983.1 coordinate 43,929,837, forward strand.
TGCGTCACGAAGGAGATGAAGGGACGGAGAATTGTACTAGTTCACCTTAGTGAAGTGAAAGTGTGAACGAAGAGAAATTCCCAGTGAAGTTGAACTATAACTTAGAACAGTGACAACTGAAAAACTGGACAAAGTCACCTTGGTGTCAGGAGTGGGATGAAACGCTACAACGGAGGCAATGATTAAAGAATTGCTAAGTGAAATGAAGAGCATGAAATCTGTGATGGAGAAGATGAAAGTGAAATGAAGATGGAGACAAAATTTGAATCTGGAATGGAGAAAATTGTAAATGAAATAAAGAATCTAAATTCCGGAATGGGGAAGATGGAGACGGAAATGAAGAAATTTAAATCCGATCTCGTTGGTGACATCAACGCTGCAAAATCTGAGATAAATGCATCGGTGAAAGCCCTGAAAGACGACGTTGCAGAGAAGTTAAAATATATTAAATCTGACATGGCAGATGCCATTAATGCGGTGGAGGAGCTTTTGGATCAGCAAGGAAAACAGCTAGACGGGCAGACGAAAGGAAGCAAGATGATAGGGGCTGCACTGGAAGATCATTTGGACCAGCAGATGACGGAGAGTGCTGCAGCCCTACACCAGTCACGGTGCAACCTGCAGTTGGTTGGGACGAGGAGACGTTGAGGAGGGAGCAGCTGGAGCATCGAGACATAAGGCCAATCCTGAAGGATAAAGAATGTGGCATACGACCCGCGTGAGCAGATGTTTCTCCCAGAGGCCCAAGCTATGAGAGCTGTTGGACGCGGTAAGACGGTGGTTAGGAACGGTGTACCAAAGGGAGTGTGGGAGTTCGTAGCCAAGGACAAGGGTTGAACAGCTGGTGCTCTCGAAGAAAACTGTGAAGGAAGTCCTCGAGGAAACCCATATCAGCACTACCGGGGGGCACCTGGAGGCGAATAAATCCTTGACATCGATTTTATTGGTTGCGTCTTTGAAGCGACGTGGAGAGGTGGTGCCCGCCATGCGACATCCGTGCTACAGGTCCTGGGTCCCCTGTCGTGCATTCGTAGAAACCCCGAAGGGGGCTGGTAGTAGTTTATTGTGATCGCCCTGCTACAGATCCTGGAGCTGGGAGATGGGTCAGCCAGGAGCGAGTTAGCGACGGCTGTTGTGGCATGCAGCGAGTGCTACTGCGGAACGACGGTTGTGGAGGTCTTGTACTAGACTCCTGAGTGAAGTGAACCGTCCGGCGTAAACAGGCTACGTCACGACGGAAGTGAAGAGACTGAGAATTGAATTACCTTAGTGAAGTGATAATGTAAATGAAGTGAACTCCCAGTGAAGTTCAACTAAATAAGAGCTTAGAACAGTGACAGTGACAAGGAGAGAAGTGACAATTGAAAAACTGGACAGTCACAATAACTATAAAACGCTTTGTACTTATTGTCGCCATTGCATACTACCAATCGCTAAATTCAGTTTAGTTTTTCCAATCCTTACAAAAACCACAAAGCCTGTATCTTTTTATTTTCTCTACTACGTATAGTAAATAGGGAAAGTATTATTCCATCCAAAAATTCGATACCGAGATTTCGCCGGAAATACATGTTTTGAGAACCCCTGAATCCAAATAAAGCATTTTTTGGAAACATGTCTGTTTGTGTGTATGTGGGTATGTTTGTAAGCACCATAACTCAAAAACGAAAAGTCGGATAACTACCAAACTTGGTATTTAGGTTCAGTACCTTTCAAAGGTGCCACACGAAGATTTTCAACAAAATCCCCGACCCCAGACTACTCTTTCCATGAAAGATTTTTTAGAAAATGTTGATTTTCTAAAAAAAAATGGCTAACGATTTTGATTAAAATACCACATATAAGAGATATTTACATGACAACATGTATATGTTGAATTTTCTGGTAATAGCCTGTGAAGTCCATTTCATTCGGAAGGAATCTTGTATAATTGATAAACGTTAAGCAACAGACAAAAACACACTTCACAAAAGATGTAGATCTCTTTAAAACACAATTTATTCAAATAAGCTTTTTTGTGGTATAAGCTATTTCTGAGATATCCGTTATTAAAAATTCGAATTGTTCATTTCTTAGTCATTCTCAAGTCAGTTCAACATTCAGTTGTTTCTCGCGATGTCATGGAAACAGTATGGAATTTTAAGGCCAGCATATAGCGTCCAGTTCTTAAACATTTGATTATCCATGTTCTATTTGGGTTTATAAAGAAATGTGCAGCGGTGTATTTGGATTAAAATGTACTAGATAGAAAAATATGTTTGAGAAAGAATAATTTGTATACTCACTAATAAAGATAAAAGGCAAAGAAAGTCATGTGAATGTATCACATGATTTTTTTTTGGACCTGGTCACCTTTGCGTTTCAAATTCCTGTCCATTTCCATTATTAATTTACTTCCATTTTCCCAACAAAATAACTACGTGTTTTGTGTTCGCTTCACAAGCTTCTAACAAACACCCTTCATTGTTTACAGATATCACTTAAAAGAGAAAAGTAGAAGGCACAGCAGTTGTTAATTATTAGGCATCATCCACAACACTGGCCAATCCCCAAAAATCACCAAATTTGTAGACAATGAACCAACTGTAAGTCAGTGCCAATACTACCAACTGTTATAACAGGGTAAAACTTACTGGGAATTACCTTTTGCAGTATAAATAAATATAACAGTCGGTTTTACCAACTCCAGTGGTAAAAACAATAACTTTTCTTTCTAGAGTTTCAAAATAAAAAAAATGGAACAATTAGCATCCCGGATAGGATCTGACCGGGACGCGGGACATTTAGCACAAATTCGGGACATCTAGCAACTCTGTAGCAAATGCACCTAAAAAGCTAACAGAACTTGCTTTGCTAACAAAATTGTAAAGGTGGTAGAATTGCTCGGATTGTAAATTATGCTTTCATATGTGGAATATACGAGTATTATAACAAATATATACTTGGTGAAACTTTTTCTTATTCATACTAATTTGTATGTGGGTTAAATATGAAAAGGTGAATGGCATCACTCACTGTACAAGGCAATGAAACAATCCGGGCATCCATTGGAAGTCAGCAATTTTTATTGAAAGAGCTGTGCTCGTTAGTACATCCACAGTTATCTTAGCTGAGTTAATTTCCCCCGACATTATTCCTTCAGGATGATAAATATCAACTCTAAACGGCTTTTTAGTAGCGTGGTCTGTTTCTTTGCAGTAAATTCAAACAAAAAAGTCTGATGTGTTGCATTGATATGGCTTTCTCTAACTATTCTTACAAAAGCTTATCGTTTTATCTACTTGTTAATCGAGATAAACGTTCTATACATATTTTGTTATAGGTATAAGAAGAATATAGTAGGCTAAAGCGAGAGTCAGATTTTTAAAATACATCACTATGTGATGGGTTTGAGATTCCATGTTCCTTGTATAACAAGAAAAATCTGATGTGTTACATTCACATGACTTTCTCTACTCTTGTACAATCTATTTTTACAAACGCCTATTCTCCATATGCTTCATGTTAATCGAGATATCGAGATGTCAATCTTATTGGTAATTTTCTTGTAGATGCAAGGGGAATAAGGTAGCTTTTAAGCGATAGTCAAATATTTTAACGCTGGTTGCTATGTGGCGCATTCCATTGTCTTTGCATGTCCAGGACATAAAAAAATGAATAACGAATTTGAGAAAAAGTATTGGAAAATTTAAGGAAATAACAAGCAATATCTCGAAAACGGTTCACTCAACAAAAGAAATGTATATGACATAAGTTGTGTATTTTAACGCGATCTACATTTTTTGTGTAGTAAAATTTTGTCTATTCTCTTATGGTTTACCAGTTATGCAAAAGTCGTTCACAATGAAGAATACTTTTGGAGACATTCCCAGAAAAGTCGAGATATACATTTCATTTCTCATGACATTATCTTAAACATATGATATTTTAATCAAAATCGTTAGAGCCATTTTTGAGAAAATTAAAGTTTTCGAAAAGTGTTCCATGTAAAGGGTAGTCTGGGGTGGCGGGATTTTCTTGAAAACCTTCGTGTCGCATCTCTGGAAGATACTGAACCTAAATACCAAGTTTGGTGTTTATCCGACTATTCGTTTTTGAGTTATGCTGTTCACAGACACACAGACACACACAGACACACACACACACACACACACACACACAGACACACACGGACATGTTTCCAAAAATGCTTTTTTTGGATTCAGGAGGTCTCAAAACGTGTATTTCCGGTGAAATCTCGGTATCGAATTTTTGGGTGGAATGCAATACTTCCCCTACTTACTATACGTAGTAGAGAAAGTAAAAAATGAATAGCAACTTATCACTTGAAAAAAGTATAAGTATCTGAAAATTCAAACCAATAATAAAGAATATCTCAGAAATGGTTAACATCGCAAAAAGTTTTATTTGACATAAATTGTATGCTTTTATGAGATCTATATTTTTTGTGTATATCCCACAATTTACCAATTATACAAAAGTCATTCAGAATGAAGAGGATTTCACAGACTATTTGCAGAAAATTCAAGAATAGCATGACAATACATTAAAACCTATACATTTTATTTGGCATGCAAATATCTTGAATATATGGCATTTTAATTAAAATCGTTAGAGCCACTTTTGAGAAAATCAAAAATAACTTTCTATGTAAAGGATAGCTTGGAGGTTTCAGAAAATCATGTCCCATCTTTGGAAGGTGCTGAACTTAAATACCACGTTGGTATGCTACTTAACCGAGCTTTCGTTTTTGAGTTATACTGATCACAGACACACACAGGCCTTTTCTAATTTGTTTTTATTTTGGGGGGTCTCAAAACATTTATTTCCGGTAAAATCTCGGTATCGAATTTTTTGCGTGGAATATTCCCTCTACTTACTATAGATGGGTAGTAGATAAAGTAAAATGGCTTGTAAGGTGATAGATGTGAGTAGGTAAGTGCATTTCAGTTACCGATGTTAAGATAATGTGCATGGCGATAATATGCCATAGTACTGGGGGCTGAAGAGGTAGCTAGTGACGAATTCATTTTCTCTAGTTGCTCTTTTGGGAGAAAAAGCAAAGCATTCAAATCTTGTCAAGAAGAAATTTTCTTTTTGGGACGCTCAAAGATTGAACAAAATGGGTAAAAAGAAAGGATTCACGTTTACAAACATGGTTCAGGAAAACCGAGGTCATCTTGGGTCTTAAAAATCTACTTTGGAATGGCGCCGTCTTACGGCTGCATAGGATGGCAGATTTCATAAATAAGAGACCTTGTGAGAAAGCAGACGCTAAAGGGGTAACACTTGGGCACTGCTCTCGAGCAACAATAATATTGATGGTGCGCTGCGAGTCCCCACGCTGCATTGGTAATTTTGCAATAATTCGATTTAACATTCGAACCGAACTCGTCAGTGAGGCACTGCACAGTGCCTTCGCTTCGGCTGTCTACGCTAGCAAGACGGTATTGTAGCCGAATTTGGACAGTCGCGAACATTAATATGGAAATATGTGTCAAAGAGCCTTACTCTAGAGGGACCAAGTTACCCAGGTCACAGTCGCCATGAGAATAAACAACAAATTATCATGGTAATTCAGGGAATTGAATTCGGGAATGGTAAAGGTTCTAACCGCCAAGCTACGAGACTGACTAGTGTGTAATACATTGTGATGTTTTAGTCCCTCCGCAGAACCGCCTTCCTACACTCCCAAAACCGTTGGTAGCAAATCGCGTCAAGGACACGGCCGTGGTATCCCTATTGTAACAATGGTTGTGAATAATGGTCTTGTGTCAGACTCTCTCTGCCAATGAACAAGTGTGTTTTTACCAAGTTGAAAATGTTTTCGACTGAACAGCGCGCGTTTTAGTGGAGAATGTTATTAGAAAAATGGTAAATATACAGATAAAGTTAAACAAAAATTTACACATCAGTTTCCAAATTCCAGATTACCATTTCGGAATACTGTTTACGATTAAACAGAACAGCTTTCTTGAATAGCTTTTTATTTTCTCTGATCCTGACAGCTTTCTTCTCAAAAACTTGATGTCAAAATTACGAAAAGATACATTTTGAGGTTTCCTGAACACAAAAGCGATTTTAGAAACAATATCTGAGCCATTAAAGGATACAAGCGGGAGATTTGGTGAAAGTGCCAATTTGAATCAAGCAATCTGCCAACATTAGTTTTTCGGTATGGATCTAGAAGGTAAATGCTATAATGTAGATGGCAGCACAGTCAACATAGAATAGAAATCAAAGAAAATCTGACTTTAGAAACAGAAACACACGAAGACTGAGCTTGGGGAAAAAACTACATTTTCGACAATAGTGTTTTAATACACTTCGCGTTCATGTTGCCATGGTGGAAAGTTGAATCTGCTGCATTCACTGTTAGAAACCTAACCTACCTGCGTGTTTTGCGTATTTTACTGCAAGTATATGCAGTAACTATATTAAATCCTCTGAATTTTTATATATTTATTACAGCAAATATGGAATATGAACATATTTGATAGTTGAATTTTAGCATTTAAATCTTACCTGGGTCTTTACTTCCGTTTTATTTGTTAATTCATGTAGTAAAGTATGAGCTGCAAATTATTGATTTGTTTAAGATCAAAACAGGCGTGGATAATCGCTCGCCAGTCCACCTCCAAAGTTAATGTTGGTGACATTACTATTCAACCACCAAGTTCAACAGCTTTAGTAATTCATTTTGTTTTCGTATAAGTACTATTTCACAGAGCGAGGTGGCGCGTACGACTCACATTCGGAGATCCTGGGTCCGACTCCCAGTGACCGTCCATTATGACCTATGGGTTTTTTGAGAGTTTCTCCGGGTCGTCAGGCGAATGCCTGGAGTGGTTTCTTTCAGACCCCGAATTTCCTGTCCCTCCACTTCGTTCCATTCATCATTTTATTCATGCTTCACCCCATTAGGTCTGTTTCAGGGTTGGAACTATCGGCGATGGTGTTTCGGTGCGACGTGGCAGGGAAAACGATGCTCTCTGTGAAACTTTCTTTGTCCCTCGGCTTTCGGATGCTTGTCGGGGTATACAGACCGCCCGTTCGGAGCGGAGTGTTGGACGCTCTATATAGGGCGGGGGTCCCCGGTCTGCCTGTCTAACTGTCGGGGCGTCTCAGTCTTGGAAACTTTAGGGACCAGGGGCTATGCCGCCACTTCTGGTTGCGGCCGCCCGGTGTCTCCTCTCACCTCCTCTTCCCTCCCGGGCGCGCCCCCTTATGGGGCACAGATACAATAACCTCACTGGAGGAGTGCCAAGACTCCTTCGATATTCAGGCAAAGAAAGGTAAGGTAATGTTTTTAAAGCCACTATTGTGACTCACCGTGAAAAAATAGCATGCGATACACATGCGTCAAGTGCATTGGAGAAACCCGTAAGTAGATAGTACTCGACTTCCACTTGTATTTTTAAACTCTTCCTCGTTCTTAATGATGCACTTAGTACACTTGTATCGCAATATGCTGTCGCGGAACACTGGAGAAAGTCAACAAGCGGGAAGGTCCCCAAAAATCTGGGACGAGTGAACACCTAACGTGACATCCAAGACGGGAGCTGGTCATGAAATCCTTGTGTACTTACTCTGGAAGACTTCCTTGTTGTAGGGACTTCACCAGGGAGAGCTACGATGACCTTTCAAGGAAGCCTGGTGAACTACCGACCACAGATTACGTTGCCAAACCATTTCGGATATAGAAAGTTAATGGGAAAGGCATATCAAGGCCGTCGTTTTCCTCATCAACTGTACTCCCCCTGACCTGCCTGATGTTTATAGGTTATTATGCAAGAACTGCAGTCGCACAAGAACTTAACCGCAAATCCTGTGTTAATCACGATAATCTAGCGGAAGGATCACGAGATGCTGGCAGGCTGAGGTTCATCCTGAGTACTTATACTGCGAGTCCACCCTCAATAGGGTTTAACCGCAGGGATTTTGTTTCGGGATAGGTTACGGATGACTGTTTTTAGTTTGGAATGGATAGATGGATAGGAGCCTAGCAGCTAACATGTTGCTCCTGAATGGCTGTCTGTTGGGGTGCAGCGGCCCTTCCGCACCTCTGGTGGTTGTGGTTTTAAATTGTTATTGACTGGGGGCAAATAATTTTGAAGCCAATCAGTTCTTGGCTGGATTAATATACGTATATTTATACAGGGTGTTAATAAATTATGGGTACAAACTTCGGGTGGAATGATTTTTGGCTTGTAAGGTACTAAACTAGATGGTAAAGCCGAGAGAAATGGCTCTGTGTTTCGCATTCTTTTTTTTTTAATTCACTACCAAGATTCTGAGTTTGACCCCCAGAATAAAATAAATACAAATAAAATATATGACACATGAAGGTGATTACACCATTAAAGCCATCTGTCTGCCATCACATCCACTATGTGTATGCACCCACAAAAAGTTCATCTTCCAATTAATTCGATAACCAAGTGCAAACCAGCTGGTATTGAAGGGCAACAACTGAGGCCATCTAGCAGCAAGTTATTCAAGTAAATGGTACAGGAAGGCGACGGCGCTAGTAAGGTCATCTCTCCGGCATTCATTGAATCAAAGAACCGACAGCTATCATAATATCACCTGAATGTGGAAGTGAATTTAAACAAGGTCACCGCCACTCCAAAAAGCATGTTTAGTGTCAAATTCTTTATAAGCTCATTTTGCGGGGGAAATAATGCATGAAATTGGTGAAGTTGTGATGGATGCTTTGGAAAGTATGTTTCCTATAATTATAAAATGGATGTAACCATTTAGTACTCACCTGTGAACTTAAATTGGTGTGATTGCATAATGTTATGAGGTGCACATGATAATTTTGATGTGACAGGAGTTCTTCGCATCTACGGAACTGATATTTAAAATAGCAATCTTGGCACGACAACCTTGACTACCAGCCTCACGCCCACATAAACATCACTAGCAGATACAGGAGATGTGGTCAGCACCATGCTCCCCCAGATGGAATGTTAGTTTCCGTCACTTACAGATCGCTACCTATCGTAGCTCCTCAAATACTTCGCGATACTGAGTGAGCACTGGTCCTTTATATGGGCCAAAAAGTGTGCACTCCAATGGATGGGCTCGAACTTATGCATTCCGTGGTTGGGAACCGGAGCACTACGCTGTAATCCACTACGCTACGGCGCAGGACCAACAGACATTTGCATTCATAACAACACATATACAACATTATTTATTTATAGTTACATGTAACATAGTTGTAGTCTTAACATTGTAAATTTTAAAAGGCTTTCCATTAAATTATCCTTAATTTTCTACCAGTTTCCGCCGCACTTTAAAAATGTCGACAAATTCTATTGAAACTCATCAAATCCGATTCCATTCATACAGTATTCGTAGGTAATTTATTTTGTGCGTAGGATGTGCGGACGTAGAGACGTTTTAAGTAGCTTTACAGTGGCGAAAGCACCAACAAAGATTCTATGAAAACATGTCCGCAAATGCTGTGTGTCTACGATAGATGACAACTTATCTTGTTATTTGTTTGTTCTTGTGTAAACATACTAGACAGGATAATTTATGTACAATAGAGGTGCGTGTTATCTTGGGTAGCGTAACTGGCTTTCTGTGCCATGGTTGCGGTTTCTATCCCAGAGCAATAGAATTTAAGTCTACGCGCCGGCGAAGCTGGTAAGATCCTGGCAGTCGGTATCGTTTTTAGGCAAGCATAACAATTATTATTATTATTATTATTATTATTATTATTATTATTATTATTATTAAACCGTGGCTTATTGGCGCACTCTTAGTTTAACACGCGGGATTCGTATCCTTGGCCGGTTATCGCGTACTATAGACGGTTTTTCTGTAGTGATATGTAATCAGTCGCAGTTCGCATTTAGGGTTAACAGTTACAGAGTTGGTAATACAACTAGCGGCCTGTAGATCGCGACTACTTCCCCGTGAAACGACGTCTCGCCCGCCAGTGCCGGCGCCGGGCGTGCGGTTATCTTGCCAGTTGGGGTCAGTTGGAGAGCATGATTCTCAAGGACTGGCGTGATACACACTTCTCGTTTACATTGTGTGTTAGTTTACTGTTACCTAGCGTTGTTGCTGTTCTTTGTTAATTATGCCCAATTTAGTGTTAAACAAAGAGTGTTTATATACGATAATTACGTGAAAACTGATTCTTACAGAGAAGAAATAAGCCAGTTTTTAGAGAATACCCTGGTAATCGTGTTACAAATAGAGAAACTGTTCGACGACTTGTTAAAAAGCTCCAAGAAACAGGATCTGTGAATGAAGGGAAAAGGGTTACCAGGCGCCCTGAACACTGAAGAGAAGTTAGATACAATAGAGGAACGTCTCGAACATTCGCCGAAAAAATCATTTCGTCGTCTTATTCAGGAAATAGGGGTGTTAATATCCTCTGCCAGAAATTCAAATAAATTACTTAAATTAAATGGAAGAGAACGGGAATTTCATACGCAGATTCATCTATGTATTGCTGCTGAGGGACAGCATTTTCAACGCAGATTATAACACAAGTTAGGGCTTCATATAATAATAATAAAACAATAATAATAATAATAATAATAATAATAATAATAATAATATTTTCAGTGAACGTTTTACGACCGAAGAGTCGGTCTCTCTTTCTCGTGTACCTATCGTTCCACCGACCACTAATTGTATTAACAAGCCTGTGCACCTAACTACATTATACACTATGTGATCAAAAGTATCCGGACACCCCCACAAACATAGTTTTTCATTTAGGTGCATTGTGCTGCCACCTACTGCCTGGTACTCCTTATCCGCGACCACAGTAGTCATTAGACATCGTGAAACAGCAGAATGGGACGCTCCGTGGAACTCACGGACTTCGAACGTGGTCAGGTGATTGGGTGACACTTGTGTCAGAAGTCTGTACGCGAGATTTCCACGCTCCTAAACATCCCTAGGTCCACTGTTTCTGATGTGATAGTGAAGTGGAAACGTGAAGAGACATGTACAGCACAAAAGCGTAAAGGCCGACCTCGTCTGTTGACTGACAGAGACCGCCGACATTTGAAGAGGGTCGTAAAGAGTAATAGGCAGACATCTATCCAGACCATCATACAGGAATTCCAAACTGCATCAGGATCCCTCCAAGTACTATGACAGTGAGGTGAGGTGAGAAACCTTGGATTCCATGGTCGAGCGGCTGCTCATAAGCCACACATCATGCAGGAAAAGCCAAACGACGCCTCGTTGGTGTAAGGAGCGTCAACATTACACCATTGAACAGTGGCAAAACGTTGTGGGAGTGACGAATCACGGTACACAATGTGGCGATCCGATGGCAGGGTGTGGGTATGGCGAATGCCCGGTGAACGTCATCTGGCAGCGTGTGTAGTGCCAACAGTGAAATTCGGAGGTGGTGGTGTTATGGTGTGGTCGTGTTTTTTCTGGAGGGGGCTTGCACCCCTTGTTTTTTGGCGTGGCACGATCACAGCGCAGACCTACATTGATATTTTAAGCACCTTCTTGCTTCCCACTGTTGAAGAGCAATTCGGGGATGGCGATTGCATCTTTCAACACGATCGAGCACCTGTTCATACTGCACGAACTGTGGCGGAGTGGTTACACGACAATAACATCCGTGTAATGGACTGGCCTGCACAAAGTCCTGACTTGAATCCTATAGAACACCTTTGGGATGTTTTGGAACGCCGACTTCGTGCCAGGCCTCACCGACCTACATCGATACCTCTCCTCAGTTCCGCACTCCGCGAAGAATGGGCTGCCATTCCCCAAGAAACCTACCGCCACCTTATTGAAAGTATGCCTGCGAAAGTGAACGCTGTCATCAAGGCTAAGGGTGGGCCAATACCATATTGACTTCCAGCATTACTGATGGAGGGCGCCACGAACTTGAACGTCATTTTCAGCCAGGTGTCCGGATACTTTAGATCACGTAGTGTACATTGATATTTTATGCTTATAGACCACCGCCTATTTCATTTCATAAGAACATTTTAACGTGCTTTGTAACCGAAATGTTCTTGAAGCAGGAATGGTTACGGCTATTGCTGCCGTTTTGAACAGTTCGTAAAATACAAAACGAAATTACTGAGACACTCAGTAAAACACAATATACTTTTCACAAGCACGTTCGCTCATCATCCGTTCCCCCCCCCCTTTCTTTCTTCTTTTCAATATCGCTTTAGCTTCTTCTTGGTTGTATCGATACGATTAACCGTATCGTTGGTTCACCTGAGTCTGTGTCCTTGGTTATGCAGTCGTCTTCGTGTACCATCTACTTAGGTAACTTGATAGATGGCTCTTAGTTGCATAGTCGCCATCCTGTACCATATGCATTTTTGCTCCTATTTGTTTTTGGAGCTTTGGGTCGTGTTACTGAATATTCAATCCAGTATTTACTTGGCAACAGATAAACCACAAGGGCGGAATGTTAGATTCGCCGGTACATGGAATTTGAATACGCAATCTCTTGAATTCGAGCCACAGACGCTACCGCCTGAGCTGTCTAGCTCGGTATTCATTGTTATTTTCCAATCAGGTGAACTGGACAGAGTTATAACGATTGAATACTTAATAAACTTCCTGGGAAATCAATAAGATGTCATGTCATTATTACACATTATTTTAAACAACTTCTTTATCATACTCTTAAAAAAATTATTCACTGGATTTTCGTTTAATGAAGGGCTCAAAGCTAGTTGCGGATGACGCTCCCTTGGGTTCAGATTTTGACAGATTCGTGTCCAAAAAGAACATAAGAAGGGGATTTTATTTAATTTAAAAACCGAACTTGGTGCTTAATCAGCGACCAGGTGTTCTTCTAGGGCACACCTTTAGAGGAAGAAGACTGTCAGAGAATGGGAGAACTTCTTGGAAACACTGACATCAGACAGCTTGGAGACAAGAACTGGAGAGGTGGGTTTCTAACCTGAACTAGGTCAGTCTCTTTAAGACCTCTAATGCATTCTGAGTGATAATTTCCAAGAGATAAGCCACGAAAAGTTGTCCCTTCTGTGTATACAAGATCAGATACGTGGTTTATCTGCATGTTTCCGTCCGAAATCAGAAGCCAAATATACCATTTCTGGTACAGAGCCAAGTGTGCTGAAGAAAAAGTATCTGAGAAGTGGCGATATCTGGATTACTTAAAGTTATATGAAACTGTTCTATCATATTTCCATATCATAATATGATTTCTATCATATTAGAGTGAGGACGCAATGAATCAATTGGTCTTTAGAAAGGACTTTTGCATGGAGATATTTCTTTTCAAAATGGCATTCTAATGCATATTTGCAGATCATGGACATTAACTACCTTATTAACACATTCCATCCATAAAGAGCTACCTTTATACTGTCATTATTACATTCTCTACTACTTACTTAAGGTAGAGGTATTACATACGATACAACAATCTGATATGATTTCAAGGGAAATAATTGCTTTGAATATCTTGAATTAAAATAGCAGTTTAGAGAAATATGCGCACGCGTGTGTGTATGTATGTATGTATGTATGTATGTATGTATGTATATGTATGTGTATGTATGTATGTATGTATGTATGTATGTATGTATGTATGTATGTATGTATGTATGTATGTATGTATGTATGTATGTATGTATGTATGTATGTATGTATTGAAATATATCTCTCCTAAAAGTTTGATATTTTGGCGAGTAAAATACGTATCTTGAATTTGCTATAGTCGTGAAGTTTTGTTCATTATTAACGAATTTTCTATAACTGGGAAGCCATAAAATGCACAAACACTTAGGGAGAAATCTGATGTGTTACACTCACAGGACTTTCTCTACTCTTATACTATTTTTACAAACTCTTATTCTCCATCTATTTCATATTAGTCGAGATAAACATTTGCAGAAACGATCTTTTGACCTGCAAAGAGAATTACATTTTACACATAGCGACCAGTTCTAAAAATATTTGACTATCGCTTAAGACGTACTATGTTCCCCTTGTTTTGTATTTGCAAGGGCAATATAGAAATACAGTAGCCTTTAAGCATAGACATATCTCTTAATAGCTGGTTGCTAAGTGCAGCACCATTCTCTTTGCCACAGATTAATACTCTTTGCATATCCAAGACAAAAAATGAATAACGAATTCCCATTTGAGAAAATAAGTATTAAAAAATTTAAGGGAATAACAAGCAATATCTTGAAAATGGTTCACTCAACAAAAAATGTATATGACATAAACTGTGTATTTTAATGTGATCTACATTTTTTGTGCAGCAAAATTTTGTCTATCTCTTATGGTTTACCAGTTATGCAAAAGTCGTTCACAATGAAGAATACTTTTGGAGTAATTCTCAGAAAATTCAAGATATACATCTTATTTGTCATGAACATATCTTAAACATATGATATTTTAATCAAAATCGTTCGAGCCATTTTTGAGAAAATTAAAATTTTCGAAAAATGTTCCATGTAAAGAGTAATCTGGGGTAGGAGGATTTTCTTGAAAACCTTCGTGTCGCATCTCTGGAAGATACTGAACCTAAATACCAAGTTTGGTGTTTATCCGACTGTTCGTTTCCGAGTTATGCTGATCACACACACATACACACACACACACACACGGACGTGTTTCCAAAAATGCCTTTTTTATTCAGGGGGTCTCAAAACATGTATTTCCGGTGAAATCTCGGTATAGAATTTTTGGGTGGAATACAATACTTCCCCTACTTATATACGTAGTAGAGAAAGTAAAAATGTAGAGCTCAATAAAGTACATAATTTTTGTCAGATGGCATGTTTTTTTCTATCCACTTCACTCTAAGCTAAATAAACTTTTGCAGAAATACCTACATTATACATTTTGTTAGAGATACAAAGGAAATAGCGATAGTCAGATGTTTAAGAATTGGACGCTATACGCTGGCCTTAAAATTCCATACTCTTTCCATGACATCGCGAGAAACAACTGAATGTTGACAGGACTTTAAACGAATGACTTAAGTACTGAACGATTCGAACCATTAATAACGGATATCTCGGAAATGGTCGTTGTATAAAAAACCAAATAAAAGTAAAATAAATAAAATTGAAATAAATTGCGTGTTTTAGAGAGATTCACATTTCTTGTGTAGTACGTTTTCGTCTATTCTATTATATTCACTTAACTTTCTCTACCCTCTATCGTTTATTAATGGGTATACAAATGACTCTTACAAAAGTTTATTTTTCTATCTACTTTATTTTAATCCAGATAAACCTTTGCAGAAATAACTACATTACACATTTAATTAGGATACAAAGAGAACAGTGACAGTAAAATGTTTAAGAACTGTACGCTATGTGTTGGCCTTAAAATTCCACACTGTTTCCATGCAACCGCCAGCAACAACTGAAGATCTATGGGATTTAAAAATAATGACAAAGTATTGAACAAATGGAACCATTAATAACAGATATCTCGGAAATAGCTGATATCACAAAAAGGCTATTTATAATAATTGTATATTTTAAAGAGTTCTACATATTTCGTGTAGTATGTTTTCGTCTATTACTTAACGTTTACCAGTTATACAAGATTATGCAAAATTCCTTCCGAATCAAGAGGACTTCACAGGCTATTTCGAGAAAATTCAAGATATACATTTTATTTGTCATGTAAATATCTTTCATAAATAGTATTTTAATCAAAATGCTTAGAGCTATTTTTTAGAAAATCAAAATTTTCGAAAAATGTTCCATGTAAAGGAAGTTGGGGATGGGGAATATTTTTTTGAAAATCTTCGTATCACATTCTTGGAAGATATTGAACTTCAATACAAAATTTGGTACTAATCCAACTTTTCGTTTTTGAGTTATGCTGTTCACAGCACACAGACAGAACCTTTTCTAAAAGTGTTTTTAATGCAGGGGCCTCAAAACATGTATTGCCGGTGAAATCTCGGTATAAATTTTTTGGGTAGAATGCAGTATCTTCTCTGCCGTACGTGATAGAGAAAGTAATAAGCTTTCATAAGAATAATTTGCATACACGCTAATAAACCATAGAGGTTAGAGAAAGTCATGTGATTGTAACATATCATATTGTTTATTACTTTCTCTATTAGGTACGCAGTAGGTAGAGAAGCTACTGTATTTAACCCAAAAATTCGATACCGAGATTTCACCAGAAATACATGTTTTGAGGCAACTTGAAAACAATAAAAAGTATTTTTAGAAAAAGGTGTGTGTGTCTGTGAACACCAAAATTCGAAAACGAAAACTTGGTATTTAGGTTGAGTAGCTTCCAAAGGTGCGACACTGCGATTTTAAAGAAAATCCCCCACTCCAAACTACCCTTTACATTGAACATTTTCTGGGAATAGCCTGTTCTCTTCATTTGGAAGGAACTTTGTATAATCTTGAATAACTGGTAAATATTAAGCGATAGATGAAAACGTACTATAAATCTATAGATAATGTAGATCTCTTTAAAATACACAATTTATTTCAAATAAAAGTTTTCTGTTGCATCAGTCATTTCCGAGATATCTGTTATTGAATGGTTTGAATTATTCAATAATCAATCTTTTAAAGTCCTGTCGATTTTCAGTTGTATATTGTAGCTGTTTCTGCAAAGGTTTATCGCGATTAAAATGAAGTAGACAGGAAATTAAACTTCCGTAAGAATAATTTGTATACCCACTAATAAGCGATAGAGGGTAGAAAAAGTCATGTGAATATAACACATCAATTTTTTTTCTTTTTATTACTCACAAGTATCCGCTTGAAGCAATTTCAATGCAGGTTTTGTATGAAGGGGAAGGGAAATAATAAGCAACTACATTATATAAATTGTATGTAAAGTTCAAAACAGACAATAAATCATTAATTCATTGTTGTATTGTACACCATTTTGAATAAGTTCATATGAAAGAAGGTAAAAGATATGGTTTTCTATAATTTATAGAAATAATATGGAAATAAATCACAACAATAGATAGAGATCATGCGATTGTTATAAATCTGCTGTTTTTGCGATAAATTTTCTGCATTTTATACATTAATTTTCTACAGAATGACTTACGTCTGCCTACTATTCAACATGAAAACGTGTGACTTTATTAATGTAACGTTACTGTATAATACGACCTGATTTTTAAACAGTTGACTGCCACCTCAGTCTTCTGTATGCTTTCGCACGCTTTCTATCAATTCATCAACTTGTTACTTTGAGTTAGGTCATTATGTAAAGGATCATCCATAGAACTTTTTTCCGGGGTTGTTCATACCGCGCTAGATGTCTTCATCGCTACGCGGTGCATGCTGGTTAGCATGATGATCTACCTCAAGGTAACAAGCCAGAGACAATTACGTCAGCCTATTATTCAATATGACAACTTTAAATGTTATTAAAGTAACATCATATTTAAGATAGGTTACAATTTAGTAATAAAACCTACTGAGAATATGTTTTAGTATCACCGGTTTAAAGGATGAACATTATATCGATTACAACCTCTGTAGTTTATGAAGTTCACAAATCTAATAGCTGAAGGAAGAGCACTGAAAATATTTAAAGCTGCTGATCCTAAATTCAACCTAGTGTACATTTCTCACTCGAAACTCCTTACGTAATTAATTTTAAAAACTATTGGGGATGTTATAAAATGTCGTGTTAACGACCTTTAAGATATTTTTAAACTACATTCTGCCTACAGATTGGTACTGTCTGGAGCATTGTAGATAATTATTAAGGATTTTTTGCTCTCTTTCATTGGAGCTGCAAGCTTGAGACCGGTTTAGCTGTCGTTTTACCTGTTTTTCCCCTTGTAAATTATGCCGATCACGAGATCAGGGGATCATCTTGGCCCTCGTAATCATTTGCTGACATTGCATTGGAAATATCAGAAGTTCATTCATAATGAATAGTTAAATACACTTGATCTGCCATCAGTAAGTATAGTATTGACCACCTAGGTAACATAGGCCTACAGGATTAAGCGTATTGTAACCTCGAGTCAAGGTTTAAAATATATAAAGCGATATGGTATCGAATTACAAAAAACAGGCATTTTAAAATATTATCACAGTAATAATTTGTTATATTTAAGGCAAGAGTCCTTCAGAAGCACAGAAAAAGAAAAGAAAGGGAAAAAAAGGCTCTTGTCCAAAAAAAAGAACAAATTATTTCTGTGAATGTGATAGCTTTAATAATTAGGCACCGATGATTAGAATTTGGATCGGTCATAGTTGTCTATCCTGCTAGATGTTCGGTTTTAATTTTATCACCTGATATTCAGTTATTTATTTCTTGGCGTATCTCTGTTATCCCGTAAAGCTTTTAATGTCGACCTTCATCTACTCGATTGTTGAAGGAAATTAAAACGCCAGGCTGCTCATTCGTAAATATGACTGTTTTTATAGTTAATATTTTATAAGGTCGTTTTATGGATATATTATTTAACTCGTGCAGTAGCCAAATACACCTGGAGTTACAAGTTCTCATAAGATACATTCTGGAGATCTCTTTATACCTCTACAACAAATTAGAAGTTATCTAAAAATTAGCGCTACATTTATGATGCTTCATGGTGCTGAGTCCAAAACTGAAGCCAGGCGATGGTCGTCACTTTTTGATGCCCCACACTGGGCGCCAACTTTGAAGCCCTTCTCTGATAGAATTTTGATGGCCCAAGTTGGGCGCCAGTTTTGAAGCCGGTCAATAGTCGTCATTTTTTGATGCCACAGGATGATGCGACAACTTTAAAGCCGTTTGCTTTACCTGCTTCGTTGTTGAGTTCTCCGATGCCGCCTGTTACAGTGGTTGGCCATGAGATCTTTCTCTCAGGGTATGCGTGAGTGTATTTTAAAAAGGATAACTCCAGCTTAATTTGACTGAGAAATTTAATGTGATCTAATACTTGAGCTATTGAAGCGAGTTGCTGACCGTTTGAAGATAAAGAAAAGCTGATTATGAATCGTATCACACGAAACTGTAACAACTGAATATCTGCTAATCTCTGCGGTATCAATATTACTGTTTGAAATAACTGTTCTCGCAATAAAAGAAACTAGAAGCGTAACTTGCCGTGAGTCACTAAAATGCTTACCGGTAAAACCCCTCGCGATGGCCGCAAAACCTTACTCACACAAGCGCGTCGCTGAGCGCTTAAAATAACACACGAATAATCACCAGATCCCATGACTAATTCTCAAGACAGAGGGGTCACGAATGTATGCATGAACGAATGTGTCTGATTAGAATGCATTAGAACTTATAATAACTCAAGTCCCGCCTATATATTACTTCCCTACCAACATCCCTTCATATGCACTCCAATCTCAAAACTCTAAATGTGCGTATGTGACACTGTTACTAGGTGATACCTCCCCGACTCTCAGAATTTCATTAGCTTTTTATTTTTCAGAATTTCTGCCTACGTGACTGTTCAAATGTACTGAACTTATGATCTAACTGCATTCCAAGAATATTTAAGCTAATACTTTCGCTCCTCAACAGCGTGTTCGCTAATTACCTTTTTCTTTCCAGTCAAATCTTTTCAACTCAAGCTTGTTACATTATACATTGATTTAATATACGGAAATTATTTATTGCAATTATTTCTTTATCTTACTATCATTTCTTTATTTAATTATTTATATCTTCCTGTGAATAATTACGGTATCAACTGAGATCAGGAAGAGAAAGAAGTATTCCTGCAGCAGCTAACGCAACAACGTGAGCGGAGCACTGTGTTCTGCTAGTTATTGAATAGAAATTTATAAGACACTACTGTCTTACTCAACGTTCCATGGATGGATTCTGTAAACAAGGAATTAGAAATAGGATCGGGATAGTTTTTAAAAGTCATGAGTAGCCTACTATTCTCACTGGGACCTAAGGCATAAGTGCCCACACTTTTAACCAGATACCTCAAATGATGCTGGTTAGTACGTAAGGAGTTGAAAATATGAGTAGGGGTAGTTTTTGAAACTTTTAAGATAGCCTATAATTATTCTCCCCGAGTCCTATAGCGCATGTACACAAATTAAGGCCCCGATTGGCCAAGTAGTGTAATTTTGTTTAGGGTTGAAAACAAAGGTAGGTGTAAGTGTTTAAGAATATTTTAAGCGAATGCCCCCGCTGAAATGCTATTTTTTTAAATTTTTTGGTGAATTTGACTGAAAATTTTACTCTTATGTAAACATTTTACAGTTTTAAATTTCGTTCCTATATCTTCTAAAGCGTTTAGGTTATTAAATATCCGCAGTATCAAAATCAAAAATAAATGTTAAAATTATAGTCTTTGATTTTTTGATGCTTAATCCTAATATGCCATATGTTTTCCAAATTTCATTGTTACACTCCCTTAAAAGCAACACAGTTTATTTTTGATGTTCCCAGAGTACCACGGCTTAAGCCTGAGCTCACTTGGATCATCAGTATGCTCACAACTGAGCACTTAATATATGTGGGCTTTGCCAATATATTTCTTTGGGATTTTGTGAAATTGAACCTCATAAAACCAGCATGTAAACGGAAAAATAAATATATTGTTTTCAGGCTATCTACGCTGAAAGTATTACGAGGGTCACTATTTATATTTTGAGCCTAATAATTAAAACAAAGTAATTTCTGATTGAAAACTGCTTTATTGTTTTTCAAAATATTCTCCTTTATGATCAATACACTTTTGCATCCGTTTGAACCATTTGTCAAAGCATTTATTCCAGTCTTCTTGAGACACCTCCAAAACATGATTTTTGAAGCCATCAATGGCTTCTTCTGCCAACGAAAATCGTTGTCCACGCAATTTATTCTTGATGTTCGGGAACAAAAAGAGGTCATTGGGTGCCAAATCAGGACTGTATGGTGGATGACCCATCAATTCGATTTTTTGAGCCTTCAAATACTCTGTTGTTAGACGAGATGTGTGTGCGCTCGCATTGTCTTGATGAAGAACGATCCTACGGTTCTTGTTGGTTTTCCTTACTTCACCGAAGACTTCCGGCAAACAAATGGTTGTGTACCATTCGGCATTGACCGTTTTACGTTCCTCTAAAGGCACTGTTGCCACATGGCCAGTTTTGCTGAAAAAACAGGCAACCATTTGCTTCGAGTCCAAACAACTTTTGTTGGATTTGCTTCATTTTGAAACACCCATAAAGTCGACTGTTGTTTACGTTCCGGCTCATACGCATAGATCCACAATTCGTCACCTGTATTAATCTTATATACGTCTTTTGAGGCACCGCCATTGTATTTCTTCAGCGCTTTTGTACACCAGTCGACACGAGCATCTTTTTGAGATTGCGTCAAATTATGTGGGATCCAACGAGAGCAAACCCTTTTCACGGCTAAATAATCAAGCAACATTTTATATATGCTGGTGGAACAAATGCCTAGGGTTGCCTCAATCTCACAATATGTCGCATGACGATATTTCATTATTAGTTTTTGCACAGCATCAATGTTTTCTGACACAACTGATTTTGGACGACCTTCACGAACTTCATTATTGAGCGAACGACGGCCACGATCAAATTCGTTATATTAGCGTTTCACAGTGGCAAAGGATGGAGCTTTGTTGCCAAATGTGGAAGTTAGTTGATCGATGCACTCTTGTCTTGATAATCCACGTCGAAAGTCGTAATAAATCATTGCACCAACATTTTCACGAGTTAATTCCATGTTTTTGTTGACACACAAATTTTTAAGTTAGTGTAAATAAAACAAATAACGCTCTATTGACAAAATGTTTGAAGTAGATTATGGTCAAAAATGTCAAACTTTCCATTGGAAACGTCAGATAGCACCTACAACATTCAGGGTTGCCAAGCTCAATATATAAATAGTGCCCCTCGTATAAAGATGTAAGTTTTCAGTTTTTAGCATCGTCTGTTTTTGGACATATCAACATACACCCATACTGCTTTATACTGGGCGCGGAAAAACAATGCGCAGAAAACTGTAGAGTAGAAAGGCAGTACCAAAATAAGCATTTTGAGATGCGGTCGCAGTTGCAGCATAACAGGAGCGGTGCATGAACATAATTGAAATCTGACTTTATGAAACATCTTCATTTGCTAGTCAAAATGAAATATAACTCACACGACAAGTCTCAACTGACGAGTACTGATACACAGTGAGAAACTAACCAATACATGCGCGTACTGTTCTATCACCGTACCATCTAGTAGACTTCACATTAAACACACCTAGTGACAATGACTACTGACTTTCCGCGAGCAGGTTTCACAATCGGAGGCTTAACATGAGGAATTTAATGTTGATGCATGTAGCGCAGTAAAAACACTTCTCCTGCCCCATGTCCCTATACTTAAAGTGAATATTTTAGTGCTGCCTTTAGAAACTCTACAGTTTTCTCCACGTTGTTTCCGCGCGCGCACGCGCACACACACACACGCACGCGCGCACGCGCACGCGCACGCGCACGCACACGCACACGCACATATATAGCGGTAGTGAAATATCGGCATAGAAACATTTCAAAACAAAACAAAAAAATAGTTTTGTTCATATTACGATTAGTTTTGTTACATTCACCTTAACATAAATTAGAACAAGTTAGATAAACTATGAGCAATCAAACTCCTAAAAGCTTTATTAATGTAACAGCATTTCGATGCTTTGATCCAAAAAAGTTCTGAAAAGCAGCGCTTGTTTACAATAAAGTGCAGCTTATCTACTAGAAAGCAAGTAGGTAGATAATACTTACTTCAAAATGGAGTTGATGCTTTCTGCAGCGATGCAACAAAGCGACTTCATGTAACTAGGAAAAGAAATAAACATCTCCATTAATGATTTCTCGTATCAGAAGCCTTGCATGCAATGGAGAAATGTCACGTGCACAAACTGGAATTACATATCACGCTGTTAACTTATACAGAGATGGCAGTGACAAGAAGCAAGTGGTTATATAACCTAATGGACAGGGAAACAAATAGGCCTAGACACTTTATGCTTTAATCTCTTAAAACACGGAAGTAGAAATCGGGAATGAGGAATGGAAGAGAGAGAAAAGCTTAGGTTCTCCTTTCGCAGTTTTGTGCGAGCTAAGTTGATGATCTTACGTCAAGAATTATCAACTCTGTCTCTCTTACTCAGGCTTGCCCTTAAAACAACACAAGTGTAGAAGGATAAGGAGGGAGGAAGGAATCGCGGAACAACAATGGCGTTCTGCTGTATGCTAAACTGAATCGTTATCGTATAAATAGGAGATATTTTTTATTTTGAGAGAAAGATGTAAGAAATTATACTTCAGTTTAACATTAGAATCATAATACTCGTTGCACACACCTTTATTCTCATTAAAATAGTTCAAAGAAATAGTTTTTCTTGTTTGTTTGTTTTCCTTTTTTAAGCAGCTGTGAACATGAAAACCTTAATAATTTTTGTTAGCAGTGTTAAGCAAAGGTAGGAAAAAGGAATTTTTCGGTCACTTCTTTGTGCAAGACCAACAGTAATAATAAAAAAACAATAATAATCCTTTCAGATAACATGGCGGTGCCATGGCCAAGTGTTTAGACCGCTCGCCTCTCACAAAGGGTTAAAAAAATTGAGATTTTATTTATGGACGTTCTTTAACTGCTGTGATCCTTAGCGTCCCATTCTATATTGGGCGTGAAAGACCGGTAATTTTGCTCAGAGACCTCTTTATCAGGCTTGAAGTTCTTTTACGTGCCGTAAATCTACGACACGGGACCACCGGCTTTACTTCCCTTCCGAAGGAAGCCATGCTAAGGATCGCCCTCCGCCGGGTTTCAACCCGCGACCTCGAGAACTAGAGGCTAGCATGGTAACCACTTCACCACGGAGGATGACGGCCCGGGTTAGATCCCAGGGAACCCGCATGTGGGATTTGTGGTGGACAAAGCGGCGTCTGGGTGGGTTTACTCCGAGTTCTCCGGTTTCCTCACCGTTCATTCCATCAAATTCTCAATTATCACCTTTCCTTTCACTCATTTCATATCATCTACTTCCTCGTTCTCACACCAGCCATCGGTCTGACCACTCATCCTGGATATCCTATCTGATACAAAGTGTATGCTCCTCGACAGACCTCCGATCCCAGGCACCCATTGTAAGTCCTGGGGGATGTCCTATATACGAGGAGGGTAAATGGAGGAAGAAGTTACAGATGACACTAACCAAATAAACATTCCTTTTTACTACCGAGCGAGATGGCTCCACGGTAACGCGCGAGGCTCACATTCGGGAGGTCCCGGGTTCATTCCCTTCGACCGCCACTCTGATCCTGGGTTTTTCGTGATTTCCTCTAGTCAGTAGGCAAATGCTGAAGTAGTTTCTCATCTACCACGATTCCCTTTCATTCGTTTTCTTCTCATGTTTCAAGTGAGTTTCTAGGTTTCGTGGCACATGGCAGTGCCGGACAGATGGCGGGGACATTAGAGGGCTGCTTGGGATGTTCAGTGGCCTCTCTAAGTAGCTTCAGCAGTGCGAGTGTCTTGGAACCTGGAACTATTAGGGACTTCTGTGCGTCTCTATGATCTGTCTGCCTGAGGTCTATAACCCCTATGGCTCATTCACTTCATCCCTTCCTCCTGAGGGATCTATGTAGGTCTCAGTGCGCGATATGTCCCCATCCGTTGTATAATCTATACCCATACTTTACTTCTCACCTAGGTATAATAAGTAGAGGAAGTATTGTATTCCACCCAAAAATTCGTTGCTGAGATTTCATCGGAAATACACGTTTTGAATCTCCCTGAATCCGAAAAAGGCATTTTGTGATAAAGGGTTATGTGTATCTCTCTCCCTCTCTCTCTCTCTCTCTCTCTCTCTCTGTGTGTGCGCGCGTGGTGTGTGTGAGTGCGTGCGCTGGTATTTAAGTTCAGTATCTTACAAGGATGCGATACGAAGGTTTTCAAGAAAATCTCCCTCACTCCAAAAACTATCCTTATCATGGATGATTTTTCGAAATTTTCGATTCTTAAAAATGGCTCCAAAGATTTTGATTACAATACCACGAAGTAAAGATAATTACAAGTTCATGACAAATAAAATGTGTATCTTGAATTTTTTGGGAAAAGCCTGTAAAGTGCTGTTCATTCGGAAAGAATTGTGTATAATCTTGTATAACTGGTAAACTTTGAGAGATAGACGAAAACGTACATAAACAAATGTATAACTCTTTAAAACACACAATTTATTTCAAATAACTTTTTACGGCATAAGTCATTTTCGAGATATCATTTATTAAAGCGTTGAACTGTTCAATACTTATTCTTTTAAAGTCCTGTCTATTTCAAGTTGTTTCTCGCGTTTGCGTGGAAGGAGTGTGGAATTTTAAGGCCAGCGTATAGCGTCCAGTTCTTAAACATTTGACTATCGCTAATTCCTTTGTATCTATAACGAAATGTGTGATGTAGCTATTTCTATAAAGGTTAATCATAATGAAAATGAAGTTGACAGAAAAATAAACTTTCGTAAGAATAGTTCTTATACCTACTAATAAACGATAGAGGGCACAGAAAGTCATATGGATGTAACACAGACATTTTTTCTCGTTATCATACAAATAACATGTAATTTGAAAGACGTCACAAAGCGACACGCTCTTTAAAAATCTGACTATCGCTTTAAATGCATCGCACAATGAAATGTGTAAATATAAATTGAACGTTTATCTGAGTTAACGAGATGCAGATGCCCGCCTCTGTTGTGTGCGGATAGCGTGTCTGCCGCACATGCAAGAGGTTCCGGAGAAGATGAATGTCGGGCAACTCTAAGCTCTAAGGACCCCGGGCTCATTGGAGCATCATTTCACCCATTTCATTCATTGTCTGGTATGACTTAACAGGTCAAAGGACATTAAACTCAAAAAAAAAAAAAAAAAAAAAAAAGCAGATGGAATAATAATCTTTGTAAAATGGTTTGCAGAAGAGTGAGTAGAGAAAGCAATGTGAATGCAACATCAATTTTTTAAGTGGCAATATAAATACTGGGATGATAGTTAAATATTTATGTTTTATTCATTTTTCTGGCATGTTTGGTAAAAAAACAAAGGCCAGTATTGGTGTTGCACTCAGTATTTTAGTGTACAGTAAACCATGCTAATTTAATTCATATACTTCTCTTATGAGTGTAATGAATATTTTTACTTCACTCTATTTATATTAGGTTAAAATTGCAGTGCGCGCGCGCACACACACCGCACACGAAGAGAAAGAAAGTCAGGGTTGCTAACCAAGTAAGTTAAGAGTTTTGCGAGGGCACAACATTTACACAGCAGTAAACGACCTTTAAACTTGAATAGATAAACTCCCTTGACCCTTCAACCGAGGGTAGCGTTCTTATTTGTGAACTGTACTTTCGCCGCACGCATCTATCTGTCTGTGGCACTGTGGATAGCGGTGAAACAGCTGACCCCGCGCTAGTGCACAACATCGCTGCACGGCTGTGAATACAGACCTCAAATCTATACCACTGGACAGTTGCTGACGTCTGTCTTGAGTAAACAGCAGAGTGGCGAATTATAAACTCTGTGGATGACACGCCTCTCACAGAGGGTATAATGTTATTTTCTGGATCAAAAAAGGATGTATTTAAATTTCGATCTGTTAAAAGCATAGTAATAACTCGTGCAAGTATGTAGTCACACAACTGTGCTACAGTTCTGCATGCCAATTTTAAAACATATGAGCAATGGTTGGAAATTCGAACCTTTTAAACAGTAACCAAAGGTTACCCACAAAGGCATTAAATGCGAGTAACACTATAAGGGAATGAAAGATGGAGGCATACCCATGTATATAGCGACGAATTGGTATTTCTTAGGTTCAAATAGTGGTAATAAATGTTTAGAGCGTGTTTAAGAACCAGTTATGTGGGTTATATAAATTTGCTATTTTATGTGAAATTCATCACCCATAGACCCCGGAATGTAAAGAGCTAACATTATACTACGACAAACGCATGGAATTCCTTCATCCACAAATAAATAATCACCTGAACTGAAAAGTCCAACACTTATGTTAAATGTTATGTCGTATTTTTCTTGCATGAGGACCGGTTCTATCTTCTGAGGCAGTGTTTTTAACACTTAAATGATTTCAGCCAAATTATATAATATATAAATTCAATAACTGACTTGAAGCAATATGTGTATGTAATAATTTGTAAAATGTATGTAACAGTCATTGCATATGCTTATATTATTGTATACATGTTCAATAATGTTATGTGAATGTTACGTAATTTAATAATGTAGGAGCTGTGAGAAATGGGCCAAAAGTTACTAACAATGAGGTAACAATGGGGTAACCTTGAGGCAATAATGAGTTTGAGAGTTTAATAATGTTACTTGTGATTCTTGGAAGCAATAATGTAAATTTTGAGGCAGTTTAAAAATAGCCAGTCAACAACCAGAAAAAGCTTTAGTTAAATGAAGGTATTCTATTGGATTAGGAATAGCCAATCAGAGACTTGAAATACAGAACTTTACAAGTTTAGGCGGTTGAAATCAGTTCAGTTGGTTGCAGACAGCGTTACTAACCAGACGCAAAAAGTGTCCTCAAGAAATTTAATACGTATTTTGTGTGAGACAAAAATAGTTTACGTATTAAAAAGTGCAAGTATTAAATAAAAACATCTCACAGCTCTCTCTCTCTATATCAGTAAAGTGTTATTTAAATCGTATCAAGTATTAATAAAAGGAGTGAAGTAAAAGTGTAAGCCTACATTCTTCAGTCGCACCACAACCCTGCTTAGAGAAACGTGTCTGTAACAATAATACTGACGCAGCCGAGGCAAACATAAATATATAATACTTAAAGAAGCTGTTAAATTACAAAGTTAATACTTTTTAAACTTGGGGCAAAGGCCACCTGAAAGTGCATTTGGGGCGAAGGCTTCCGGAAACCGTTTACTATACTACTACAAGTTCGGCTCCCCAACAGTTGAAATACAATACGACCTACTTCAAATTGACGCCCAAAGCGTGTTGCAAACAAGTTACAACAAAATAACTTCTTCAAATTGGCGCAAAACGTGGGGCAGAAAATAAGTCTCACTTCATCGTTATGCGTGTACGCAAAATTTTTATTGGAACGTTGACAAACCTAATGCCGTGTGGAATTCCTAAGCAATCGGCTTCGATACAGAGATTTCACCAGAAATACACGTTTTGAGGCACCCTGAATTCCAAAAAGCATTTTTGGAAATGACCGTCAGTATGCGTGCGTGCGTCTATATGTGAACAGCATAACTAAAAAAAAAGTCAGTTAAATGCCAAACTTAGTATTTAAGTTCAACATCCTCGAATGCGATAGGAATATTTTCAAGAAAATCCTCCACTACAGAGTACCCTTTACAGGAAACATTTTGGCTATTTTTGATTTTCTCAAAAAAAGTCTCTAATGATTTTGATTAAAATACGACACATTTAAGATATTTGTATGACAAATAAACTGTATATCTTGAAGTTTCTGGGAATAGTCTGTGAAGTCCTCTTCACTCTGAATGACTTTTGTATAATTGGTGAACCGTATGATATAGACAAAATCTTACTACACAATAAATGTAGTTGCGATAAAGCAGACAATTTATGTAAAAAAAAATTATTTTGTGGCGTTAAGGATATCCCGAGATAGTCTTGTTTCTATTAATTTTCAAATACTCATATTTTTTCAAGTGACAAGTCATTATTCGTTTTTTCTACATCATGCAAAGACAATGGAATTTCAAAGCCATTACATAGCGATCCGCTTTTTAAAAATCGACTCGCTCTAGCCTAATATATTCTTCTTATTCCTACCTATATGGAAGAATAATCGTTTGCATAATGACTTGTAAAAGAGTGAGTAAAGAAATCCTGTGACTGCAATATCAGATTTTTTTTCTCCCTCTAAAACTCTGATTCCCTTTATCAGCGTTTCAGTATCATTTTAGAAAAGTGTTCATGTTTTGTGTTGCGACGGAAAAGTCGAAGAACGCTCAACAATGAAATTGTGTCGGCCTGCTCATTGGTTAAGACTGCCCCACTATAATACTCGTGATGATGGTGGGGGCCTTGAGAGAGAGATTTCTGCAATGTCTCGCCTAGGGTCGGGCAGCCGCACTGACAGTCGGTGTGTTGACTCCAAGTGCGTGTATGGTGTGAGTCCGTGTTCGCTTCTCACAACCCATAGCCCTCCGGAGGGCATTCTAATCTAAGGTAAGTGTCTTACATAACTTTTCGGCATAGGCCACTGCCAAACACTTCTTACGGAGTGCCACTACAAGCGATAAAGAATAAGTTGATATCATTATTAGCTGTCAATGCAGATGCTATGAAAAACCAAGATGACAGAAAATTAAATATTCGGCCACTAATAAAATCTTTTAATTACTATTTCTACCTCTAATCTAAAGCAGAGATAATAATAGATATTACATTCAGATGCGGATCCAAATTCCTTTGGGGAGGGGCTAACATATTTTGAAAGATACTTTACCAATTAGCAAAATGCAGTCAGTAATAGAGCATTTTCATTTGTAAATTTTCAAACACCCAGTAAGTAATTCACCTTGCATGCAAATATTGAGAAAACTTATGAAATTATTTATGAAATAAAGATGCCCTTTAAAAGTGATACTTAACTATTTTGATCACTAAGATTTTTTTTTCTGTAAGTTACTGATCCTCATTGCTCGAGTTCATAATTCTTATGCAGAAGTTATTTAATAGCAAATATAAAGCATATTTGATTGGCCTTAGCTATTTGTATTCTTTCTTTTCGAGTTAGTGGAATATTTTGATATAGTCCACCACTAAGATAAATTCACTCATTGACTGAACGAATATACAGGGTGGATCATTTAAGTTGATATCTCCAAAACTAAACATTGTAGGAAGAAATGTCTTTAATGGAATTGTTTGATATTATGGGGGAAAGCAAATACCATTAATCGTGTTTTATTTGGAGAACATTGTGATGGTCATTTTAGGGTCAATTTAAATTGACCCTAATTGTAGGTTCCTACTTAAAAATGAATTGACCTTAAAATGTCCATTATAACGTCCTCCAAACAAAACACGACTAATGGCATTTACTTTCCCCCGTAATATCAAGGACATTTTATTAAAGATATTTCTTTTTGCAATGTTTATTTTTGGAGATATCAACTTAAATGATCCACCCTGTATATCACGTGGTTTAAGTAAATAAAATAGAAATAAAGGTGTTCATTTTAACTTTACCAAAACAACGCCATTTGTATGCCTTTTCTATATTTAAGGAGGAGTATAGCCCCTCTGAATCCCTCCCTGGGTCCACCTATGATTACATTCCACTCAATTCGATAAAATTATTTTATTAGAAACATACTTTTAGAGGTCTCCACCCCAAAAGTGCATGTCTGTTAAGATCAAATTCATAAACGTGTCAATTTCAGGCACATTTAGAGAATATAAGGTGAAACTTTTCAAGAAATTTACCTATAAAAACCAACTTTTGTCTTGCAATACGTAATTATTTATTTTCTGTATTTACGTTTTCTCAAGAATTACTGCCAATTGTTCATCAAACTACCTACCATAACTTGTAAAAGCATATCTTGAATTGTTCTGGAAAATTCCCGCAAGTCATATAAAAACTTTCCATAGTCTAAAAATTATTTGTTTATTTTTAATTGAACTTAAATACCTCTCAATTTTTGGATTAACGAGGACATTTATCACCAGAGTTTTAGCTTTGATCAACAATAACAGTAAAACGAGTTGCCAAGACGACAGAAAAAACAAAGTTATGAGAACAAATGAATGCTCTTTTAGCTTCCCAATCTAAACACTTATTTAGTTTGGGAAATTTAGAAACGAAAGCTCTCGTGTAACTGGTAAATAAAAAAAGCAACAAAAAGGTAGAAAACATTACAGTATGCATTTATGTCAATGACTTTTGTGGAACTCCAGAAACTTTCACTGTCGCAGGTTTAAATATTTACAAATGTTAAAGCTTCGCACAAAGGCATAGGAAAGACATTTGAGACTTAAATGGTGTGGGTTAATTAAGAAAAGAAACAAAATCCGTTTAAAACTTGACTTGTGTTCTATACGTTTTAAGAGGCTTTGTACTAGCATTTGTATAGCTTTATTTATAGGAACACAAACACTATTCTATACAATGTCATATTATACATACGCAATAAAATGTTGAAGCGTCAATGCTTACAACGAAATCTAACAGCAACAGTTTATGAACATTCTTGAAAACCAGAACCGATAGAATAATTCGAGGGGTTCCATCGCTCTGTTATAGACATTTCAAATCACTTCTTTCACATCATTTTCCTAATAGCTAAGATATAGACATTAAAATAGTAGTTGTGCTTGTCAACTTTTACGGTTGGTCCATAAAATGCACGGTAGCGGAGGCCTTTCTACGACTTTACGGCGAAGGAGCGTTTTTACGGCTTTGTGGACAGATTCAAAGTGTTGCAGATTTTCACCACGGCCATAACAAAGCATTAAATTCTATCACATTGTATTGTAACTTAATTTTACAGCCTGAATGTACCATGTTAATTCGTATACAGTGCTATGATAGGTCATTGCTTATCTGTGTATCTATTCACACGATCATGGTTACCCTTCACTGGGCCGCAACAGAATGCATAGCATGCGGATTTAAATTTTGATTGCATCACTAGTGACCAGCAGTAAATGGGCGCAAACATTCAGTAATGGACGACGTGAACAGTAAAGTCAACTGATTTATGTAAACTTTATTTTATTCCCGTTCTGTGGTGCGGAATATGTTTGTAACAGTTTTTGTTTATAGTTCATGTTATGGAAAATAAATCTATATATAGCCTAGGAAGTAGCGTTCTTTGCTTTAATACGTTTTTATCTGTGGTACCAGGAAGAATTTCAGCGTGTCTGACAGAAATAAGCAGTACCACCAGGTCAGTACTACTTTATAAAACGAAATTTTCATTTATTTTACATGCGATTTTTGTTCATTTGCACCACTGAGCATTTTACGCATTCTAAATTTCATGTGATCGCAAAATGATTACGCTTAGCTGGACGAGAAAAAGTTTCACAGGTTTCAATTTCAGGAAGTTGGAGAGCATGTTAGCCGTTTCAGATAAGTTTAAAAGTGCCATATTTGAAATATCTTCAGATTCCTCAAAAATTCTTATTTTCAAATGCATTTAAGAAGCATAAAAAGAGTAATCAATGCTTCTTTCGCTGCGCTAATGTGTATGCAGAAATTATTTTAAATAGTTTCAACACAATTTTAATTTCAATTGACTCTGCAATGAATGAAACTAAAATAAAGGTTTGGAGAAGTTAGTTTGTGTCTCTGTTTTAAAATTTTTAATCTACAGAAAGAGTAAACAATTTTCCCGTTAACAGGCTTCTCTTTTTTAAGTAATTTTATTTTGTACTTCAAGTTGCACCGATTTTTAAATATTTTTCGAGTGGAGTGTTAACAACGTTATTTTATGTGCGTACAGTATAGGAATTTTTTAGTATAATATATGGCAATCGATTAAATTGGGTTTTGATCTATAGGGACAAAATTAACTAACAACATTTTTATTCAACATGCTCATTAACACCTTAGTGTTTATTTCGTAAATTAATTTCTCCGTCAATTTAGATTATATGTATGTGACATTGTAAGGCATCATAAAAATCATATTGATTTAACTTCACTGAAACGAGCGGGATAACTAAGGCAGTAACGTCTGTGGCCCGCATTCGGGGGGTCGTGGATTTGATTCCCGTGGTCGAGCTTCCTGACCCATAGGTTTTTTTCAGGGGTTTTCCCGGGTCGCTAGGCGAATCGGGAAGGATCATTAAGTCTCCCTAATTTCCTGTCCCTCCATTTCACCTCCATTCTCATTTCACTTCAGGGTCTCTTTCAGGGTTGTACGTGTTGGCGGGAGGTGTCGGGGTGTGCATGGCAGGGGAAAAGGATGCTCTGTAGAAACCTTGATCCCCCGGAATGGGGGCGATCTCCGGGTTCTGGTCCCCCCACGGGGATGTGTAAGCCCTGCAGGGTGGAGGGGAGAACCACGGGACCGGGACTGACAACTCAGTCCACGCCCTTGCAACCCGGGAGTCAAGCTCCCGGGGTTTTCTATTAGGGACAGTGCCTATTTTATATACCGCCCCCCTTACGCAGCCGAGACTGGGTAAGGAAATCATCCTCCCCTCATCCCCTGCCACACAGGGACGGAAGTGGATACGCCACTTACGCGCAATAGGGAAACCCTATCAGGGAAGACTAACGAACAACCTCGGTGGGGCCGACAGTAGGTATATCTAGTTGTCTACCAGCTCTCACTCATGGTTGGTGCCGGAGAACATTTGGGCGTCTCGCAACCCTGCCTGGGCGGAAAACCAGCCAGACGTACCCAATCTCCCATGAGTATCGGGAACCACTGCCCCGCTGAGTCCAACCCAATCCGAAGAACTCCCTATCGGGAGGGGCTCGGACGTATGGCCCGGCGTACTTCTAGTAACGTCAGAAGTAGCACGAGTGTTCAGGGTCCGCAGCGCCCGCACCACAGCGGGTTGGAAAGGGCGGAGGGGAGCCGGCTACACCAGTGCCCACACTGGAAGTCTAAATATGTAAATTTTAGGGACCCTGATCTCTGCCTGTCGTGCCCCATGGTCCGGCCGCCCTCTATCTCCTTTCACCTCCTCCCTCCTGGGAGCGACCCGACCAGGGCATAGGTACAAAATATATATGTAGGTCGCGTGCTTCCCCCACCGCGTTGAATCCTAAACCTAATCCTACATTCACTGTAACTAAACACACTATCGTTTATTACTTTCTCTACTACGTATAGTAAGTAGGGGAAGTATTGCATTCCATCTAAAAATTCGATACCGAGATTTCACCAGAAATACATGTTTTGAGGCGCAATGAATCCAAATAAAGCATTTTTGGAAACATGTCCACGTGCGTGTGTGTGTCTGTGAACAGCATAACTCAAAAACGAAAAGTTGAATAAATACCAAACTTGGTTTTTAGGTTCAATATATTCCAAAGATACAACACGAAGCTTTTCAACAAAATCCCCCGAACACAAACTACCCTTTACATGGAACATTTCTCGAAATGTTTTATTTTCTAAAAAATGGCTCTAACGATTTTGATTAAAATACCATATATTAAAGATATCTGCATCACAAATAAAATGCATATCTTGAATTTTCGGGGAATAGCCTATAAAATCCTGTTCATTCTGAGAGAATTTTGCATAATCTTGTATAACTGGTAAACATTAAGCGATAGACGAAGACGTACTACACAAAAGATGTAGATCTCTTTAAAACACACAATTTATTTCAAATCAGTTTTTTGTGGCTCAAGCCGTTTCTGAGACATTTGTTATTAAAGGTTCGAATTGTTCATTTCTTGGTCATTCTCTTTAAAGTCCTGCCAAAATTCAGTTGTTTCTCGCGATTGCATGGAAACAGTATGGAATGTAAAGGCCAGCATATAGCGTCCAGTTGTTAAACATTTGACTATCGCTGTTCTCTTTGTATCTATAACGAAATGTGTAATGTAGCTATTTCTGCAAAGGTTTATTTGAATTAAAATGTAGTAGATAGAAAAATAAGCTTGAGTATGAGTAATTTATATACCGATTAATACGGGTAGAGAAAGTCATGTGAGTATATCACATCAAATTTCTTTTTTTATATAGTTTATATATACAAATGTTTCTTTCAAAACCTCATTGTCCTCTCTATTCAAGTTAATTGGGAGAACAGTTTGCATAAATTGTTTCATATGCATTTCGTTGTGCGCACAAAGGGGATAGCGATAGTCAAATTTTAAAACAGGTGGCTATACACATACTCGCCTTGAAATTCCAAACTCTTTCCATGACATTACGAGACAACTGATCATTGGCAGCACTTCAAAATATGAAATGACGAAAATACTGAAAAATTGAAACCTTTAACAATAGATATCTATGAAAAAAGTTATATAAAATTAATTGTATATTTTAAAGGGAGCTACATGTTTTGTTCACAAGATTTTATCTACTTCTTACAGTTTACCTTTCATAGGCTATTCCCAGGAAATTCAAGATAAACATTTTGCCATGTAAATATCTTAAATATATGGCATTTAAATCAGAATCGTTTCACACATTTTTGAGAAAATCTAACATTTTGAAAAACTTTCCATGTAAAGGATAATATGGGGTATGGGGATATTCCTGAAAATCGTTTCGCATCTTGGAGGATATTAAACTAAGTACCAAATTTTGTATTTATCGGTCTTTTTAGTTATGCTGTTTATAGACACACAGAGTAACGCATACGGACCTTTTCCTAAAAATGCCTTTTTATTAAGGAGGCCTTAAAACACACATTTTCGGTGAAATATCTCGTACATCGAATTTTGTGTGGGATGTAATACTTTATTATCTACCAGATATATGATAGAAAAAGTAAAAAGTACTGTACTAAATACATATAAAATAATTTTGTAATCCACACATGCACTCTGGAAAAGTTAGTACAATTTAAAAGAAATTATGAAGCTTGAAAAACGCCAGAGCACGAGCACACGTGCGTATTATTGTGCAAGAACCGCATTAATATGTATGTCCACATCTTCGATACAGACCGCAATATTTCAGCGTCTACTACCGGATGTGAAGTAGCTTGTATGATCATACCGATGGCTTGGGGTGTTTTAGGAAGTAATAAATAAATTAAAACTTTCACTTGCACGCAATTCCTACAGAATGTGTGATTGATTGCAACACGCAGAACGTGTACACGTACTGATGAACTAATATAATTAATTCCTCTAGCACCATAATCACAACCGATAAACAAAATGGACATTATACTTTCGTGGGAAATAATATACTTCACAGTCTAGCCAATTTTTACTTTCTCTATTGCTTACCTATAGTAAGTATTGTATTTCATCCAAAAGTTCGATATCGCGTTCCAAAAAAGGTGTCGGAACTAAAAAATCTGATGTGTTACACTCAAATGACTTTCTCTACTCTTATACAAACTATTTTTACAAACGCTTATTCTCCATCTACTTCATGTTAATCGAGATATACTTCTTCAGAGCTTTCTTATTGCTAATTTTCTTGTAGGTGCAAAGAGATTATGGTAGGCTTTAAGCAATAGTGAAATCTTTTAAGAGCTGGTTGCTATGTGGAGCATTCCATTCTCTTTGATGTCCAGAACATAAAAAAAGCAAATAACGAATTCCCATTTGAGAAAAAGTATAAGCATTGGAAAATTCAAACAAATAACAAAGAATATCTCGGAAATGGTTCACTCACAAAACATTTACGACATAAATAGTGTGTTTTAACGAGATCTACAGTTTTTGAGTAGTAAACCTTTGTCTATTTCTTACGGTTTACAGTTATGCAAAAGCCATTCAGAAAGAAGAGGACTTTTGGGGACATTCCCAGAAAATTCAAGATATACATTTTATTTTCCGTGAAAATATCTTAAACATATTATATTTTAATCAAAATCGTTAGACATTTTGAAGAAAAATTAACATTTTCGATAAACATTCCATGTTAAGGGTAGTCTGGGGTGGGAGGATTTCTGGAGTTTTTGAGTTATGTTGTTCATAGACACACACATATGGGTATTTTTCTAAAAGTGCTTTTTTGGATTCAGGGGGCCTCAAAACATGTAATTCCGGTGAAATCTCGGTATCGAATTTTTGGGTGGAATGCGTAGTAGAGAAAGTAAAAGACGGAATGTCGAATAAACACAATTTCCGAAATTGCAATAAGAAGATTTTCAAGACAACCCCCCACTCAGACTACTCTTTAAATGGAAAAAAAATTCTTTGTTTTTTATTTACTCAAAAATGGCTCAGATAGTTTTGATTAAAATACTACATATTTACGATAAGGTAAATTTTCTGCGAATAATCTGTAGGTCCTCTCTATTCTGAATGAATGTTGTATAAATACTGTATAACCGGTAAATCGTAAGAGATGAAAGCTTACTACACGAAAAATGCAGATCTTGGATACTAAGAGAGACGACTTTTGTCAACATTTTTATGGTATTAAACATTTCCGAGATATTTCTTGCTCTTGATTTGAATTTTCCGATATTTTATATATTTTTAAGTACTAAATCACCATTCATTTATTTCTCGTGATGTCATGCAGAGTATGGAATTTCAGAGCCAGCTTCATATAGCGACCTGCGTTTTAAACGTTTGACCTTACTTTATCCATGGTACCTGCAACTAAATGTAGATTTCTTTTATAATATTAAAATGAAGCAACACAATTTAACTTCCTCTGTAATTTTCTCCCCTTGACAAATTTTGTTTATTAAGTGTCCGATTACTTTTGTTCCTCCATACTTCAGTGATTCGAGGTTAATTTGTCTTTGTCCTGGAGCTTTTCTATTCTTCCCAGAAGTTATTGGAAATCTATTTCATCTAGTCTACGTCTACCAAAAGCCTCACCACTGGCAGAATTAGCAAGTACGATAATCACTGGAGCCCAGCACCACACGTAGACCATCTCAGTAGGCCCATTGTGCCTTACGTGACCCCTGGGAGGAAGGGATGAAAGGGAGACCCGAAGGGCGACGAGATTCGGACGACGATGCGCGCTAGCAAGGACGGGATCCCAACGATATCAAAATGGCACCAATCCCAACGCCGGCGCGAGCCTGCCTGCCTGCCTGCCTGCGCCATCATGAACCGGGAATGAGTTCCCCAAGAAGGGTACCCGCCGGCCATCCAAGAGTGCCAGGGAGAAATCCTTTACACAGCGCAAACTCCGTCATGCACCAATCGCCGTCGCCCGGTCCTGTACATGTAGGTGAAACAAATTGAAGGAAATGGTAGGGACAGAAAATTCATGATAGAAGAGGATCTACCGACTTGGGAAACACACGAAAAAGCTCAAGGCCAGGATGGCCGTCCCAACGGGATTTGAACCCGGAACCATCCTTCGAATGCGAGTCATTTCGCTCGGTGGAAGCAAAGGAACGAAGTTTTTAAATACCGGTACAGGAATATTAAACTAGAATTTGACGATGTAATCAAAGCTTGTATGAATTACCAAAGAACAGCTTTGCTCAGTGATAACTGGTGGAGATATTGGTATGGATAAAGTAGGCAGAGGGGAGAAAATAACTCAATAAGCTTCTGGAAGAAAGTAAGGAGGAGAATTGAAGATGTTGAGAGATAAAGGATATGGTTAAATGTTGAGAAGATAAGTTCCTTGAGATTGCATAGAACAGATAAGAAAGATTGTGACAGGAAGACGTATTGGCAGTTATGATAAGCAGGGGCGATGGGGATGTCCATGATGTGAACAGGGGCATTCTATCTTAAAAGGATTTAGAAACAGAAGTACGAAAGTATAGTGTGAGAATGACGTGTTGTTATTGTGTACCAACAGCATCCGCATAGCCTTCAACCCCGTTCAAGCACACCTTCGCCTCATCCAAGAGAGGTGCAGGCGTTGGCGTATGTCAATCAATCCGATAAAAACATTCCATTCCGCTAATGAACGGTGGTGCTACCTTTAAAGTTATGTATTTTCAGAGCTCCGATAATCTTCATCCTACTGTATGCCTTCAAGAAATGGGACATGGCTGGAGACTCCAGTCTACTATGGCCGCAAAGAATACAGAATAAAGGTCTTAGGGCTATTTATTCTGTGGACCGTTTCTTCCCTGTGAGACTTCATTCTGCATCAACTCTTCCATACGTGGAGGATGAAATTAGGCGCAGGGCTGCAAAATTCTACGACTTTTTGCCCTCCATCGGAGCGCCCCAGAACATACTGCTTGAGGCGGCATGACATGTGGGTACCCTCGGTAACAATAGAGCAACTCCACAAGCAACAGAATCTAAGCTCCTACACAATCCTTTCAAGAGAGCCGCTTCAAAATAAATAAACATTTTGAAAACCACTTCACACCAGTGGTGCAGAAGAGCCGTTGCACCGACCAACAGGCGTTGAGGAGCAAGCTTGCTACCTCCAATCGCCCCCATCACCTGGCAACCCTTATCCTGTCTAACAAGCTTCAAACCTACGGAGGTAGATACGCTTCTAGTCACTCACATGGGCTGACCCAACGCTTCGTCGTTTAATGGATGTGCATGTATGAGGTGATAGATGTAAAACTTCATTGTTTGATGCATTGCAAGGAAACAATTGGAGGGAGGTTGTCTGATCCAAAATGTAACAAATTGGAAAACAATATCAAAACAATAAAAATATTGAGTCACAAGTTGAAAATAAGTAGGGTTATGGATGAATAGGAAAAGATTATAAAAGTGAAGAGAGGAGAGAACAAAGATTTAAGCAGTCAACAGAGGGCTCTAATTCTTGTTGATGACCAAGAAGTATTGGTATACTGGGGCTATAGGAGGAGCTTGTGTCAGTGTTAATTACAGGAAATGTATTAATTGTGCCATAGGTTTTATGGTGAATGAGAGAAAAAATAGTATATTCTATATTTCTACTATTCTGTCAATAACTTGAAGTTTCTTTTCCTATATAATTCCTTAAAGAATCTTTTAAAACATTGCTTCTAGTTTGCTATGTGTACAAGTTCTTCTGTGCTTTAGGAAAAACGTTTTGTGGTTTATATGATTCCCTTGAACTATCTTATTAAATGCACAGTAAAAACTCTGATATGTTACATTCACTTGACTTTCTCTTATCACCATCGTTTAGTTTTATAACTCTTCTACAAACTATTTCTACAAAAATTATTTTTCTACCACTTTTATGTTAATCTAGATAAACCTTTGTAGAAATAGTTTCATTACAGATTTCTTTGTAGGTAAAAGAGGTATACAGGCGGCTGAAGCAATAGTCAAATCTTTAAAAAGTGAATCGCTATTTGTTGGTTTTAAAGTCTACACTCTTTTTATGGCATCACAGGAAACAAATGAAAGGTATCTTAGCACTTGAAGAGGTGTGGATTGGAAAACGAAACCGTTAGCAGCAAATATTTCAGAAATGGTTAATGCTACAACGGTTTGGCATAAATTGTGTGTTTTAACATAACTCTGAATTTTTCGAGCAGTGAGTTCTCTCTTTTATACAAGGGGCGATCAGAAACTAAGGCTACAAAGCCTGCAGTTATTTTTCGGCATAGTCTCCATATCGGTTTAAGCACTTATCGCTTCGTGGAATGAGTTCGAATATTCCCTCCTGGTAAAAATCCTGTCCTTGCGTGTTCAACCACGTTGTCGCGAAGAGTTTTATGTACTCGTCTGAAGCGAATAGTCGGCCTCACTGGTGCTCCTTCAAGCGAGGAAAAATATGAAAGTCGCTTGGAGCGAAGTCTGGGCTGTAGGGAGGGTGGTAGATGATGTCCCAGCGAAACTGCTTCAACAGCGTGGTGGTTTTCTGGGCTGTATGAGGTCACGCGTTGTGAAGGAAGATGATGCCCTGCTGAGAAGTCCTGGCCGCTTCCTCTTGATTCCTTCGCGCAATCGTGTCAAGGTCTCGCAGTATCGGTCAGTGGTCACTGTGTGTCCTCTTTCCAAAAACTCCACGAGTATGACACCTGCGCTGTCCCAAAACCCTGTAGCTATCACTTTCCCGGCAGATGGCGTCACCTTAAACTTCTTTGTCTTTGGAGAGGAAGGGTGTTTCCACTCCATTGAGGACCGCTTACTGCTGGAGGTGTAGTGGTGGATCGATGTTTCGTCACCAGTGACAATGTGGTGAAGAAAATTTCCCTTTCGTGGAAAACCGATGCAAAAGTTAGACTTGACCCCATGCGCTTCTCCTTGTGTTGGTTGGACAGATTTCGTGGAACCCATCGCGAACAAACTTTCGGTACTACAGAATATCGCGAACAATGTGACAAACGCTTCCGAACAATATTTCCAATTATACCGTCGTATGCCTTAACGTGATCCTGCTGTTGTCCTGAATCCGTTCCTCCACGCGAGCTGTGTTCAAATCTGTTAACGTCGTGCTGAGTCAGCCACTGCGACCCTCGTCAGTGACGTTTTCTCTACCGGCCGCAACTTTCGACACCATTCTACAACATGCTGACGAGACATTACAGTCTCTCGCAAACCTCTACCAGCTGCCGGTGAATTTCAGCAGCGGTTACATATTTCGCCCACAGAATAACGGAGTGGATTTCTTCGTGAGACGAGCTTTTCAAACGAGTTGCAATTTATGTTTACCTACACTAGCGCTGTAGATGACAAACTCTACACAGTTGCCAATCGTATGTATTAGAATTACCGCACATTACTAATTTCTGTATAACGGACGAAACTCTAGGAATATCGTCCTTATAACCTTAGTTTCTGATCACCCCTCGTATACATTTTCAGTAAAATACATTTTATTAATCGTGCAAATATCTTAAATGCTTATAAAATATTTTAGCGAAAATAAAAAACAACCAAATGTTATTAATGCAAACGGTAGTTTGAGGTGGGGGAGATTTTGTGGAAAACTCTGGTGTCGCACCATTGGAAGATGCTGACATTAAATACCATGTTTGGCGTTTATCAGACTTTTTGTTTTTGAGTTATGCTGTTCACATACACACACAATTTTTTTAAAAATACCTTTTTTAATTAAGGGGCTCTCAAAACATGTTTTCAATGGAATCTCAATATCGAACTTTTAGTGGAATACAATATTTCTTTTAGAACTAGATAAATTGTACAGAAGGTAAACATATACTGCAGGGGTTTGAAAGATCCAATAAAGAATTGTAAAGTTGGAGTCGGTTCGATAAACGTATGCAATTGTTTCACTGGTGTTTTATACTAAACATTGGGATGCACTGCAAGAATTTTCATGACTCAAATACTTTCATTCTTACATAAGTCATAAAAGTATATATAGATTTAAATCGTGATGCAGAATTTATTTTTCCTTTTTATATAAAAAAGGGGGAAAAAAGAAACAATAAAGCACACATGAAGCGTTGCATAACGCAAGGGGGGGGGGAACAAATGCTCAGAACAACTGCGCAACTTGGTGGTGATAGAACAAGAGTGTAATGACGATTTACAACATTGTCTGTATGATAATTTAAAAACCACATATTTCAGTGAAAGAAACAGGAGAGAATACGCTATCTTTAAACGTTCAATAACAGGTAATACTGGATTTACATTAAGTGGAAATGTACAAGTAAACCGTTTTTGCCAAGGAATTCGTCTTTTTTGCACTATTTTGTTCCGCTTGGCTTTGAATAAGAAGTAATTACAAACCTTAGCGTATAAAAATGTAATTTTAAGATTACGTAACCGAAAACTTTTGTGGACGAGAAAGTTTCACGTAGAACTGCTACTGACAGTAAATCCCAATAAAGGGAGTTTTTTTTTCAATTATGTCATAACTAACCATTACCGAGCGGGATGGCTCAGGCAGTAACGTCTGTGACCCACATTCGGGAGGTCCCGGGTTCAAATCCCGTGGGCCGACCAATCTGACTGGGGATTTTTCATGGTTTCCGTCAGTCCCAAAGGTAATACCGGACTGGATATTTAATACCACGACCCAAAGTTGCACCTTAAGTCTAAAACAATAGTAAAAATGAAAAATAAGTGGTAATAGCGAATGTTATGACATCTATCCACAGACAATGAAATCGGGTAGACTGAACGGCACCCTAATGCCATCTGCACGGCACGGGGCAGGGGATCCGGTTGATATGCGCTAGGGTCTCTGTGGACACGACGAAGCGGGTGGTTACAGGGATGAAACCTATAAGGCCAACTGTCCGCCACACCTCGATCTAAGAGTTATTAACAGATCCGTCGCGGTATGACCTGTAGTTAAAGCGACGTAAAATAAATAGACTAATAATAAAAATCTGATGTGTTACACTCACATGACTTTCTCTACTCTTGTACAAACTATTTTTACAAACGCTTATTCTCCATATGCTTCATGTTAATCGAGATGTTAATCTTATTGGTAATTTTCTTGTAGATGCAAGGGGAATATGATAGGCTTTAAGCGATAGTCAAATATTTTAAGCGCTGGTTGCTATGTGGAGTATTCCATTCTCTTTGTATGTACAGGACGTAAAAAAAAATGAATAACGAATTTGAGAAAAAGTCTAAGTATTGGAAAATTTAAGGGAATGACAAACAATATCTCGAAAATGGTTCACTAAACAAAAAAAACAACAAAGGGACTTTTCAAGAAAGTCCCTCCACCCCAGATTACCCTTTACATGGAACATTTTTCGAAAATTTTAATTTTCTCAAAAATGGCTCTAAAGATTTTGATTAAAATATCATATGTTTAAGATATTTTCATGAAAATAAAATGTATATCTTGAATTTTTTGGGAATGTCTCCAAAAGTATCCTTCATTATAAACGCCTTTTGCATAACTGGTAAACCATAAGAGATAGACAAAACTTTACTACAAAAAATGTAGATCGCGCTAAAATACACAATTTATGTCATATACATTTTTTTGTAGAGTGAACCATTTTTGAGATATTGCTTGTTATTCCCTTAAATTTTTCAATACTTATTTTCTCAAATGGGAATTCGTTATTCATTTTTTTTGTCTTGTATATGCAAAGAGTATTAATCTGTGGCAAAGAGAATGGTGCTGCACCTAGCAACCAGCTTTTAAGAGATATGTATATGCTTAAAGGCTACTGTATTTCTGTATTGCCCTGTAAATATATATTCCCCTTACATCTACAAGAAAATTAGCGATAAGAATCTGCAAATGTATATCTCGATTAACATGAAGTAGATGGAGAATAAGAGTTTGTAAAAATAGTTTGTACAAGAGTAGAGAAAGTCATGTGAGTGCAACACATCAGATTTTT
Organism: Deroplatys truncata; assembly: GCA_030765065.1. Classification (NCBI taxonomy): domain Eukaryota; kingdom Metazoa; phylum Arthropoda; class Insecta; order Mantodea; family Mantidae; genus Deroplatys; species Deroplatys truncata. The sequence goes on from CM060983.1 coordinate 43,973,614, forward strand.
TTAATAGTGTTTAATGACCGCTCTCGGTTCATACGGCACCACAGGCGGTGACACTGGTGATACCTGAAATGAAATAATTGGGAAAGGAAATTTGGCAAGGAAACGTTTCAGGCCTAAGTTAGACTATGTTTCCGGCATTTGCCAGAAGACTAAGAAAAACCGGAAAAAACTCTATAATGGATAATGGTCCTGGCGAGATAAGAGTTGTAGATTTGCTGTTCACGAGTCCGTGCCTTAACGACTTCGGCCACCCGTGACGGTGTAACGGGTGTGATTGAGGTAGAGGAAGAGATAGGAGGTAGCAACTGCTCCTTAACGGCCCTTCTGCACCGCAAGTGTGGTGTTTTCCAAAAAGTTTGTTTATATGTTTGGGGTTGCAATTTTAATTATGTATCTAAGCATGTGTTGAAAGTATTGCATAGGAGACCAGCTTTTTCTGCTGGTGGAGCTGTTCCTTTGCTAGCGTAGGCAGCCGCATGACATATGAGGAAACCGGTGTCGCTTCGAGCGCCGTTGTCTGGGATTTTAATCCACAAGAGAGCTAACGAGGACGCTCCAATGGAATGGCAAACTGTCGTTGAATTTTGCGGCCCAGCGGAAAGAAGTAGTCTCACGGAACGGCCCACAGAATAATTGGCCCTTGAGGTCTATAATCTGTACCCTTTGCAGCCATAACAGATTGGAGTCTGCGGCCATGCTACAGATCTAACAGGCGTACAGTAGGACGGAGATTATCAATGCTCTGAAAAGGCGTAGCTTTAGAAGAACTGGCTTCCCAGGCCTGAGCATGGGGTACAGATCAGAGCGAGGATCTACCCAGTGCCGAAGCTCCCTTTCAATCCCAGTGAAAGGGGTCAACCGAGTGGCCCTCCTCACCATGGGTTTCCCATGAGGCCAATGCCTTCAGACCGCAAAGCCTCGCCTCCCGTTTTCGCGGGAATGGAAGTGAATACGCCACTTACACGCGTCAACCCCAGAGGGGAAGACTGCCAGAAACCTCGGTAAGGCCAACAGCGATCTAGCACACTGTATACCATCTCTCCAAGACGTACTCAATCTCCTATGGGTATCGGGAACCACTGTCCCGCCGAGTTCAACCCAATCCAAACAACTCCCTTGCTCAGTTGTTCGGCTTGACATACTTCTAGCAACGTTAGAAGTACCAGTGCTCGCACCACGGCAACTGAAGGGGAGATCCTTTCTCCTACGGGAAACATGGAGTACGATCAGGCGGAAACCCTAGTGATAGGTCTCTGTTGTGTTCCTTAAAAGAAAACTTACGCCTTTGTCTAGCTTTACTCCCAAGTAAGTAATGGCATTTGTACACTCAATACACCAGCGGACCTAGGTGGACATGAGGCAGTCGGCGAATAATCGGCGCTTTGTTAAAAGAATGGCGTGGCTTTTATCCCGATCTATGGGCATGCGCCTGCCTACTTTTGAAGAGGGGGATTGGAGATATGTGTAGGGATAGTTTTTGAAAACTGTAAGGTAGCATATACTTTTCGCCGAGTCTTATAGCTCAAGTGCACAAATTTGAGGCCCGACTGACCAAGCTGTGGGGTACTTTTGAAAAAGGTTAAAGTATGGATAGTTTTTTTTATGTTCCTGGCAATTTGCACTTCAGGAAAAATGTTTATCTTACTATCATCTGCGGTATATATCACTTCATTGAACTAACTACCTTGTGAACTTTATACTAAACAAATACAGTGCAGAAAGAAAACTACACACGTCAGAAGTTAAAGCGCAAACTTACTCCAAAACTAGGTTTTCGTCACTTACCTAGATTTTGTTTTCTAGTCTTTCATCTACACAGTTGGTCACGATAGCAAAAGAGAAAACAGCGAAGGCAAGAACTACAAACGAAGACAATCGAACTACTTATAACGGTACGACAGGTAAACGACACTTATGCCAAAATATTTTAGTAATTCTTGCGTAAAGTTTTGTTGCATTTCTTCTGTATACTATAACTAAGTTAATTTACCAGTGTATAGGTAATATAATAATTAGGTATAAAGAAGAAAAAATTGTGTTCAGCGTAATATCAGAAATCAGTTATTGATATTCTATAATTATTAACAATTGAGAATAATATTATTTTTCTCTGTATTTACAAACTATCTGCAATTTCCAAAATGTTTGCTTTAATGCTCTCCCATATAGACTCTTACGACCTTCGGGGAAACCTCATTCCACCAAGTAGTGTCTGGACCCACGTATTAACTGGAGGCAACTTGTGGGAGATGTCTGTTACCTCCAGTAGTAAAACGATGACAGCGATGAAATGAGAGGACCTACAGCTTTTATCGTGGATTGTGAATCACTTTGGGGATACTTCACATCAGCAAAGGGTTCAAAGAAAACACTAGAAAGCATTTTGATATTTTTCATAACTTCAGCCACAATTTCATAGATGCCTCGTTATAAAAATAGGATTTTTACATTTACATGACTTTCTGTATTCATTCTTCTACAAACCATTCTTACAAAAGATTTTTATTCTAATTTATACTTCTTGTTGATACAGTTAAACTTTTAATTCAAATTTAACCGTTTCGCTGTAAGATGCAGGAGATAGGGCGACAATGAGATGTTTAACAAGCGTCCAGCTATGTGATCGCTCTGAAATTCCATGCTCTTTGCCTCACCACAAGAAAATAAAACGAATAGCGACTTTCCAGTTGAGAAAAGTAGTTACAAAGATTTGAAAATGCAAATCAATAACAACGAATACTTTGGTAATAGTTAATTACACACACAAACAAACAAATTATTTGACATAAGTTGCTTGCTTTAACCAGATCTACATCTTCGTGTAGTAAGATTTTGTCTATTTCTTAAGGTTCACCTATTACACAAAAGTCATTCAAAATGAAGAGGACCTCAGAGGCTATACACAGAAAGTTCAAGTTATATACGTATTTTATTTGTAATGAAAATATCTTAAACGTATTGTATTTTAATAAAAATCGTTAAGATCAGTTTCTGGCGGGGGGATTTTCTTGAAATTCCTTAGCAAGCTTGGAAAATTTTGAACTTAAATACCACCTTTGGTATTTAACCGACTTTTCGTTTTTGAGTTATGCACACACACGGATACACGAACCTTCTTGTAAAGTGTTTCTTATTTTTCAATTTAGGGAATCTCAAAACCAGTGATTCCGATAAAATATCGGTACGGAATTTTTGGGTGGAATGCAATATTTCCATTATTTACTATATTTAATTAGTAGAGACAGTAACAATAAAATATTTAACTGCTGAGTTAAAAGTCATGCTGGTTTATGCAGTGGTAGAATTCATGTGATTATCCTAGTGACGATAACACTGATCTTTTTGTATGTGACTAATACCTCAGGCATGTCACAGCAGTTTTTATGCTGTTAAATAGGTATTTCTGTTAGATAACAGATGGTGGCACATTGTGGCCGGTGCGGCCATGCGAAAGAATTTCTGAAGGCGAGATAAACGCTTGTCGAGGCTTACCTAATATAACAACGCTGAAAACAGAGCTACTGGGGTTTTTCCTTTCTCTGCTGCATATTTACAGAATGGGCCAAAAGACTCCGAGCCGCCATCGCGGTGTTTTTCCTGTCCGCGTCCTCGGCGCTCGTTGCCATCTACCGCTATCATAGAAAGACGCGGATGAAATCATACATTTTTAAAACTACTTTTAAAGGATTTACTTACCAACTTTATGAAAGGAAATACTGAAACTGGCCACCGTCGTTGTTCATACATTTTTGGCCCCTCTTTAAGAAACTATCCATCGTGGAATTTGGGGGGGGGGACCGATGTCGTCTGTTTCTTCGGTAAGAACCGAACGCCGTCTTTTAGATTTCTTAGCCCGAACACTTCCTGTAGCCTGAAATTTACTGCAAAGTTCATGGATTGTTGTACGGCCAGGAACTTTTACACCTGGTAATCTTTCTGCAAATTGTACTTTCACTTGGCGAGCTGACTGAGATAACACATACGAATCATGAATAAATACACGCTGTGCAGTAGAAAACATATACTGATCCATAATATATGTTGTGACTAAGTACAGGACAATATAATAAATAACTCGTAATAACTGAACTACATCACATCACCGTCAACTCAAAACTGCACTTCACACTGCACAGCAAAATAACAACAGCAGTGCGTTAACATGTTTTTATTATATCTCCACACGCCCAGTGGAAAAACACCGCGCAGCCGGTAATATTGTTTATAAAATACCCCTCCGGAGTAACTTAAAACATAAAGTGTACAAGACAAACCCACACACACACTGGAAGAATTAAAACAAAATAATCGCCAGAAAATTTCTCAACGTGAACTACGGCGAGTAAAGGATCGTTTCCTAAAGAGGTGCCAAAAATGTATGGAAAACGACGGTGCCAAGCTTCAGCATCTCCTTTCGTACAGTTGGTAAGTAAAGCCTTTAATAGTAGTTTTAAAAATGCTGTATGGTTTCATCCGCGCCTTTCTACGATAGCGGCAAACGGCAACGAGTGCCAAGGACGCGGACAGGAAAAATACCGTGCAGGCGGTTCGGAGTCTTTTGGCTCACCCTGTATATAGGAATACCTATTGGTTACACAGCGGAAGGGGACAGCTCGTGCACTGAAATCTACGAGGCGTATTTTTAAAGTACCGATAATTTTTTTTAAAAATAATCTGATGTGTTACACTCACATGACTTTCTCTACTCTTCTACAAACTATTTTTACAAACGCTTATTCTCCATATGGTTCATGTTAATCGAGATATTAATCTTATTGCTAATTTTCTTGTAGGTGCAAGAGGGATATGGTAGACTTAAAGTGAGAATCAAATGTTTTAAGTATTCCATTCTCTTTGCATGTCCAGGACATAAAGAATGAATAACGAATTCCCATTTTAGAAAACGTATAAGTATTGAAAAATTTAAGGGGATAACAAGCAATATCTCGAAAGTGGTTCACTTAATAAAAAAAATGTATTTGACATAAATTGTGTATTTTAACGCGATCTACATTTTTTGTGTAGTAAAATTTCAAGGTATACATTTTATTTGTCATGAAAGTATCTTAAATATATGACATTTTAATCAAAATTGTTAGAGCCATTTATGAGAACATTAAAATTTTCGAAAAATGTTCCATGTAAAGGGTAATCTGGAGTGGGGGGATTTTCTTGAAAACCTTCGTGTCGCATCTCTGGAAGATACTGAACCTAAATACCAAGTTTGGTGTTTATGCGACTGTTCGTTTCTGAGTTATGCTGTTCACACACACACACGTACATGTTTCCAAAAATGCTTTTTTTTGGATTCAGGGGGTCTCAAAACATATATTTCCGGTGAAATCTCGGTATCGAATTTTTGGGTGGAATACAATACTTCCCCTACTTACTATACGTGGTAGAGAAAGTATTAACAGAACATTATTTTCCATATAGGTACTTTATTACCATTCTTTACTTTACACGTAACACTACTTCTCCACATAGTCACCGCCGTTATTCATGTACTTGTAACGGGAGACCAGTTTTTCTATGCCATCGTCAACGAACGATGCTGCCTGTGAGAAAGCCAAGTCTGCACTTCTTGTTTCACATAATCGTCGTTGAAATGTTTTCCAAGGAATTTCTTCATATGAAGAAACAATAAAAATCGCTTGGTGCCAAATCCGGACTGTACGGACGGTGGTCGAATTGTCCCCAACAAAATGACGCGATGAGACCTTGAGTTTGGCTGTGTGTGGCCGGGCATTGTCACTCATTGTTTCCCCATAAACCTCACACAATTAGCGATGAATATTTGCTGGCTAACATTTCTCGCATTTAAAGAAAACAAATCACTGATCCGAGTTCACAGTCGACGGGTCGTTCGATTGTTTTGAACATTTCAAAACGCTCTAACAACAAGAAAATACAAAGTGACGATCGCTCACAGATGTGTCTGGCTTCCAAACGAATGGTGGTGATCGTGTATGCTCAAAGTCGCGACAGCAGCGCTGCAGCGGCAAAATATTAAAACGGCACTTACTTTAAAAACACAATCTGTTGTGGTTACCAACCTCCAGAAGGAAGGGATGAAGTGAAGGAACCACACGGGACTACAGACCGCAGGCAGGCTCAAAGGCCCGTCTGGAGGTGCCTAGAGAGGGCGATTAACAACCCCCCAACCAGATAGCCCTCTAGTATCCACAGTGAGTATTCTTTCGTTTGAACAAGCATCCGCGCCATCTACCCGGCACCGCCATACGCCACGAAGCACACATGAAAGATGAGAAGGAAACGGAATGAAAGGAAAATTATGGAAATGAAATCGTAGTAAATGAGAAATAACCCAACATTAGCCTACCAACCAGGGAAAATAACAAAATAAACATCAGAGTGGGCGGTCAACGGAAATCGAACCCGGGACCTCCCCATTGTAAGCCTCACACGCTACCGCGGAGCCATCTCGCCCGGTGTGTAAAATGTAATTCTCTTTTCATGTCAAAAGATCGTTTCTGCAAATGTTTATATCGATTAATGTGAAATAGATCGAGAATAAGAGTTTGTAATAATATTTTGTACAAGAATAGAGAAAGTCATGTGAGTGTAACACATCAGATTTTTTTTGTGCTGGTAATGCAAAGGGAATGGAATACTCCACATAGCAACCAGCTCTTAAAATATTTGACTATCGCTTAAATACTACCAATTCCCCTTGCACCTACAAGAAAATTAGCAATAAGATTAACATCTCGATTAACATGAAGCATGTGGAGTATAAGCATTTGTAAAAATAGTTTGTACAAGAGTAGAGAAAGTCATGTGAGTGTAACACATCAAATTTTTTATTTTCCCTCGTAATCGTGCAAGGAGCATGAAATTTCAGAGCCATCACATAGCGAACTGCTTTTTAAAAATCAGATTATCGCTTTAGTTCATGTCTACAACGAAATGTGTAAATGTGTAATGAATTTTTATCTCCAGTAATAAGAAGTAGATAGAAGAATAAGCTTTTGTAGGTGTAGTTTGTGGAGAAGTAGGTAGAAAAAGTCTTTTGTGAATATACTTTTCATAACAGATCGTGTTACAAAAGTATTTGTTACAAATCGACCGTTAAATAAATGAGGAATTGCTTATTTAATCTTGTAAAACCAAAGACAAACAACATTAAATTTAATTCCCTAATAGTTCTGATTTGTTTCTGCCGGATTCACAGGTTCTGGTCACTGGAGTAGATAAATATAATTGCTGATTGCAGGAATGTGATTTAGTGCGTCAGCTAAACGAGTTTCATTCACAGCTAGTTAACGCTGCATGTCACATGATTGCCTTTACTTCTTCCCCCGTTGTTTTGCATGCTTTCATTTAGACCCCAGAGATTATGGAACATTGCATTGATTCACCCATAGGAAACGCAGTTAAGGTCTATCAAGTACTACAGTCCAGCAACACTTTGGGGACACGTGCGAGGTAATAACGTGAAGTCTCGACTGCTTTCATTCCTTATCTACCATAAAATTAAATGCAACAACTTTCAATATTACAAACTTAAATATTTAAAAGTAGCGAAAAAGTAACGAAAGTTTATCTCAAAGTTTTAGAACATACTTCTATACCAACGGCTATTGAGGTCCCATCCCTACTTAAAATATTTAATTTCTTTCAGATTTTCAGTGCTACACTTTTTGTGTAGTAAGTTTTTTATTTACTATAGCTTACGACTTATCTAAAATTATACAATTTTATTCAGAATAAAGACGTCTTTACGGGTACTCCCAGGAATATTCGAGATATACATTTTATTAGCCACGTAAATACTTCAAATATATGGTATTTTAATGAAAATTGTTTCTAGCCATTTTTGAGAAAAATGTTTCACGTAAAGGATAGTTTGGGGAGTGGAAATTTTCTTGAAATCTTCGTATCGCATCTTTTCAAAACGCTGAACTTAAATACAAAGTTTAGTATTTATCCGACAGGTATTCAGGGACCTTAAGACATGCATTTCCGTGATTTATCAATATCCAATTTTTGGATGAAATACGGTACCTCCTCTATCCAATATACGTAGGTGTTAGAGTAAGCATTTTAATTCGCTTAGAATTATTCTCTCGTCTATAATATCTCACGTACAGCTCATTTGAACCTCTCACACATACAGTACAGAAATGCCACAAGAGACCTCTATTTCTCAGTTAGCTCACATTATATAACTTCGACTGTAAGACATTTTAAGCTACCTACCAAATTTAACTCTTTCGTAACATTTTGTATCCTGTGGAGCTAGGTATAGCCTCATTCTAAAGCCTCTGCCCGGATCTAGATGCATGGTAGTCTATCCGGATTGCATACATAGTCGCCTAGAAAGCGGCTGTTATATAAAGCTTTCGGTTAATGAACTGATTGCTTAGGCGTGTAGTGTTTTTCCTTCGCCTGCGCAAATCAGTATAAAAAGTCGTCTACAAATAAGACAGCCGAATTCACGAATATCAGTAACTGATCTACGCATGAAATATTCCAAGTAAAAACGATTAGAAAAAAAATCTTCTAAGTTTATTAGCAGAGCACCTATTCTTTTGTCCGCTTGAAACAATGAACCTCTACAGCAGGGGTTTCCAAACTTTTTAGACTCGCGGCTCCCTTAATCCGGCGGCGCCTCCCATACGAACCAATATGAGGCTCGTCCCAAAAATCGTTACAGCACAAACCCACAAACTATGTCTAAATCTAATTTGTATTGTTTTAAAATATTTTAAATTTGTAATTTATATTAAGCTTTGGTAATCTTTAAACAAATAATATAATATGAAGCAGAAAGAAACAAGTTAACGAAATAAACATATAGTTTTATTTTTTATTTTAGTTTTATTTATTTATTAATGAAATGGGTAAAATGATGCTCAAACGAGGTGTTCTTATAGCTTAGACATTCTTCTCAGGATAAGTGAAAACTCCTGGGAAAAAAAACGCTTATTCAGGTAATTCATCCTAATCGAGATTCGAACTCGGGACCTCTTGAATGTGAGGCAGAAACGCTACCCCCATACAACAGAGATGTAAATTAAATTGAGTTTTATTTATGGACACTCTTTAATTGCTGTGATCCTTAGCGTCCCATTCTAAATTGGGAGTGAAAGACCGGCAATTTTGCTCAGAGGCCTCTTTATCAGACTTGGTTCTTTTACGTGCCGTAAATCTACGACACGGGATCACCGGCTTTACTTCCTTTCCAAAGGAAGCCATTATAAGGATTTTTACGCCCGAAAAAATCCATCGCTCTCCGCCGGGTTTGAACCCGCGACCGCAGAGATGTACATATAGAGTTTGTGTAACACGAAAGTAAAGAATTTATTATTAGAGAAATGTACAACGAATTCAATATTATATCCCTGATCATTTCATGACGTCTTGATGTAATTTTTGATAAAGCAACACGAATTTCTATTTCGATATTGAAGTTAACTCTGCATTTAGATCTCACAGCAGGTGCTGTTAAGGCAGATAACTTGCGCTCTCTTGCGTTGTAGCTGCTATTCACATAGGTTAGTCAATCGTGTGTGGCTGTGTGATACAAAAGAAGACAGCGCGGCGCACACTTTGGAAACGTCTGCTCTACAGATTTGGAGTTAAAAGAGCTGAAATTTGGTTAAAAATCTCGGAAAAATGGAGTTTTAAGATAGGGCGTAAAGAATGAAAGAAAGAAAAAGAAAATCAAAGAATTTCAAATATAACTTACGCTTTACCTTTATAATCCACCAGGTAGATATTTTAATTCTTTTAAAAGTTGAGATTAAAAAAAATATTCCAATTCTTTTTACTTCCGCTGCCAAATACGTAGTAGGTACAGAGGTAATACATTCGCCCAAAAATTCTATATAAAGATTTTGCCGCAAATATATGTTTTGAGGCCCCCTAGATAAAAAAAAATCATTTTTAGAAAAAGGTCCATGTGTGTGTGCGTGTGTGTTGTGTGAACAGCATTATTTAATGCCTCCAACCTGAACTACCCTTTACACGAAACTAAGACATTTGCATGATAAACTGTAAACCTTGAATTTTCTGGTAATAGCCTTTGAAGCCCTCTTCATTCGGAAAGAATTTTGTATAACTGGGAAACCTTAAGAGATGACAAAAACGCACAGCACAAAACACATAGATCTGTTTAAAACACACAATGTATTTGAAATAACCTTTTTGTGGCATCAGCAATTTCCGAGATATCCCTTGTTATTGATTTGAAGTTTTTGAACTGTTGTCGCTATTCAGTTGTTTCTCGCGATATCGTGGAAAGAGTATGGAATTTCAAGGCCAGCATACAGCGACACGCATTTAAACATCTATTGGTTCTGTTTCCACTATACCCCTTGCACCTACAATGAAATGTGCAATGAATTTATTTCTGCAAAGGTTCGTCTCAATTAATACAAGGCAGGTAGAAAAATAAGCTTTCCTAAGAATAGTTTGTAGAAGTTATACAGAAATAAGCCATAGTGGATATAGAAAGTCATGTAAATTGACGCACCAAATTTTTTTTTGTGTTGCGAAAGGTTTTTGAACTGATTTTTATTAAAAAGTAAATTATATGGTGATATTGTATGCTATGATCAGCTAAATTACATGAATATTTAAAAGAAAGCTTATTTTTAACATTGCATCGTGTGGAACATTTAGCATAGGACAATAACATTTATGTTTGAAGCTCAATAGCTTGAAAACTAAAAAAGTATATAGAAACAAAATTGTAAATGGTTATTGTTCACGTAAGACAAACTTAAGATACAATTTTCAGTCAAGTTTACTCAGTAGCATTCTCAGTGGTGGATTCTCTTAATGAAAACTGCTGACACATTTTAAATTTGGTTGAAATACAAAGAAAATTAAAGGGTAGTTTACATGTGGAGCTTACTAAAATTTTTCTATTTATACGTAACCGTAACTTTTAAACATAGGAGTTCGAAGAACAGTTTTGACACACTTAAAATTTAGTTGACATTGTAGCAAACTGTTTTATCATTTGGGTTCTAGCAGTTGCATGGAGCGAACGTGTGCCTCTCGTTAAGAGAGTAATCTATTGAAATGTTAGCAAAATATTCAAAACATCACTTTTGTATTTTTTAAAAATAAAAATCTCTAAACTTTGTAGTTTCATAATATATTCGAATGTTCCACTTCGTCCATATTTAATTGCCCTTCTGCGTGAATTTAATAATAAGTATCCAAGTATCCTGATAAGTTGATAGGGAATTCGCTACTCGATTCCACTATTCTGACAAATCTAACATTTCACATAATTGTCAAATATTTTATTTTCATCCTATCTCTATGAAAATTTCGGCATATGTCCCTCAAAATTTAACAAAGAAGTCTACGGATGCCTTTTACATATTTAAAATAGTTCCGTGGTTATGGTTTAATTTTTAAAACTGCATTTATATTTTTGTTTATGGGTGAATTATATTTCTTAATATTTTTTTCTGAAATCTATAATTAAACAAAAGGAAAAAAATGCTTGCTTAATTTTGGAGAAGGGTTTTTTCCAATACTTTTACACTGAATTCGAAAGACAAAACTATCTTGTTCCTCGGGGGTAACATAAGATTTGACTATCGCTCCAAACTGCTGTATAACCCTTGTAACTATACCAAAATGTGTAATGCAGCTGTTTCTGCACATGTTTATCTCGATTAATATAAAAATAATCTATAATGGGTAGAGAAAGTCATGTGGATGTAACACATGAAATTTTCATTTTCCCTACCTAGTAGGTAGAGGAAGTGTTGCATGTCACCCAAAAATTCGATGGCAAGATTTCACCGGAAATACATGTTTGGAGATCCCTTCACCCAAAAAAGCCTTGTGTGTGTGTGTGTGTGTGTGTGTATGTGGAGGGGGGTTGTAAACAGCATGATTCAAAAACGAAATGTTCGATGAATATCAAACTTTATATTTAGTTCAGTATCTTCTAAAGATGTGATACGAACGTTTTCAAGAAAATCCTCCCAACCAAACTACGCTTTACGCGGAAAAATGTTTGATTTTGTTTATTTTCTCAAAATGGCTTCTTTTTAAAATACGATTTATTTATGTTATTTATACATATGAAACATAAAATCTATATTTTAAATTTTCTTTGATAGTCTGTGAATTCCTCTACATTCGAAATTTTGTATAATTTTGTATGACGGACTCTTTAAAATACACAACTTATTTGTATGTGTATGAAGTGTGTATTTTATTTAAATGTCCAAGTACGCGTGGTATACAACATATAACAAAGCAGGCCATGCATATGGAGCGAAGTTCTTTAGTATTCCTAACACGTGGCCTCCCTCTACAGGAGTTAACATTATAATATATACGCAGTCAACACAGCTGAGAAGTTACAGAAGGCAGTGACTCCAATAAATTACTGGCTTGCTTAAGCGTGCCTTATCGCTTTCAATAGTTTAACAATCTGCATAAACACCAGGGAACACAAAAATATATGCATTTGTCATATTGCAAACATCCTGAGTTCCAGCACGTAGCGCACATCCTGATTATGTATTGTTAATGTTCAGTGAACAATTCCAGTAGTGCAAAAGAAAGAATGCTTAGCATTCTCATGGGCATCGATACAAGTGAGTAAGGACAGACAAATCACCCCTCTAGAATATTTAGTCACTAACGTATTATTATTATTATTATTATTATTATTATTATTATTATTATTAACAATCTTTGACATGATTAGCATATTTTGTAACAATTTCTATTATTCGTTTTTCTACCACGTGCATAGTAAGCAGAAGTGTTGCATTCCACCCAAAAATTAGATATAGAGATTTCGTCTCCTAAACCCCAAAAAAGCATTTTTAGAAAAAAGTCTACATGTGTCTGTGAACAGCATAACTCAAAAACGAAACGTCGGATAAATACCAAACTTGCTACTTAGGTCCAGTAGCTTCCAAAGATGCCACACAAAGTTTAAAAAAAATCCCCCACCCCAAGCTATCCTTTACATTATTTTTCAAAATTCTTTATTTTCTAAAAACTGGCGCTAACGATTTTTATTAAAATACATTATATTAAAAATATTTAAATGGCTAATAAAATGTATACCTTGAATTTTCAGGGATAGCCTGTGAAGTCCTCTTCATTTGGAAAATATTTTGTATAATCTTGTATAACTGGTAAACGTTAAGCAGTAGACGAAAACGAACTGCAAAAAAAGTAGATCTCTTTAAAACACAAAATTTATTTAAAATAATTTTTATGGCTTAAGGCGTTTCCGTGATATCCGTTATTAATGGTTCGATTTGTTCAATACTTAGTCATTCGTTTTTAACTCCTGTCGAGATTCACTCGTTTCTCGCGATGTCATGGAAAAAGTATGGAATTTTTGCGTCCAGTTCTCAAACATTTGACTGTAGCTGTTCCCTTTGTATCTGTAATGAAATATAGCTATTTCTGCAAAGGTTCACCTCGATTAAAATGAAGTAGATAGAAAAATAAACTTTCGTAAGAATAGTTGTTTAGGCATTTAAACAATAAAGGGTAGAGAAAATCATGTGAATGTAACAAATCAGAAATTTGTTTCTATTATCCACTGCTTCTCGGTGTGTTTTGTCACTAGAAGGTTAATTTGAATTCCGGCTTTATTCAGAATCACCTCCACCATAATCATGATTATATAATTTCAAGGTTAAACCGAAATGACTTTTATCGCCTTCTGAAAATATTAGTTGTTCAATCCATCGTTTTCGTATCCATCATATGCTTCTTTTTCCAATAGGCTGGTAACTGAAGATTTGTAAGTGTAATCGGTGAGTTTCATTCTTTATAGGTGCTCGTAATATTGTTTTCTGTATTTAACAATAGGTAGTTAACTTACTATGTATTTTCAGTTCAGAACACATATCTTATTTCTTTTAAGTTATAAGCAATATCTCTCCGATAGTCACAACAATTCCATTACTGCTGTTTACTTTATCTCTACTACCTACCTCCCAAAAATTCGATATCGAGATTTCACCGGAATTACATCTTTTGAGGTCTCCTGAATTCAAAAGAACGTAGTGCGCGGGTATGTGTATCATCACATAACTGAAAAACGACAAATCTGAAAACACAAAAGTTTCATAATTGTGTCAAAAAACTCTAAGCATTCCAGGAAAAGTGTTTCATGAAAATCCCCCACCACAAGCTTTAAAATGTAACATTTTTCCGTATATTTTATTTCCTCAGTTATGACTAAAGATCTTCATTAAACTTCCATACTTTTTACATGACAGATAAAATGCATATCTAGAATTTTCGGTGAATAGCCTGTGAAGTTCTCTTCATTCTGAACAAATTGTGCATAATTTTGTACCACTAGAGGATATATAATGAAGAATTGTTTAAAAGGTAATTTATTTTTTCTCGAAAAGTTAGCCGTTTTAGAAATATTTAATGCTGTTTGATTCAAACGTAAGAATGCCATCTGATGTAAGTTACTTGCAAGTTTACGATTTTTTTTATTGTCCAACATTACCTACTTTAACTTCTTTTAGTCCTATCGCGACGGTTACTGTAGGTTCGTTGGTTATTTAAATCAATATAGGCCAGACAGATAGACTTAGTTACGTGGTTGCCTCACTGTAGCATCTGCTTCGGTAGTTTATTGATGAACTTAATTGCGTAGTCGCCTTCCTGTACCGACTATTTTTATTTCCTTACTCTCTGCCGTGTTGTGGTGTTAAATATTCAATCCGGTATTACCTGGCAACTGAGGGAATCCACGAAAAACCCCAGATTGGCCGGTACATGGGATCTGAAGCATGGACCTGCCGAATGCGAATCACAAATGCTACCGCCTGAGCTATTTGGTCGGTTAGTTTGTGATTCTTCTCTTTTCTTTACCTTCGCAAGAGCTCATAGCTATGACTTGTGAATTTATTTCTCCATGCATTTGAGCGCTGCATTCTGTATACAATTAAGTACGTATTGCTTTATTTGAAATAATTTCCACACAAAATATATCTTAGCTAAAGTGACGTGTCATTTTTATATGCATTGTATATCATATAAGGAATATATGCGAAACTCCTTTATTCATTTTTTTAATTGTTTCATTTGTATAGCCCCCTTTACTTCTAATGGTCATATCGGAGGCTTGAACTTGAGAAACAACTCGTTGACTGTAGGGTCTTTAACATTAGTGTGTGATCAATTCTGACTTAAAAACACCCATATTCACTCCCACATGCATACTTTCAGACTCTGTGGAGGGTAGGGTAAGATTATAATAAAAAACGCTCCAACCGGGAATCAAACCCGGGACCTCTTGTTTTAGAAGCCAGAACACTGACCACTAGGCAGTCACACGCGAATTTGTCATTGGTGGAGAAAGTTATTTAAGATATCACATCGGAGCTTTGTTGGAATCAATAAGCTATATACACTACTCCACTGCACAATTCAGGAGGCCTTGGAAACTGTAAAAAGACCAGTTTTAATGTCTTCAGCACCTCAAGGTATCGCTGAAAAAGTCATAATCAACAACACAATCGCAGCCTGAAGAAGTAAAATAAGTATATGACGGAGAAATAAAGACCACCTTCTGTAATCCCTCATTTCCTTTCCAAGCAAAAACAAATAAAGTTAATAAAGTAACACAAAGAGACACAGGACTCTCTATTTACATGGCATACCGTTAACTGTGGAATTAGAGTACAGAACAGTAAGAATACCTTAAGGCTATCGAAATTGTAAACTTTTATGCTGTAAACACTTCAACTGCAAACGTAGTTTTTGTTGTTTACAGATATGGCATGCAAATAGCAAGGTTATGTGACCGAGTTTGCCTAACTGCACGCAAAAAGAATACTGCTCTAATGAAAACAACTGAACCGCTGCATGAACAATGCCATATATGTACAAACATGCCTGCATTTTTCGTTTATATTCACTCCGCGGCTTTAAACTCTCACAATGATTATGAATGTTCCTTTAGATTCAAATCTCGATAGAGAATACACAGTGTATACCATCTATGCTATTTTGATATTAAAAGCATACCATAAATATTTCTATGGATATAATATTTTACGGATAAAAGCTATGGAAGCGGCACATTACAAAATAATAAGTTGGTAGCGATAGACAGATATGATTGCTTGAAATTCAACATTTCCTTCCGTTTGTTTTTCATAGGTAGTCCCACGAAAGGTAAGCGAATTTATCTGATGAAACTCGTAACCTCGAGTGGAATTTATTAAAACCATTCCATGAATATACCGTAGCTTCTTGCCTTGTCTCCCTTAACGGCACTGATCCAGAGGGGATATTATTCCTACACCCCACGAGAGGAGACACCGGGCGGCCGTATCCAGGAGAGACGGTACAGTAATAATAGGGTCCCAAGTTTCCAGAAGTACACACCCCGGTAGTCGGACAGGCAGACCGGGGACTCAGCCTCACACAGATGAAGTCCAACGCCCCTCAAGGGGGTTCGAATACCCCGGCAGCAAGCCGAAAGCCGAGGTACGGAGAGAGTCCACACAGAGCATCCTTTTCCTCTGTCACGCTGCACCGAAATACCATCGCCGACGCTTCCGACCCTGGTTGCTGGTTACCGGTTGCTAAGTTTTCTGATTTTCAGCAAGTGTAGATAAATATTGAATTTAGAATTGTAATTAAGTTTTGTTTACTCTAATCTAATAATTTCTATTCTTTTTATTTCTTTTATTTTTATTTATTATTTTGTAGACATTCTTTAGTTTGTAGTTATTTTATCTAAAAAAAGTTGATGTAATCTAAAATGTAAATGTGTTTGTGAGAATAAATGTAAAGTTTGAATGTATGTCCCGGTGTAGCAACCAAGGTGCCGGGATAGTATATACAGATCTTATTTATTTATTTGTTTTTACTTCCGACGCTGAAACAGACTATCAGGATGAATGAAATGATGAATGGAACGAAATGGAGGGACAGGAAATTCAGGGGCTGAAAGAAACCATCCAGCATTCACCTGACGACCCGGGAAAACCCATGGTTCGGACTGTGCGGTCGCCGGTTATCGAACCCGGGACCTTCCGAATGCGGCCATAGACGCTCCCGCCTGATCCATCCCAATATAATAGATTATATAAATAATAATTACTTTCCTACTTGCGTTGTTTAAAATCAAATCACCATTGTGTCAGCTGTCAATTATGGTGTACTAAACATCAAATATGTGTTACGGAATAGCAACGAAAGCTAACAACAGTGGGAAATAAAACAGTTAACCTCAAAATTAAGATAAGCTAAAGTCGTAACACAATAAGAGTACCTTTAAAAAAAACATAGTTTATTTGGAAATTAACACCAGGTATTTGAATGTGCATTGATTAAAACACAATTTTCAAAGTTGGAAGTTGAAGGAAGCTGCCGGTTTTACGCAATGGATACTGAAGTGGATATTGAGGTAGTAGGATTTCGTAATTTCTCCAGAACTGATGAATGGCGCTGTTGATTTTTTCTTGCTCCTCTATTCCAATCTGAATTATGTTTGATACTGCTGTCAGTAGTAGACGACGTAGCCTATTAATCACTGCACACTGATACTATTACAGTTCAGTTACAAGCTACGTTTTAGCCGATAAAATCACATCCTTGCAAGCATACTATACGATAAACGAGCGTGACTGGTCGATATCCAAGACACTGCTAAACGTTATTGGTCAATATCAAATACGAGGCGTTATGAATGGGACAGTCGTATAAAATAGTGTTATATACAAAAAGTGGAATGGTCTTTATAAGCTACTGGCTGTATATCCCGGCATTGCACGGATGCATTTTGTAATTAAGGGGTTGAAAATAAGGATGGGATGTTTTTTTCAAGTCATGAATAGCCTACAATTTTCACTCGTATCTAAAGTGTTAATGTGCAAAATTTTGTCCAGATTGGTCAAATGGTGTATATATGTACAGTTGTCGCGGTATCGTTCGTGTTATCGTATTTGCTGAGCGCCTGTTATTGTTTTACTATTTTGAATTTTTGGGTTCTTTGTCCTCCGGCTAGCTATTATTATTATTATTATTATTATTATTATTATTATTATTATTATTATTATTATTCAGTCGAGCAAATCTCTTAAAAGGGTGTGTAAACGGAAAGGAGTTGTTACTAAAAGATAACACTGATAAACGAATTTGTTTTTTACACTTTTATTGCCGTCACATTTCATTAATTTCACAGATTTACTTTTAATACACGCCCGACTGAAACTGTTATATTTTCTAATGTCACTATAATCACTTATTTGCTGCACATTATTAATTCGCGTATTTCACATTTATAACTAACTTTACGACGCGAGAGATTCTGTTAAACTGTGCGACGTGTAACCCGCGAATGATTCTGATGAACTGAGCGACGTATAACCTTTGTATGATTCTGTTGGACTGCACGACGTATTACCCGCGAATGCTTCTGTTGGACTGAACGACGTATAACCTTTGTATGATTCTGTTGGACTGCACGACGTATTACCCGCGAATGATTTTGATGAACTGCACGACGTATTACCCGCGAATGATTCTGTTGGACTGAACGACGTATAACCTTTGTATGATTCTGTTGGACTGCACGACGTATTACCCGCGAATGATTCTGTTGGACTGAACGACGTATAACCTTTGTATGATTCTGTTGGACTGCACGACGTATTACCCGCGAATGATTCTGATGAACTGAGCGACGTATAACCTTAGTATGATTCTGTTGGACTGCACGACGTATTACCCGCGAATGATTTTGATGAACTGAGCGACGTATAACCTTTGTATGATTCTGTTGGACTGCACGACGTATTACCCGCGAATGATTCTGTTGGACTGAACGACGTATAACCTTTGTATGATTCTGTTGGACTGCACGACGTATTACCCGCGAATGCTTCTGTTGGACTGAACGACGTATAACCTTTGTATGATTCTGTTGGACTGCACGACGTATTACCCGCGAATGATTCTGTTGGACTGCACGACGTATTACCCGCGAATGATTCTGTTGGACTGCACGACGTATTACCCGCGAATGATTCTGTTGGACTGCACGACGTATTACCCGCGAATGATTCTGTTGGACTGCACGACGTATTACCCGCGAATGATTCTGATGAACTGAGCGACGTATAACCTTAGTATGATTCTGTTGGACTGAACGACGTATTACCCGCGAGTGCTTCTGTTGGACTGAACGTTACCCGTCTCTGGCTTTAGCTTTTTATACTCCCTCACCCAGGTATGCCTAAACATTATAACAGAGCTGCTATTGGTTAATAAAACGCGCCAACATTAGCGTCTATTTTTGTATCCAATCAAAATTACGAACACATATACTCTAGGGAAGAAATTCCCTCCATTTCTAAGAAAAGCGCGCTAATCTGACGTCATTTGCTTGCCTCTTCTAATTAATAAACAACTCACCCCCTCGCTCATTGTTATCGGCTCCTATTGTCAGTTTCAGTGAGGCCGTGTAAACTTATTTCCTAACAATGCTTATAATTAACAAACATCTCAAATCATTGTCATACAATAATGCTTATTTACACTACAATCACTCTGGCATTTACAGTGTTGTGATATAAAATACTGCCACACAGTCGAGTGCAAAAAAGACGTGCCGATGCTTTTGGTTACTTTTAGTGTTTTCCATTCTTAAATGTTGGCAAAATCTCATCATTTGTGTTCCGCGCCCGCCTTAGGTGGGCTATCCTCTAATTGGTTTTACCTGAAGTCCGATACGCTAGCATTACCCTATGAAGAATACTCGTATGCGTTGTCACACGGAAAGAGCATGGAATTTCAAGGCCATCGTATAGAGACCCGCTTTTAAACATTTCACTATCACTTCTGTTTTCTATATCCCTTATGTACCTACAACGAAATGTGTCAACTTTTATCTCGATTAACATGAAAAAGATAGAAAAATAAGCTTTTGTAAGAGCAGTTTGTAGAAACTATATAAAATAAAAGATAGTGAGTAGAGAAAGTCATGTGAATGTAGCACGTCAGAGTTTTAGCCATTTAACTATCGCTAGTATCCCTTTTTACCTATAACGAAAGTTCAATGAAAACTCTTAACACTAGGTTTTATTAAATTCACATTCAGTCCCACATGCTCGGTTCCAGGCTCTGTGGAGGGAATGATTCTACTTAAAGGAAGTCTCCCCCACCCCAAGCGAGAATCGAAACTGGGACCTCTGGGTTGAGAAGCCAGAACGCTCACCACTCCATCACAGAGGTAGTCATGAAACGATTTCTGCAAACGTTTATGTTAATTAACTTTAAGTAGATAGAAGAATAAGCTTTCACAAGAATACTGTGTACAAGGTATATAAATATAAACGATGGGGGTAGAGAAAGTTGTATGAGTATAACACACAAGGACAGACACTCGCTGATCTTTTATATCTTTTTGGATGTAGAGACCTCAAAACATGTATTTTCGGTGAAATGTCGATATAGAATTGTTGGGTGGAAAAGGTACTTCCTCTACCTGGTTTAGGTAAGTGGTAGGGAGAATAAAAACTGCGACATGTTCGCTTGACATCAGTCGCTTATGTAACTGTACAGCAAAGCTTGTCCCCGAACGCATCGTGCTGGTGGGACGCTAATCTTTATAGGCAAATTGCTTGACCGGTTGGTACCTTCCAATGCGGGCTGCATGCTAAACGTTTCGCAAGGCGTGCATGTGAGAGCAGCAGCAGTAGGAGTAATAATTGCAAAATGTAGGTTGCTGCCCCCACTGGAAATTTAGCTGACGTTACGGGTGTTACTCAACTTGGCGAAGATGCATAACACTGGCTCGGTATTGTCTCGTCAGGGCAGGGGGATTCCCCGAGTGTTTAAATGCCGACTGGAGGTACTTAACTGTGAGGAATAAAATGGCTCTTGGAATACTTTTGTTCTTCAGTGACGCCCTTCGTAAATCTACACATAGCGTTACATTTCAGGCGCGTTCGCATCATTTTGTGTTCTGTATTCTTGTGTTTATCGAACATCTTAGCAAACAATTCCAAAAGTCTTACATTTTTAGTACTCTCTTCACGATTTCAAACTATTACATCCATACCCACTTTTCTGTAAACAATTCTTACAAAAGAATCGACCTGCTTTATGTTAATCAAGATAAACTGTCTTTTTTTAGGTTTAACGTCCTTTAACCGATTAGGTCATATCGAACGATGAATGAAGTGGGTGAAATGGTGCTCAAATGAGCCCGAGGTTCATAGAGCTTAGAGTTACCCGACATTCATTTTTCACGATAAGGAAAACTCGGAAAAACCCTTATGCCGGTAACTCGCTCTAACCGAGATTCGAACTCCGGATCTCTCGAGTGTGAAGCATACACAGAGATAAAAATCTCCAGAAATGGTTTTATTACACATTTCGTTGTAGGTATAAGGGAATACACCAGTCTAAAGCGACAGTCAATTTTTTTAAAAGCGGTTGCTATGTGATGCCTTTGAGATTCCATGTTGTTTGGATGATCACGGGAAAAAATAGAATAACGACCTACCACTTGAAAAAAAAGTAAAAGTATTTGAAAATTCAAACCAATAATAAAGAATATCTCGGAAATGGATATCATCACAAAAGTATTTTACAGAGAATGGAATATATATATATATATATATATATATGGATCACAATTTAAATAATTACGACTAAGGTTTCTAATTCAGTGTTAAATTGCTAACTGCATGAAAATACAATAGTATAAAATAACTTCTTGGTCATATCGCAACGGTTACTGTAAGTTTCTTGGTTCACCTGAGTCCGTGTATGTCAGATAGATGGCCGTAGTTGCGCAGTCACCTTCCTTTACCATCCGCTTGAGGAACTTGCTGATAGATGACCTCATTTGCCTATTACCCTGCTTGTGCCATCTGCTTCTGTAACTTTTTAAAGATGCCTTTGTTGCGTAGTCACCTTCCTGTACTGTGTATTTAATTTATATTTATTTTTGTTCCTTAAGTGGAATTTTGGGTCGTGACACTGAATATGCAATCCCTGGCAACTGAGGGAAAACAAGAGAAAATCCCAATCAGATATCAACATTCCCAATGCGAGCCACAGACGCTCGGCATCGAGCGATTTCGTAATGCTTGTCATCTCATTTGAGATGAAAGTTCAGCCAGTTTCCTGTCCTAGAACAAACTACAGTTGATACCTACATATATTTAAGTGCTCCGTATCTCGGAGGTAAATTTTCTCCGGAATTCCGTTAGCCTCGACACCAAGATCAAGGCCTACATGCTGCATGATGGAAAGTTTTAGTGTCAAACCGTTGAGGTCATCTACTTGCGGTACCACGTCTATTGCAATGAAGAGGTGAACTGCCTTCTATTTCAGTCTGGACATGTAACAGTTTGCAACAAGCGTGGGACTTCGATACTGCAAAAATCATTACTCTACCGTCACCAAGTAGCCTTCTGATGACTCACAGAGTACGAAAAAACTATGTGCAGAACATTGTAGGATAGAAAGGAAATACCAAACTAAGCATTATGAAGTTAGGAGCATAGGAACGAAGATGCAGTATAATAGGCTGCGTGAGCATAATTGAAATCTGAATTTATTAAACATCAAAATGAAATGTAACTCACACGACAACTCACACTGTCTCAACTAGTATTGGCACACTTTGGAGAAAATAACCATTACATGCGCGTACTATACTAAATAAGATGGCATTTCCGTTCCTCCAGTAGGCTCCACATCAGACACACCTAGAGACAGTGACTAGTACTGTATAAGAGTATGTTTTGATTAGATCTGTTCACGCCACAAACAAGTGTCATAACAGGGTTTAATGTTGACGCATGTAGCGCAGTAAAAAACGCGTCTGCGACCCCATTCTGCATCACTTCACAGAAAAAAATCTGATGTGTTACACTCACATGACTTTCTCTACTCTTGTACAATCTATTTTTACAAACGCCTATTCTCCATATGCTTCATGTTAATCGAGATATCGAGATGTCAATCTTATTGGTAATTTTCTTGTAGATGCAAGGGGAATATGGTAGCTTTTAAGCGATAGTCAAATATTTTAACGCTGGTTGCTATGTGGCGCATTCCATTCTCTTTGCATGTCCAGGACATAAAAAAATGAATAACGAATTTGAGAAAAAGTATATGTATTGGAAAATTTAAGGAAATAACAAGCAATATCTCGAAAACGGTTCACTCAACAAAAGAAATGTATATGGCATAAGTTGTGTATTTTAACGCGATCTACATTTTTTGTGTAGTAAAATTTTGTCTATCTCTTATGGTTTACCACTTATGCAAAAGTCGTTCACAATGAAGAATACTTTTGGAGACATTCCCAGAAAATTCGAGATATACATTTCATTTCTCATGACATTATCTTAAACATATGATATTTTCATCAAAATCGTTAGAGCCATTTATGAGAAAATTAAAATTTTCGAAAAATCTTCCATGTAAAGGGTAGTCTGGGGTGGGAGGATTTTCTTGAAAACCTTCGTGTCGCATCTCTGGAAGATACTGAACCTAAATACCAAGTTTGGTGTTTATCCAACTGTTCGTTTTTGAGTTATGCTGTTCACAGACACACACACACAGACACACACACACACACACAGACACACACACGGACATGTTTCCAAAAATGCTTTTTTTTGGATTCAGGAGGTCTCAAAACATGTATTTCCGGTGAAATCTCGGTATCGAATTTTTGGGTGGAATGCAATACTTCCCCTACTTACTATACGTAGTAGAGAAAGTAAAAAGGTAACTCTTATACCCTTTGGAGTAGAGAGATACATTTTAGTTCACATTTTAGGGGAAATTTTCAAACAGTCAAAGTGCTAAGCACTATCTTCTGAACCAAGTAAAATCAAAACTGGTATGGGAATGCCTAAATGCCCTATCATTTCGCGGTAGGTACAGGGGCATTAGGGCATTTACGGAAATGAAAATCTGACCAGATGGCAAAAAAGGGCGTGGAGTTATCCTATGTTTCCCCTGAATCTGTGGTGGAATCAGTAATGTACTGCCAAAGCCTCGGTGAAGCATGGATTAGAGAAAAGCACCAACTCAGGTGGCAAACCTATCTTGGACAAACCAGGAGACATTGTACATGCAGCAGTCTTTCCTCAGCTCTTCTGAGATTTGACAGAACACGTTTGACTAGTTGCATTAACTTCTGAGTATGGTCACTTCAGGAAACACCTACATAAAGTAGGACTCTACAAGGATGAACCCATATCTGTAGAATGTGCAAAGGGGATAGGTAAACTGCCTTGCATATCCTCTATTACTGCCCATTCCTGGCAAGAAAGAGACTTTACTCTTTCCATAACTAGAGAAGATCTAGGAAAGAATGCTGACATTGGAACCAAGATACTACTTGTTCAGGGGACAGGTTTTGGGAAACAATAACCGCATCATTTCCAATAGGGTTGTACAGTAATCCTTTTAGGCTGAGGTGCGGGAGTTCAATAAACTTCAACAAAACCCTCCGTAATCTATTCTAGGGGAAAATTTTCTCCACAAATTGGCACCTCTTCTAAATATGGCAGCTTCAGCGTGTCCAAGCAATGCTATTTTTTCTCTCCATTTTTACTTTGAACTGTATTTTCTGTGAATGGCCTTTTCTGATATAATTGACGCATTTTCCCAGGTACTAATGAAAATAGCTAAATGAAAGTTTGAAATGCTAAAAGCAATTCCTCAATGGCGTTACTGACCTACTTTGGTGTTACTAAGTTGTTTATGTTTAAAAAATTAAGTCCTGATGCATTTTTATAAAATCTTTGTCTAATTAAGAACAAAAATCATATCTTACTTAATAAACCGCATTAATCTATAGAAGTGAATGAGTGAATATGTAAAGCATGCATCTATATCGTGTACAAATATTAGTGTGATATGTTAAATCGCTTTTGAGGTAATGGGTTATGAAGTTGGTAAATTTAACATTTGCGGTATAGGTTATTTAATCTCCCCTTAAATGTACATTTGGTCAACTTAAAACTGGCCGGTATCTAAAAAACGGAGCTCGAATCGGGTACTTCCGCGAGCGCTCGGGACAGCGAGGCTTTGTGCACAAAGCTGCGTATATTCTTGTAGTAGTTATAATGGGGAACACAACTATAATCATAAAAGTCTTCCAGAAAATAATTCATATACGAAATTTCAAACAGACAGATGTTTCAGTGTTTCAACACTGAATATTTGTAACCAAAACATTTATGGTCCTCAAGTGGAGTATTACTAAAGCTCATTATAATGCCACGGTCTCAGTAGTAGAGATCCTGAAGTTGCAAGTTCAAATCTCCGTGGTAACTACTCAACTTTTTTCCCCTTTTATTTTATATACGTGAATAAAAAAAATCTGATGTGTTACACTCACATGACTTTCTCTTTTCTTGTACAAACTATTTTTACAAACTCTTATTCTCCATCTATTTCATACTAATCAAGATAAACATTTGCAGAAACGATCTTCTGACATGCAAAGAGAATTACACTTTACGGATAGCGACCACTTCTAAATATATTTGACTATCGCTTAAGGCGTACTATGTTCCCCTTGTTTTGTATTTGCAAGGGCAATATAGAAATACAGTAGCCTTTAAGCATAGACATATCTCTTGATAGCTGGTTGCTAAGTGCAGCACCATTCTCTTTGCCACAGATTAATACTTTTGCATATCCAAGACAAAAAAATGACAACGAATTCCCTGAGAAAATAAGTATTGAAAAATTTAAGGGAATAACAAGCAATATCTCGAAAATGGTTCACTCAACAACAAAATTGTATGTGACATAAATTGTGTATTTTAACGCCACCTACATGTTTTGTGTAGTAAAATTTTGTCTATCCCTTATGGTTTACCAGTTATGCAAAAGTCGTTCACATTGAATACTTTTGGTGACATTCCCAGAAAATTCAAGATATACATTTCATTTGTCATGAAAATATCTTAAATATGATATTTTAATCAAAATCGTTAGAGCCATTTTTGAGAAAATTAAAATTTTCGAAAAATCTTTCATGTAAAGGGTAATCTGGGGTGGGGGAATTTTCTTGAAAACCTTCGTGTCGCATCTCTGGAAGATACTGAACCTAAATACCAAGTTTGGTATTTATCCGACTCTTCGTTTCTGAGTTATGCTGTTCACAGACAGACACACACACGGACATGTTTACAAAAATGCTTTTTTTTATTCAGGGGGTCTCAAAACATGTATTTCCGGTGAAATCTGGGTATCGAATTTTTGGATGGAATACAATACTTCCCCTACTTACTATACGTAGTAGAGAAAGTAATATAACAGGTGTTCTTAATTTTTTATGTATGTGGCATTTATTTAGTTGTTCGTCATGCCAACAGATGGCAACCATGACACTAATATCTATATCGGTCAGGAAGATGAGTCATACTCAGTCAATTTGGTTTTATAACCACAAATTTCACCATTATTGCAATTATATTTGTAAGTACAATAAGTAACACAAGCAATATTATTTAACTATCTTACTGCAAAACGAGTTGTTAAACATAAAATACAAGTCATTACGGAGAACCGAACAGCTGGTTTTACATAGAAGTTAAGTTAAAGAAGCTTAAAAACTGGCTCACGCCAAGCAAGATGTGGAGGTAGCCCAAATTAATCCCTTGTGGCTTGTGTTACAGAGTTAGCGGCGCACAGAAGCTGGCGGTTGTGAAGCACGCGCTCACTCGAAGCAACTTTGAAAAACTTTATCTGCTGAAGAGACGGCCACTTTTAGTTTGACCGAGTGTGCAATAAAATTTACGGTTTTTTTTTCACCGTTCAAAATAAAAT
The DNA here is from genome assembly GCA_030765065.1 of Deroplatys truncata. NCBI lineage: Eukaryota > Metazoa > Arthropoda > Insecta > Mantodea > Mantidae > Deroplatys > Deroplatys truncata. The sequence goes on from CM060983.1 coordinate 44,000,434, forward strand.
GTTGCAAACACTGAGGGACATTTGCCCCCTTTCCTCCCTAAGATACGCTTATGCTGCTGTATTTCTGCAGTTTGTAGCAAAAGAAATCACGACAGACTAACGGTAGATTAGGCGAATCAAACAGCTGGGATAACTCTCACTCTGACCTTGAGTGTGACCGAAACAGCGACTGATTGTTGATCCATTAACAACCTTACAGCTGAATGGAGCACGCAGCTACGAAAATTAATTTCCATTTGCACTTCTAGCAGAATGCCAACTAGGTCATTGATAGAGCTTGCATTACCTTCTCGCTCTTGCCAAATGTTCGGTAATGTCATTGCAAACTTTTCGTCATGCTTGCAATCTAGGAGTGTTTATGTGTGTATCGAGTTTTGTTTTCATAAGTAGTGATGTTCTACTGCCTCTAACACCTACTTATACTGGATAGAGGACGTCTATATCGAAATTTCGCTGAAAATAAGTATTTGGATGTACCTTAAAAAATCAAATATGTTACATTTAAATGACTTTCTCTATCCTCTATCGTTTATTTGTGGCTAAAAAATTTCTTACGTAAGCATTTCATTATAAATGGAAAGCAAATAGCAATAGTCAAATTTTTAAGAACTAGATGCTATACGCTGGCCTTAAACTTCCATACTCTTTTATACAACCGCGAGAAACCACTGAAAATCAGTGTTTATTTGTGTAGCGAGAAATTTTGTTTCCATAAGTAGCAATGTTCTACTGCAGGGATAACCAACTCCCAAGCACGCCGTGTCTGTACTGTCCGCACGGTGCTGAAGGTCACTGGTCTGTGCCAGCGAGGTATACGCCTATGAGTCAATCATTACTTCACGTAGTGGCGTCCGGTAATCTGCAGCCGCGTTAGCATTAAAATATTAAGGATAGGGTTATAAAGAAGGAATCAGTCACAAACTGTGTTGTACAGAGAGAGGCAAAAAACTACGAAACGGCTGCGCGGTGTTTTTTCTGTCCGGTCCTCGGCGCTCGTTGCCGTCTGCCGCTCATAGAAAGGCGCGGATGAAACCACACAACATTTTAAAACATGTTTTATTTTTTTCCATTTCCTATTACGTTTCCTCCAGACCATTGCTCTTCCATCTGATTCGAAAACGTTACATTTGCTTTCATCTGCAAAAAGAACGTTCCCCCGCCAGTTTTCTTCTTTATGAATGAATTCCTTTGCATATTTTAGCTTTTCCTTTTATTTTTTTTTTTCATTTACATAGGGCTTCTTCCTGGCCACACGTCCACGGAATCACTTCCTTTTCAGCACATTCCTAATTATTTGGGGGGTTACTTTCTTGCCAGTAGTGTAGCCTACCTCGGCACACAGTTTGGCGGACACTCACTTTAGGATATTTTTTGACGCTCCTAACAATATTTGTTTCTTCTTAGGCAGTAAATGTTTTTGGACGACCAGTTTGAGGTATCAAGTCGATTCTGTCCTCATTTACGTTGAAGGAGGTTTTATTTTAGGAGGATTTGTATTGTAGTTTCACTGTTGGGGAGCCAAACTTGATGAAGGAACTGCCCCACGTATGGTACAAAGTTTCCGGTGGCCTTCGCCCCATCGTTTAAAAAATCAAATTTTTTATTTGAATGTTTATTTAAACATTATATTTGTATTTGTGTTTGCCTCGGCTGCGTCAGTATTAATTTGTAGAAACATGTATCTCTTAGCAGGGGGTGATGCGGCTAAAGAATATAGGCTTACACAAGTTATAATTTTTACTTCACTCCTTTTATTAATCCTTCATGCGATTAAATAACACTTCACTGATATAGACAGCTGTGGGATTATTTATTAATTACTTGCACTTTTTAACACATAAACTTTATAATATTCTGGCCGTAGTGAATTTTTGTCTCACACTGGATACGTACCGAGCGAATGAACTGCTCAGGTACGTTGCCTTCTAGCGACTGACTTTTACCGCTTAAATTTGTAAAATTTTCTATTTCAAGTCTCTGATTGACTAATACTACTCCAATAGAATACTTTTATTTAACTTTCAGCTTTTCTGGTTGTTGATTGGCTATTTATAAACTGTTTTAAAAATTACATTATTGTTCCAAGAATTACTAGTAGCATTATTAAATTTTCCAATTCATTATTGCCTCAAGGTTACCTCATTGTTAGCAACTTTCGGCCTCTACTCTCACAGATCCTACATTATTAAATTACCTAATACATTCACATAACATTATTATACATGTACACAATAGTATAAACATATACAATGACTATAAGATACACTTTATATATATTGTTAGTATACACATATTGCTTAAAGGCGGGCTGTTATTATATTTTATATTATATAATTAGACTGAAATCATTTAGGTGTTAAAAATACTGCCTCAACGTATCTTTTAGTTATATTTCCAACTGTAATTTTGTTCGTTTTTAAGATATCGGCAATCATTCTATAACTCCTACCTTTTTCATAATGAAAGATGGCGAGCTGCCTTTGCTCAAAGGTCATATTCTTACATCTACGTCCCATTTTTTGTGTAACTGAACTGTTTGTTTTTATTACATAGGTAAGACGGCTTACTACCCATAGCTAGACCTGTTGTGCCTCCCCAATGAGCATTTGAAACGTATAATAGGGCGTACAAAATGCATTGTCCCAATACTTATTTTGCCTAAAACACACAGTTGCTAAGACGTATAACAATTATAAATCCATTTACCGAGATTACTGGGCTTATAGAAAGCAATAGAAAACGAAATTATGATTTTCAGTTTTACAGCTAATAGAAGGATACTATTGGGTGTCCCAATAATTTTTTTACTCACTGTAGTTATGGATTTAGGAATTCAATACATGACTGATTTTAAGAAAATTAAATATATTGCATACATTTATTTTTTCAGGAAGGGTTTTAATGTTACATAAAATTAATTTTTAGATGTAAATAACTACATTTGAGGTTAATATGCAAACTTAAAACATATCAAATTTTCATTTCGTGGGCCATTTCACATGATACTCGATTTTTATTTTTGGAAAATTATTTTCTTATAAATTTAGGTATAGACTATTGGATTCATACGCCGCGTATTTCATACTGACCAATAACGTTTAGCAATACCTCGATTATAAGCAATCACTGTCGTTTATCTTATAATATGCTTGCAAGAATGCGATATTATCGGATAATACATCAACAAGTTACTGAACCGTAATAATATGAGTATGCAGTGACTAATATGACACGTCATGCATCTTAACAGCATTATCAAACATGATTTAGACTGAAATACAGGAGCAAGAATTAATAAGCATAACAAGTCACACCAACGCATATACACTGAAGCCATAACTGCAGTTAAATCAACAGCACCATTCATCAATGCTGGAGAAATTACGAAATCCTACAACCTCAACATCCACTTTAGTTTACATTGCCGTAAACTAGCACACTCTTCAACTTACACTTTGAAAATTGTGTTTTTAATCAACGCACATCAAACAGTGTCAGTTTATAAATTAATAATGTTCTTGAAAAAAAAATGTGTTTTTGTGTTCTGACTTCTGCTTATATTTATTTGCAATTTAACTATTTTCACATTCCCAGAGCAGGTACGATTGTTCATTCATTTTGCACACATGACATGATGAAACAGCGGACACAATAATAATCTGAATTCAAAGAACACAAGAAAGTAATTATTATTTATATGATATCTGGTATTTTATTCAGAGTGTTTCACACTCGCGAACCTACCAATAAACTCGTAACCTCTCGAGAATAGAATGGTGTTTAACGCCCGCTGTTACTTATTACGACACCACAGGCTGTGATACTGGTTATACATGAAATTAAATGACAATTCGTAAAGGAAATCTGGGAGGGAAGCTTAGGGTACTTCCCCGGCAGTTACCAGTTATGAGGATTGAGGAAAAGCAGGGAAAAACCTAAATCAGGAAGGAGGGTCCTGACGAGAAATTCCCTGCAGACCTCCCATTCATGATTCCATACCTTAACGCCCTTGACTATCATTGGGATTACCTATGAGAAAGTATGTGCTACATTCACATGGCTTTCTCTACTGCCTTTCGCTTATTAGTGGGTGTACACATTATTCTTACGAAAGTTTATTTTCTTATCTATTTCATTAAAATTGTATATCTCGAAAATGGCTGATGCCACAAAAAAATTATTTAAAATAAACTGTGTGTTTTAAAGAGATACACAGTTTTTGTGCAGTACATCTATCGCTTAACATTTACCAATTACTCAAAATTCCTTCGGAATGAAGTGGACTTCACAGGCTGTTCCCAGAAAATTCAAGATATGCATTTATTTGCCATGTAAACATCTTTAATACATGGTATTTTAATCAAAATCACTAGGGTCATTTCTTATAAAATCAAAAAGTTTGAAAGATGTTCCATGTAAATGGTAGTTGTGCATGGGAGGGTTTTATGGAAAATCTTCGTATCGCATGTTTGGAAAATACTGACCTTAAATACCAAGTTTGGTATTTATGCAACTTGAGTTATGCTGTTCTCAGAAGCATACAAATTCACACACGTACCTTTTCTAAAAATGTTTTTTTATAGCGGGGGCCTCAAAAAATGTATCTTCGGTGAATCTGGGTATGGAATTTTTGGGTGGAATGTAAAACCTTCTCTACCTACGATCTACATGGTAGAGAAAGTAAAAAATATGTGATAAAAATTTCAGCAGAATTAAAATTTAATTTATAGGCGTGATACTGAATTTTCATATAAGTAATAAGTGTCCCATAAAGAACGCCATTTTTAAATTGCGCCCCTCTTTCAGTTTGTAAGTTTGCCAGACCTGAAATTTAAGCGATTCTCATTGTCATTTGTGCGTATGGTTATCAGCTAAAATGGAGCGATACACGAAGGATCCAGATTTTGAAAGCACATTACAGGTGTGGTGAATGCTATGCAGAAACCGTTCGAAGACTTCGTATAATTTTAGGTAGCCAAAATGCGCCGAATGTGTCAACAGTGCATAGACTGGTAAGGAAATTTGAAGATACAGGATCGACAGTGAACATCAAATCACTTGGACGTCCTCGTTCTCGTCGATCGGCAGAAATGTCACCCTAGTCAGGCAGAGCGTTGCTACGAGCCCAATGAAGTCCATTCGCCGTCGTTCCCAACAATTTGGCACTTCGAAAAGTAGTTAGCAGCGAATTTTAACAAAAGATCTGCATTTGCATCCTTTTAAGATCCAACTAACACAAGAGCTGAAGCCGATGGACCATTTGAAGCGTCGAACCAAACAAGAATTCCATAGTGATTTTCATAAGAAAATAATCTTTAGTGACGAGGCACATTTCCAGCTTAATGGTTATGTTAATAAACAAAACTGCCGGATTTGGGGCACAGAGAATCCTCGTGAGAAGTGTCCGTATCCAGAACGAATCACTGTTTGGTGCGGATTATGGGCTGGCGGACTAATAGAGCATATTGTTTTGAAAACGAGACTGGAAAAGCAGTGACAGAGAATGGTGATCGTTATCGCCACATGATAACATAGTTTTTATGGCCACAATTGCAAGAATTGGGTGTGGAAGACTTGTGGTTCCAACAGGATGGGGCAACCTGCCACAGTGCCATTGAAACAACAAGGTTGCTGAGAGAAACATTCCCTGCTCGTGCCATCTCCCGGAACAGCGATCAGAACTGGCCACCGAGATCGTGTGATTGACATCGTGTGATTATTTTTTGTGGGGATATGTCAAATATTGTGTTTATGTGGACATGAACCATCCCTCAACTCAAGGCAGAAATTAGACGCGTCACGGGTGAAATTCAAGCGGTACTTTGCTCTACAGTCGTTGAAAATTTTGTCCAGAGAGTGCATGTGTGCAGACGAAGTCGTGGAGGACATTTGCCCGATATTTTGTTTCATGTTTAATCGCAGTCTTTGTGCTTCATATTAGCATAAAATAATATTATAGCAACTTTCAAATAAATTATGTGTTTTATTATTAAATTAAAAACTGTGTTCTTTATGGGACACCCTATAGGTATGGGTGGTTTAAATTATCCGACCAAAAATTTACACTGATCCCTATCGAGATTGAAGCCACGACCACTAGACCTTGAAGTTACTTTACGTCATTACTTCTTCCAGGAAGCATTTCTGATGCCCTTGCTGGTGTGATATACCAGTATCTTGGAGGTAATAAAATGCACGATCTCTACTGAATTAATCAGCCTCCACGTTGTTCACCTGTGAAGGCGATAACGCGCGGAGGAGCTCAGTGATAGACACGCGTCTCCCAGGAAGTCGCTTGTTATCCCATCAAGAGAAAGCTGGGAAACTGTGTCAGATATATCTATTGTGTTCCTCTGCTCCCAAACAATCTCGGATGATGGGCACGGTGCTTCACAGTGTGTAAGCTCATGGCTCCTAAAACAACTAATAAAAATCTGATGTGTTACACTCGCATGACTTTCTCTACTCTTGACAAACTATTTTTACAAACGCTTATTCTCCATACGCTTCATGTCAATCGAGATATCGAGATGTTAATCTTATTGCAGATGCAATGGAAATTGGTAGGCTTTAAGCGATAGTCAAATATTTTAAGAGCTGGTTGCTATGTGGAGTATTCCATTCTCTTTGCATTATCAGGACAAAAACAAAATGAATAACGAATTCCCATTTGAGAAAAAGTATAAGTATTGAAAAATATAAGGGAATAACAAGCAATATCTCGAAAATGGTTTACTCAAAAACAAAAATGTATATGACATAAATAGTGTATTTTAACGCGATCTACATTTTTTGTGTAATAAAATTTTGTCTATCTCTTATGGTTCACCACTTATGCAAAAGTCGTTCACAATGAAGAATACTTTTGGAGACATTCCCAGAAAATTCGAGATATACAATTCATTTGCCATAAAAATGTCTTAAATTTATGGTATTTTATTCAAAACCGTTAGAGCCATTTTTGAGAAAATTAAAATTTTAGAAAAATGTTCCATATAAAGGGTAATCTGGGGTGGGGGATTTTAGTAGTAAAATACATGGGGGATACATAGTAGGGAAAGCAATTATGTTTGACTGTACCAGGAATTTCTTCACTAATACAACAGTATACCTTGCATTTTTTACTTTCTCTACCACGTACCTAGTAGGTAGAGAAGGTATTGCATTCTACCCAAAACTTCGATACCGAGATTTCGCAGTTTTGAGACTCTCTGAATCCAAATGAAGCATTTTTAGAAAAACGTACGTTGTGTGTCTATGAATAGCATAACTCAAAAACGATAAGTCATATAAATACCAAAGTTGCTATTTAGGTTCAGTACCTCCCAAAGATGCGACACGAAGATTATCAAGCAAATCCACCCTACCTTAAACTGCTCTTTACATGAAACATTTTTCGAATTTTTTTATTTTCCAAAATATGGTTGTAACGATTTTAATTAAAATGCTATATATTAAAATATTTACACTGCAAATAAGATGTGTATCTTGAACTTTCTGGAAATATCCTATGAAGTCCTCTTCATCGGAAGGAATTTTGTATAATCTTGTATAACTGGTAAACGACAAACGAAAAATACTACACAAAAGATGTAGATCCCTTTAAAACACAACATTTATTTCAAAAAGCCTTTTTTTTTTTTTGCCTTCAACCATTTCCGAGATATCCGTTATTAATGGTTCGAATTGTTCATTACTTGGCAATTTCTTTAAAGTCCTGTTGATTTTCACTTGTTTCTCTCAAAGTCATGGCAGGAGTATGGAATTTTAAGGCCAGCATATAGCGTACAGTCCTTAAACATTTGACTATCGCTGTTCTCTTTGTATCTATAACGAAATGTGTAAGCAGCTATTTCTGGAAAGGTTTATCTCGATTAAAATGAAGTAGATGGGAAAATAAACTTCCGTAAGAATAGTAAAATATAACATCTCTGAAAGCTACGATCATATTTCGTAAGAATAATCTGTATACCCCTTAATAAGCGATAGAGGGTAGAGAAAGTCATTTGAATGTAACGCATCATATTTTTACTTCCTCTACAACGTATAATAAGTAGGGGAGTATTGTATTCCATCCAAAAATTCGATATCTAGATTTCACCGGAAATACATATTTTGAGGGCCCGAATAAAAAAAAACACTTTTAGAAAAAAGAGTCCGTGTGTGTCTGTGTGCAACATAACTCAAAAACGAAAAGTCGGATAAATAGCAAACCTGTTTTCTACCTACTTCTTCTTAAGCAAATTAAAAGTATGCAAAAATGGCTTCATTGCACTTTTTTTTCTTCTTTCTGTTCATTTTGAGGCAGTATTTTTAACACTTAAATGATTTCAGTCTAATTGTATAATATAAGATATATCAACAGCCCGCCTTAAAGCAATATGTGTATAATATAATATATAAAATATATGTAACAGTCATTGCATTGTTTATATTATTGTGTACATGTTTAATAATGTTATGTGAATGTATTACGTAATTTAATAATGCAGGAGCTGTGAAAATATAGGTCAAAATTTGTTAACAATGAGGTAGCCTTGAGGCAATAATGAACTGAAAGTTTAATAATGCTACTAGTATTTCTTGGAGCAACAATAATGTAATTTTTGAGACAGTTTATAAATAGCCAATCAACAACCAGAAAAGAGCTTAAGTTAAATGAAGGTATTCTATTGGAGTAGGATTAGCCAATCAGAAATTGAAATAGAGCAAATTGTACAAATTCAGAAGTCAGTTGCTAGTAGACAGCGTTCCTAACCGGACGCGAGACGTGTCCTGAAGAAGTTTAATACGTATTCAGTGTGAGACGAAAATTCATTACGGCGAAAAATATTATAAAGTTTGCGTGTTAAAAAAGGGCAAGTAATTAATAAATAATCTCACAGCTCTCTATATCAGTGAAGTGTTATTTAATCGTGTTAAGGATTAATAAATGGAGTGAAGTAAAAATTATAATTTGTGTAAGCCTAAATTCTTTAGCCGCATCACCCCCTGCAAAGATACACATGTTTCTACAAATTAATACTGACGCAGCCGAGGCAAACATAAATATATAATATTTAAAGAAAACATAATCGTTGGGGCGAAGGCCACCGGAAAAGGAACATTGGGGTGAAGGCCACCGGAAACTTTGTACCATATGTGGGGCAGTTACTTCATCAAGTTTGGCTCCCAACAGTCGAACTACCATACAATTCTTACTTCAAATTGGCTTTCCATACGTGAAGCTACAAATTTCTCAAATTATATGTCACCCTTAACATCTCATGTTATAATATCGTCGCCATTTTACCTTTGGAACAACTGCTCATTATCAATTAGGTTCACTCGCTTTACAGTTGGGTGGTATTACTTTGGGTAATTACTTTAGAATTCACACACTCTCATTCATACTTTTAGACTACGGAGGGTGGTGAATAATTATTTTTAAAGAAAAATTCCCACCTTCCAGCCGGGATTCGAACCCGGGACCTCTGGACTTGAATTAAACATTTTGTTGTAAGTAAAAGAGGATGCAGGAGGCTGAAGTGATAGTCAAATTTCTAAAAAGCGGGTCTATATATAGTATTACATGCTGGGGTGAGGGCCAAAAGGTTTCCAGCAAAATATTAAATTTGAATCATCCCAACTCACACATGGGGAAACGTAGCACAGATACTGCGAGAGGACCAGGACCTAGCTGTTCACATTCCGATGCAGGCGTGGGATTTTGCAACAAATTACACAAATTTCACATCATTCACATTACCTGTGGCTTATTAATAAAATAATCTGTGGCCCTACATTACACATACAACTCTGGCTAGGCTCGCCGGCCAGAGGTGGAAAGTGTCATGCCAGACGGAAATTCAAACACAAACCGAAAGAAATACTAAATTACCCCAACAATGCTGTCGCCAATGCGACGCAATAATGTGTCTGGCATGAGAATACTTACTAATACCTACTAATACGCCCCAATATGCGGTTTTTAAATTCCGCGTGGTGTGGTGGTAGCGGTAGCATGTCTGCCTCACATTCAAGAAGTCCTGAATTCGAATCTCGGTTAAGGTGTTAACCGATATGCTTTTGTCCAGAACTTTTTTCTTATCCTGAGAAGGCAAGTGTTGGATAACTTTATGCTCTATGGACCCCGGGCTCATTTGAACACCATTTCTCACATTTTATTCATTCATCCTATATAACCTACCAGATTAACGGCCGTTAAACCTATAAAAAGGGAAGAATGTGTTACATTCTCGTGACTTTCACTACCTACTCTTCTTACGAAACCTTATTCTTCTATTTGCTTCATATTAATCGAAATAGACATTTGCAAAAATGGTTTTGTTACAAGAGGGATGCAGAAAATTAAAGTTATAACCGAATCCTTAAAAAGCGAGTCGCTATATGTTGGCCCCAAAATTCCATGTATTCTTTGCACAGCATCACGAAAAAAAAAATTAAACCAATAACAACAAATATTAGGAAAATGGTTAACGCCCAAAAATTATTATTCATTGTGTGTTTTAACGAGATCTACATTAATTGTCTATATCATATGGTTTACCAGATATACAAAATTATACAAAATTGATTTATAATTAAAGGACTTCCTAGGCAATTCGTAGAAAGTTCAAGATACGCGTATTATTTTCCATCATTAAACATATGACATTTTAATTCAACATCTTTAAAGCCATTTTTGGGAAAATAAATAAGATATACCTATATAAATATTAAAATAACGAAAATTTTCTGGAAAAATCTTTGTGGCGCATTCTTGGAAGATGCTGGACTTAAATATCAAGATTTGTATTTCTCAGACTTTTCCTTTTTGATGTCAAATTTTATTGTGGCATGAGACACTTCGAGATATTCGTTGTATTTATTTAAATTTTCCCACACTTTATTGTATATTTTATGAAGCGCTTGTGATGTCATGGAAAGGATATGGAATTTCAAAGCCATCGCATAGTGACCAGCCTTTTAAACATTTAACTATCACTTAGCCTCTTGTATCCCCTTTGTACAAAGAGCGCCAAAGAAAATCTCACTGCACCTTGCGTCTATGTCACATTTATCGTTGTACGTGGCCTTGCGAAGCCATGGCCATTTCATTGGTTGCTTTAGGCCACGGTGAAAGAGTGCGCCACTTCTTCTGCTAAATAGTTACACCAATAACCACAACAAAGGTTATAAAATGGCGTAGAAACGAAATATATGTTTACGCTCTCGATCGTATTGACTAAAAGAGAAAGAGGTAGAATGAGTGCATTCAGTTTGTCGTACAGGCCTCCTATCGTGATTGGTAGCCCATAGCTTATCGGCTAGAACAGGACATGCCTTTGAAAGGGGAAAACTTTATGAGCGCCCAGGTTAGCGAAATGTAGAATGTGTAGTGTGAGAAGATTTTCAGGGGCGCAAATTAAAGCTTGAATGGTATTCATTAAATACATAGCAAGGCAGCACTTTATAACAAAAAATAAACAGAACTGTATTCTCACAGTAAATATTAATGCTTGTTGCTGCATAGAAGCAAACATAAATAAATAATAAATAAATAGAGCAACATGTTTTCCCTCTAATTCAAACTATAATTAGTTAATGTACCTTTACTAACATATTTCTGATCATAGTGTCACAACTAAAGTTGGACACAGGGGGGAATAACTGGCAATCAGATAATAGAGAACTCAGAACTTGGCTTAGCGAAACTACTATATTCTAAAGAGTTACATTTCTACCGTGCGATATTTGGGTTTACAAGATCAGGGATGATGATGGTCCTAGCTAAGATTATTATTAACAATTTATTTTATAATGCTTACCTTGAGAAATGTCTCGTCGTGGATGAGGAGAGCCAGTACTCAACACGACTTTGTCAAGCTGCTAGTGGTGTCAAGTGAAACCATCCGGAGCGGCCGTGCAGTGGCCGTCGACGGGTACCATCGTGGTCCCGACCACGTTACAACACAAAGTCCCCGAGCAGAGCTCAAGCACTTGTTTATATAGGGTTAAATACCCTAGAGGGGTTCATTCTAATACCGTGGCAGCGATTACCAAATATGGTTTGCCACCGCCCTAAGTTTGAAATATAGCAGCCAATCATAACTCGATACGTCAATGTTCTAGAACATTCTATGTGACGTAACGCGGTTTAAGGTGCAGCTAAGAGCCTGCAGAAAGACACGTACTCCTCAGGAAATGATGGCACAGTAACATCCCTTTGAAATGCCAAAGGAAATGGCAAACCACTGTTTCCTGTCATATATACAATTTACTAAGACTTAAGCAGAATAAAATATGATTCTATATGAATTCAGAAACTTCTGACAGGTTAATAAAATAATGTCAATTAATATAAAATAATAATTACAATACGGATCTCCTCAGTCACGTTCGTGACAATAGGAATACAACAGGGTTATAGACAAAAATATAACCCAATTTTATTGCCGTAATATGTATGTCATATTCGGTAAACCACATATTTATCTCTACTTTCTAAACGAGATCAGTCAATTATAACAAAAGAGTAACTTGCATTTAGTAAACGTATATCATCATCTGCGAATGTTTTACGGGGAGTGCCAACTTTCTGACAAGTATGTAGACCGTCTTCCCCACTTTCCTGGAATATTTTTATCCAGTAATTTACTATAAAAAACACTTATGCGCTGCCGTTGCAATTGCTATAACAGTGCGACCAGCCTCCCACATACCACTCTTCTAGTAATTTCGCTAGTATACGGTATGACAGTTTCTGAGACAATAAACATGTTTTGGTTCCAATAACGCCAGAAAAAACAAAGGCATCAACCTCCCCTCTTTTCCCCCTTATTGCTGTGTTATCAAGCCACCACACTCTGCCACGCCTTAAGGACATGCCTCAAAAGACCCCAGAAAACGATACAAAATCCGCCGAAGTTTTTCTTTGGCGCTCTGTGTACACACAACGAAACGTATAAGCTTTTGTAAGAATAGTTTGTAGAAGCTTTATAAAACTAAACGATATTGGAGAGAGAAAGGCATGTAAATGTAACATACACCTATTTTTTCAATAACACTTGCTATTTTTTATGTGGCATCCATCTCGGTAACACAACTGTATCGAGTTATCATTCACCACTACTGGTTTGTTTGCTGATGCGCATTCTCTTCCCTTCCCCTCTCGAAGTTTTCTGAACAAACCGTATAGATCATACGTTACACAGCAGAGGCAAAGTTGTTTCCACTTATACAGAGGTGAATTCGATCACGTAATGTACATTATGCATGCGTAGCCGATTAGAAGTAATGGGACCGGTTATTGACCCACGATGTTTCCTTCAGCAAGGTGCTTATAAGTGTGCTTTCCAATCGGCAGTGTGTCTATGGCATTTAGAAGGGGCGAATGTTTGAAAAATGTCGGTTATTCAGCAGCTACTCAGTCATGTGAACATGGAAATACTGTCATTATTAGACATTGGAGTTGTATGCAAATGCATACATTGTGATATGGAATTACGTTTTGCCATATGTTTCATGGTGTTCTTGTATGCTAAGTTTTATAATGCATATTCCCGATGCTGCTGAATATTTAATCTTTTTGCATGCATTGAGCACATATAACATTATTTTAAAATTAATATTTAAACACGATGACAAAATAATAAATTCCTTACTATGGACACAGTATTGCATAACGAGTTTGCTGTAATCAAGGCACATTTAAAGTATAACCCCCTAAAAACCTCTAAAACTCTGGTTTTTCTTTACACGAATCATTCGTGGTCCCGAATGTCTAACCTTGAACTTTTCGTGGTTTTCCCTGGTCATAGGCGAATGTTGGTGTGCTTTCTCATCTACCACGACTTTCTTTCCGTAATTTCCCTTTCACTCCGTTACCTTCTCATATTTAAGGTGTGCTTCTAATTTTCGTGGCTTATGGCGATGACGCTGATGCTTGCTCAAAGGAAAGAACATTCCTCGTGGACACTGGAGGGCTGCTTGGTATACGGTTCGTTCATCTAGGCAGCTCCAGCATTGGGGCGGGTTTGCGAGCCTGGAATGCTAGCCTCCTGTGGTTCCTTCACTTCAGCCCTTCCTACTGGGGGTTTGTAGCCACAATACGTTGCAGTACGCGAGGTGTTATTCTCCGTTTATAAACTATAACCTACATCTGGTGGATTGATAAGTCAGTGACTTTTTAAAGAAAATAACAATTTTTTCCCAAAAAATCAATATTATTTCTCAACATAGTCTCCTTTCAATTCGATACACGTTGTACAACGTTTCTCCAATTTTTTAACCCTTCCAAGTCTGCAAAATATGAGGTGGTTTCTGCCATAATGTGTTCACTGGACGTGAATTTCTTCCCAGAGAACCATTTTTTCAGGTTTGTGAAGAGGATAAAGGAGCAAAATCTGGAGAATATGGTGGGTGAGGTAGCAGTTCGTAGAGGCAATTCCACAGATTTTGCAATGGCAATGCCTGACTTGTGTGTGGGTGCATTATCCTGGTGAAAGAGAACCTTTTTCATACCCAAAAATTCGTGCAGAATGTTATACACCCGTTCACTCGAGATGTTTACGGTCTTGGCTATCTCACGGATTTTCACTAGGCGGTCTTCCAACACAATATCGTGAACCTTGTTTATTTCTTCTGTTGCGACCTCCACCGGGCGTCCTATGCGCACACCATCTCTTGTACTCGAACGGCCACATCGAAATTCTGTGAATCACGTGTGAACCATGCCATGTGATGGAGCAGAGTCCCCATAATACTTGTTCAGCTTTTCTTCCGTTTCCTTCACCGTCTTACCACGCAAAAAGTAGTGCTTTATCAGAACACAAAATTCACTTCTCTCCATTTTCTACGAAGCAACACACATCTGCTTATTTTAGACGCTCTCAACAATATAATCTAAGAAAGAAATGACGAATTTTTGCGATTATATTCAGAATAGATGCAAGACTTGGGTGCATACAAGATCTCTCGTCAAAGTCATGGACTTATCAATCCGCCCTGGTGTAATAATCTTTATCAATTCTCATTGGGCTTTGTAGTAAACTAGAGAGTGCTCCTTTAAAGCATGCAGAAAATTAAGCGGTTAATTGGGCAGTGTTTTAGAGAGAAATTCTGCCACTTAAATTTCATGTTCTGTGGATAATATACTGAAGGTGAAGACTTAGTGCTTGCTGAAGAAACTTTCCCAGAGTTAGTAAGTGCTTTTAGGTTTTTTCCAAGAACGTTTTTAGACGTGGAAATGATACTTCTGAGCATAAAAAATGTGTACTAACCGATAAACGTCATAAACTTAAACCTGAACACTGGAGAAAGTGATCGCAGTATACAACCGGAATGTCTAAGTAAGAATATAAGTTGTAAATAAGACAAAGCGAAACTTATAGTCAACAATTTTGGACCATGACTTAGTGCATATTTTCAAAATTACGAGGGCGATAGTAAACATTTTTAGAATACTATGTTTCTAAAAACAAATGAAACGTTTGTTTTGACATCTACTTTCTAATGTTTTGCTAGTTGACTGACGTATGGTTTGTTTGATTTGTTCTAATAGTTCGTCAGTTATCATTTAAAGATTTTGAGTTCACCCAATAATGAATTTTACTAGAGACCATTTCCGAGCTATGATTTTTTAGATTTTAAATCGTCATTAACGCCTAAGCAAGATGAAGATTGGCTTAGAAAAATGCATTTGGCGAAGAAACCCCATCTAAGGCAACAATTTATAATTGGTACAGCCAATTCAAAAGAGATCGGCTTTTCTTAGTGATTAATTTCGTGAAGAACGCCCAAGGACTGCTGTTACTGATGAAAATATTGCTGCTGTTCGAGCGATGCTTGAAGAAGATACACGGACAACTTATGAATTTATTTGGGCGGCATTGGTATAAGTCAAATTCATTTCACATCAAACGTTAGACGTAAGAAAACTATATTGTCAATGAATTCCACATAAACTGACTCGCGATCAAAAACGACGCATTGATTGGTGCAGAAACACTCTGGAAAAATTCCAAGGCGGCACTTCAAATTTGTTTGGAATATCGTTACTCGTGATGAATCCTGGATTTATTGTTATGATCCTGAAAGGAAAAGTCAATCGGCTCAATGGGTCTTTCGAACAGAACCTAAGCTTACAAAAGTCGGACGAATTCGCATTGCTGGTAGGAAGGTAGTTGCTAGGACAATAGCCTGCTGTAGTTCCGTCACTTCATCCCTTCCGGGTGGTAGCCACAATAGACTGTAGGTAGGTGGGAGTGCGCGAGATTCTTTAGCTGCGTTTCCCCGTCGTAGCCTCGCCATTTGCAGATCTTGTTTAATTCACCGGTGCCTTTTGCTAAGCGAGTTGCTCCCATCATTTTTGAGTATTATTTAGAGAGGCTACGACAATATATAAATTATTAAAACATATCTCCAAGGCCATGCAGCTTTGAAGGCATTTCAAAAGCTTTTACCGTTTAATATTGTTATACACCGGGGTGAGGCCAAAAGGCTTGTCGCTAAAACATTAAATTTAGTTACCCCGGCATAAACATTGGGGAACGTAATTCAGGGGCACACGAGAGATACCAAGAATTTGCTGCACAAACTAAGTGGGCATGGGATCTTTAGGACATTAAAAATACATAAATGTACATTTACCTCTGATTTATTATCATAAACAATGTGCCCTACATTATACACAAAAGGTTAGAGAAGAACACTGGGGGAGATACCCCACGCATACACTCCTTCACACGCATTCATTCCCTTTGAAGACCTACATTAGACTGACGCCACCACAGGACGCTACTGCTAAACCCACGCTATCAGACAAAGGCTCTTCCCTCAATTGCCTTCACCCCCCAACTAAGAAGATGGAATTGCCGCGCCGGACAAGAATTTGACACACAAACACAACAATTAGCTCAACAATATTATACACAGCAATAATGTGTCCGACGCGACAATACACGCACATACGCTACAATATGCATGTATAATTGAACGTATAAAACCGTCACAAATTTCTGCTGACACATTCTAACTTGACCTGATCAAAAAAAAAAAGTGGAATTCGCAAGGTCGAAAAGAAGTCAAGGAGTCACAAAGACGACCTAATACGTGGTGAACCAAAGAAATTCCGGAGCGGTGCCAAAACGTTTACTTTGCAATCTCCTTGAGATGACTGCTTTTAATGCTAATAGGTTCGGCCCCACATTTAAATATTGCGCAGTAAGTGACAACACGTAGATTTTCTTCTGCCGGTGTGTAATTGGTAACATGCACGATAATGTAATTATACTCACATATGAGGTATTCTGATTGAAAATGTTACATAGAATTCGAAAATAGTACCAGAAGGCAAGAATAATAACTCCAAATACCATTAAATTACAATTTAACATGGAAGGAGCTCACGTAAGGCAATAACGCATCCTTATTGGTCTGACGTCATCGTCTACGTTCGCGGTTCCGCGCATAAAAAAACACACGTTGTGCTATGTAAAACGAAGACGCACTGTGTTTATTTCACTGTTATTTTAGTGTATGGGGGGTAGTTAAGTGCAGTTTTTGTGTAGCGTATGTAGCAGAATGTTTTCGTTTCGGGATCAACAATAATTCAGAACGAAGTTTGAAGCAGAAGGGCTACAAATCGTGTATAATTCCTCTGTGCTTCATTACATCACATATCTCCAACAAATTGTTTATTCAGGTGCTAAAAAACTTGAAATCAGGAAGAAAAGGGTTTTACAATGACGAATAAATGTCAACTCGCATTGTTGCGAGGTTCATTTTAATGTAAGTTAAACATAGTGTAACAATGTTTTTGTTTTTATGTTTAGTTTTGTTCTAATATCAAGTCACTGAAACCATACATTTGCCACTTTTAACCTCTTTAAGAACTACATTTAACGTTTCAGTTGACTATGGTTTTACTTAAAAGGTGGTAATGAATACGATGTTACCCAAACATAACCTATCTTTTCTCGAGCCAAATAAGAAACATAGATAAAAATATACATATCTGATCATTGTACGCTAAGCAAGCTAGTTTCTCGTTGTCATCAGGATCATTATCATCTCCATCTTCATGTAACAAAATAAAACCTTACTCATTTATTTGCTCTTTTCTTAATGTTATCCTGACACCATAATTAGAGGTATCTTGGATCGTTTTAAGCATTACATTTGTGTTTCATTGCGTCAACAAGTTGCAGCTATTTTCATTCCCCCCCTCATCCCTGGGCTTCTATCTTGATGTAATACAAACTAATTAAAAAAAATCTGCTAGTAGAATGAAAAAACATTTTTAAGCCAGATGTTTGCTTAATACCTACTTAGTTTCGAATGATAAATGCGAATACTAATTATCTTCATCAATATGCTTTTGATCCGCAAATTTTGAGAGCCACAAAACAATTCTTACTTCCGAAAAACTATGCTATCATTAATGCATCCACGTAATGCAGATTATCCGATTGTGCCTTTTTAAAACCTTCATCAGCAATTGATATTTTGAAAAAATGCAAAAATAAAGCTCTAACTAGCAATATATTTGTAGTCAGTGGAAGCATATAGCGCTTCAGTTCGTACTAGACAGTGACGTCACAACTCGGTCGCTATGTCAGAAGCGTTTTCGAGAGCCTTGCGAAATGGGACTTTCAATAGAACGTAACACTACAAGGCAATATCATTTTGTGTCAATTTGAAAAAAAATTCATTAAAAAATGCTCTTAGCACTTGTGCAGGTTCCCAATTCATATTAGCTTTTAAAACAATCAACATTTGTTGCTTACCTCATTTAAGTTTGCTGATCTAGAGTGCAGCCTGCTGTGATTTCGTACTTTATATCGATCCAGAGGAATTTTTACCTTTTTCTATCCACAGTAGGAGTGGAATTATTCCACTTGAAAATTCCATACCGAGAATTCATAAGAAATTCACGCTTTGAGGATCAGGACCCTGACTCCGCCAAAGGTATTTTTAGAAAAAAGCTTTGTGTACATGTGTGTGTGAATAACATAACTTTTAAAACTAAAAAGTCTGATAAATACCAAACTTGGCATTTAAGTTCAGTATCTTCCGAGGATGTGAGAAGGTTTCCATGAAAATACCCCATCTTTAAACTACCCATTAAATTTAAAAAAAGAGCTATTTTTAATTTTGTAAAAACTGACAGCTATTTTGATTAAAATGTGATATGTTTACGATATCTGCATGTCTAAAACTATATATACACTCTTCACTATGAATGAATTTTGTATGACCAGAAAACAATAAGAGATAGACACAAACTTACTTCGCATAAAGCTCATTGAAATACGCAACTTATTCAAATGACGTTTTCTGTATTAATAGCCATTCTAGAAATTCAACTTGTTAAAGCTTTTAATTTTCCCAGGTTGAACTGTCATGCAAAATACATATCTGATTACTATGATAAAAGGGGTAAAACCACTTAATACGTATGGCATATACTATTCACGTTTAGAACACGGTTCTTGAAACAAGAGAAATGAGTTAAAAAGCGAAATGTCAGATATTTTGATGTTTTGTTGATTCGCTAGCAGTCATTTTCATTGAAATTATTTTCAACGTGTTTTGCCTTACAACAGACAATGAAGGATTAAATGCAATATCATATTGCTTTCTGGATGTTTTCGGTAAGTACTTCTAGTGTTACTCTTTCTGGTGCTTCAATTTTAGTTTCTTCTAAATTCATAATTTCTGGCATTAATCCTTACATAGGTTACACTATATAAAAGAATAACGCTTTATAAAAAAGAAAGCAGAAGGCTGCCAATATAACGTAAAGTTTAACTCTGCAACGGACTCCGATAAATTGAAGTATGGCGATTTGTAATATGAACAAATAATGCAAGCGTCATCAGAAATTAATCATTTAAAAAGGCATTAAAACCTAACCTAACCAAACCAAGTCTAGTTATTAAACTTGTGCAAATATAAAGGGTAATTGCTATGTGATTGGACTTGAAACCAAAGTAGGTCACACTAGTGGGATAATCTAAAACTTTTAGCTGGTGTCCAGTGTTAGAAGTTCTACTTTTGGGCCATGCTGTCTAAAATAGTTATTTAGAGGGAGTGTTTTAAGACCGATGAGTTATTAAAGATAATTTTATAACGTGTTATGTATATTTTATCTACATTTTGTATATTTAAAGAAATATGTTTTTAAAATTCAGGAAATATATTCATTATAAATTGTAGTTTATTCGCAGCCAAAGCCTACTTAATCCTTCACATTTATATGATTGAGGAATACTTTCCTAGTAACAAGAGAACTCAAGAAACAATGTTGCTGTAGTCTCCATTTTAAATCTTCAGAAAGTGAAAACAAGGGAAGAAAATGGTGAATTTGATAGTCCACCAGTTGCAGTCAGAAGCAATCGAACATGCATCTTTGGATATACTTCCTGAAAAATCTAGTAAACGCTGTTACTCTATTGATTCATCGTTTCCAGGACAACACACACATTCCTCAGTTGATCGCCAACTATTTAATGAATTACATGACAGATATGGAAAATATACAGCAATCTGCACAGATGGATCAAAGTGTAATGATAGAAATGCCTGTGCTTTTGTTTATCCAGACCACACTATATTATTCAGACTTCCTGATTTTTATACCATTTTCTCAAGTGAACTGTTTGCAATTAAACAAGCTGTGATTTATGTTTTGAATACTCGATGCTCAAAGTTATTTGTTATATACTCAGATTATAAAAGTGCTTGTAATAAACAGTCGTCAACCCATATTTTTACACAAGTAATTCAATCACTACTCCATAGCGCCAATAAGCAAGGAAAGCAAGTGTCTCTAGTATGGATTCCATCCCACATTGGAATACAAGGCAAAGAATTGGCCCATCAGGCAGCAAAAGAAGCTCTAAACATCCACTAAGTGACCCAACTATAACTACACCAGCCCATGATGTTATCTCAACCATTAAAAAGAAGGTCTACCAACAATTAAGGACAGGATGGCTTGACTCCACGTGATATATCATGGAGTTTTTCGACACATCTTCCCAGTAATTTTCTTTCCAGACAAGATCAGGTTTTAATATCCCGACTGAGAATGGGTCATACCAAGATCACACACAGTTATCTTCCTTCAAAGGACCAACCAGTGTAACATACTGTTAACGACGAAACACATAATCGTGGAATGTACACAATACGATCAATGGAGACGTACTAACTACCAGATATACAATGATTTACTAGCAGCACTCAACTATTAACTGTTCGATGTACCCTAAGATAGTTGAATTTTTAAGAGCATAAATTTATATAAAAGTATATAATGTTCAATCAGTTTGATTAGTTATAGTGCCACAATTTTATACTAATTCATTGTAATGGTTCAAAACTGCCAGTATGTTAAATAACCTCATTGTTTTATTGTTAAATATTTATTTTAAAAGCTGTAAAGTCGCGATATAACTCATATGTTAAAGCAGCTATAAACTTAAAAAAGAAAAAAGCTAATCGTTATACTCTTATAAAATGCAAAACAGGCATAAAACGTAAAACACTCTTTGAAGACAAGAGAACAGAAGATTTAGTTTTCCCCCTATTTATATGGTGCCTTTAACATTTTAGGTCATATCGGCGGCTTTTGCCCTTGGAATTGCTCATGGGAATGTCTTTACTGTTTGCGTTAATCAATGGTTCATTGGATTGTCTGTAAACACACACACGCATTCTCTCTCTCTCTCTCATTCATTCATACTTCCAGACTCTAGGGAGGATGGGGAATAATTCTGCCTAAAGAGAAATTCTCATCCTCCAGCCGGGAATCGAATATGTGGTCGGTTATATTTTGTTGACTGGACACGATCATCAATCGTGCACTTTCGTAACAGCAGTACAAGTAGACGAAACATCTTACCGGTTCTTTTTACTTTCTCTACCACGTACATAGTAGGTAGAGAAGGTATTGCATTCCACCAAAAATTCGATACTGAGATTTCACCGGAAATACATTTTTTGAGGCCTCCTGAATAAAAAATAAGCATTTTTAGAAAAAGGTCCATGTGTGTGTGTGTGTGTGTGTGTGTGTCTGTAAACAGCATAACCCAAAACGAAAAGTCGGATAACACCAAACTTGGTGTTTAGATTCGGTATCTTCCGAAGTTGCGACACGAAGATTTTCAGGAATTCCGCCACTCCAAACTACCCTTTACATGGAACATTTTTAGAAAATTTTGATTTTCTAAAAAGTGGTTCTTACGATTTTGATTGAAATACCTTTTATTAATGATATTTACACGACAAATAAAATGTATATATTGAATGCTCTGAGAATAGCCCTTAAGTCAATTAAAACTGAGCTTTATTTATGGACGCTCTTTAACTACAATTGGCGTCCCATTTTATATTAGGCGTGAAAGACCGGTAATTTTGTTCAGAGGCCTCTTTATCAGGCTTGAGACTCTTTTACGTGTCGTTAATCTACAACACGGGACCACCGGCTTTATTTCCCTTACTAAGGAAGCCATGTAAACGATACTCATCGCCCTCCGCCAGGTTTGAACCCGCAACCATGTACCTCTAGACCAGGGAGGGCATCCTTTGAAGTCTCATTCGGAAGGAATTTTGATAATATTGTATAACTAGTAAACGTTAAGCAATTAGATGAAAACGTACTGCACAAAAATGTAGATCTCCTTAAAACATTCTATTTATTTCACATAACTTTTTTGTAGCATCCGCCATTTCCGAGATATCCGTTAATAATGGTTCGAATTGTTCATTACTTGGTCATTCTTTTAAAGTTCCGTCAACACTCAGTTGTTTCTCACGATTGCATGGAAACAGTATGGAATTTTAAGGCCAGCATATATCGTCCAGTTCTTTAACATTTGACTATCGCTGTTCCCTTTGTACCCATAATGAAATGTATAATGTAGCTGTTTCTGCAAATTATTATTTGGATTAACATGAAGTAGATAGAAAAATAAGCTTTAGTAAGAATAGTTTGTATACCCACTAATAAGCGATAGCGGGTAGAGAAAGTCACGTGAATGTAAGAGATCAGATTTCCCCCCCCCTGTGAGCTCATTAAAAGCTTACATTATATGCGAACAGTAAACTTATGGTTTGTGCATCTAAGTCAATATTGCTTCATTTGAAATTATTTCTGGTATAAAATACATCGTAGTCATGCGGGTGTGACACATAAATTCCCCCTTCACCCCTAGGAATAGGTTTAGAATTGGCGCACCCAACTTCAATGCTGCAAGTCGCCTTTAAGGTGCGATATCTCGGGTATATGAATCAGGTTAGAAAGTTTAGTGCGCGAAGGGGTACATCACCATATAGAGCCGAAGATCTGGTTCGAGCACTGCAGTGGCAATGCCACTGTAAAACTATAACTTCTGAATGAAAAAAAAAAACTATTTCATTGTGTGTGTGTGTGTGTGTGTGTGTGTGTGTGTGTGTTGACCTAAGGCTTAAGGTATGAGAAACGATTTCGTGGGTGTGGTGGTCTTGAACCAGAGTTACTCACATCTGGTTTGGATTCATGACGTTCACATGGCATTCTCCACCCGCTTTATATATTTTTATATCTGTTCTACAAAAGTTTATTACAAACCTTATTTTTATGTCTGCATCATTGAAATAAAGTTTGAAGAAATGATTTCATTACATATTTTGCAGGAGGCTGAAGCGATAGTCAACCCTTTAAAAACTGGCTCGCTATGCGCTGGATTTGAAATTCCACTCTTTGCACATCACGAGATACGAAAGAATGCTGACAGCATTAAAAATGAAAAACTAATGAAACAATGAAACTAATAGCAATGAAATATCTCGTAAATGGATAATGCCAGACATTTATTTAAGATAACTTATGTTTTAACGAAATATACTTTTTTGTGCAATAAAATTTAGGAGTTATAAAAGATTATACAATATTCAATCAGAATGAAAAACAGTTCACAGGCTATTTGCAGAAAATTCAAGATAAACATTTTATTTCTCATGTAAACATACTAAGGATATGATATTTTAAAATCAAAGTCTATAGAATCTTTTTTGAGGAAAGCAAAACTAGCGAAAAGTTTTCCATGTAAAGGGTAGATTCGGAGGAGAGGAGGATTTTGTTGAAAATCTTTGTTTCGTATCCTCGGAAGATAAATAACAAGTTTGGTTTTTATCCAACTCTTCGTTGTTGAGTTATGTTGTTCTCTCTCTCTCTCCTTCTCTCTCTCTCTCTCTCCCTAAACACACGATTTTCTGGGGGGACGGGTTTCTGAGGACTTCAAAACTTGCTTTCCGTTGAAATCTCGACATCAAATTTTTGGTTGGAATGCAATACTTCCTCAACCTACTAAAAATAGGTGCTAGAGAAAATAAAAAAATTGTGTTACATTCACATGACTTTCTCTACCCTCTATCGCTTATTAGCGGGTATACAAATTATTGTTACGAAAGTTTAATTTCCTATGTACTTGATTAATCGAGATAAACTTTTCCGGAAATAGTTGCAAACCTATTCTTACAGATACAAAGAGAACAGCGACACTTAAATGTTTAAGAACTGGACGCTATATGCTGGCCTTAAAATTACATTTCTTTCCATGACATCGCGAGAAACAGCTGAAAATCGACAGGACTTGGAAAGAATAACAAGTATTGAACAATTCGAACCGTTAATAACGTATATTTTAGATAGGCTGATACCACAAAAACGTCATTTGAAATAAATTGTGTATTCTTAGAGAGATCTACATTTGGAGGGAGCAGCACATTTTTGGTCTATTGCTTAACGTTTGCCAGTTATGTAAGATTATATAAATTATCTTCCGAATTCAAGGTATACATTTTATTTTTCATGTGAATGTCTTTAACATACGATACTTTTATCAAAATAATTAGCGACACTTTTCAAAAAAAAAAATGATCGAAAAATTTTTCATGTAAAGGGTTATTTGGGGTGGGGAATTTTCTTGAAAATATTCCTGTCATATCTTTGGAAGGTACTGAACTTAAATACCAAGTTTGGTATTTTTTATATTTATCCGACACAGATACACACACTCACATGCATACACATACAGAGAGAGATACACATATGGACGTTTTTCTAAAAATGACTTATTTGGATTCAGGGGTCTCAAAACATATATTTCGGTGAAATCTCGGTATCGAATTTTTGGGTGGATTGCAATACGTTCTCCATCTACTATGTGCTGGTATAGAAAGTAAAATACTAGTTTATATCTTAGTAGGGGATTCCGTATCCAGGAGCAAATGAGAGACAATTAAAGGGAGGTAAGATTGTGGAAAGAAAGATTTGTGGCTGTGATAACCTTGTGGCAGGTTTGTTCACACATGATTTAGATTCATGTCAAAAGCATTCAGAAGGTAGCATTCTATAAAATATAGACAAAGCAGGCCCACGCCACATTATCATAGCGCCAGCTTCAAAGTAACGTAGTTTAAAACACTTCAAACGCTATTAAAGATACGAATAGGCATAGAGAGGCCAGTTTGACATTTATTTCTTACTCAAAAAGGCCACATTCTCGTTGCACTACCTCCATGCATAAACATGACAGATGTGAGGAGGTCACACAACACTTACCTTTTATTTTTAAGTAAATATTGCTGATTCACGTAACTGTGAGTATGCATGACCTTCAGTTATGAAAATTTGTTATAAAACTTAGCGTCGAAAAACTATGATTAACAGCTGAAAGGTGTCATTTTCATGAATTCTGAAATCCCAGTTTATTACGCTACATGGTCAATTACATTCCAAGATGAGTAAACACATTTTCTCAACGTAATGATCTAACAAAGCTGAATAGTAAGCTTTAGAAAGGTTACACTCATCAAAGTAAACTTTCCAAATGAAACACAGCTAGCGGGGAATATAAATCAAGTATTTGTTCAATAAGATTATATATACAGACTTTGACTACGAATAGCAAAAAGCGAAATAAGAGATGCGGCAGTTACTCATACAATTGCTGTGATTGTACATTGCTACTTCGATAAATAAACCAAGACATTCTGATATCAGAGTAGGTATGGCATTTCACCGCAAATGTATGTTTTGAAACCACATAAACCCCCCAAAAAGCTTTTTTTAGAAAAAGGTATATAACTAAAAAACGAAAACTCGGAAAAATACCAAAGGTGGTATTTAAATTCACTACCTTCCAAAGATGTGACACGAAGATTTCTAAGAAAATCTTCTAATCCCCCCACCCTTTACATGGAACATTTTTGGTAACTTTTGATTTTCTAAAAAGTGGCTCTAGCAAGTTTGATTAAAATAGCAAATATTAAAGATATTTAATTAGAAATAAAATTTATATTTTGAATTTTCTGGGAATAGCTTGTGAAGTCCTCTTCATTCGGAAGGAAACTTGTATAATCGTGTATAACTGGTATACGTTAAGCGATAGACAAAATCGTAATTAAAAAAAACTCTTGATCTCTTTGATACATTTACTGCGAAGGTATACCCAGGCAAGAGCCGAAGCCCAAACCCCTCCTAACAACCCAGGGTCAGCGCCATCCGAGCGACTCTCCAACCGTAGAAGTTTCCCTTGTTTCCTAAAAATGCCCCCCCCCGCTTTCGCGGGAAATGGAAGTGCATACGCCACTTACACGCGTTACCCTTAAAAAACCACGGCAGCTGAAGGGGTCGGAACCCCTCCCCTAAGAGGATCTCTTTGAAACACACAATTTATTTCAAATAGCCATTTTTGTGGATCAGCCGTTTCCGAGATATCCGTTATTAATGTTTCGATTTGTTCAATACTTAGCCATTCTTTTAAGTCCTGTCGGTTTTCAGTTGTTTCTCGCGATGTCACGGAAAGAGTATATGGAATTTTAAGACTAGCTTATAGCGTCTAGTTCTAAAACATTTGACTATCGCTCTTATCTTTGTGCCTATAACGAAATGTGCAATGTAGCTATTTCTGGAAAGTTTATCTCTATTTAAATGAAGTAGATGGGAAGATAAACTTTCATAAGAATAATTCATGAGAATGCAACACGCCAGATATTTTTTTATTTATGGTGCTCAAAAGCAGACAGACACAACGATATTTTTCTAAATATCATAAGGATATTCTTCTAATAAGGATATCACCTTTAAGTATTGAAAGTAACAGCTTCTGTTCTGGATTGTCTTTTGACACACACGTGCGTGACACAGCCTGCTGCTCGGACGTATGTCAAGTGTTACTTACGTGTCTGATATAAATCCTCCGCGTGTGGGGGAATGTTCTGCAAACAATTCGCTGACAAGACTCCCGAAACACGCCAACATCACGCACGGCCAAGATCGTGATTTTCACGCAACTGATAAACCCTTCTCAAGGTCTTACGGCAGGATTCTATCAGCTTCATTAGTGACATTTCAACGACTTTTTATCTGTTCAATAATGTATGTCGTTGGTGATGCACTCTGTAAAATTCATGTTGGCATCAAGGAGAAGACTTAAGGCGCCGTTCTTTTACCCCGGGAAGGAGTTTGTCATTCCCTTCAACTGGGCAGAAAATATTTCTATACAAGCAATTAAACTTAACCACGATTTTTGTGTTAATTTTAGATTCTGGATGAATAATTAATACTAACGTGAATGATGGACTACCTATGGGAAAAATAACTGAACATTAAAATGTTGGCCAAAACCATTGTTGTGAAATTTGCTTTACCGGGTGTACCATAATAGCGTAAACCGAAATGGTTGAAAAGTATACAAAAAAGTTCCACCAAACATGGATCCGCGAAATTTACCATAGCGAATGTGTGGTTATGAACCGCCAATGACGTCCTTAGCTGTGCTTCCTCGATTATCTGGTCTCAATCCTTTGGATTTTGCTGTATGGGGTCACCTAAATAATGTAGTGTACCGCACTCCCGTTGATAACTTTGAAGTGCTGGAGCAAAGAATTGTACGCGGTTGTCAAGCATTCCGAAGTGATCCGCTGGGTGTTTGAAAGAATTCGAAACTCACTGCAGTATTGAATCCAGATGTAAGAACGACACTTTGAACACCTCCTTTAACAGGAAGAGTGTACAGTATTAATCACATGTAACACACTAAAACATAATTGTACGAGGGCTGTCTCAGAAGTACCCTACCTAACAAAGAAAACACAAAAATGTTGTAAAAAAGCATCTTTATTTCTCTACATAGTCTCCTTTCAGCTCGATACACTTTTCCCAGCGATGTTCAATAGCTTCGATATCCTGTTTATGGTGAGAACCGTGGAGTTCTGCAAAATAGCCATCGACTGCAGACTCCAGCTCTTCATTGTTGGTAAATCTTTTAGCACCAAGCCATTTCTTCAACTTTGGAAACAGAAAATAATCAGAGGGGGCTAAGTCTGGCGAATAGGCTGCATGAGAAAGCAATTCGTACTTTAACTCTTGATCTTGATCATGGCGATGTGTGAACCGGTGCATTGTCTTGATGAAACAGAACTTTCTTTTTCGCTAAATGCGGCCGTTTTTGCTTGATTTCATCATTCAAGCCCTGCAATAAGTTTGCATAATACTCGCCATTGATTGCTTTTCCTTTCTGAAGATCATCAATGAAAATTATCCCACGCGCATCCCAAAAAACTGACGCCATGACCTTGCCTGCAGATGGAACTGTCTTTGCCTTCTTTGAAGCCGATTCTCCCCTTTCAATCCACTGTTTTGACCATGGTTATGAATCGACGCAAAAACTCGGCTTTATTGCAGCGAAACATAGCCAAACACTCGACTGAAACATCCTCACGACGCTATTTTTGTTCCATTGTGAGTAAACGCACCCATCTTGTGCACAGCTTTCTCGTGTCTAAAATTTTCAGTCAGTATGCGATGTACAGCACTTTTTGAAATGCCTACGATGTCTGCTAGCTCGCGCACTTTCAGTCGACGGTCATTCAATACCCTTTTGTGGATTTTCTTCACAATTACTGACGTGGCCACCTCATTTGGTCGACCACTGCGATGTTCGTATCGGCAGCTCGTACGGCCTCGCTTAAACTCTGCCATCCAATATTTTACTGTTGTAAACGAAGGAGCAGACTCCCCCAGAGTAGAATCTAGCTCAGCTTTAATACTAGTTGGACTAAGACCTTTCAAATGAAAGTATTGTATCAAATTTGCTGAGAGCGTTCACTATTGATGGCTGCCAAACAATTATTAAACAATGTAGCATTGTCAAAATTCAAACTTAAGTTTTACAAAGTAGTCATTTGTTTGAAACAACCTCCATCTATACGTCAGGTCGGGTACTTCTAGGACTGCCTCGTATATCCTATGCTCAGGCAAAATGTTACACCTTTTAATAAAAATAATATAACAATGGTTTAAAACACAAGCTTATGAAATCAGTTTCCTGGAAAGAGTAGGTACTTTTTCTGTGTAATTTATACCTCAAAGTCGTTTACGTAACGAAAGTTATGTCAGAGATATTCCCTTTTAAGTTCTCATTTTCCAAGGCCACATCAAACACGTTAAAGTATACTAAACCATGCACCTAATGTTTATCTCTCAGGAAAATGTCGAAGAAAATCCGGTTCGCCAGGAGGAGGTTCTGATAAGTTTCAAGTGCAACGCAGTTCCGACTTTGATATTATTCATGTTTTTGTTGCAGCGCTTTTAGTCTGGCCACCGCACGACGGTTCGTGCGGCGGTCGGTACACCTCGGACTCCCGATACCGCTCACGTTCTCATACTTACAATTAAAATGGTAATAAGCACGTACTTTATCATAAAAAGATGTAAAATATTGTGCTTCTCTATCCACACATTTCTGGAATTTTCTCGGGAAATTTTCATTTACACTCGAGAGTTCAGTATCACAAACTGAGTGAATTTATCACCTAATGTTTTCTTTTACTTCTTCAATGTATGCGGTTTACACTTTATCTTTCACGTAATCATCAGAGTCGTTAAATTTCTGTAATTGGATTTTGCGAAATGTCGATAAGAGTAAATGAACCACGTTTAATATTATTCTTTGACGAAACATGGTTCCATTTACATGGTTATACTCCGTCGTAAAATAATAGATTTTATGCACAGAGAAACTCGATTTTATACACGATATTCCCTTGCATGACGTGAAAATTGCTGTGCGGTGTGCGGTAAATGCATGCAGAATAATATGACCTATATTTTCTGAACAAATAATAAATGTAGAGAGGTACAGAAATGACTTGCACGATTTTTCAACAGCTGACAGGCATTAAATGTCAGTCTGCGGTTTTTCAACAAAACTGTGCTACCGCGCATACAGCTGATGAGTCATGAAATTAGTTCTTAAATTAATTAGCAAAGCATTACGGCCCTCAAGATCTCCTGATTTAACTGTACGCGATTTTCATCTATGGGGAAACCTGAACCTTCATGCATTGAAAGAACTAAAAGTAAATATCAGGCAAAAAATTCGCTCAATTTCGGATATTGAACTCTCGAGTGTAAATGAAAATTTCCTGAAAAGATGCCAGAAATGTTTGGAGAGAGGACAACTTTTCCAGCATCTCTTATGATGAGGTATGTGCTTATTATCATTGTAATTGTAACCATGAGAACGTGAGGCGGTTGCGGGATATTAAATCTGTTTTGGCGGGAGTCCGAGCTGCGGCGGCCGGCGCGCGAGCACTCGTGCTGTGGTCATAATATGAAGGAAAGCAACTGTATTATTACAGTTAACCTCGAATTGGATTTATATACACTATTTCATGAATCAAATGTAACGGTTTACATAAATAATTACTTTCTTACTTGTGTTGTTTAAAATCCAATCACCATTCTATCAGCCGTCAGATCACGGCACACTAAATGAATGAACAATCGAATGTGTTACAAAATGCTAACCAATGCTACTAACAGTGGGAATGAGAAAATAGTTAACCTCAAAATTAATATATGCTAAAATCAGAATACAATAAAGACACTTTTTTACTTTCTCTACTAAGTATAGTAAGTAGGGGAAGTATTGTATTCCACCCAAAAATTCGATACCGAGATTTCACCGAAAATATATGTTTTGAGACCCCCTGAATCCAAAAAAAAGCATTTTTGGAAACATGTCCGTGTGTGTGTCTGTGTGTCCGTGTGTGTGTCTGTGAACAGCATAACTCAGAAACAAACAGGGGGATAAACACCAAAGTTGGTATTTAGATTCAGTATCTTCCAGAGATGCGACATGAAGGTTTTCAAGAAAATTCCCCCACACCAATTACCCTTTACATGGAACATTTTTCTAAAATTTTAATTTTATCAAAAATGGCTAACGATTTTGAATGAAATACCATACGTTTAAGACATTTTTATGGCAAATGAATTGTATATCTCGAATTTTCTGGGAATGCCTCCAAAAGTATTCTTCATTGTGAAAGACTTTTGCATAACTAGTAAACCATAAGAGATAGACAAAATTTTACTACACAAAAAATGTAGATCGCGTTAAAATACACAATTTATGTCATATACATTTTTTTTGTTGAGTGAACCATTTTCGAGATATTGCTTGTTATTTCCTTAAATTTTTCAATACTTATTTTCTCAAATGAGAATTCGTTATTCATTTTTTTGTCTTGGATATTCAAAGAGTATTAACTGTGACAAAGAGAATAGTGCTGCACTTAGCAACCAGCTATTAAGAGATATGTATGTGCTTAAAGGCTACTGTATTTCTATATTGCCTTTGCAAATACAAAACAAGGGGAACATACTAGGCCTTAAGCAATAGTCAAATATTTTTAGAACTGGTCGCTATGTGTAAAATGTAATTCTCTTTGCATGTCAAAAGATCGTTTCTGCAAAGGTTTATCTCGATTAATATGAAATAGATGGAGTATAAGAGTTTGTAAAAATAGTTTGTACAAGAGTAGAGAAAGCCATGCGAGTGTAACACATCAGTTTTTTTTTTAAAAAAATAGTTTATTTGAAATTGACAGCATTTTTGTGTGCATTTATTAAAAACACAATTTTAAGAGTTGAAGGGAACAAATATCTGGTTATTGGTAATGAAAACTAAAGTTGATTGGACTGAAGCACATATTAATACTCTTTACGTTCAGTAAAGAACTGACATTTTATTCGATAAAATCGCATCCTTGCAAGCATATTATAAGATAAGGGTATGTGATTGGTCGATATCTGAGGCATGGCTAAATCATATTGGTCAATATTAAACACGCGGTATACGAATGGAATAATCATAAGTATCTAATACCGCGAGTGAGTTCGATATTGTCGATAGTTTGATTAATGTCGAGCTCACGAGTGGTATATGTCAAAACTATGAGTGAAACATTTAGCATTGTGACCAACTTTGGCTTTAAGTCCAATCACACGGCAATTACCCTTTGTATTTGTACATGTTTAATAACTTGACTGGGTTTGATTAGGTTTTACTTTTCATGATGTCTTTTTACATGATTAATTTCTCTTGGTGCTCGCCTTATCTGTAATCATTACAAATCATCATAATTCAATTTATCGCAATTCGTTGTAGAATTAACCTATACGTTATATTGACAGTCTTCAGCTTTCTTTGATATAAAATGTTAGTTTTTTATCTAGTATAACCTACATAAAATTAAATGGCGGAAATTATGAATCCAGAAGAAACTGAAATGGAAGTGAAATTACAGAAGCAGCAGAAAGTACAACACTAAAAGTAGTTATCCAAAAAAATCTAGAAAGCTATATGATATAGCATTTAATCAATACATTGGCTAGTGTAAGACAAAACATGTTGAAAATAATTTCACCGAAAATGACTGCTAGCGAATCAACAAAATATCAAAACATGTGACATCTCGCTTTTTTAACGTCATTTCTCTTTTCAGGAAGCGCGTTCTAAACGCGATCTCTGTTAGTTTCAGGAACGAATCAATATGAAATTATTGGATATTTCACAAATACGAGCGGTGTCTAAACAAATAGTACACAGGATGTTTCAGAAATACTTTTACAAACTTCGGGTATGAGTTCCTTACACCACAAGAAGGAAAAAAGTTCATATGAACATATGTCCCATAATCCTTTGTTTTCTCGTTAGGAGGTATTCAACACAGTGGTACACTTATAACACACTAAACTCATAATAAATGCTCGAAATGTCCTCCTCTTGCTTCTATGCATGCCTGTACTCGTCGAATCATGGAATGTCGCACCCTGCCAAAAACTCCGGAATGTTGTCGAATGGTTTTGCAGGTTTCCATGACACGTCGATGAAGCGTTTCTGCATCCGGGATGGCTGCTCCATAAACCAATGATTTAAGATGGCCCCAGAGGTAAAAAGGGAGAACGTGCAGGCCATGGAACTGGTCCTCCTCTGCATATCCCTCCATGCTGTCACGTGTGATGTACCAGATGCCACAGCCAATTGTCTTGTACTGATACCTGGATCGTCTGCGACACACTTTAACACCTGTTCTTCGCGTTCCGGCGTACGAACAACTCTTGGTCTTCCTCGATCAATAGTCCGTGGTGCAACGGTTCCTGTCTCAGCAAGGCGACGATAAACAGCGACAAAGGTTGGATGACTCGGTTGTCTTCGGTCTGGAAACTCCATCTGATAGAGCCGCGCAGCCTCGCATCCATTACCATTCGCGCGACCATACATAAAAGTCATGTCTGCCTGATCACGAAATGAATATCCAGCCATGGTGGAACAAAACACGTGCAGTTAACTCACTACATGTACACAATTGAAACGTTGAAGACAGACTAATGACAAATGGCAAACTTAAACAAGTCTCCATGGCAACACTTCGCCATCTACCGTATGTAGTACAATGGGTCAACGCCTTCTATGAATGCATAGAGAAATGAAGTTTTGAGGTTGGATCCCAAAGGCCGTTGAACTCATACTTTCATTGTGACAGGAATAACGCGAAAACCAAGAATTATGGGACATATGTTCTTATTAACTTTTTTTCCTTCTTTTGGTGTGAGGAACGCATACCCGAAGTTTGTAAAAGTATTTCTGAAACATTCTGTATGTGTTAAAAGTGGTTATACTTTGCTCGTAAGATTCGTACTCGCAATAAAACCCTACTTTTCTCCCTTGTATCATAATCTAATAGTAACTGGTATTGCATATCATCTAGCACGGGCTGCCATGTTCTTTAACTTAGTCTCTTTAGCTTACACGTCAGAAACAACTGCGAATCTGCTCAGACAATTTCCAAATAATTGCGAATCGGGTGTGACAGATGAATTGAAAGGCGACAATCTCATTTCGAAAGATTCCAGTGACAGTCTACCGTGATTGGATCAAACTGACAGGGGGCGTGAATTGGAATTGGTCAATATTGGTTGCCTGTCCCGTAAAGTAAATAATCACTTGGAAATTAATTAATGTTGCTAATCTTTAGTATTTGTTTTGTACAAATCATTTTGGGGCGGGCGCTTGTTTATGGTCGCTTCAACATCTAGGTCAAATCGAGACGATAATCGGAGAAAAGGACTGTGAACAATGGACATCCCACGCATCATTGCCATTACAGAGATTGTTTTGTTTCTGGCAAATGCTACAGCTTTTAGGCGGAAGAGTTATTCTATTGTTTGTGTGCAGATACATTTAGGTATGAACAGGAAGTATTAATGCCAAGGTCGTCTAGTCTCTGCTGGTGCTTCTTCTTCCGCGACGTGTACCAAATCATGATTGTGCATCTTTACTTTCTCTGTCCCTTACATCTCGTTATTGTACTCCAATCAAATATTGTAGATTCGGATCTTACTGGAAATACTAGGATGTGAATCTTTGAATAAATTTACTCATTAAGAAATATTGGATAATGTCGCAGTTCTCAGATGACTTGTATTGTCTTATTTGTTGGGCGCTTATTGTTTAATCATTTTTTTAAATTTGGGTGCTTTGTCCTCCGGCTAGCTATTATAACTCAGTCGAGCACGTGTCTCTAAACAGGGTGTGTAAACGGAAAGGAGTTGTTACTAAAAGATAACACTGATAAAAAAATTTGAATCTAGACTTTTATTGCCGTCACACTTAATTAATAATTGACATATTTAATCTTTATACACGCCTGACTGAAACTGAGATATTTCCGAATGTAACTACGTCGTTTTAGTTGCCGCGCACCAATTACTTTGCATTTTTATAACTAACTCTGCGACGTGCACCTCGTGAGAGATTCTTCAGAACTGTGTGACACTTGCTTATGGCTCGAGAATATATACTCCTTCACCTGGAATTGCCTAAACATTATAATATAGCTGCTATTGGTTATCAAATTGCGCCCACTTTAGCGTCTGTTTTGGTCAGCCAATCACTACTACTAACATATATGCTCTAGGGAATATGATCCCTCCATTTCTAAAAAATCTGATGTGTTACACTCACATAACTTTCTCTACTCTTGTACAATCTAATTTTACAAACGCCTATTCTCCATATGCTTCATGTTAATCGAGATATCGAGATGTCAATCTTATTGGTAATTTTCTTGTAGATGCAAGGGGAATATGGTAGCTTTTAAGCGATAGTCAAATATTTTAACGCTGGTTGCTATGTGGCGAATTCCATTCTCTTTGCATGTTCAGGACATAAAAAAATGAATAACGAATTTGAGAAAAAGTATAAGTATTGGAAAATTTAAGGAAATAACAAGCAATATCTCGAAAACGGTTCACTCAACAAAAGAAACGTATATGACATAAGTTGTGTATTTTAACGCGATCTACATTTTTTGTGTAGTAAAATTTTGTCTATCTCTTATGGTTTACCAGTTATGCAAAAGTCGTTCACAATGAAGAATATTTTTGGAGACATTCCCAGAAAATTCGAGATATACATTTTATTTGTCATGACAATATCTTAAACATATGATATTTTAATCAAAATCGTTAGAGCCGTTTTTGAGAAAATTAAAATTTTCGAAAAATGTTCCATGTAAAGGGTAGTCTGGGGTGGGGGGATTTTCTTGAAAACCTTCGTGTCGCATCTCTGGAAGATACTGAACCTAAATACCAAGTTTGGTGTTTATCCGACTGTTCGTTTTTGAGTTATGCTGTTCACAGGCACACAGACAGACACACAGACAGACACACAGACACACAGACACACAGACAGACACACACACGGACATGTTTCCAAAAATGCTTTTTTTGGATTCAGTGAGTCTCAAAACATGTATTTCCGGTGAAATCTCGGTATCGAATTTTTGGGTGGAATGCAATACTTCCCCTACTTACTATACGTAGTAGAGAAAGTAAAAATGAATAACGAATTTGAGAAAAAGTATAAGTATTGCAAAATTTAAGGAAATAACAAGCAATATCTCGAAAACGGTTCACTCAACAAAAGAAATGTATATGACATAAGTTGTGTATTTTAACGCGATCTATATTTTTTGTGTAGTAAAATTTTGTCTATCTCTTATAGTTTACCAGTTATGCAAAGGTCGTTCAGAATGAAGAATACTTTTGGAGACATTCCCAGAAAATTCGAGATATACATTTCATTTCTCATGATATTATCTTAAACATATGATATTTTCATCAAAATCGTTAGAGCCATTTTTGAGAAAATTAAAATTTTCGAAAAATGTTCCATGTAAAGGGTAGTCTGGGGTGGGGGGATTTTCTTGAAAACCTTCGTGTCGCATCTCTGGAAGATACTGAACCTAAATACCAAGTTTGGTGTTTATCCGACTGTTCGTTTTTGAGTTATGCTGTTCACACACACACAGACACACAGACACACACACACACAGACACACACACACACAGACACACACACGGACATGTTTCCAAAAATGCTTTTTTTGGATTCAGGAGGTCTCAAAACATGTATTTCCGGTGAAATCAAGGTATCGAATTTTTGGGTGGAATGCAATACTTCCCCTACTTACTGTACGTAGTAGAGAAAGTAAAAAGGCACGCTGCCCTGACGTCAATTTCGGCTTTCTCTTCTTATTGATAAACAACTCACCCCCTCGGTTTATTGTTACCCACTTCTATTGTCAGTTTCAGTTAGGCCGTGCAAACTTATTTCCTAACAATCCTTATGGCTAACAAACATCTAAAAACATGTATATACAATAATATTAATTTTCACTATAATCACCCTGGCATTCACAGCATGTTATGTTATAAAATATTGTCTCAATAAATATAAAGTTTCATACTTAAGACGAGCATCTTCCGTGGATGCGGGCTTAAGCTTTTCAAGAAAATTCCTTCACACCAAACTATCTTTTAGATTGCACATTTTTCGTTATTTTTGTTTTCTCAAAACTGCCTCTCACAATTTTGATTAAGAGATCATAATATGTTTTAAGATGTGCACGACAAATAAAACGTAGGTATACCATGAGTTTTCGGCGAATAGCCTGCGAAATCCTCTTCATTCTGAATGGATTTTGTATAATTGGTAAACCATAAGAGATAGACAAAACTACTAAAACACTACATAAAATATATAGATCACTTTAAAACACACAATTTATATAACGCTCTCTATAACAGCTGCCTGCCGGACTGTTAACACGCCGAAAAATAGCACTTTAGCAACCTAGGCCGCTAAAAACCGTTGGTACGGTTCATAGCGTAGGGATCAAGCTGCTGTGAGAATATTACAGAGTGAGCCAAAAGACTCCGAACCGCCTGTGCGGTGTTTTTCCTGTCCGCGTCCTCGGCGCTCGCCGTCTGCCGCTATCATAGAAAGGCGCGGATGAAACCATACAGCATTTTTAAAACTATTTTTAAAGGCTTTACTTACAAACTTTACGAAAGGAGATGCTGAAACTGGTCACCGTCGTTTTCCATACATTTTTGGCATCTCCATCACTCGCCGTAGTTCACGTTGAGAAAGTTCCTGGCGGATATTTTATTTTAATTCTTCCAGGGTGTGAGGGTTTGTCTTATACACTTTATGTTTTAAGTAACCCCGGAGGAGTATTTTATGAACAATATTACCGGCCGCGCGGTGTTTTTCCACTGGGCGTGTGGAAATATGATTAAAAAAAGCATGATAACACACTGCTGCTATAAACAAAGTCACCCTGTTGTGGTTTTGCTGTGCAGTTTTGAGTTGACGATGTTGCGATGTAGTTCAGTTATTTATTATTTTGTCCTGTACTTAGTCACCAAGTATATTATGGCTGAGTATATGTTTTCTACTGCACAGCGTGTATTTATTTATGATTCGTATGTGTTAACTCGGTAAGCTCGCCAAGTGAAAGTACGATTTGCAAAAAGATTTCCAGGTGTAAAAGTTCTAGGCCGTACAACAATCCATGAACTTTACAGTACATTTCAGGCCACAGGAAGTGTTCAGGCTAAGAAATCTAAAAGACGGCGTTCGGTTCTTACCGAAGAAACATTAGACGATATCGGTATCGTTTGGAAAATTCCCCCAATAATTCCATTGTGTATAGTTTCCTAAAGAGGTTGGGAGTCTTTTGGCTCACTCTGTAGTACACACTCTCTATAACAGCTGCTTGTCGGACTGTTAACACGCCAAAAAATAGCACTTTAGCGACCTAGGCCACTAAGAAGCGTTGGTACGGTTCATAGCGTAGGATTCAAGCTGCTGTGAGAATGTTCAACGATATAACTGACTATGCCATTTATATTTGTACAGTACTTTTATTGCATTTATTTAATGTAATTTAGGGAGCTTTTACTAAAAGCCACTGTATGCAATCTGTACGCAGAAGCTTTAGCGGACTCATCCAGTATTTCGGACTTGGCATATAGAGACCCACTTTTTAAAATCTGATGCGTTACACTCGCAGACATTCTCACTCTTGCACAAACTATTTTTACAAACGCTTATTCTCCAACTATTCCATGTTAATCGGGATAAACCTTTGCAGAATCTTATTGCTAATTTTCTTGTAGGTGGAAGGGAAATATGCTAGGCTTTAAGCGATAGTCAAAACTTTTAAGAGCTAGTTGCTATGGAAGCATTTCATTCTCTTTGCATATCCAGGACATAAATAACGAATAACGAACTCCCATTTGAGAAAAAGTATAAGTATTGGAAAATTCAAACCAATAACAGGAATATCTTGGAAATGGTCCATTCCACAAAAAATATACCTGTATGACACAAATTGTTTGTTTTAATGAGATCTACATTTTTTTTCGTAGTGAATTTTTGTCTATCTCTTACGGTTTACCAGTTATGCAAAAGTCATTCAGAATGAAGAGGACTTTTGGGGACATTCCCAGAAAATTCTGATGTGGCGTATTATTAATTGTGTCATTACCAGACGCACTGTTGTGCTGTATTGTTGCTACCAGACAAAGCATAATTGGGTACCCTTAGATATATTTATGCTTAACGGCCTCTCCTTTCGGTGCGGATCATGTCAAAGGGAGAGATCTGTTTGAAACCACCTGGTATGACGTCAGCCCTGTCTTAGCGTCACTCGACTGGAAGTTGTCGTTGGAACCGGTCGTGAGTGTGGCCGGCCTACGGTCTGTGGCATCTCCCTCCATCCTGTTTCCTTTAACTATGTAGAGTCGTCAAACATTTATGAATAATGTGTGTTATGTAATATTTAAATGCAATATAAAACCCACGCCTTCACCTTAATTCTACACACCAAGGTCCCGGACGTTTGCTGCCAGCGAGTTGCGCCCCCCATGTGCGTGTTGGGGTGACCTAAGTTATCATTTTCTGGTAACCTTTTCGGCCTTCACCTCAACATGTAACAATATACATTTCATTTGCTAAGAAAGTATTTTAAACATATATTTTAATCAAAATCGTTAGAGCCATTTTTGAAAAAATCAAAATGTTCAAAAAATGTTCCATGTAAAGAGTAGTCTGGGGTGGGGGGATCTTCTTGAAAATTTTTGTTTTGCGTATTTGAAAGATACTAAACCTAAATACCAATTTTGGTATTTAACCGACTTTTCGTTTTTGATTAATGCTGTTCACAGACAGACACACCCCCTAACGTTTTTTCTAAACCTGTTTTTTATTCAGGGGGCCTCAAAACATGCATTTCCGGTGATTTTTGAGTGGAATGTAATACTTCCCCTACTCACTATACGTAGTAGAGAAAGTAAAAATGTAACTCTCTCTTCAGTATCCTGCACTATCCCTCTTCTACCTACAACGAGGTATGTAAGGAAGCTATTTCTGCAAAGGTTTATCCAGATTAACATAAAGTAGATAAAAACATATGATTCTGTAAGATTGATTTGCGGAAGATATATCAAAATAAACGACAATGGATAGAGAAATTCATGTGAATGTAGAAACAGATTTTAAACGAGCGAATGGCTCCGCATTCGGGAGGTACCGGGTTCGATTCCCGTCGACCGCCAACTCCGACCTTGGGTTTTTCGTGGTTTTACCTTGTCGGTTGGAGAATTCCGGGGTGGTTTCTCATCTACTACGATTTTCTTTCCATCATTTTCCTTTCATTTCGTTTCCTTCTCATCTTTCAGGCGTGCTTCTAGGTTTCGTGGCGTATGGCAGTGTCGGACAAATGGCGCGAATGTTTGCTCAAAGGAAAGAGTATTCCCGTAAACATTAAGAGGAATGAAGGTAGTTTTAGCAATGGAACGGGTCTTCAGTCTGGAACCGTTAGACGCTTACGCGCGTCTCTGTGGCCTGTAGCCACCTGTGGTTTCTTCACTTCATCCCTTTCTCCTAGGGGGTGGTGTTCCCACAATAGAAATATGTAGGTCGCAGTACGCGAGGTGTCCCTCTCCGTTGTATAACCTATACTTATAATATCAGATTTTTATTTCTTGGCTTTAAATATTTTTTTTTTAAAAGTTTTATTTAGGGTCGTTTTAACCTTCCTAGGTTTTATCACGACTTTTCATGTACAATTGTTTACATTATTGGGTACAGTATAATATTTACACATTATGTATTATACAGGTTACAATTTGATTAAATGTATTGATATATATTAATTAATTTAAGAAAAATAATTACTTTCTGGATGAAAGTTGCATCATTGAGTGCTGCAGAAATACCAACCTGACTAGGTTGATTTTCAAATTTTGGACATGTTAGTATAATATGTACTACTGTTAATGCTGTTTTACATGTTTCACAAATTGGTGGAGAGCTTCTATTTAATAAATAAGAGTGTGTCAGTTTAGTATGCCCAATTCTCGGTCGGGTTATTACAATTTGGTTTCGCCACTGTAGCTGTCTTATTGGATATTCTTGAGTTGAAGTTCCACGTACATCATGAAGTTTACTGTTCATCCAGCTGGTCAACCATTCTTTGTGTATTTTTTTTCTTAAAGTGTGTGACTTCATCTTGGAGAGGTATTTTGATATCTGTATCTTGTGTTCTAGTTCTGTAGCTTGTTCTGCTGCAGTATCGGCTCTTTCATTACCGGGTACGTTTTTATAAGATGGTATCCACATGAAATTGAGTGACTTTTCTAAGTTATAAAGGATGGTAACAAGATTATGTATTTCGTTTACAATACTGTTTGTAGAGAACGTGTCTTATATTGCGTTTAAGGCTGATAGAGAGTCACTGATAATTATGTAAGAGTAACTATGTGCAGTTTCCAGAGCGTGTTCTAGTGCCTTTTTAATAGCATATAATTCACAGCTATATACATAGAATTATATGAAACCAAGGAAAGACTAAGGACAAAAATCTAGACGGTTTTACACGTGTCGTATTTGTTTACAATGAAACAAACGAAAGGGAGTCCCCCATTCCCAAATACACTCTAAAACCCCATTATCTAAGTAGGGCTCTTCTCTGGAGGTAATGTGTTAATAAAGCTTAAAAAATAAAAGTGAAGTCATAAACACTAATGGAGGAAACAGTACGGTAACAATTTTGTTCGTTTTATCTAAACGCTTTACATAAAATCCGTATTTTCCAAAACCGTTTTTTGTTCCCTTTCATTTTACTACTCATTCATACATTTTGGACCATAAGTTTTTCTTTCTCTACCCCGTACTCGTAGTAGGTAGAGAAGGTAT
Organism: Deroplatys truncata; assembly: GCA_030765065.1. Taxonomy (NCBI): domain Eukaryota; kingdom Metazoa; phylum Arthropoda; class Insecta; order Mantodea; family Mantidae; genus Deroplatys; species Deroplatys truncata. The sequence continues at coordinate 44,042,370 of CM060983.1, forward strand.
TGTATTCCACCCAAAAATTCGATACCGAGATTTCACCGGAAATACATGTTTTGAAGCCCCCCGAATAAAAAAAAATATTAGAAAAAGGTCCGTGTGTGTCTGTAAACAGCATAAATCAAAAACGAAAAGTTGGATAAATACCACACTTGGTATTTAGGTTTAGTACTTTCCAAAGATGCGGCATGAACATCCCTCACCCCCAAATACCCTTTACATGGAACATTTTTCGAAACTTATTTTGATTAAAATATCATATATTAAAGATATTTACGTGACAATTAAAATGTATGTTTTGAACCCTGAGAATAGCCCGTGAAGTCCTCTTTATTCGGATGGAACTTTGTATACTCTTGTATAACTGGTAAATGTTAAGCGATAGACGAAAACGTGCTACACAAGAAATGTAGATCTCTTTAATACACACAATTTACTTAAAATACCTTTATCTGTAGCATATGCCGTTTCTGAGATATCCTGTATTAAAAGTTCGAATTGTTCAATACTTCGTCATTCTTTTAGTGTAATCGATTCTCAGTTGTTTCTCGCGATTGCATGGAAACAGTATGGAATTTAAGGCTGGCATATAGCAGGAGCCAAGGCCTTAAAGAAGCATATAGGCTGTTTCAATTTTTCTTTCTTGCACAATCTGCAATCTAAGATACCCTGAAACACTCTCATCGTGTTAAGATGCTTTTTCACAGGAGCATGCCCTGTGAGAAATGCAATAATTGTTCTTAACTAAAGTCTTTTATATTTAAGTGAGGTTTCAGCTCTTTTATTTCATGGTTTTCTAATACATAGTTTGGAGTTTTAAACCTGTTCTACTTTGGACCAGTTCTTAATAGCCTCTCTTACTAAATATCGAGATGTTCCTAGAGTCACTCTGGCTCAATAAATTGTGAAGCATTTCCTTGTCTTGCAAGTTCATCAGTTTTTTCATTTCCCTCTATGCCACTATGACCCGGCACCCAGATGTGTTGAACTTCATTCTGTTCTGCCAAGCTTGTGTGCACGTTTAAGCAGTTTAAAACCAATCCTGACGTTACCTTATGACTACTTAGAGCCTTAAGTGCAGCCTGGCTATCTGAGAAGATAAGGATATGTTTACCAATGTAAGCTCTCCTTATGTTTTCATGTATGTATTGAATAATAGCATAAATTCCTGTTTAAAAACAATAGCAATTTCACCCAATAAAAAAAAACTTTTTGCACCTTGGTCTTATGCCATATACTCCGGATCCTGTTCCTGAGCCATCCTTTGAGTCGCCTGTAAACCACATCAAAGTTTTCTCAGGAATTTCCAGATTCGTGCAAAGTTCAGGATCAATAATGGTCCTGAAGTAAGTGGTTTGTAGGAATTACGAGAGCTGTTCCGGAAGTACCCGACCTGATGTATAGATAGCGGTTGTTGTTTCAAACAAATGGCTATGGTAGAAAGTACCACTGACAATGCTACATTGTTTAGTAATTGTTTGGCAGCCATTAATACTGAACTCTCTCAGCGAATTTGTAAACATAGATAAAACTGGCCATCGTTATCTGATACAACACTTTCATTTGAAAGGTCTTAGTCCAACTAATATTAAAGCTGAGCTAGATTCTACTCTGGGGGAGTCTGCTCCTTCGTTTACGACAGTAAAATCTTGGGTGGCAGAGTTTAAGTAAGGCCGTACGAGCTGCCAAGACGAACAACGCAGTGGTCGACCAAATGAGTTGATCACGCCAGAAATTGTGAAGAAAATCCACAAAATGACCGTCGACTGAGTGCGCGAGTTTGCAGACATCGTAGACATTTCAAAAAGTGCTATACATCGCATACTGACTGAAAATTTGGACATGAGAAAGCTGTGCACTTGATGGGTGCCGCTATTACTCACAGGAACACAAACAGGGTCGTGAGGATGTTTCAATTGAGTGTTTGGCGATGCTTCGCTGCAACAAAGCCGAGTTTTTGCGTCGATTCATAAACATGAATGAAACATGGATCCATCACTTCACACCTGAGACGAAGGAACAGTCAAAACAGTGGATTGAAAGGGGAGAATCAGCTCCAAAGAAGCCGAAGACAGTTCCATCTGCAGATAAGGTCATGACATGCAGTTGTATAATATTAATAAATGATATTCAACTTCGAGATTTGATTCGGAAATACAGATTTATCCCTGTCGTATATCTGTTGGTCTTTTATTGTTCTTTGTCCTACAAGGTTAAATATGTAGATATTCATGTCAATAAACCAATAGATTGGAAACACACCTTCACACTGAATTCCAAAACTGGAGACATTTCATTTTCTTTAAACAATCTTAGAAGGTAGACTTGCTGAAATTGTACAACTCTGGATCTTGGTTCACCACTGTTAAAATTCATGTACGTTGTTGGAGCTTAGTGGCCCGCGCGTATTTTGCTACTAAACTGCATTAATTATATATTCATACTCATTTAGCTGCGATATACCTATAAAAACTCGTGCATCTTGCATGCAAATAACAACCTAGGCGACGCATGCAACTTTGCTGCCTGAGTGCTAACTGAATTGTCATCTGTGGCCTGGGACCTATATTCGAAGCGATAAGCAACGCGCTGTCTCCGTGCGAGGATGATTAGCTGTAAAGAAGGTGAGGTAATACAGTCGGCGCCAATCAAGAAGGTGATTGACATTTACTAACTACGTGGCGGAAAGTTTTAAATAAATGGGAGGGGATGAATACGTCATAGCGGTTGCCATAGCAACGATTAGAAGAACCAATTAGAACTAAGACGTTTCCATAGCAACGATAGACGCAAAAACTTTGTTGCCGATACTGTAACACGTGATTAGCATGACGTACCTGGCGAGCGACCGTTGCAGTAACATGAACTACACGTCCTGTATTCTGCTGTCGCTGCAGTTATAAACAATGCTTTCTTTAGCCACAGATTAATGTATTTACCTCAGTTTAGAGATTAACTGTGTACTGACAAGTTATTTGCATCATCCTATTTGTACGGTTATTTCCTATGTTTTACGTGTGTTTGAGTCCGTGTATCTGTGTGTGTGTGTTGTGAGCATTTGCAATTGTGTCAACACTTTTAATGGATATTTAACAATATCCAAAAAAAAATAGTGATGAAGACAGCGAGCCAAAGAAAAACTGAACGTACTCGGTAACTGAATAAAATGCATTTGGTAAAGGTATCCCAATTAAAGGACAAGCACGGGAAATAACATGCTCTGTGAGAATCAGCGGCATTTTCCCATAAGGGTAAGCATCAATATTACACAGGTATGTCTTTCTTGTTAACGCATATCTTTACAGTGATATATTCTTTCATGTTCTATCCTTTGCGTGCAGTTTCATTATTTTATAACTGTCTACATATACGAATATAAATAATGCCCGCCCTACAATGCAGATGCAACCTAGTTGCCTTCGTACACAATTCTAACTCGCTCTTCACGTGGTCGCAATAAGCGGCAACGTCGCCTCTCTGTCTCCGCGAAATGTCAATTCCTTTCTTCTTTGGCAGCGAGTTATAGTTCCAGATAAGCGATACACATGCAGTGAATGATGTCACACAGGCACGTAACCGTCTGGTTGCTTTAGTAACCGTTAACGGATTGTCTTCGTTAATTTGGTAACTACTTACTTTGTAACTGTTATTTGGTCACTAGTTACTTGCTATTCATTACTTTGGTAATCGTTACATTAAGGTAACTGTTACGTTATTTTTGCCCATCCCTAACCTGAACCATTTCGCTCGGTATTCTAATACACGATGGAAGTAAAAACTACGGACAGCGCTTAGGTGTGACTGGGAAAAAGACCCAATTACAAGCCAATCTAAGTGCTGAAAAATCAAAAGCATACAGATGCTACTGTCGAAATGAAATATATTCGAAATTATGTGATATAAGAAAACACAGTGACATATTTAACCAACATCCATATTTCATATACAAACTGGTCATTGACCTGGGTGAACACAAGTACAGTGTTATGTTCGACGAGTAAGCATAACCAAACTTTAGAAAACTGTTATACGGTATTACAATCCACGCCAGAAGAGACCTACTTATCTAGGTGTGGTACAAATCAAATCAGTCACAGCTATGGAATACAACACTGAAGAAAATAGGAACCTCAGAATCCTGCTCCTTTAAATCAATGTGTGTTCTGCTCAGCAATACCCTTGACTTCAGCGAAAGGAAAAGCTAAGGAAAGAAGCAGCAGTAGAACAGGGAGATAATGACAATGGGGACTAGATATGTACAAGAAATAACGTTGTATATCTAATGTTTTGTGCCCTTCCCTTTTTGGAGACTTCTTGATTATACAGGGTTATTACAAAAGAAGTAGACAACTTTGAAGTCCTATGAAACAAAACCTAAGTGCGATATCAACATAAATTTTGCGGTGCTATGTTGGGAAACTCTGGAAGTTTGCATTGGTAGTTTTGTAGTTGGTAATTATGTAAGTCATTGTTGTTGAAGATGCAAAAATGGCGAATCCTGTGGAAAAAGCTTATTGTGTGCTAGAACTTGCTAAAACAAATTCTGTAACTGTTGTCCAACGGCATTTCAGAACACGATTCCGGAAACCTCCACCGACTAGACAATCGACCTATGATTGGCACAGAAAGTTTGAGACAACAGGCTCTGTGTGTGCAAAGGAAAGAGCCCGGGAAGACCACGCGTGTCACAAGAGGATGTTGAACGTGTTTTCGCAAGAAGTCCACAGAAGTGGACAACAAGGGCAAGCTTGGAGTTACAAATTCCACAAACAACCGTATGGAAAATTTTGCGAAAGCGACTAAAACCAACTCCTTACAGATTGCAATTCTTGCAGAAGCTACATGAAGATCACAGTCAAACGTCAAAATTTCTTCATAGAAATATTGCGACGTAATGAAGACGATGGCCTCAGTGAACGAGTAGTTTTCAGTGATGAGTCACCTTTCCACTTGAGTGGAAAAGTGAATAAACGAAATGTTCAAATCTGGGGAACTGAAAAACCAAGGGCTGTGGTGGAGCATGTGCGGGACTCTCCCAAAATTAATGTGTTTTGTGCGGTATCCCTCACCAAGGCGTATGGTCCCTTCTTTTTTGCAGAAACAACAGTAGCAGGACCTACATATCTCGATATGTTACAGCTTTGGTTGATGCTCCAACTGTATGTGGAAATGGAAGGGAAACCTTTATCTTCCAACAAGATGGAGCATCGCCTCACTGGCACACAGATGTTAGACTTGAATGAAATTCTACCACAGCGTTGGATTGGCCGTGCTGCAGATGACAATAACGCTTTGCTACGTTGACCACCGAGGAGTCACGGTCTCACGTCGTGTGACTTTTTCCTTTGGGGATTTCTCAAAGGCAGAGTTTGTGTTGCTCCACTTTCAGTGATTTAGATGACATGAAGGAACGTATCAGAAGAGCCGTGGAAAATGTCGATGAGATATGTTACATCGCCTTTGTGAATGAACTTGATTATTGTCTTGATGTGTCTCGTGTAACGCAGGGATCACACATTGAACATTTGTGAGTTCACAAACTAAACTTCAAGACTTGATATACCTGACAGTGCAGACAGATTCATTACATCATTAATAGTTAACATATTGAAAGTGTCTATTTATTTTGTAATAACCCTGTATTTTAACATTCTTAAGCGACTTTCTAGCATCAAGATAGAGACAAATGCTCTTCACTTATTCACAATACTGATTCTCTACAGTTATCTTCAATATCCCCTACGAGTTTTTCGTTCTCAACTCCGTAAACAAAACAAGTTCAAACCTCTGCAAGCCGAAGACGAAATAACGAATCTCGAACACCCCGGGGCTATAAACACACGATATCGCGCTCAGATTTTGTCTTGAATGTCTCCACCGTGGCATGGCCCCATTTAAAGGTCGCCATTTCTCCGGTGACATTTTCCCACCGCTTATTTTACACGGCCTTGAGAAAGGCGATTGCCAAATAATTTCGAAATCAACGCACTTCACGCCTCTGGTTCTGTTCCCATGACCTCTGATGGTAGGCAGGCCACGTTAGTAACTCCTAGCAATGTTTACATGAAAAGAGGTACTTGACGACATGTACTCAAGCATACACAAAACATCACGACGTCCAATGTCACACTACAAGGATATTCGTGCTTGCATTGTTACACCAGATAATGACATGTTGCTACGCAGATGAAACCAGAGATGTGCAGTTTTGAAGCTCTTTTTCTATAAACCACCTTTCCCAGAACAACGAAACAAGTACAGCGTGTAGTTATTTCAAGACCTTGAGAAGTGGCATTTTCACGCACTGCAGTGTTCAGTCTGAGGTCGCCAGCATATATATGGTAAATCTGTAGAAAATAGATCTGGCCTTAAGGACGATGTCAATTTGATATTTATGTTTGTTCCCACATGCGAGTAGCGTATATATCATTCTCAGGCACTTCTGCACGCCATAAGGAGTTCCTAGCACTCCAAATAACATATTGCCACAAGTTTAGTACTTCGTAAAAGTCTGCTAGGCTTCAGGTTCAGATATTGAAATACGAGATTATAAAAGTCATTGTGAATAACTCAAAATCAAAGCGTTGGATAAGTACCAAACTTGGTATTTAACTTCACTATCTTTCAAGGATATGACACAAAGATTTTCAAGACAATGTTCCTATCTACAACAACTCTTTGCATGGAACATTTTTCAAAAATTTTGATTTTCTCAAAAATAGCTAATGATTTTGATTAAAATCCCATATATTAGAGATATTTACATGACAAATAAAATAAATATCCATATTCAAAAAATATATTGAAATGCGAAATTATAAAAGTTACATATCAATATGTTCCCTGCGAACAGCATAACTCAAAAACGAAACGTCGGATAAGTAGGAAAAATGGTATTTAAGTTCAGTATCCTTCAAGGACATGACACAAAGACTTTCAAGAAAATTCCCCTATCCCCTACAACCCTTTGCTTGGAAAAGTTTTCGAAAATTTTGATTTTCTCAATAATGGCTCTAATGACTGATTAAAATTCCATGTATTAAAGATATTTACATGATAAATAAAATAAAAATCTGATGTGTTACACTCACATGACTTTCTCTACTCTTGTACAAACTATTTTTACAAACGCTTATTCTCCATATGCTTCATGTTAATCGAGATATCGAGATGTCAATCTTATTGATAATTTTCTTGTAGATGCAAGGGGAATATGGTAGGTTTTAAGCGATAGTCAAATATTTTAACGCTGGTTGCTATGTTGCGCATTCCATTCTCTTTGCATGTCCAGGACATAAAAAAATGAATAACGAATTTGAGAAAAAGTATAAGTATTGGAAAATTTAAGGGAATAACAAGCAATATCTCGCAAACGGTTCACTCAACAAAAGAAATGTATATGAAATAAATTGTGTATTTTAACGCGATCTACATTTTTCGTGTAGTAAAATTTTGTCTATATCTTATGGTTTACCAGTTATGCAAAAGTCGTTCACAATGAAGAATACTTTTGGGGACATTCCCAGAAAATTCAAGATATACATTTTATTTGTCATGACAATATCTTAAACATATGAAATTTTAATCAAAATCGTTAGAGCCATTTTTCAGAAAATTAAAATTTTCGAAAAATGTTCCATGTAAAGGGTAATCTGGGGTGGGGGATTTTCTTGAAAACCTTCGTGTCGCATCTCTGGAAGATTTTGAACCTAAATACCAAGTTTGGTGTTTATCCGACTGTTCGTTTCTGAGTTATGCTGTTCACAGACACACACACACACACACATAGGGACATGTTTCCAAAAATGTTTTTTTTGGATTCAGGGGGTCTCAAAACATGTATTTCCGGTGAAATCTCGGTATCGAATTTTTGTGTGGAATACAATACTTCCCCTACTTACTATACGTAGTAGAGAAAGTAATAAAAATCTTGACTTTTCTGGGAATAGCCTGCGAAGTTCTGTTCATTCGGAAAGAATTTTTTATAATCTTGTATAACTGGTAAACGTTAAGGGATAGACGAAAAAAGTAGAACACCAAACATGTAGATCTCTTTAAAACACACAATTTATTCCAAATAAGTTTTTTTTGGCATAAGCCATTTATGAGATATCCGTTATTAATGGTTCGAATTGTTCATTACTTGGTCATTCTCTTAAAGTCCTGTCAACATTCAGTTGTTTCTCGCAATTGCGTGGAATTTTAAGGCCAGTATATAGCGTCCAGTTCTTAAACATTTAACTATCGCTGTTCTCTTTGTATCTACAACGAAATGTGTAATGAAGCTGTTTCTGCAAAGGTTTATTTGAATTAAAATGTAGTAGATGGAAAAATAAGCTTTGGTAAGAATATTTTGTGTATCCACTAATAAATATAGAGGGTAGAGAAAGTCATGTGAATGCATCACATCAGCTTTTTTAGTAACATCCACACGGAGCTACTCACACGAATGTGCGCACACAGCATCGATTTTTTGGTCCCAGTTCAATGCTTCCTCTACCTTAGGCAGAGAAAGTAATAATAGCTCTGACAACTCGGTGCATGAAAGCAAATATCGGTGATGGACACTTCAGGTATACAACTTGTCATGCAGTCATGACAACTTTGCAAGATATTTTATGCTGGCAAATGGTTGTAACGAGTTACTTATTTGCTCTCTTAGTGAAGAGCGGGTTTTGCCCGTATGCAAGGTGCAAATAAATATAATGATACAAGGCTCGTGATAGGTAAATGGCCACCGCGTGATCATATTTTATTAATAAACCCATGCCAAGGGCAGTGCAGGTCACAAGAATTAGGAAAGAAATACCTACAAAACCAAACTGAATTAATAAACAGATAAAATTTTAATCAACTACTGGAGGTGCTTAAAATGGCTGCCGCTAATTTCCAAATATTTTGTGCATCGCCTGGTTATGCGGACACTGGTATACTAAGCTGCCTGTTTCACTGCTTTCATCCCTGTTTTACCGTTAAAGCTATTTTGGTTTTATTATCTTATTTATATTCTTATCTTAAACGTTTCTCCAATCTTGGAAACATAATATGGGCTGGGTGATGCTTGTTGGTATAATGTTGTTGATAGCATTTTGCATTTCTTCGGGCTTACCCATAGATGTGTAGTCTACATTTGTGTACAAGGCTGCCATTATATATTCTCACTTGATGATATCCACACAAATGAATACTGAAACTACTAGAATAATGACGTAAACATTAACGTTGGCTGTAGGTTGGTGTGCATTACAGCTGATGCAGCATCGTTAGTAAACAACCCTTAACTAATGACGTCTTGTTCCTTGTCGGAGTCTTACGGTTTGTTGCTTGTAGCATACATACATCCATCTTCTTTCTGTCGATCTTTCCTGTCAGGTCGCATATTTCGTAAATATAAAATATTTAAATATTACATCACACCTGGATCCATGCTGACAGCTGAATGGCTTTAAGAATAGCACTGCCAATGCAACTAATTCCACTAAGGATGCAAGTGGAGTCGGATATTGTTGCATACATAGCAGGCAGCGATTTTAATTACAACCCATAGCGAATAATAAGCTATATTAGAATATCATTGTGGTTTCACATAGGTAATACTAGGGTAATATACAATTTACAGGGTGAGACAACACTCAGGTGTACAAAAAGCATATATCAATTCTTTACCTTCTCTACTGCATAATTATGGTAAGTAGAGAAATATTGCAGCATACTAAAAAGTTTATATATAAATACATGTTTTGCAGTCCCCTGAACGAAGAGAGTCGTCAGCAGTGGTGTAGTGGTTACTATGCTAGCCTCTAGTTTCCGAGGTCGCGGGTTCAAACCCGGCGGAAGGTGATGGATTTTTTTCGGGCGCAAAAATCCTTCGCATGGCTTCCTTCGGGAGGGAAATAAAGTCGGTGGTCCCGTATCGTAGATTTACGGCACGTACAGAACCTCAAGCCTGATAAAGAGGCCTCTGAGCAAAATTACCGGTCTTTCACGCCCAATATAGAATGGGACGCTAAGAACCACAGCAATTAAAGAGCGTCCATAAATAAAACTCAAGTTTCTAAACGAAGAGAATTAAAAACTGGTCCGCGCGCGTGCAAACAGCATAACTCGAAAACGAGATGTATTTAAGTTCAGCATCTCCCAAGAAAGCGACAGGAATGTTTTCAAGAAAATTCCCCCTCCCCAAACTGTCCATTACATGGAAAATGTTTCGTTATTTTTTTATTTCTTCAGGTAATCAAGCTGAAAAAGGAATTTGTGCATTTTTTGTTATTCCTGCTTAGTAGGATTTTATTCAAAAGATATAATTTTAGAAATAGTTTCTTTGAGAAATTTAAATATTTTTATGTATATTTTTTCTTTTATAAATTTATTAATACGTTTAGAAGAAAAAGCTCAAATAAACACAAATTTACGAAGATTACAATACTATCCAGTTAATCAATTAATATTTTGATTTATAGTAATAAGTGTAGTACTTTTAACATGAATTGGAGCTCGTCCCTTAAAGATTTTGATTAAAATGTCATATTTATTTCAGATATTTTCATGGCATAAAACATACATCTTGATTTTTTATGGAGAACCTGTAAAGTCTTCTTAACTCTGAAATAACTTTGCACGAAAAAGTGTAGAGGGTATTGAAATATGTAATTTATATGCAATAACTATTTCTGCAGCGTTAGCGTTTTCAAACTGTTCCTTGTTTTGTTGCTTAAAATAATGGTATATTAAACCTATGACAAATCTTTCGTAAACGAGTAAAGCTAAAAATAAGTTATTTAAACACAAATTGCGTACTTTTACTAGTCCTACGATTTTCCTGAAGTAAATACCCATCTAGATTTTAAAATTTCCTAGTTATACAAATTCTGTGCATAAAACAGCTCACTAATATGCACTGATCCTGACGACCCTAGGTTCGAAGCCACAGTATAACGGCCTATTTTTCTGTCTCCCACGGACATTCCAGGGGGAATACCCGAAGCATTATGCAATAATATTTACGATGCAAAGAGGTGCTTTGTTATTTCTGACTTGGTCAGTACGAAAAGTTACGACAAAGGGCTAATGACTCAACAAATACTAAGTGCGCTTGAGGACACGTGCATACATACATACAGACGTGCAACTCGTAAAACTTTTCAGTTTCCTTGAGCGCTGACCTAGGAAAGACATCGTCGCAGCGGCCAGCCACCTGTTGTGTGTGTTCGTTTTTACCTACAACTGATTCATTGGTGTTGACTTAATGGAACTGATCTAGGTAACATAATGATAAATTCTTTCATTGTCAAGACATGTAATTATATAATCTAGATTAGAAATTTGAATTTTTATCGAAGGTTCCTATTCTAACTGTGCATATCTGATTTCACATTTTATCGCGTGTCAGTTATCTAAAATATTAATATATACTAACATTTTCAAAAAATCCACCCACTCCAAATTACCCTTTACGTGAAACATTTTTCGCTTTGTTTCTCAAAAATTGTTCTAATGATTTTGACTAAAAGACCATATCGATGGCTACTTGTTAAAATATCTTATCCTCCAACAGGAGAGACAAAACGTTCCTTGTTCATCTGTAATAACACTTTGAAATTGGGAATTAATAGTGCTTATAGGAATAGAAAATAGATTCGCCATGCATCATACATGAAATATGGAGTATTTCGTTAATATGGTTCTTATGATCACTTACTGATCACAACTTAACAAATTAATTGTTGTAAAGTTTTTATCCCTGTTCACTATTCTATTGTATTTAAATAGTATGGCTATGATTATTATTCACTGTGTTGAAGTAAAGTAAAATATTTAATTATCTATCTCCCATTAAGTATATATATAAATAAAACAGATAGATAAGATAGATAGATAGATAAGATAATATGTAAACCTTATTTTCGCTATGAATGTAAGAATTGCTTTCGATATTTTGTCGGGATGTGTGTCTAGTTTATATAAAAAACACATTTCTCAAAAACTGGTGGGTAAGGTGTTCTGCCAGTTAGCCATCGATATGTTTAAAACATGCATATATCTAGAATTTTCTGAGAATGGCCTGTGAAGTTCACTACATAAAACATGCAAATCTCTTTGAAACAACAATTAATTTCAAATATCTCCTTTGTGTTATCAGCCATTTCCAAGACATCTAATGTTATGGTTATAATTTTTCAATACTTAGTCATGTTTTACGGAACTTTCGCCACTCAGCCGTTTCTCGCGGTATCATGAAAGAGTATGGAATTTCAGGACCAGTATATTGGCTATACACTTTTAAACATTTGCTTATCGCTTCGGTCTCCTGTATTCTACTTGTACCTACTACGACATATTTCTGCAGACGTATATCTCAATTATCATGAAACAGATAGAAAAATAAGCTTTTGCAAGAAAGGTTTGTAGAATTTATATAAAATAAACGATAATATAGAAAGGCATCTAAATGTATCACATTTGACTTCTTTCTCTACCACGTGCATATTAAGTAGAGAAGAACTGCATTCCACCCAAAAATTCTATACCGAGATTTCATAGGAAATACATATTTTGAGACCTTTGAATAAAAAAAAGCATTTTTAGAAAAAGGTCTGTGTGTGTGTGTGTGTGTGTGTGTGTGTGTGTGTGTGTGTGTGTGTGTGTTTAAACGTGTGTCTGTGAACAGCGTAACTCAAAAACGAACAGTTGGATAAGTACCAAACTTGGTATTTAGGTTCAGTATCTTTCAAAGATGCGACACGAAATTTTCAAGAAAATCCCCCTCCCCAAACTACCCTTTACATGAAACATTTTACGAAAATTTGGATTTTCTCAAAAATGCTTCTAATGATTTTGATTAAAATATCATATGTTTAAGATATTTTTATGACAAATGAAATGTATATTTTGAATTTTGGGAATGTCTCCAAAACCCCTCTTCATTGTGAATGGCTTTTGAATAACTGGTAAACCGTAAGAGATAGATAAAATTCTTGTACACAAAAGATGTAGATCTCGTTAAAACAGACAATTTATGTGATACGCATCTTTTTGTCGAGTGAACCATTTCCGAGACATTCCTTGTTATTTGTTTGAATTTTCCAATACTTATACTTTTTCTCAAATGGGAACTCGTTATTTGCTTTTTTTGTCCTGGATATACAAAGAGAATGGAATGCTCCACATAGCAACCAGCTCTTAAAATATTTGGTTATCGCTTAAAGCCTACCAATTCCCCTTACACGTATAAGAAAATTAGCAATAACATTAACATCTCGATTAACATGAAGTATATGGAGAATTAGCGTTTCTAAAAATAGTTTGTACAAGAGTAGAGAAAGTCATGTGAGTGCATCACATCAGATTTTTAGAAAAAGTGCGTGTATGTCTGTGTGTCCGCGTGCGTGGCTGTTAATAGCATAACTCAAAAACGAAAAGTCGGATAAACACTAAGCTTGGTATTTAAGTTCTGTATCTTCCAAAGATGCAACACAAATATTTTCAGGAAAATCCCCCACCCCAAACCATCCTTTACATGGAAGTTTTTTTTTTTTGAAATTTTTGATTTTCTAAAAAATGGCTAACGATTTTGATTAAACTACCATATATTAAAGATATTTACATGACAAAGAGTATATCTTGAATTTTGTGGGAATAGCCTGTGAAGTCCTTTTCATTCGCAAGGAATCTTGTATAATCTTGTACGTACAACTGGTGAACGTTCAGCGATAGACGAAAACGTAGATCTCTCTAAAACACGCAATTGACTTCAAATAACCTTTTTGGTGGCACTAGGCATTTCCGAGATATCAGTTATTAATGGTTCGAATTGTTCAATACTTAGACACTCCTTTAAAGTCTTGTCGATTTTCAATTGTTTCTCGCGATGTCATGGAAGGAGTATGGAATTTTAAGGCCAGAAAATATTTGACAGTCGCTATTCCCTTTGTGTCTGTAAGGAAATGTATAATGGAGGTATTTTAAAATAAGATAGGAAAATAAACCTTCGTAAGAATAATTTGTGTGCGCACTAATAATCGATAGAGGGTAGAGAAAGTCATGTGAATGTAACAGAGATGGTTTTTCTTTTTTATTCACCACGTTTGCAATAGTTATATTCTTTAATCTGCTGTACAAACACATATCACAACGTAATCGAGCGTAAATGATCAATTAATTGTTAAGCCACGAAGTATAAGCTCCATAAAATACATCAACAGCTTTGAGAATGGATTAACTGTTATTTACCGCTAGTGCATAATAATGACTGCTGCCTCATGAATGTATCAGGTGACTGTGGAAAAATTAATGTGCATTACGTTATGAAACTGGTTTGTAATGCTATACCTCTTGCAGAGCTAATGTTTAAAATGTTCCGCGGTATAATGCCTTCATACGCTATCTTGTATATCAGCTTCGGAACACACAATTAACAACATACTAGTATTTGCTCGCGGTTTCGCCCGTGTGAATATTCTTTTGCAAGGTATCACTATTACGTGGAATCAGTTTATAAATCACCTATTCCATATCCAGCTTGTACAGAGTCAAGAAATACTCTGAAGCTAGATTCTCTTTTTCGACACAATATCATTGCCATTGTCGGCGAAATGCAACGAGTCAGTTGCGAGTTTGCTTTTCTTTTACGCATTTTACAACAGCTAGATAACAAGAATCAACATAACGCACTGCGTGTAGTATTCTATGACCCTAGTACACAGTGTCCGGCTTCGTGAACCATTTTAATATAGCATACCCTTCCCAAATGTAGGATTATAGCTAATATGCTTCAACCGCGCATATAAAGCATATTATGCTGGAGAAAAAATTAACAAAATCAGAAAATAGGTTTCATTTTAAGGTTTGACTGGTTTATATCGGCTTTAAAAGTTACACCAGTTTAGCTAGCCTTGCCAAAAGAAACTTGAGAGACCCCGCGGACTGAATTTAACAATTTTTGTAATTTTGAAGTTATTACGCAAAAAGAAATGCTTGTACTCATGCTTCTTATGACAGGTATATGTTATGTAGAAAATTTCGTTTTGATAAGATAAATAATTTCCAAGACAACATATTTTACAAAAAATATACATAAAATATTGAAAACATCTGAACATTCTTTGCAGAATAAAAACTGGAGCAGAGGAATAAATTATTCTTTTTCTATAGTTTTAGTTCTCTACTGCTTATCTATAGAAAGAAGAGGAAATGTATTTTCAAATAAAAATTGGATATTGAGACTTCACTGGAAATAAATGTTTTGAGGTCCCTAAACAAAAATAGTATTTTTAGAAAAACCTAGTCGCACACACTTGTTGTGGTGTATGTAAAAGAGAGAGAGAGAGAGAGAGAGAGAGAGAGAGAGCGAGAGATAAGTACAAAGCGTTAGATGTAATAATAAAGAAGATTGGCAACTTTATTTATTTTATATTTGGTTATATTTTTCTGTTTTGTTCATTAATTTTATTGTAAGCATTAGCGTGTAAGAAGCACGTAACTGTGGAAAAGGTAGATATATTTATGTAAAATGCAAATTTCCTATACATCGACCGGAGGAAATATCTGATGGTACACTCATACGACTTTCTGTATCCATTACAAATTCATAGATTTACCTTATATATTATAAATATTGGTATAAAAAGTTATTCTTTTCTCAACGTTATTGGCAACACTTTTTGCCTTGAAATGATTTCAAACTAAGCAACACGTACTTAGTCACATACAACATACGGAAAAGGATTCAAATGTTAATATCCGAGGCGTGCAAGTGTAAATTCAGAAGTGTCAGTAATGAGCTCTTGCGAAATAAATACGCTTGTAAAATTTAAACATACAACATGGATATTTCGAAATCGGATGCTACGATAAAAGCTATTTGGCACAAATTTTGTATTTTAACGTGCTGTAGATTTTTCCTGTATTAAGTTTTTGTTATGGTTTCCCAGTTATATTCAATTATGCAAAACCCAATCAAAATGAAGAGGTCTTCACAGGTTGTTTGCAGAAAATTGAAGACATAAGTTTTATTTTTCTTGACAATATCTCAAACATAGGATGGTTTTATATCGTTAGAATGTAAAGCGTGGTTTGAGGTGCAGGTAATTTCATAAAAAACCTTAGTTTTGCGTCACTGAAAGAAGCTGGACTTAAACGTTTCGTTTTTAAGTTATGATGCTCTCTGAGGGTCTCTCTTACAAGCGCACATTTATCTAAAAATTCTTTGTTTCATGGGACCTCAACCCGTGTATTTTCGCTGACATCTCTATATTGAATTTTTGAGTGGAATGAATACTTCCTCTACCTCGCATAGGACACCGGCAGAGGAAGTAAATATAATACATATATGAGGTAATAGCCGCTAAGGCAAACTTTTTCTATGGGTGCCACAAAAATCCTATTTTAGACAGCAAGGCCTAAAAGTATAACTTCTAACACACTGTACACGAACTAAAAGCTTTACATTATCGCACTAGTGTAATAATCTGCTTTGTGGCCAACTTTGATTTCAAGTCCAATCACTGGCAATTATTCTTTGTATTTGCACATGCTTAATAACTCGACTGGGATTGATTAGGTTTTACTTTTCATTGTCTTTTTGCATGATTAATTTCTCATGGCGCTCGCATTATCTGTTCACAATACAAATTGTCATACTTCAATTTATCGCAATTCGTTTGTAGAGTTAGCCTATACGTTATATTGACAGCCTTCTGCTTTCTTTGGTCGTTATTCTTTTATCTACCTATAATCTACATAAAGATTCAATGGTGGAAATTATGAATTCAGAAGAAACTGAAATGTAAGTGAAATTAGAAACAGCAGAAAGAATAATACTAGAAGTACTTAACCAAAAAAATCCAGAAAGCAATATGATATAGCATTTAATCGCTTCATTGCCTGGTGAACAAGTTTCACTGAAAATGACATCTGCATTTCTCTTGTTTCAAGAACCGCGTTCTAAACTGATTTCTCTTAGTTTCGAGAATCAATATACGAGTAATATTGATGTTTTGCAAATTCGACCGCTGTCTAAAAAATACATATGCCACACGTGTTAAAAGTTGTTTTTATTTTTCTCATAGGACTGGAAATTCGGCCTACGGCCTTCGTTTCGCTAACATTTCTACTCGCAAAATAAAACCCTACTTTTACCCCTTGAATCGTAATCTACTATTATGGATGATTTTGAGCAATAAAATGACTGTAGTGCTGATATACGAAAAAAGTTTAAACCTCGTTTTTTTTCCTGCTGTGTTCCATAGAAGGGGACATTTTCTTAAGAAAAAAAATCCTGGTTTCTTTTACTTTCTCCGTTCCAAAATATCAAGCGTGAAACACTTGCACGCGATAACTCTGTATTTACCTTTCCCTGCAGTTCCTTCAAGCATGACATTGGTTAATATTTGTATTCCTCGTGCCACGTGTTTGAGCACAGAGATATTTGTATTCCGATGGAATTGTAAGGCATATTGCAGTATGTGGTCATATTCAAGCTTACGCGGATTTTAAACAGTTTATCAGATTTCAATTGAAGTAATTGATTTTAATTACTCTTCGTTACAGTGTAATTGGTGTCCTTCAAATGACATACAACAGCACATGATAATTATCAGGAGGGAGCATTTTCGTTTGGTTATTTGGATGGTGTGTAAGAAGTTATTCCTGAACCTTTCCAACTCATCTAGGAATTCTTTCCATCACTAAAAGACACGCACTTCTTGCCGGCAGTTATAGACTACACTCGTTTTCAAACACTTTGCTGTATGGTGGCCAAGGATTTTAAGGAATATTTATAAATCGAATTTATAATACTTACAAGGGCGGATTGATAAGTCAGTGACTTTTTAAAGAAAATAACTATTTTTTTCAAAAAAGCTATTTTATTTCTCCACAGTCTCCTTTCAATTCAATACACGTTGTCCAACGTTTCCCTAACTTTTTTAACCCTTCCAAAAAATATGATTTTTCGAAGTCTGCAAAATATGACGTTGTTTCTGGCATGATGTCTTCACTGGACGTGAATTTTTTTCCAGCGAGCAATTTTACAGATTTGCGAAGAGGTAGAAGTCGCTCGGAGCCAAATCTGGAGAATATGGTGGGTGAGGTAGCAGTTCGTAGCCCAATTCCACAAATTTTGCGATGGCAATGGCTGACATGTGTGCGGGTGCATTATCCTGGTGAAAGAGAGCCTTTTTCTTCACCAAATGGGTTCGTTTCTTTAACAATTCCCTGTGAAACTGATGCAGTATTGCGGCATAATATGAACCTGTGATCATTTTACTCTTTTTCAGGCAGTGGATGTCTATCACCCCTTATGAATTGCAAAAGACAGCTGCCATGTTTTTTCCTGCCGATGGAATGGTTTTCGCTTTCTTAGGAGCAGGTTGACCGAAGAAAATACACCGCTTTGATTGTTGTTTGGTTTCAGGTTGATACTAATAGGTCCAAGTTTCATCAACCGTGATATAACGCCGCAAAAACTCGTTTGGGTTACGCTGGAACATGTTCAAACATTCCTGTGAAATGGTCACACGATTCCGTTTGTTCTCAACTGTGAGAAGTCGCGGCACCCATCTTGCTGACAGCTTTCTCATACCCAAAAATTTGTGCAGAATGTTGTACACCCGTTCACTCGAAATGTTTACAATCTTGGCTATCTCACGGATTTTCACTCGGCGGTCTTCCAACACAATATCGTGAACTTTGTTCACCATTTCTTCTCTTGTGACCTCAACCGGTCGTCCTGTGCGCACGGCATCTCTTGTGCTAGAACAGCCACATCGAAATTCTGTGAACCACTAATGAACCATGTTATGTGATGGAGCAGAGTTCTCATAATACTTTTTTAGTTTTTTCCGTTTCCTTCACCATCTTACCACGCAAAAGGTAGTGCTTTATCAGAACACGAAATTCACTTTTCTCCATTTTCTACGAAGCAACACACATCTGCTTGTTTTAGACGCTCTCAACAATGTTGTGAGGAACAAATGACGAATTTCTGCGATTATACCCAGAATAGATGCAAGACTTGGGTGCAAACAAGAAACCTATGATTAGAACGCTATCTCTCGTCAAAGTCGTGGACTTATCAATCCGCCCTCGTATTTCAGATGTTAATTAACTGATTTGGGAAAAAATAAATTCATCGTAGAGCATTTTCTCGTGATAGGGATAGTCTAATATGTTATTTCCAAAACTGTTAGGATATTACAGACATTAGAATTTATCTAACATTTCAAAAGTGTATTTTCAATTTGAAAGTAATTTTATCAGAAGATTTAATGACACTCTAGCTTTAAAGTTTTTGGAACAGGATCCAAGAGATTATTATTCCTCTTAAAATAATATAAAATGACTTTTTATTCTTTCATTTTGTATAATCCCCTTTAATCTTTAAGGTCACATTAGCGGCTTTGATTTGAGAAACAACTAATGGCGTTCATAACTCGTCGACTGTTGGTGGCTTTTAATGTTGATATTATTAATTTTCGCCATGGAATGCACCCGCATTCACTCCTATATTCATTCTTCTAGCTGTGGAGGATGGGAATGATTCCAATTAAAGAAACATATCCCTATTCTTGCATGATAACTACTGCCCTTTATATGAATAAAATATTTAAAGATTTGGAAAAATAGAAGTATAACATGAGCAAACTTAATTTTAATCAGCATATGTCACCACTGAACTTCGATACTGAAAAAAAGAAATTACTAGTCAGGCTTCGGTTTCTACTACATGTTTCTTCTGTAATCTATAAACATTCTCCATGACTGCTTCCGCTATAGAACGTCCGGTGTTTGAGAAAAGACTACAGGTCCTATGGCAACAGTACCACCCCGACTCTGTGTATAATGAAGTGTGTACACTCATCGCGGTTTGTCGGTCACTCTCGACGCACTCCTCTACACTCGCTTCCATTTATGCCGTCCCCGCAGCTTTGAGAGGCATTCTACAGACCTTCACAGATGGAGTGTGTATATAGATGTGTTCCAGCTCGTGAACCCAGGAAGGAATGCGTACATATACACACAAGTATACAAACATGGTGACTCAATGAATCAAAAGTTGCGTACAGTTAGACACGGTGTTGAAAAGTAACACGTAGCCTGCCTTATATTAGTGGATGCTAATTCCGTATCCGATTCTTACATTAGTGAAATACTTGGTTACACTGAGCAAAATAGGCTACGTGAATGCTGACTAAGATCCTATTGTTCGCTGCATAGTAACCTCAGATTGCATTTTCCCCTCGCCCCACATCTCATCCCGCGAGGTTCACTAGCCCAGAGCACAACTATAGCAAGTAGTAGGTGGTGTATCTGTTTACCTTCCTGCGCATACAGTGGCGTCCTGTTTTACGTGCACAGTTCTATGTTATTCACATATGAATATATAACTTTGAGCAAAAGCTTTACTCTCATCACTTATAATAACAGTGTTTAAACATATAACTAAATAAAACCCTGTTTTGCACAATATATTCTCAAAAATATTTTAATGGCAAATAACTGATCAAAAGTATCCGGACACCTGGCTGAAAATCACGTACAAGTTCGTGGCACCCTCCATCGGTAATGCTGGAAATCAATATGGCGTTGGCCCAACCTTAGCCTTGATGACAGCATTCACTCTCACAGGCATACTTTCAATCAGGTGCTGGAAGGTTTCTTGGGGAATTGCAACCCATTCTTCACGGAGTGCGGAACTGAGGAGAGGTATCGATGTAGGTCGGTGAGGCCTGGCACGAAGTCGGCGTTCCAAAACATCCCAAAGGTGTTCTATAGGATTCAAGTCAGGGCTCTGTGAAGGCCAGTCCATTACAGGGATGTTATTGTCGTGTAACCACTCCGCCACAGCCCGTGCAGTATGAACACGTGCTCGATCGTGTTGAAAGATGCAATCGCCATCCCCGAATTGCTCTTCAACAGTGGGAAGCAAGAAGGTGCTTAAAATATCAATGTAGGTCTGCGCTGTAATCGTGCCACACAAAACAACAAGGAAGGCAAACCCCCTCCAGGAAAAACACAACCACACCATAACACCACCACCTCCGAATTTCACTGTTGGCACTACACACGCTGCCAGATGACGTTCACCGGGCATTTGCCATACCCACACCCTGCCATCGGATCGCCACATTGTGTACCGTGATTCGTCACTCCACACAACGTTTTGCCACTGTTCAATCGTGTGATGTTGACGCTCCTTACACCAAGCGAGGCGTCGTTTGGCATTTTCCTGCGTGATGTGTGGCTTACGAGCAGCAGCTTGACCATGGAATCCAAGGTTTCTCACCTCACGCCTAACTTGTCATAGTACTTGGAGTGACTGGATCCTGATGCAGTTTGGAATTCTTGTGTGATGGTCTGGATAGATGTCTGCTATTACTCTTTATCACCCTCTTCAAATGTCGGCGGTCTCTGTCAGTCAACAGACGCGGTCGGCCTGTACGCTTTTGTGCTGTACATGTCCCTTCACGTTTCCACTTCACTATCACATCAGAAACAGTGGACCTAGGGATGTTTAGGAGTGTGGAAAGCTCGCGTACAGACTTCTGACACAAGTGACACCCAATCACCTGACCACGTTAGAAGTCCGTGAGTTCCATGCAGCGTCCCATTCTGCTGTTTCACGATGTCTAATGACTACTGACGTCGCGGATGAGTACCAGGCAGTAGGTAGCAGCACAATGCACCTAAGATGAAAAACGTATGTTTGTGGGGTGTCCGGATACTTTTTGATCACGTGTACATTATATTTAAAGAGGACACATTTACTAGACATTATTGGAATCATAAATCCTAGGGGGTGTAAATCCTACATACAGGAGGATAAGCCGACTAATTAAGTATTCGAATCATCTCTTTAATCTAAATACACAAGTAAATAAAACACTGTTTTACAGAATTTCTCCATCCTCTGTGGCGAAGGGGTAATGTGTCTACCTCACATTCAAGAGGTCTCCAGCTCGAATCTCGATTAGAGCGAGTTACCCGGATAAGGTTTTTCCGGTTTTTTCGTTATCCTGAAAATACGAATGTCGGGTAACTTTAAACTCTGTGCATCCCGGGCCCATTTGAGCATCATTGCACTCGTCGTTCTATATGGCCTAAACGGTTAAAGGTCTCTAAACTAAAACAAAATTCTCTGAGTATTTTTAATAACAGTAATTATAATCTAAAACTGAGTAAATTATACCTTTTATTCTCAATGAAGACACATTTACTAGAAATAATTTTAATAATCTGTCCATGCAAATGCTGCGTGGAACTGCTCTAGGAATGTCTTCAAATGCCAAATTGGCTTCCCCCATGCCCGCAATTCTTCCTCGATGCACTTCTTTCATTTGCATACATCGCGTGAGCTGCAGTTAACACACGCCACTGCTTGGTCGAACAACAAAGGCAGAACGCTCCAGACACAACCCTCCCTCGCGTGAGCTACAGTTAACACACGCCACTGCTTGGTCGAACAACAAAGGCAGAACGCTCCAGACACACCCCACCCTCGCGTGAGCTGCAGTTAACACACTCCACTGCTTGGTCGAACAACAAAGGCAGAACGATCCAGACACAACCCTCCCTCGCGTGAGCTACAGTTAACACACGCCACTGCTTGGTCGAACAACAAAGGCAGAACGCTCCAGACACACCCCACCCTCGCGTGAGTTGCAGTTAACACATTCCACCGCTTGGTCGAACAACAAAGGCAGAACGCTACAGACACACCCCACCCTCGCGTGAGCTGCAGTTAACACACGCCACTGCTTGGTCGAACAACAAAGGCAGAACGCTCCAGACACACCCCACCCTCGCGTGAGTTACACTTAACACACTCCACTGCTTGGTCGAACAACAAAGGTAGAACGCTCCAGACACACCCCTCCCTCGCGTGAGCTACAGTTAACACACTCCACTGCTTGGTCGAACAACAAAGGTAGAACGCTCCAGACACACCCCTCCCTCGCGTGAGCTACAGTTAAAACACTCCACTGCTTGGTCGAACAACAAAGGCAGAACGATCCAGACACACCCCTCCCTCGCGTGAGCTACAGTTAACACACGCCACTGCTTGGTCGAACAACAAAGGCAGAACGCTCCAGACACACCCCTCCCTCGCGTGAGCTGCAGTTAACACACACCACTGCTTGGTCGAACAACAAAGGTAGAACGCTCCAGACACACCCCTCCCTCGCGTGAGCTACAGTTAACATACGCCACTGCTTGGTCGAACAACAAAGGCAGAACGCTCCAGACACACCCCACCCTCGCGTGAGCTGCAGTTAACATACGCCACTGCTTGGTCGAACAACAAAGGCAGAACGCTCCAGACACACCCCTCCCTCGCGTGAGCTACAGTTAACACACGCCACTGCTTGGTCGAACAACAAAGGCAGAACGCTCCAGACACACCCCTCCCTCGCGTGAGCTGCAGTTAACACACACCACTGCTTGGTCGAACAACAAAGGCAGAACGCTCCAGACACACCCCTCCCTCGCGTGAGCTACAGTTAACATACGCCACTGCTTGGTCGAACAACAAAGGCAGAACGCTCCAGACACACCCCACCCTCGCGTGAGCTACAGTTAACATACGCCACTGCTTGGTCGAACAACAAAGGCAGAACGCTCCAGACACTCCCCACCCTCGCGTGAGCTGCAGTTAACACACGCCACTGCTTGGTCGAACAACAAAGGCAGAACGATCCAGACACACCCCTCCCTCGCGTGAGCTGCAGTTAACACACACCACTGCTTGGTCGAACAACAAAGGCAGAACGCTCCAGACACACCCCTCCCTCGCGTGAGCTACAGTTAACATACGCCACTGCTTGGTTGAACAACAACGGCAGAACGCTCCAGACACACCCCACCCTCGCGTGAGCTACAGTTAACATACGCCACTGCTTGGTCGAACAACAAAGGCAGAACGCTCCAGACACTCCCCACCCTCGCGTGAGCTGCAGTTAACACACGCCACTGCTTGGTCGAACAACAAAGGCAGAACGATCCAGACACACCCCTCCCTCGCGTGAGCTGCAGCTAACACACGCCACTGCTTGGTCGAACAACAAAGGCAGAACGATCCAGACACACCCCTCCCTCGCGTGAGCTGCAGTTAACACACGCCACTGCTTGGTCGAACAACAAAGGCAGAACGATCCAGACACACCCCTCCCTCGCGTGATCTTCAGTTAACACACGCCACTGCTTGGTCGAACAACAAAGGCAGAACGATCCAGACACACCCCTCCCTCGCGTGATCTGCAGTTAACATACGCCACTGCTTGGACGAACAACAAAGGTAGAACTCTCCAGACACACCCCTCCCTCGCGTGAGCTACGGTTAACATACGCCACTGCTTGGTCGAACAACAAAGGCAGAACGATCCAGACACACCCCTCCCTCCGTGATCTGCAGTTAACATACGCCACTGCTTGGACGAACAACAAAGGTAGAACTCTCCAGACACACCCCACCCTCGCGTGAGCTACAGTTAACATACGCCACTGCTTGGACGAACAACAAAGGTAGAACTCTCCAGACACACCCCTCCCTCGCGTGAGCTACAGTTAACATACGCCACTGCTTGGTCGATCAACAAAGGTAGAACGCTCCAGACACACCCCTCCCTCGCGTGAGCTACAGTTAACATACGCCACTGCTTGGACGAACAACAAAGGTAGAACTCTCCAGACACACCCCTCCCTCGCGTGAGCTACAGTTAACATACGCCACTGCTTGGTCGATCAACAAAGGTAGAACGCTCCAGACACACCCCTCCCTCGCGTGAGCTACAGTTAACATACGCCACTGCTTGGTCGATCAACAAAGGTAGAACTCTCCAGACACACCCCTCCCTCGCGTGAGCTACAGTTAACATACGCCACTGCTTGGACGAACAACAAAGGTGAACGCTCCAGACACACCCCTCCCTGCTATAAACGCGTCCGCTGAGAAGGTTGGTAAAATGACTCCCGAAGCTGTGGTGATGGCATTAATAATGGTAGCAAGTGTACGACAACGCTGTATTAAGAGGTGTAACCAATAGTAATAAAAGTCGTATGATCTGCCTATAGTCTTTTCTTAAAGGCAACCCGATTGTAAAACTTTCAAATTTCTTAATTATTAACCAGTTGTTTTGAAATTTTAAACACATGCTTGGAGGGTTATCTTAGATATAAGATAGATTACTCAATGAAGGGGGACACCTCGCGCACTGCGACTTACTCTATTGCGGCTACCACCCCCTAGGAGGAGAGGATGAAGTGAAGAAACCACAGGAGGCTATAGGTCGCAGACAGACAAGCTACAGAACGCGCGGAAGCCCCTAACATTTCCAAGTTCGAAGATCCGTCCCACTGCTGGAGCTGCTTAGAGAGGGCGATGAACGACCCGACGACCAAGCAGTCCTCTGGTGTCCACGGGGAGTACTCTTTCCTGTAGGCATGCGTCCACGCGTCTGTCTGGCACTACCTAACCCCACAAAGCCTAAAAGCACACTTGAAAGACGAGAAGGAAGCAGAATGAAAGCGAAATGAAGGAAATCAAACCGTGGTAGAGAAGAAACCATTCCAACATTTGCCTGCTGACCCGGGAAACTATGAAAAACCTTTGGGCCAGACTGGGCACTCGCCGGGACCTCCCGAGTACGAGTCGCATACGTTACCAAGGCGCTACCTCGCTCGGTGAGGGTTATCTTATGTGTAATGTTTCACGTAGTTAGAGCAAGTAATTTTTGAAGTTTATTATTTAGGTAAATATTGGCACCTAGCTGCATAAAATGTCCTAAGCTTCAAATTATTTAAGTTTTTACAATAAATTTCTTGTGACATTAGCAAAAGATATTGCCAAGACACTTAAATTGGCATTTTTTACATGTTTGTTTAACTTTAAACAATAGAACATTTTTCATCAATCCTAGTGAACAATTTCACAAACTTTTCACCCATTCTTTAATTCATACAGTATTGCGTTTTTAATCATTCATAATATTTTTTTAAAGAAGGCATCCGTGTTTTATGTTCCTAACTTACAAGTTTCAGTAAGACTGGTGAAAAATTGCATCGTGTGAAACATTTTATGCTGAAAAATGCGGAAAACTTTGTTTCTTAGAAAATGGGGTTTAAAGATGTACATGTTATTTCTTTGTGTTTCTGACCTTGATATGGGGGTCAAGAGTTTTCTGTATAATGATCTAAATGGCCAAAATATCATGTAATATGTTTCTACAGACTGTAAACGGCAAATACACCAAAAAGGGGAAATTTTGAAGTTTTTAACAAACATTTCACCATCACTTCGCCACCAAAATCTCGTCTTAACGCAGGACGTTCTCTAACCTGTTCATTTTGAGTTCTCGATTTTCGTCGAGTGTCGTGTTCTGTCCAGCGTTAAAGTATCAGAGCAAATGGTCCTCGGACCATGACGACCCAATATTTCCCCGCCTCGGGGCAATGCTGTGCGACTTTACCATGGAAACCGTTACTCTTACCACACGCCGCTACTGAAAGGGAATCTAGCAATTCTCCATCAGTCACCACAAATGAGATGTCGATACTCAGAACCTCGTTTGATTTAAAAGGGTGTTAGCTCAAAACATCTTTTAACTTTCTGGATGCCTCACTTTGAGCGAATGATGTACATCCGTGGACAAAAGCAAATGAGCCATTCCCAGATTCCATGTGACGATCGTAGGGCTTCGTGAACATTCGTAACAGTTGCGTTCACAACGCAAATGCAAGAACTGTAGAATGGTCTGTGTTATGGCCATCTTATAACGGTGTTTCTCTTATAAGCTACTGAAAACAGAACGTGGAACAACGTTTCATTGGCCGAGAGGTTAAGAAGGCGCTGCTTGTGCTCATAAGCTCCTCGGTTTAAATCTCGCATTAGTTATTATTATTTTATGTTGTTAATTTTATGTCTGGATGTGTAGAACATAATATTGAATTAATACAACTTTAGCATTTTAAGTTTTATGCATATCTATGCGTACAAAAACACAATTCTACTAAAACACTGTTTTAAGTAACTAAAGATATAAATGTAAATAAACCATTATCTTCTTAATTTCGAGTGTATGTAGCCTGAGCACGTATAACTGTCCTCAATTTTCGGGTTATAGATGAAATTAAATCCCTGTAGTAACGTGGACGAGAAGCTACAACATCCCAGGCTTGTTGATTTGTGCCCAGAAGTCATCTTTTGTCCTTCGCGCATCTACAAAGAAATTCGAGTGCAGCTTCCTTTTCACCTCAGCCCACACCTTTTCAATAAGGTTCAAATCTGGTGAACAGGGCGGTCACACTGATATCCTGTCTCTCTGAGAACCAATTTGAAACTTGTGCGGACAAGATGATTATCCTGTACGAATTCAACAATTCCATCAGGATATCTCATCCTACAAAGGGAATCTAAATATTCTCAAATATTATCGTGTATTGCGCACTGCTCAGGCTATCGTCAAGCTGCCACAACACACCTAGACCGTCCCTAGATATTCAACAAGTTACAGATACCCGACCACGATGAAATTGTGAAGCCATGTATTTTGCATCGTAATAACTATTGTATTATGTACTTTACCAAATGCCATGTGTGAAATATAATGTATCGAAAATTAGTAGTCGCTATATGTTGATTAAACATTATTACCACAAGAAAAAAAATGTGTTTGTTACATGCGAGAAGCGAACCTGCGGTCTTAACCACAGAAGTACCCTAGGCCGAGACGACAGTGACGCGAAGATCTTGCCCAGGGTGGCGCCAGCCAAGTGACTCTCCAGTCCGTGGATGTTTCCCATAAGGCCAATACTAGAGTCTAAAAAAGGTCCCCCGCTTGTGCGAGGATGGAAGTGGATACGCCACTTATGCGCCTCATCCCAGGGGGATGACTACCGAAAACCTCGGTAGGGCCGACAGCAATCTAGCATGCCGTCTACCGGCTATCCAGGTCGGTACCGGAGGACATTGAGGCGTCTCACAACCCCGACTGTACCGAAACCCGCACAGACGTACCCAATCTCCCACGGATCTCGGGAACCACTGCCCCGCCGAGTCCAACCCAATCCAAACGACACTCCTTCGGGTGGGGTCCGGACGTATGGCCCGGCGTACTTCTAGTAACGTCAGAAGTACCACGAGTGCTCAGGTTCGCAGCGCCGGCACCACGGCAGCTGAAGGGATCGGAACTCGCCCTTACGGGAGCTACAGAAAAAAATCTGATGTGTTGCACTTACATCACTTTCTCTACTCTTGTACAAACTATTTTTACAAACGCTTATTCTCCATATGCTTCATGTTAATTGGGATATCGAGATGTTAATCTTATTGCTAATTTTCTTGTAGATGCAAGGGGAATTGGTAGCCTTTAAGCGATAGTCAAATATTTTAAGAGCTGGTTGCTATGTGTCGCATTCCATTCTCTTTGTATGTCCAGGACATAAAACAAGCAATATCTCGAAAATGGTTCACTCAACAAAAAAGATGTATATGACATAAATTGTGTATTTTAACGCGATCTACATATTTTGTGTGGTAAAATTTTGTCTATCTCTCATGGTTTACCAGTTATGCAAAAATCGTTCACAATGAAGAATAATTTTGGAGACATTCCCAGAAAATTCGAGATATACATTTCATTTGTCATGAAAATATCTTAAACATATGATATTCTAATCAAAATCGTTAGAGCCATTTTTGAGAAAAAAAAATAGAAAAATGTTCAATGTAAAGGGTAATCTGGGTTGGGAGGATTTTCTTGAAAACCTTCGTGTCGCATCTCTGGAAGATTTTGAACCTAAATATCAAGTTTAGTGTTTATCCGACTGTTCGTTTCTGAGTTATGCTGTTCACAGACACACACACACAGATATGTTTCCAAAAATGCTTTTTTTTTAGATTCAGGGGGTCTCAAAACATATATTTCCGGTGAAATCTCGGTATCGAATTTTTGGGTGGAATACAATACTTCCCCTACTTACTATACGTAGTAGAGGAAGTAAATAACACATGAAATATATAGCATGGGTATAATACCGTACAACAACTTGCTACAGCGTCTACACAACTACATTGTGTATATAAACAAGGCGCTCTACCGTGTAGGACTTAAAACATTTGGCGTACCAGACATGACTCGTTTATGTCCACGGGTGAACATGTTATATTCGTGAAGCAAACTTCTATGACCTGATTTCACTACGCGTGCTCTCAAAGGTCAGTCAAACCTCAAGGTATAATAAATCTAATAAGTTTTATTAGTTAGGACAAGCATTGATAAGCAAATCTGTATCCTTTCAGACGGTCTTAAGCACTTGACTCTCACCAATTTGTTTCACAGGATCCGTCAAGCAAAACACCTAGTATCTTCACAACCTCTACACCACAAGTGCCTTATTTACATCCCTCATTCGACACATATGGCAGTAGAGTTTTTCTATCTGGGGTCTGCCTCGCTTTCCCAGATCAACCGAATTCAGAGAATCTGAAACAGGTATTTACGCCTGGTTACTGGA
This sequence comes from Deroplatys truncata, assembly GCA_030765065.1. Classification (NCBI taxonomy): domain Eukaryota; kingdom Metazoa; phylum Arthropoda; class Insecta; order Mantodea; family Mantidae; genus Deroplatys; species Deroplatys truncata. Next base: position 44,071,872 of record CM060983.1, read on the forward strand.
GCACCCTGATATGTTCGTATGCCGATCTAGGACTTCCGGAGGTTCTCCCAACCCTCCGCATCAACCATAAGTTCCACAGGTCATGTATCCAACAACACAATCTACTCCGTCATATTTACATGTCTCTTGCTCCACACCACCGTAATCAAAAGACGTTGGCACAGTGACCACCTCTTGAATTAACTGAAATATGTACCATTGGGATTACCGCTGGTTAGCACTTCATATAAACATTGCATGTGATTTTGTATAATCATGTTTTGCAATCGACAGTACGGACCAACGGAGGTGCCCCGCAACCGGGGCAGTGTCATCCTCTGTGGTATAGAACTATTATAGTAGTCTCCAGTTCCCGAAATCGCGGGTTCAAACCCAGGGCGATAGATTTTTTTTCGGACTAAAACTCCTTAGCAAGGCTTCCTTCAGAAGGGAAGTAAAGCCGGTGGTCCCGTGTCGGGATCGAACCTCAAGCCTGATAAAGAGGCCTCGAGTAAAATTTCCCGCCTTTCACGCCCAATATAGAATGGGACGCTAAGAACTTAATAGTATTTAAAGAGCGTCCATAAATAAAACTCAATTTAATTCAATTTTTTAACCGGGGCAGAGCACTGCAAGAAGGCCGCAACGGCCCTTTTTGCTACTACCGTGAACTCTGGGAGGGAGGGAAGAGAGGAGAGACCCGAAGAGCGACCAGATCTGGATGACGGGCGTGGACGGGATCACTAACATTTCCAGATCAAGTGCATCCGGCGCCGCCTGAGCCTGCCTACAGACCATGGAAACCCCGGCGGTCCTCCGGGGCGGCGTCCACTCATAAGCGAGAATTAATTGAACAGTCCTGCAGGCAACGCCAGGGCAGAAACCTCATAGAGCGTACAGCCACCACCCAGTCGCAACCCGCCGAACACTGTCGCCTAGTCCTACAGCTCTGAAACAGATGACAAGGAAGATGATGGGTACAGGAAATGAGGGGCAGGAATTCGCCTGTCGACCCGGGGAAACCACAAAAACGCATGGGTCAGAGTGGGCGGTTGCCGGGGATCGAACCCGGCACCCCCCGAACGCGAGTCGCAAACGCTACCGGTGCGCCTCCTCGCTCGGTAGAAGTAGATAGTACAGTTTAGTGCAATAAAGTTTACAAATGAAAAAAAAGCAATTTGGTGCGGGAATGCCTTCAACCCTACTGACACTCGCTGTCCAGAATGTTGGAATGGGTGCCGGATCATCAGAGACTTGAAGAAAATGAAAAAGTGTATAGATTGGTCAAGAAAGGAACCAAGACCCCGTCGTAGGTCCTGAACCGGCTTGTGAAATCAGCAAATCATATGCTACAACCACAACATTGAAATGAAGCAAGTGAGATACTGCAAATGCCCTGGTCAATCTATTGGGCAAATACATTGTCAAAGAATCCAACCATTGCTTTGCTAAAACTAGTTTTACACTTCTAAAACTATGCAGAGGAATGCTTAGGAAATTAGTTGGACATGATCGTTTCAGTTAACACCTACAGACCATAGGATTATTTGAAGGAAGTATTTACAAAGTCCACCTCCGTGGTGTAGGAGTATCGCATTTGTCTCACACTCAAGAGGTCCCGAGCTCGCATCTAGGTTAGGACGAGTTACCCGTATAAGTTTTTTCCCCTCTGGGATTTTCTCTTAACCTGAGAAGACGAGTGTCGGATAACTCTAAGCTCTAAGGACCTTGGGCTCGTTTGAGCATCATTTGAACCATTTCATACATTCATGTTCCTATATGGTCTACCCGGTTAAAGACCGTTAAAACTTCAAACAAAAACACCAAGTATACAGAACAACTTCCCGTCCGTATTACCTTCTTTAATAGCCGTATACTGCTGCATTTGTAATAATTCACACATGCATATCGATTAATGAAGATTTCTATTATTACTTTATATGTGCATTGCCTACTAGATACAATAGTAGACAGGGATTAAAACAAATCCTTAATCTTTGTGACAAAACGTAATCGTTTCCCTTGCCAACTCAAATAAAAACAAATCAAAGGTCGATATTACAGTAGTTATTTAAGATACAGGCGTTAAAAGTGTAGCTATATTTTGCGAATAGGAATGTTTGCGGAGCGAGACTGTTCGTCCTCTAGGGGTATCATAATAGCCTCTGGTTCCCGACGTCGCGGGTTCAGACCCGGCTTGGATTCTTTCGGGCGTAAAAATCCTTATCATGGCTTCCTTCGGAAGGGAAATAAAGGCAGTGGTCCCGCGTCGTAGATTTATGGCACATAAAAGAACGTCAAGCCTGGTAAAGAGGCATCTGAGCCAAATTTCCGGTCTTTGAAGCCCAAAATAGAATGGGACGCTAAGAACCATAGTAGTTAAAGAGCGCCCATAAATAAAATTCTATTTAATTTGGAGCAAGGCTGTAAACCGAGTATAGGTACAATCCTACGAGCGAAATAAAATTGTTTTTAATACGTATTTTCGTGCACTATTTTTATACAGCCCTGAATATTAAATTATGAAGTATCCAGCTGAAGTTTGTTTGGAAATAGTACACATTCGGACATACGCAATTCTGAGCTATAGTCTGTTGTTTTTTTGGCCTTCGTTGTATTTGTGACATTGCTTCATAGCAAATCACTGTAATTATTTTATACGTTTTTTGCTTTGCATCACTGAAGAAATTTGTTGTATGGAATGTTGTACTGTTTCCTTACTTCTTTGGTAACAATTCCAAGGTTATCCTCCCTGCTGCTTGCAAAATTTCTTCTGGTTCTGCCGAATCCATTTCCGAATGATTCAAATAATCCACGTTACATTAATCGGTGCAAGGCCTCCGCTTAAACCAGGTGGCCCAAACAAGCCATCCTTTGCGGTTTTGTGTTTTCCGCATACATAGGTTACCGCATCACTGCTGTTCAAAGGGGCAGTGCAGGCACACAGCGTAAGGTCGCTGAGGTTGTGCTGCTATCTGCAGGCGTTTACGTGGTAGTTTCGTACTGATACGCGACGCGTGGTCGCCTACTTGCAGTTCGAGTCAGGTCATTTAGATAAAAACGTAGCGCTCACCAATAACAAACACACAGATATGGTTACGATCTGTGCGGAGACGCACTAAAATGCAGCTGAGGCTGAAGGTTGTGTTCTGAATCTGTCTTCTGCACATTTTTTATTTTTATTTTTTACGTACAGAAATAATATTAACAAACGATGGATGATTCCAGGCAGAAAGTGGGCCTGAGAGGCCCTTACATCAATTCGTCCACCAAGGCGGGCATGTTATGCAAATGTTATTATGAATAATGCACTAATAGAAAATGATTTAATTCTAACGCACCTTTAAGCGTATATATAATAAAAATAGAATTTTGTTTTATCTTGTTAACTTTGCGGCACCAATGGTGCCATATACTTGTACTGATTATAGCTTGTCATGAAACTAAATGCCTTAACACACGTGCTCAGGTTTGCGACAAGCGGCAATCCTGAATTCTTGTTAATGAGCGAATTGCTTATTAAATAAGGGATAACATCTGCCCCCCATACTATCACATTCAAACACCAGACTCTGGGTATACCGTGAAATTTTTATGTTCAAAGACTACTTTATGGAGCCCGGAACATCTCATATAGCAGGCAGTTTCACAACCGAATGAGTTCTGGGACCAGGAATAGCAGTTAAAGTGTTCATTTTCAAGCATTGATCATTCTTAGCAGTCTCCTCTCTATCGGTATGGAATCCCCTTTGCAGCTCTGCTTAGGCAAACCTTTTGGTATCCACGCTATCCGGTATAAACTAACTTCAACTAAGGACAACTTGTGTGGACCACCTGGTATAGATGTAATTTTCATTACAAGAAACAAGGGGATAAGACAGGGTTATTCAAAAAGAAGGAACAGGCTTTAAATATTTATTTCTAATGAACGACAATAGATGGCAACACATGCGATACTTAACTGAATAAAGGAAAGTTCAAAGTTTTATTTTATGTGTTCAAAATGAGCACCATTTGTTATACGAGGACGACCAGTGCTTTTCCATTTGCATACGCAACCATCTTCTACGAATTTGTTGTATCAATTGTAAATTTTTTATGACGAGGCAGCTCATTGTTGAATTTACAACGAAATGTACGCTGCAATGAAACAATGCATTCACTCTCTGCATAATGCAACACACAAAACGACTTTTCCTGTGGCGTCGCCATTTTCTCGTAAACAAACTCGGCGCCGCTGTAGGCACTGCATGGAAGATGGGGGCTTAAAACTTTGAAATTTCCTCTATTCAATGATATGCCTATGTGTCGCTATCTATTGTCGTTCATTAGAAATAAATATTTAAAATCTGTTCCTTCTTTTTGAATAACCCTGTATTGGAGTGTTACAAAAATGTTATTCCACTGAGTGTAATGATCTCCAATTTTTTGTATGAGTGGCTCGTGTTAAAGCTCTACTTTTAGTGTCGGCTGTCTAAAAAGGCCTTAGAAGTTTGCGGATTAATGGATCGATTATAAATGCATGCATTTCAAAAGATGTATTACTATTATGGCACCCATGCTAGGAAAAGAAATTTTAGTACAGTTTTGACAACTTAACGTGCTTATAATGCTAGGATTGCATAAATAAAATTACAGGACAGAACATTACACAGAATTGCTGGTTACTTTGCAGACACGTATACATCAGAGTGCTTGTGGTTTGTTTTCTTGGCGTAGGTTATGCAGATTTTCTCGTGTAGCATCGCCGTTATCATGCTTGTTGATCTTATAATTGCACTTGTGACGTCAGGCCAGTTAGAGCAACAATACCGTGTACAATTGTTGCCTATTACCTCATCATTAGAGCTACCAAGCACTTATAAATGCAAGCAAATGCAGTGTTGCTAACGTCAACAACCTTGGGACGTAATGAGCGCTTCAGTAATGAGGCAGGAATTGTCGGATAGCTATTTACCTGTTATTTGATTAAGTGCCAGCTCCAACATAGTAAACAACCGTTTGAAATCAAGTTTTAAATACATCCGCAGTAATTATCATGGATGTAATTGTTGATAAGGTAAATGGATGATCTTAGTTAACTTCCTGGTCTAAGTGTTTCTTCCTTCAACGGTAAATGAAATTAACACATAATAAATAGACACACATGCGAGATAGGAAAACAAAATGAGTCATTGCATCGAAATGCACTATTATCCATAATGATATTTTATCCTTATAGCTAATGTTATAACATAGCTTATTGCGAATAATTTACGGTGCTATTGGCAGTGTTTTTGTTTTGTTTGTAGTTGTGCAGTGAAGATGTGTGCCCTAATCATTTTAAGCATTCTTCATACATATGAGGGCGGAGTGATAAATCAATTACTTTTTTTAAAGAAAAAACATTTTTTTAAACAATCAATTTTATTTTTCAACGTAGTCTTCTTTCAATTTAATACACGTCCAACGTTTCTGAGATTGTTTCTGTCATGATATGTTCACTGGACATGGATTTCTTCCCAGCGAGCCAATTTTTCAGGTTTGCGAAGAGGAAGAAGTCGCTCGGAGCCAAATCTGGAGAACATGGTGGGTAAGGTAGCAGTTCGTAGCCCAATTCCACAAATTTTACGATAGTAATGCCTGACTTGTGTGCGGGTGCATTATCCTGGTGAAAGAGAAACTTCTTCTTCACCAAATGGATCGTTTCTTTAACAATTCCTTGTGAAACTGATCCAGCATTGAAGCATGATATGAAACTGTTATCGTTTTACTCTTTTCCAGGTAGTGGATGTCTATCACTCCTAGTGAATCCCAAAAGACAGCCGCCATGATTTTCCTTGTCGACGGAATGGTTTTCGCGTTCTTTGGAGGAAGTTCGCCGAAGAACTCCACTACTTTGATTGTTGTTTGGTTTCAGGTTGATAGTAATGGATCCAAGTTTCATTAACCGTGATATAATGCCGCAAAAACTCATTTGGGTTGCGCTGGAACATGTTCAAACATCCCTGTGAAATAGTCACAGGATTCCGCTTGTTCTCAACTGTGAGCAGTCGCAGCATCCATCTTACTGACAGCTTTCTCATATCCAAAAATTCGTTTAGAATGTTATACATCCGTTCACTCGAGATGTTTATGGTCTTGGCTGTTTCACGGGCTTTCACTCGGCGGTCTTCTAACACAATATCATGAACTTTGTTCACCATTTCTTCTGTTGTGACCTCAACCGGCCGTCCTGTGCGCACGGCATCTCTTGTGCTCAAACGGCCACATCGAAATTCTGTGAACCACTTGTGAACCATGCCATGTGATGGAGCAGAGTCCGCATAATACTTGTTCAGCTTCCTTCACCGTCTTACCACGAAAAAAGTAGTGCTTTATCAACACGAAATTCACTTTTCTACATTTTCTACGAAGCAACACACATCTGCTTGTTTTAGACGCTCTCAGCAATGTTCTAAGAAACAAATGACTACGAATTTCTGCGATTATACCCAGAATGGATGTAATGCTTGGGCGAAAACAAAAAACCTGTGATTAGAACGCTATCTCTCATCAAAGTCATGGACTTATCAATCAGCCCCGGTATTTGGAGGACGTTGTGATGGTCATTTTAGGGACAATTTAATTTTTTTAAATGGAACCTATCTTTTTGATGTTGTTTTCTCACTTTTCATAAGAAACTAAACAACATTTGTAATAACGCACTTGCTATTGTACTTACACCAACGTAAATAACAAAGAGAATTCTGAATGGCTGTGTCAAGGTCTCATTGCCTCCTCGCCTACTGTTGATATGCTGCACTGTGTTGAATGGGCGCAACCATTCATTGAGCCCTTCGTACTCAGCCATTCAGAATTTTCGTTGTTATTTACGTTGGTAAGAACAATTGCAACGTGCTTTATAAAAAAGTTGTTTAGTTTTTAATGAGTAATGTCCAAACAACATACAAAATGTAGGTTCCCATTTTATAAAAATTAAATTGATCCTAAAATGGCCATCATAACGTCCTACAAACAAAAATGATGACATTTACTTTTCCCCACAATATCAAGCAACTTTTATTAAAGACATTTCTTTCTACAACGCTTGCTTAGTTTTGAAGATATTGTACAGTCTCATCTTAAATGATCCATAAGCATGTTTAATAGTCTATTTCGTTCATATGTCGCGTAGGTATTTGATATGGGCCATAACGTTTATCAATGCCTCGGCATCGACAGTCGCATTCGTTTAATTTACAATGCGCTTGCAAGGACGCTATTTTATCGGATATAATGCTCAGCTCATTACTGAACTGTAATAGTATCAGTGTGGAGTGTTTAATATCTTACGTCATCCAATTGTGTTTTTAATCCCTGCATATTCAAATAGTGTCAATTGTAAAGTAAATTATGTTCTTGAAAAAACGTGTCATTATTGTGCTTTGATTTTAGCTTATTTTGAGGTTAACTATTTTCTCACTTCTACTGTTGGTACCATTGGTTAGTATTCGATAACACATTCAATTTTTCATTCATTTAGAAGAGATGCCATGATCTGACAGCCGACACAATGGCGATTCGAGAGGAAGGTGAGAGAAAAGCCGTAAAGTGAAATTGTAACAATAGTTTGGATTAGATTCGTTCGGTTTTCGAAATTTACAAAATGAAATATTATATAAGAAAGAAAAATGGTTCAAAGTTTATAAAATCAGTATTAAGGATGGAGTGTTAAAACTTGGAAAAAGAAGTTGTATTAAATTAAAAGTACAAGATGGTTTGATTCAATGTAATTGTTAAAACTACGACGATCCAATAATGAATATTAAGTTCTTATCAGTATGAGCTACGAATAAAAGTTAAAATAGTGTTAATTAATAAAAGCAATATTATTATTGTCTTTATTATTATTGAACGTAAAAGTGAAGTTTTTTAAAAAGAAATGTGGTATAAGAAATTATAAACCCATTTGAGGCAAAACAAAAGACATCTTTAACAAAGTAAATAAAGCATGTGTCCATAAGAAGAATAAAATCAGACTTATAAGCAAATGAAAAAATGGTAAAGCAAATCAGAAAAAAAAGAAAAATATAGTCTTACTGATATAAAAGATAAATGAAGTAATTAGTGAATATTGGATGGATATTGCAAAATAAAATATAATAAGAAGAATTTCATGCAATGAATAATATAATATTGTTGGTATAAACGTTAGAGAGGTCAAAGTTATCTCAGGACGTCATTAAAGAAGAAGAATACAAGGAAGAAAGTAATTATTATTTATATAATCTCTTATGGCTTACTCATGGAATTGTCTTAATAAATCCCACCTGAGGTTACGACCTTCATAGATAAACTCGTAACCTTTCGTGGGATTAACTATGACGTACGTAGCTTTTAGTTTTAGTTCGTGAATTATCTATGGTTCTACATTACAGTGTGCTGAAATGAATACAATATGGACATGGAACAAGTAGTTCACTGCCTCTGTGGCCTTCAAATCTAGAGGTCCGTGGTTCGATTCCAGGCTGTAGGGTGAGATTTTTCTTTGGCCAGGATTATTCCGTATCCTCCCTAGAGTTTGGAAGTATGAAAGAGGATGTGAATATGTGTGTGAATTTAAAGACAACTTTAAAGATAAACAGTAGACGAGTGAACAACATCATTACCGACGAGCAACAGTTCCAAAGGCAAAGCCGCCGAGATGACCTAGATGCTAAAGGCGGCATGTAAATGGGGGAGGGGTTTATGTAGTTAACAGTCAGTTAAGATAATCCTAACACAATATTGTGAGAATAGTTATATACAATGATTACAATAAATATGTAACACAAATTGCTAAAAATCTCGTGTTATTTTTCTACTCACTAACGTTTACTTTATACAAACCATTCTTGCAAAATCTTATTTTAGTGTTTACTTTGTATTAGTCGAGATAAACGTCTTAGCTAAAGTCAAATATTTAAAACAGGAATCACTATATGCTGGTCTTGAAATTCCATACGCTTTCATGACGTCGCGTGAAGCAACTGAATGGTGAGAGCACTTCGAATGATGACGAAAGTATTGAAAAATTCAAACCAATAACAACGAATATCTCGGAAATGGCTGATGCCATTAAAGACATCTACATTTTCTGTGTACTAAGTTTTCGTCTATCCCTTAAGATTTACCAGTTATACATTATAAAAGAATGCATTCCAAATGGAGAGGACTTCACAGTATATTTCCAGTAAATTCAAGTTATGTTTTTTTTTCTTTCTTTCTTTTTGATGCATGACATTTTATATTTTCTGTCATTTTTAAAATAAATACGTATCTTAAACATTTTGCTACCTCTATTGTATCTAATAATTTCCTATAATATATAAAAAATATACTATACTGATACGTTTAAGAGAGAAATGTTTACTAATAAATAAATAAATCATCTGTCCTCAGTGAGGTTGACCGCTTGAATCCAGAATACGTAGATATTAGACAAATGTTTAAAATTGTTTACAAACGATTTTGAAAACAAAGGATCCTGGCTATTAACAACTATTTTTAAAAATAATTATATCATAATTATTTCTATACAAGCTTTTATGTTTTATAGAGCTTATTTGGAAATGATTATCTTAGATATTTGTATATTTTTACTTTCTCTACTACGTATAGTAAGTAGGGGAAGTATTGTATTCCACCCAAAAATTCTATACCGAGATTGCACCGGAAATACATGTTTTGAGACACCCTGAATCCAAAAAAAGCATTTTTGGAAACATGTCCGCGTGTCTGTGTGTGTGTGTGTGTCTGTCTGTCTGTCTGTGAACAGCATAACTCAGAAACGAACAGTCGGATAAACACCAAACTTGGTATTTAGGTTCAGTATCTTCCAGAGATGCGACACGAAGGTTTTCAAGAAAATCCCCCTACCCCAGACTACCGTTTACATGGAACATTTTTCGAAAATTTTAATTTTCTCAAAAATGGCTCTAACGATTTTGATTAAAATGCAAATGTTTAAGATATTTTTATGACAAATGAAATGTATATCTCGAATTTTCTGGGAATGTCTCCAAAAGCATTCTTCATTGTGAGCGACTTTTGCATAACTGGTAAACCATAAGAGATAGACAAAATGTTACTACACAAAAAATGTAGATCGCGTTAAAATACACAATTTATGTCATATACATTTTTTTGTTGAGTGAACCATTTTCGAGATATTGCTTGTTATTCCCTTAAATTTTTCAATACTTATTTTCTCAAATGGGAATTCGTTATTCATTTTTTTGTCTTGGATATGCAAAGAGTATTAATCTGTGGCAAAGGGAATGGTGCTGCACCTAGCAACCAGCTATTAAGAGATATATCTATGCTTAAAGGCTACTGTATTTCTATATTGCCCTTGCAAATATATATTTCCCTTGCATCTACAAGAAAATTAGCAATAAGATAGTCTGCAAATGTTTATCTCGATTAACATGAAGTAGATGGAGAATAAGCGTTTGTAAAAATAGTTTGTACAAGAGTAGAGAAAGTCATGTGAGTGTAACACATCAGATTTTTTAGGTATAAATGGAAATACAATATTTGTAGTGAGTCTCTGAGTATCTGTATGAGAATCTTATTTAACTCGTGATATTAAATTTAAAAGCCGAGTTAGATAAAAAAGACGGAAGGAAGGAAAAGAGGAAGGGTATCTCTTGCTCCAAAAAGAAGGGTAGTCCATATATTTCTTGGGATATGAAGCTTCACAGACAGGAATGAAGTGCATGGCTCATAAATTGCTTGTTCTTCTAAATTTACCTCCTCGGCTTGTTTTAGGTCTCTTTCACCGTGCGGGATGCCTCAGACGGCAACGTCTAGCCGCATTCGGAAGGCATGAGTTCGATTCCAGTGGTCGACCTTCCTGACTTATGAGTTTTGTCGGGGTTTTCCCCGGGTTCGCTAGGCGAATGCAGGGAAGGCTAATTTCATCCCGGAATTTCCTGTCCCTCCATTTTACCTCCATTCTCATTTCACTTTATCTTTCATCTGCAGGATTGCAAGTCTCGGCGTTGTATGGTAAGGGAAAAGAATGCTCTCCGGAACACTTCGTCTCCCGGAATGGTGGCGGTCTCAGAGTCCTGGGCCCCTCAGCGGGATGTGCAAGCCCGCAGGGGGAGGCGGAGACCACGGTACCAGCTGCCATCCGGGGAGTTTCAATCTGGAAAATGTGGGGACTCCTGCCCTCAAAAGATCTAACTAGGTCAAGGTTGCTAAGTCCCCCTCCGCTTTTATCCTATTCTAAGTTATTACACGCACGGCCCCTCCACCGAGAGGCTCTCAACGCCACTTTAAGTTGTTTGAGAAATAGTCATGAGGTTTCATATAACCCCAGGGTTCTTATTGAATTCCCCTTAGAGACCCGAATATCCCCTATGGCGCGTTGCACGCGGTACCGACCAGCTCTACCACCTGGACCTATTCCACCCCGTTGTACGCAATCCTCAGTGCGGACAGCCCCTAGGGTCGTTACAATATTATTGCCGTATTATTGTTCCTATTGATGATTATGATATCTGCTCTCCTGTTAAGAGTCGTCTACGGAAACACAATGAACTTCATTTACCCCCCTCCCCCATCTTTGTTGTTGCTGGATTTGAGCTATGGATGTCCTAACTCTGTTGTGACGCAGTAGCTCAGAACCCGAAACATATGTCGAAGTGTTTCTGTCTCGTTACATCCAATTTGGCGGAAACGGGTTATGCAGAATGCTTTTCCAGGAACCTATCTTACTGTTGTCATATTGCATGACATTTTCACTGCGTTTATATACTCCGAATAAGAAAGAGGTTACTTACTGGACATCTATATATTTGCCTTATAGCATTTTGCATACATACTCACTCCTTTTCCTTTATGAGGTAGGTAACACCAAAAATCAAGCTTTCTTCCGTTTGTTTTATGCAGAAGCGTGTCTTTATGGATATTCAGTCTCTGAAGGGTGAAAATTTGTTCTTAGCTGAGTTTTCTACATGATGTAAGTGAATATCCTCAAGAGGAGTAAGACGATTGCAAATATTACAATCTTGAATACTTGCTGCCTATTCACGTAAAGCATACCCATTCCTTGCACTGTATATCACGGAACTTGGTGTATCATCAGGCAGCATCATGATTTCCTTTACTGCACTCCTAATAATGTAATTCAAATCTTTAAGAAATGTGTTTGATTACTGAAGTAATGTTGCACATTGTAAAGGATAAATTAATCCTGGCCAAATATATTCGTTAATTATTTTAACCTGCTATTCTGATTTCAGAAGTGCAGTCTTTACAAGTTTATTTAAGTCTAATGTGATACTTTTTATTATTTTTTTCTGTCTATTGTGATTTCATTGTCAAAATACACTACGAGATCAAAAGTATCCGGACACCCCACAAACATACGTTTTGAATCTTAGGTGCATTGTGCTGCCACCTACTGCCTGGTACTCATTATGCGCGACCTCAATAGTCCTTAGACATTGTGAAACAGCAGAATGGGACGCTCCGTGGAACCCACGGACTTCGAACGTGGTCAGGTGATTGGGTGTCACTTGTGTCAGAAGTCTGTACGCGAGATTTCCACACTTCTAAACATCCCTAGGTCCACTGTTTCTGATGTGATAGTGAAGTGGAAACTTGAAGGGACATGTACAGCACAAAAGCGTACAGGCCGACCTCGTCTGTTGATTGACAGAGACCACCGACATTTGAAGAGGGTGGTAAAGAGTATCAGGCACACATCTATCCAGACCACCACACAGGAATTCCAAACTGCATCAGGATCCACTCCAAGTACTATGACAGTTAGGCGTAAGGTGAGAAACCTTGGATTCCATGGTCGAGCGGCTGCTCGTAAGCCACACATCACGCAGGAAAATGCCAAACGACGCCTCGCTTGGTGTAATGAGCGTCAACATTACGCGATTGAACAGTGGCAAAACGTTGTGTGGAGTGGCGAATCGGTACACAATGTGGCGTTCCGATGGCAGGGTGTGGGTATGGTGAATGCCCAGATAACGTCATCTGCCAGCGTGTGTAGTGCCAACAGTGAAATTCGGAGGTGGTGGTGGTGGTGGTTGTGGTGGTGTTATGGTGTGGTGGTGTTTGTCCTGGAGGGGGCTTGCAGACCTACATTGATATTTTAAGCACCTTCTTGCTTCCCACTGTTGAAGAGCAATTCGGGGATGGCGATTGCATTTTCAACACGATCGAGCACCTGTTCATACTGCACGGGCTGTGGCGGAGTGGTTACACGACAATAACATCCCTGTAATGGATTGGCCTGCACAAAGTCCTGACTTGAACCCTATTGAACATCTTTGGGATGTTTTGGAACGCCGACTTCGTGCCAGGCCTCACCGACCTACATCGATACCTCTCCTCAGTTCCGCACTCCGTGAAGAATGGGCTGCCATTCCCCAAGAAACCTTCCAGCACCTGCTTGAAAGTATGCCTGCGAGAGTGAACGCTGTCATCAAGGGTAAGGGTGGGCCAACACCATATTGACTTCCAGAATTATCGATGGAGGGCGCCACGAACTTGTACGTCATTTTCAGCCAGGTGTCCGGATACTTTTGATGACGTAGTGTATATTCCTAGATATCCGATGCGTTTATTTTTCTTTGTAATTGAAACTACAGCTGAACCTTGTAAGTTAGTATTAGTACTTGCTAATAGCTTTCCTTTTAATTCTATAGGTTTACTTTTAATCGGATTAATTTCTAATCCTATTTCTGTCAGGCTGCTTTCAGCCAAGTATAGAACAGAAGCGTCATTTTACATTTTACTTAGCAAGACTACACCATTCACGAATGCAAAAGCCGATAAGGGTGGTAAATCTTCTGTTAGCCGGTATCCATGCTTTTGACTTATTTCGTGATCCGTGAGAATTGTCGATAATGTGATTGTTAGATCAAATCCTGTTCAGGTTATTCATGAAATTAATTAAATTATTATTATTATTAATTATTATTATTATTATTATTATTTCTTTCTTTTGCAGAACACGAGGCTCTAGGCAAGAGGAAGAGAACATCAGTATTCTCCAAAACATGATTGCATAATAGCAAACCTTTTAGTTTTTGGTAAGTTCCCAATATGTTCACATAATCTCTTTAATCAAAAAAACTCCTGATGGGTTACATTCACATGACTTTCTCCAATCTCTATAGCTTATTATTGGACATACAAATTGTTCTTACGAAGGTTGATTTTCCTATCTACTTAATTTTAATCAAGATTGTAGAAATAGCTAAATTATACATTTCCTCATAAATAAAAAGTAAGTAGCGATAGCCAAATGTTTAAGAACTGGATGCTATATGCTGGCCTCAAAATTCCATACTGTTTCCATGACATCACGAGAAACAACTGAATGTTGACAGGACTTAAAAAAGGATAACAAAAAGTATGAAGAATTCGAACCATATATCAGAAATGGCTGATACCACAAAAATGTTATTTGAAATAAATTATAGGTTTTTAAATAGATTTACATTTTTGTGCAGTACATGTCTATCGCCCAAAGTATACCACTTATACAGGATTATATAAAATTCCTTCCGAATGAAGAGGACTTCACTGGCTATTGCCAGAAAATTTCAGACATACTCTGTGTTTGCAATGTACATATATTTAATGTATGGTATTTTAGTCAAAACTTGAATACCAGGTTTGGTTTTTGTACGACTTTTTGTTTTTGAGTTATGCTATTCTCTCTCTCTCTCTCTCTCTCTCTCTCTCACGTGCACACATGCGGACCTTTTTCTAAAAATACCTTTTTGGATTTATGGGGTCTCAAAACGTGTGAGATCTCGACATGAAATTTTTGGATGGAATGCAATATCCTCTCTAGCTACCATATACGCAGTAGAGCAAATACAAAGAGGATGCTGTAATTGCTACATTCCTGATAAACTCTTGCATTTAAGATCACCTTAGTTAGGGAGACAGAGGGATGAAATAAGTAATATTTAATAAAACTATTCATATTTCCACATAAGCAAGCGATATGTGAATAATATCGTCCCTTAGAAAGTGAGCTTGGACAATAGCCGGGGGTTTCGTTCTCGGCTTATGGTTCTATAAAATATTTAGTCCCACCAAATTTTCATATAAAAATAAAATCACAGATCTATAAACAACAAACTTAAAAATACCTGCATCAACATTAAAGCGACATAGAAAAAATTTACAGAGTAAACAAAACAAAGACTATCTTCGTGGTCGAGTGGTCAGCGATCTGGCTCCTCGACCCACAGATCCCACTTTCGATCCCCGGCTGGGACCGGCAATATTTCTTTATCATAGTCTCCGCAGTGTCTGAAATTATGAATGCGAGTGTGTTTACACATTTCGTTATAGATACAAAGGGAACAGCGACACTCAAATGTTTAAGAACTGGACGCTATATGCTGGCCTTGAAATTACACGGAAATCGCGAAAAATAATTGAAAAACGATGGGACTTAAAAGTAATGACAAAGTATTGAACAATGCTTGGCTGATGCTACAAAGAATTATCTGAATTAAGGTGTGTGGTTTAAAGATTTACATTTTTTGTGTGTGTGGTACGTTTTCGTCTATCGCTTAACGTTTACCAGTTGTGCAAGATTATACCTACAAAATTCCTTCCAAATGAAGGACTTCACAGGCTATTCCCAGAAATTTCAAGATACACATTCTATTTGTAATGCAAATATGTTTAATATACGGTATGTTAATCGAAATCGTCAGCCATTTTTTTTGGAAATCAAAATTTTCCAAAAATGTTCCATGTAAAGGGTAGCGCGGGAGGTGCGGGAATTTTCTTGAAAATATTTGTGTCGCATCTTTGGAAGATACTGAATCTAAATACCAAGTTTGGTATTTATCCGAGTTTTCGTGTGTCACACTCGGACCTTTTTCTTAAAATGTTTTTTTTTATATTCAAGGGGCCTCAAAACATGTATTTCTTGTGAAATGTCGGTACCGAATTTTTGGATGGAATGCAAAACTTACCTTCTCTACCTACTATATATGGGGCAGAGAAAGTAAAAACAACTAAAAGAATACATAATCTGCGTTTACCATACATGAAGCGGACAGAAAAGCCATGTCAATTATGTTTCTGTTTTCTCTTCTTCTGATACACTGAGTTATTCTTGAATACTTAAAAAGTTTATTCCTCCGCTGTAAATTAAAGCGTTTTATGGCTTATCAAACTTTAACATAGGGAACGAAAAAAAGTTGTGCAATGTATCCTCCAAATTTAGTTTGAAGTATGTTTGATATACTCTATTTTAATAAATATACCTCGTGGAAAAGATGTACTTTATTGAAAGTTGATTCTACGTGGAAAGAAAAATGAAAAATTGTAACACTATTTTGGTCTGTGAACGCTTATTTAAGAAGAAAAAAACTTTTTTTGCTCTTTTATCGCTTTACCGGATTGCCATTTAACTAAGTTTTATTGGGAGTAAATGATATACTAGTAAATAATGCACAATTTTGTATCTTTACCTCCCCAAACTCCTTGTTTTGCCATAATTAAGCGCTTTTGTTTAGTAAAAGTCGTGATTTACGTTGGAGTTACGTCGCAACAGAAGCAGCCCGATTAACTGACCACATACACGTCTCACACAGCTTTGGTATCTATCTCCGCTTACATTCGGGGACTCATATCGACAAAGGTCAATGCCAACATTTTGTATCGTTTTTATTTCGTTTTATTGAATGTTTAAATAAAAGTATTTACTTTGTGTTACTATGTTTTCCTTGTTAAATAAAGACGCCCATTTTTCTTTTATTTGTCTTCAACTTCGATAAGCAGCTCAAGTTAATGGGTTTTGCATTATAACAAATAAAAGTCTAAGCTAACATATTTTTTATTATTTTTGCTCAAAATAAAGAAGTGTGGTTCGGTTTCAGGTGCTTTCATTAAGCATTTCGCTGAAAATACATGAAAGAAATGTCCTAGGAATTAAACACTACTTGCAAAGTTAATATTATTCTCGTATGGCATTATCAACTTTGCAGCGGCATCGGAAGTAGATTGGGCATTCTACTCCACGGTGGGCTTGATCTTACCTATCAAGTATGATTTTCTTACCCACCTGCAAGGGAAATAGTTCTAATGCCAAATATCTCTGCATTTCTAAGCTTTTTCTACAAATCTATGAAAGATAGAAATATAGGATTCACAAAGTTTTTCACCTACTCATCAAGATATGCCTCTGATTTTAAGCATTACCTCTTCTATCCGATATTATAAAATATGTGAATGTGCAATAAATAAACTAAATAAATTAAGAAAGTAGTCCAAAATGTATCAACCAAAGAAATAAATTCATATTTTGTATTTTGTGCGCGAGTGTGTAATATATAAAAGAATGTTTTCTCTATCTTTAGTCATGATCATGAATTAAAGCCTTAACATGAAAACTAAAAACATGCATTAAAGCAAAAGAACCTGATTCAGAAACGCTTTTAAATAAAACAACTGAAACATGAGCAAGTAGTTCTACGTAATGTAATGATAAACCAGTATATATTTTACCATCTCCGATGATGCCATTTGGGTTGCCTATTCGAACAAAATGGACGGCGTTTCGAGAACATCGTGTTTATGTACATATTACACACCTTTTTTCAAGAAAACTTATACAAAATGGCAAGAACGCTATTAAAGGACTTACTTTATAACAACATCCAGTAACTGGTAAAGACTTGCATATGAAAATTTAAGTTTTAATATAGCACATCACTTCTTACAGAAGTCTAGAATTGGCGATAGCTAACACGGTTTCATTTTGGAGACTTGAAGAAAGTTTTCTTGTACTTTCAGAATGTTGACGGCATTTCTTCTCGTTGGGAACGTTGTCAACAAATCAAACTAAAATACGGCACTAAAACCCAGTTGATTTTATTTCACTACTATTCCATTTTCAGTTCTAAATGAAACGCATCTCCATAAAGTGGAAGAAGTCAACCACCTCATTTTCTAAAATTGTAGGATTTTCGACTAGAATATTTTACATTACTATAGCAGGGACTGGACGCCAGAAAATTTTCCAGCGGAAGTTTGACTGCGGACTTTGATTTCATACTCACAGTCTGAAGTTTGTCATTTGTTTACCATGACGTTCCTCAACGTTTGTCAATAGATATGAATGGGTTTCGCTTAAAACACCAAATGACGTGTTCATTAATGGTCTACAGTATAATAGAGAAACCAACTTCAAATATCTGCAAGTGTAAGGCAACATTTTCCATGCATGTCATAAATACAAAACAGACAAATTTTCAAATTCTAAGATAAGGCCATTAGCATTATCGGAAGAGAGAATTTTAATATGTACACCTACCGAAAGTAGATAAGAGGAATTTTATAATCCACTAAAATGCTATATTTCTCCGGAAATATGTTTTGAGGTTCCCTGAACACAAAAAAATAAATTTTTACAACATATGTGCGTGTGTATGTGAGACAGAGGGAGGGAAGGAGGGGGAGGGAAGGAGTGGGAGGGAAGAAGGGGAGGGAGGGGGACCTCAAACTACACTTTACATGGAACACTTTTCATTATTCTGATTTTTTTATATTTATACTTTGTTTGTTAAGCACACTTAAAAACTATCGGACTGGACCGAGTTTGAACCCGCGACCCGGCCCAGACCGCTCAGATATGACTAACAATTTTTTATTAAAATACCATATGTTTAAGATATTTAAATAGAAAATTCTACACTTATCTTGAATTTTCTGAGAATAATCTGTGAAGTCTTCATTATTCTGAAAAAAATTGTGCAATTTTATATTACTGGTAAACCATAAGAGATAGATAAAAAATTAATACACAAAATTGCACTTCTCGTTAAAATACGCCATTTATATCAAATGTTTGTGGCATTAACTATTTTCGAGATATTCGTTGCTATTGGTTTGAATTTTCCAACATTGTTTTATGTGTTTTAAGCATTAATCCCATGCTTTTGTTTGTTTTTGATATCGCAAAGAGTATAGAATTTCAAGGCTACCATAAGTGAACAATTTTTAAAGATTTCAAGACAATCCCCCTGCTCTAAGCTACCCTTTCCATGGAAAATATTTCGTTATTTTTTTATTTACTAAAAACTGTTTTAAGAATTTTTATTAAAATACCAAATATTTTGCGCGACTAATAAAATGTATGGAGTTTATGGGAATAGACTGTCAAATACTCCTCACAGGAGTAACTGGTAAACCATAAATATGGACAGAAGATCATTTAGGTCTTGTCAAAACACACTCTTTATGTCAAACCAACCTGTTTTTGGCATTGGCCGTTTGCTAGATAATCTTGTTATTGATTTGAATTTTCAAATACTTAATTTTTTAAAGTAGCCATTCAGTTGTTTCTGGTGATCAATCAAGAAGAGTAATTTCAAAGCCAGCATACAGCAACCCGCCTTTTACAGATTTGAGTATCGTTCCAGCCTCCTCTATCCCCCCTTGTACCTACAACTAAATATTTCTGCGAATATTCTTCTTCTTCTTTCTCTATTTACCTTTTCCACTGTTAGGGTTTACACCCTCAGGACTTACAATTGGGTGGCTGGTGCTAGACGCCTGTCGGGGAGCACAGAATATGGATCAGAGAGAACAACCAAGATGGGTGATCAACCTGAAGCCTGGTATAAGCGCGAGGAAGGAGATGATATGAAACGACGGTGAGATGAATGAAAGGAGCAATTAGTGGAATGCATAGTGGGGGGAACCGGAGGAAACCTGCCTAGACGCAGCTTTGTACATCACAAAACCCAATGCGGATCCCTGGGATTGAACCCGGGCGGCCTTGGTAAGAGGAGAGTGGTCTAACCACTTGGCCACTCATATGTCGATCAATATGAAGTAGACAGAAAAAAAGAAACAATTTTTCAAGAATAGATTGTGAAAGTGTGTGTAGAGATAGTCCATGGGAATGCGGCACATTAAAATTTTCAACTCTGATTCAGCTATCGAAACTTTTGTCAACAATTAACACTTTGGAGTACAAACAAAACACAGTTATTGCTCATAATTTAGATAAGCTTTTTTCTCTCTATTATTTTACGTCACTTTAACCACGTGATTATATCGCGAAGGATCTGTTCAGATGTACCTCGTGGATTAGTATGTGGCGGACAGACAGGCGGCCTTCTAGGTCTAATCTCTGTACCATACCAACTTACTTCGTCGTATATCCAAGGAGGTATAAATACAGCAACTGTACCTCTGCTCTGTGACAGACCGATGGCAGCCTCGACACGTGTCCACAGAGGCATATGTGCAGCAACTGTACCTCTGCTTTGTGACGGGTAGATGGCAGTTTCGATACAAATCCACAGAAGCATGCGTACAGCAACTGTACCTCTGCTTCCACACGTGCCGGGCAGATGCCATAGGGTGCAGCTTTCATTACCTATAGATATATGGCAGAGCATTCGATTTACTATCTATTTTTCATTATTGTTTTATTCATGGCAATTCTAGTACTCATGAAACAGAAGTGAGTCCTGGATATTAAAAGAAAGAGACAAAAGCAAAATATACGCAGTAAAAATGAGGTTTATAAGAAGAACTAAAGAATGCACCAGACGAGATTTATTAAGAAATGAAAGAGTTCGAGAGGAATTAGGCATATATAAATTACAAGATAAAATAGTAAATAAAATAAACAGAATTGGAAAGAACATATGAGTAGAATGAGTGAAGAAAGAATACTAGTTTTAATAAGAAGGTACAAGAAGAGATGTAGGGCGTCCTAGAAGAAGATGGGAGTAGTTGGAATAAGAAGACGGAACAGGCAGAAATGCCTAATCCCTGAAGTGAAGAAGAATGAAGAGAAGAAGAGGAAGAAAACTATTGCTTTATACTTTGGGTATATCCAATATTTACCTTGACACTGAGGAAAACCACGAAAAAAATCTGATGTGTTCACTCACATGACTTTCTCTACTCTTGTACAAACTATTTTTACAAACGCTTATTCTCCATATGCTTCATGTTAATCGAGATGTTAATCTTATTGCTAATTTTCTTGTAGATGCAAGGGGAATATTGTAGGTGTTAAGCGATAGTCAAATGTTTTAAGAGCTGGTTGCTATGTGGAGTATTCCACTCTCTTTCCATGTCCAGGACATAAAAAAATGAATAACGAATTCCCATTTGAGAAAAAGTGTTAAGTATTGGAAAATTTAAGGGATGGAACGGAACAAATTGTATATGTTTTAAGCCCCACGTTGGTGCGGCAATTTGCGATGAGATTCTTACAAATGTTTGTTTACATCAGTATTGAAGCCATCTTGTGACGTCACTCCTTTGTCTGGTTTGTAGCTCCATCTGGCGTAGCAATTTGCATCAATTAGTTTCCGAAAGAATTTAAGTTTCGTATATTGTCCTCCGGCTAGCTATCATCTTATCTTGGTAGGACATGTATCTCTATGCAAGGTTGTGAAACGGAAAGGAATCTTTTATCCAGAAATTATACTTAATGAAGAAAATTGGTTTTATAATTTTTATTGTCGAAACACGTTCACTAACACTTTTACAAATTGATTTAGATACTCGCCAAACTGAAACTGTTTGTAATAACTTCTTACTTATCACTTTTAACTATGTATTTCAACTTTGTGTAGAATTAACTTTATAATAATTCTCGTAATTCTGCTGCGCGTAACTTGACGAAATGAAGGACTGACTGACGACATGTAGTGTACACGAAATTTTGATGAACTGAGGGGCAAGCTACCTCGAACCTACCCTATTTATAGGCCTGCATCAAGATACGCCTAAAGATTATAAATGAACTGCTATTGGCTAATAAAACGCGCCAACATTAGCGTCTATTTTAATATCCAATGAAAACCACGAACACACATTGCTTTAGGAACTATTCTAGAAGGTTCTAAACGGAAAAAACGCGCGAAACATTACGTAACTTCCTTGTTCCCGGTAATGATAAACAACTCACCCCATCGCTGCATTATTGCGTTATTATTGACAGTTTCAGTAAAGCCGTATATTATTATTTACCAATAATAATTACAATTAATAAACCTCTGAAATCAATGTCACATAAAAATACATATTCATATTACAATCATTATTTACATTTAAGTAATTTGTGATACAAATTACCGTATCATATGCCCCACTAGAAACATAATTATAAATATTTACAACTTGTTTGGAAATTTTATAATTGGGTTTTCAGTCTCCTAAATCTTGGAACACACGCTATCACTTTCACTTAACACTTCACACGCATTTAACACACGACATGTTTTTCCTCTATCTCGCCACTACTTACTGGCTCTGGTTTAATTAATTTAGATATTAATCTGACATTACAATTTTTATAGCAAATACTTTACCTTAAATTCTTTAATCACTGCTACCAAATTGTTTACACTCTTATATTGTTGACTAAAATTTATGCATTTAAGATTTTTGTAATTATTATACATATTTACCAAAATATTCACCCTCTACATATATTTACATCTCTTAAATCTAGGCACTGTTTCACATGTTCTATTTACTACATAAATATTTGTTTTTAATTATATTTACCAATTTTTGTTATTTTGTACTTTATCTTAACAATACTCTTGTAATAGTATTTATGTACTTTACTTTAATATAACATCATGCTTTATTTCACATGTTCAGTTACTAATAAAATGTTATTTTCCTCTCAAACATTTAGTCATGACCACAATTTATTTCTCCTTTCACATGACGTACATTTTTATTTAACCCTCTTACGTTCCAATACATTGCTCTGCATTTCGCCTTTAACTATCCAGCATTTACTATTTATCATCTTTGTCTTTTATTTCACCATGATCTTCATGGTTGTATGGTTTAAGTATCTCAATATGGAACTTTCCTATGCTTTTTCGAGTTGTTGGATTACATAACTCATATATATTAGTTCCATATACTTCAACAACTTCATATGGTCCATGGTATTTGAGAAACATTCGCCAATAAAGTTTATTTACTTTATCTGACAATTTCTTGGTTTTAACCAAAACTAAATCTCCTATTTTGATCCTCCATTCCTTTCTCTTCTTTTCTTCATGTTTAATTTTTCTTTTTATGGCCTTTTTCTTCATCCTCTCGAATGCTTTTTGGAACATCTCTTCTTCTTTTGGTGGTATCGAATGCGCATCTGGAATGGCTTCTGGAATTTTTTTACACATTGTATTGATCTTCTTTCCTAACTTAAGTTCACATGGTTTGTATCCTGTCACATTGTTTACGGTTTCATTTAGTAGATTCTGAACGAAGTTCACGTATCCATACCATTGGGTGTGTTTTCGATGACATAACACCCTTAAATAATTTGAAATTTCCTTAATTTCCCTCTCCACTGGGTTGGAGTTCGGTCTGTATCTTGACGAAAAATATTGTTTAATGCCATTTTCTTTCAGTCCATCCATAAATTTTTTTTCCTGTGAAGTACGAAGCATTATCGCTCAATACAGATTGAATAGGTCCTTCTTCTATCACATATGACTTAAGTAGTCTATTCAAACATGCTAAACCTGTAGGTTTTCTCAAAGGGTAAATTCTTACATATTTGCTGAATATATCATAACAGACAAATATATATTTGTTTCCAAATTGACTTGGAGGCATCGGACCATGAATATCAATACTAATTACACATCTCGGCTTATCCCTTATAACCGAATTAGTTTCAAATGCATATGCTGCATTTATTTGCTTTGCCTTCTGACACAGGTTGCAGCACGATATAAATTTCCGAACTTTCTGACGCAATTTGGATATGTATAAATTCTCTAAAATCATAGAAGTTGTTCGGTCCGTCCCTGAGTGTGCAAACCCTTCATGAAAATTCTTAATTAGCTCCTTTTCCATGCTTTTCGGAACCATTACCTTCCAACTAGGCATTTCTTTTCCATGCTTCTTGTATAATGTCCCATCTCGAATTGCTATAATTTCTTTCTTTGCCTCCTCAATCAATGGTGCATTTTCTTTAAGTTCAAATAATTTTGCATCCTCATTTTGAATTTCCGCCATATTTTTCAGTTTTCTAATCATTTCTTTGCTTAAAGGAATTTCAATTGTCAATATTTTGACTTCATTTCTAGGCCTTTCAATATTTTCAGGAATTTGTGGGTTGTAGTTCAATCTTGATAGCAAATCACTGAAGGTATTATTTTTTCCAGGAATGTGGATAATCTCAATATCGAATGCAGATATTGCATGAATATATCTAGCAAGTTTTCCACTACATAATCTACACCGTTGTATGAAAGTTAGGCTGATGTGGTCTGAATATACTTTCACCTTTTGCTGATATATATAGGTTTTAAAACGAATTAATGAGAAATATAGTGCTCCAATTTCTAGCTGAGTCACTAAAGAATTCCGCTCAATATTTGTAAGTCCTCTAGAAGCTGTACTAATGACGTGAAAGTCATTGTTGATGTCTCGCTGTCCTAAAATTCCGGCGTATCCTTGCATTGATGCGTCGACATAAATCTCATATTCCAAATCTTCTCTGGGCCTCTCGAGTAATATGGACTTAGCAAAGAGTTCCTTTACTCTCTCAAAACATTTTTGATGATCCTCTGTCCATTTCCACTTATTGTTCTTTCGGAGTAACTGCCGCAGTGGTTCTATTTCAGCCGAATATCTTGGTACGAACTTACTCTGAAAGTTCAATACCCCTAAGAGACGTCTAATTTGTTTTACATTCCTTGGTGGTGGAATTTTCATTATTGCTTCTATTCTTTTCTGATCAGGTCTTATACCTCGTTCATCCACTACATAACCCAGAAAATTTATTTCCTTGACACAAAATTTTGATTTTAGTATGTTCACAGTCATACCATGTTGTTGTAGTTTATTTAACACATAATGGACATTATTCATGTGTTCTTCAAATGTTTGACTAATGATTAGGAAGTCGTCAATATACTTTATTAAAAAGTCATCTGCAGAATTTCCAAAGATACTGTGAATGGCTCTCAAAAATCCACTTCCTGAGTTTTTTAAATCAAAAGGATTTACACAAAAACGATACTGGATCCCT
The DNA here is from genome assembly GCA_030765065.1 of Deroplatys truncata. Classification (NCBI taxonomy): domain Eukaryota; kingdom Metazoa; phylum Arthropoda; class Insecta; order Mantodea; family Mantidae; genus Deroplatys; species Deroplatys truncata. The sequence goes on from CM060983.1 coordinate 44,096,896, forward strand.
GAGTACTGAAATGAAGTGTAATCACGCACTTGTGGATCTAATTCCACTTGCCAATATGATGCAGTGAGGTCAATGGATGTCAGAAATCTCCCTCTTGAAAGTTTTGTAATTAGTTGTTCAATTCCCTCACTTTGAAAATGATCTGGTTTCATATACTTGTTGACATATCTACCGTCTAAAGTTAATCTCAAACTACCATCTCGTTTAATACTCCAGCAGATTGAATTTATATACTGAGAATTGCTTTGCTCAATAATCCCATTTTCTAACATGCTATTTATTAGTTGTCTAGCTTTGTCCCGAAGACTTATAGGTAAATTGTCATACTTGTGCCTATATGGTGGTACGTCTTCTACTTGAAATGTATGCTTATATACATTACATCTGCCTGGGATATTACTAAATACTGAACTATTGTTCATCAAAACATCATAAAGGATTTGTTTTTGCATTATCGTAAGATTATAAGCTTCTTCACACTTGTGTATTATTTCCTCATTTCTCTTCTCTTTCCAGCTGTTGTCTGTCTCGCTCACATGGTTGTCTTTTGTTTGGATTATAAATTCCTCTACTTTCTCTGGCATTTCTGCTAGCTGTTGAAAATATGGCGTGGTATTCCCTTCATATTCTGTGACTACCTGCTTTATTTGATTATTTCTATCAGTTTCTGTTATTTGCACAAAAAACTCTTGGTCACAAATATTTTTCTCATCCTTTGTCATCTCGATTACAGAAACTTTTTCTTTTATAAATGGTACCCTTATTTCTCTATCTTCTTTTGTTATTTTTAACTCTTCATGTTTAAAATCTATACATGCTTCATATTCATTAGGAAGTCACATCCTATAATTATGTCACAAATCAGATGGTTTACAATTAGAAACATAACCTCAAAATTCTCTCCGCCGATAAGTATGTTGAGTAGAGCTTGTGTTTCTATGACCTGTGTCGTTCTTCCGATTGCAACACGACAAACTAAATTACTAGTGGGAAGAGCCATAATTTTGTTACCTTCATTAATCAAATTTATGTAAAATTTCTGTGAGCAAATTGAAGCTGAAGAACCAGAATCTATAGTTGCAATGATTTCTTTCTTCGCAATTTCCATCCTAACATGAGGTGACTCAAAATTTTCTCCCTTATCTTTTGTTGCTGTAATCTTATTACAGGGTGTATGTGTAGGCGTATGATTTGTATTGGTAATGGATACTGAATTATTAAAGACGTCCTGAGAACCTACTGCACAGGAGTCTGTTAACAGTTTTCCTGGTTATTTCCATGTTCACGTACGGGACTGCCATTCCTAACAGGCGCTAAATCTATCTCAGTGTCGCTACCATTGTTTTGAGTTCCCCTTCCTCGAGTTCGAAATCCTCGATTTCTGACATTATGTCCCCTTGGCACGTAATTTTCTTGCCGTTCCTCAGATCTTTCCCGGTTATTATTTTCCCTCCAGTGAGTGAAATTTCCCCTTTGTCTAATATACCTCCTTCCATAATTTTGCCCTCTTTCAGGCAATCTTTCTGTCCTGACATAATTTATTTGTTCCTGTCGACCTGGTCTCCTATCTATCCTTGATCTTTCAAATTGTGGAACGTATTATTGATACCGTTGTCTGGTATTAATTTCATGATGTCTGTCTTGTCCTCTAATTTGCTGATAACTACCTTGGTAATTTCTTCTATCTCGCACATCTAAAAATCTATGCTCCCACTCCCGAGACATATCTTCTTCCTGTTGTTCCAAAGCTGTTATTAATTCAGTCATCTCATAGATGTTCCGTGGTTTTGCAATTAATAAGTAATTTCGTATCCTTATAGGATAATGCCTTGCGAGCAAACTCACAAAATCTTCCTCACTGATTGGAGGTGACAAGTTTCTAACCTGACTTGCATGTTTTAGTAAGTAATCAGTCATTGATATTCCCTCTCGTGGATTAAATTGACCATGACTAAGCATTGCTCGAATTCTTTGCTGTACCGTAACATTCCAAAATCTGTTCATGAATAATCTCTTAAAGGATTCATATGAAATTTCACCCCCTGATACCATTTGTAACCAACCTAAGGTTTTCTGGTCCAAACATCTTTTGACAACTATCATTTTCAGTGCTTCAGGTATCTTTTTAATTTGAAAATACTCTGATAATTCTGCAATGAACTGTACTGGACTGGAGTTTTCATTAAATTTTGGAAGTGGAAAATCACTTAAGATATGATTGTAATTTTGCAAATTCCCTACTCCCATATTTAAATTCTCTAGTGTAACTTGTGCACTCTGAGTTTCAGCATTAGCTATAGATGAAGCTGCCGCATCACTCACATTATTTGTTATAGCTGAGGAACTACCTCTATCATTATGTTGTACATCTGATACATTCACATCACATATATTTGCCCTTGAATTCAATTCTAACCTATTTACAGTACCTTGCAGATTTTCTATTGTCTGTTCCAATTTTCTATTATTCTCATTTTGAACATTTTGGTGTTTGTTAATTTCAGAAGTTAGCTTTTGATTCAAATCTTTAGACAAATCTTTAACTTCATCAGACAATTTATTTCTCTGTGTTTTTGACTCCTTCTGAATTTCAGATATTTCCCCTCTGAAATTAACTTGCACCTGTATTAAATCTGCATTTGTAGCCTCCATCATTTCTCTTAACTCACTTGAAATGCTACTCATTCGGCTACCTAGCTCTGTACATTTTACATTAACATGCTCTATTTTATTATTAACCTCACTTTTTTGGTTAGATATTTCCCTGCTCATGTCTAACATTTTCTTTGAAACTTCACCTATTTCATTTGCTATCATTTCTTGATTTTCATTTTTCATTCTAATCATACTACTATCTAGCTCCATGAATTTCTTTTCAATTTCTTCCCTGTTTTGTTCTAAGCTTTTACCAATATCTTCCCTCAATTCTCTCTTATTCTGATCTAGTTTTTGTTCTAAACTCCTATCAATATCTTATCTTAATTCCCTATCATTCTTTTGCATATCTTCCCTTAATTTCTCATTACTCTGAGTTAATTTTTCTAATTTCTCATTATTCTTTTGCATATCTTCCCTGTTTTGATCTATTTTCTTACTAAGATCTTCCCTCAATTTTTCCATATTCTCATTCATATTTCTCAGCATTTCCATCATCATACTAGCATCAAGATTAACATTTCCTGCTATTCTATTCTGACTTTCTGTACTAAAATTTTCATCCTCAAATCCTAAAAAGTCTGGGCTTCTTTCTGTAACCTGTATTGAATCACAGCTAACTGTTACACTATCTCCCTTCATAATTATTTCTTCTGTATTACTAGCAGCCATTGTTTTTTTTATCTTACCACTCCTCAGTAACATTTAAATTTATTTACCCTTTTTTTTCTAAAAAAAAATTAAGATAATCTAACCTTTGTGATGCTGTCTGTTGATGTTACTTTGATGTCCAGCTTTTCTGCCCCATTCTCCTAGGTTTGTATGTCGCTTCGATGAATCTGCGTAGTTTTATCGTCCTGTAGTTTGAATTTCCACGATGTCCAATTATCCATGTATTCTGTCCTCCCTGTTGTTTCTGGAATCTGCGTCTTGTAGATCATTTCACAGCTGCATTCCTGGTTATGTTGATCCTTTCCTGGTCATCTTGTTTCTTTCCTGGTCATCGTGTTCCTTTCCTGGTTATCGTGCCCCACGTTCTGGGTGCCAATATGGAACGGAACAAATTGTATATGTTTTAAGCCCCACGTTGGTGCGGCAATTTGCGATGAGATTCTTACAAATGTTTGTTTACATCAGTATTGAAGCCATCTTGTGACGTCACTCCTTTGTCTGGTTTGTAGCTCCATCTGGCGTAGCAATTTGCATCAATTAGTTTCCGAAAGAATTTAAGTTTCGTATATTGTCCTCCGGCTAGCTATCATCTTATCTTGGTAGGACATGTATCTCTATGCAAGGTTGTGAAACGGAAAGGAATCTTTTATCCAGAAATTATACTTAATGAAGAAAATTGGTTTTATAATTTTTATTGTCGAAACACGTTCACTAACACTTTTACAAATTGATTTAGATACTCGCCAAACTGAAACTGTTTGTAATAACTTCTTACTTATCACTTTTAACTATGTATTTCAACTTTGTGTAGAATTAACTTTATAATAATTCTCGTAATTCTGCTGCGCGTAACTTGACGAAATGAAGGACTGACTGACGACATGTAGTGTACACGAAATTTTGATGAACTGAGGGGCAAGCTACCTCGAACCTACCCTATTTATAGGCCTGCATCAAGATACGCCTAAAGATTATAAATGAACTGCTATTGGCTAATAAAACGCGCCAACATTAGCGTCTATTTTAATATCCAATGAAAACCACGAACACACATTGCTTTAGGAACTATTCTAGAAGGTTCTAAACGGAAAAAACGCGCGAAACATTACGTAACTTCCTTGTTCCCGGTAATGATAAACAACTCACCCCATCGCTGCATTATTGCGTTATTATTGACAGTTTCAGTAAAGCCGTATATTATTATTTACCAATAATAATTACAATTAATAAACCTCTGAAATCAATGTCACATAAAAATACATATTCATATTACAATCATTATTTACATTTAAGTAATTTGTGATACAAATTACCGTATCAGGGAATAACAAGCAATATCTCGAAAATGGTTCACTCCTCAACAAAAACGTATATGACGTAAATTGTGTATTTTAACGCGATCTACATTTTTTGTGTAGTAACATTTTGTATATCTCTTATGGTTTACCAGTTATGCAAAATTCGTTCACAATGAAGAATACTTTTGGAGACATTCCCAGAAAATTCGAGATATAAATTTCATTTTTCATGAAAATATCTTAAGCATATGATATTTTAATCAAAATCGTTAGAGCCATTTTTGAGAAAATTAAAATTTTCGAAAAATTTTCCATGTAAAGGGTAATCTGGGGTGGGGATATTTTCTTGAAAACCTTCGTGTCACATTTCTGGAAGATACTGAACCCAAATACCAAGTTTGGTGTTTATTCGACTGTTCGTTTCTGAGTTTTGCTGTTCACAGACAGACAGACACACACACACACACACACACACACACACACACACACACACACACACGCGCGCGCGCGCGCGCGCGCGCGCGCGCGCACGCACGCTGGCACGCACACACGGACATGTTTCCAAAAATGCTTTTTTTGGATTCAGGGGTCTCAAAACATATATTTCCGGTGAAATCTCGGTATCGAATTTTTGGGTGGAATACGACAGATTGGTTGGCCTACGAAATTTGGACCCGGGACTTCTCGAATGCGGGCCACACATTACCACCTGAAACATCCCGCTTTGTAGTGAAGAATTTGTTTCAATCTGAAATTGTCAATTTTGGGGTGTTTATTGCGTTAATATAGGTGAAGCATTACACAAAATCTATTGATGGAGTTTCATTCGGTTGGAGGCCAGAGAACATTAAACATCTGGAAACTACCATAATACTTTCACAGCGCCATCGTCTTAGATAGATAGATAGATAGATAGATAGATAGATAGATAGATAGATAGATAGATAGATAGATATAGATAGATAGAGATAGATAGAGATAGATATAGAGATAGATAGATAGAGATAGATATATAGATATAGAGATAGATAGATAGAGATAGATATAGAGATAGATAGATAGATAGATAGATAGATAAAGTATCTTTATTAGTTTCAAATTATTTAAGTTATTACAAAAGTATTAAGTGCATGGGTCACTGACCGTACATGTATATTTAAGATACAAGGTATGGTGACAAAATAAACAACAGAAAAAGAAAACAAAATAAAAAAGCAAGAAAAAGGAAAATACAGACTTTGACTAGCTGCACAAATTTGACCTAGCTTAGCGCACTTTAGCCAAGAAATTGCCCATGTTTTCCCAGTTCCTCTGGTCAGCCAGTAGATCCCAACATGCCAATCTCCTTCTAGAAGGACTTTTAAGAATTTTTTCTTCGAGTTTAGTATTTGTTAAACATCACAGAGTAGAGAAAAAAAATCACATGACGGTCTTGGAATGTGTTCAAAGCGATTTAAATTTACGAAATGAAGTGCAATACAAGTCCTATGGAAGCAAAGAGACTTCTAGTACAGAGGAAGTTTCATCACGTGCGTACCTAATGTTGGCATCGACTCGTCGTGCAGTAATAATCATAGGTTAAACAACAATCAGACCATAAAATGCGTACGTTAACGGAGATACGGTGCCGTTATTACTAGAGCAAGTTCATTTTACCTTGACCTTGGGAAAGCTGTAAGTTCATTGCCCTCCAAACTACGGGGCTATTTCCATCCTACATAAACACCGCCTCCCTAATCTACAAGTCAGCGCATCTAAAGCAAATCTTGGGTAGACTTCAGAAAAAGGGATTGCAAAAACTCGTTTATGGATTTATGAAATACTGTTGATCTTATAAATGCATTTATAGTAGCAACCAGCGATCTACGAATGACCTATAACTAGAGGTGTTGGGAAATGGCGTTGTTTTCTCTACCACGTACCTAGTAAGTAGAGAAGGTATTGCATTCTAACAAAAAATTCGATACCGACATTTGACCAGAAATACATGTCTTGAGCCCTTTGAATCCATAAAAAGCATTTTTAGAAAAAGGTCCCCCTCTCAAAAAAAAAAACGAAAGAATTTCGGATAAATATGAAACTTGATACTTAAGTTCAGTACCTTCAGTAGAGACACGGAGGTTTTCAAGAAAATCCCCACTCACTCGCAACTACTCTTTACATGGAACTTTTTTTTTTTGGAAATTTTTATTTACTCAAAATGGCTCTAACGATTTTGATTAAAATGCCATATATTAAAGACATTTAAATTAAAAATAAAATGTATACCATGAAGTTTCTGGGAATAGCCTGTGAAGTCCTCTTCAATCTGAAGGAATTTTGTGGAATCTTGTATAACTGATAAACATTAAGCGATAGATGGAAACGTACAAACCAAAAAATGTAGATCTTTTAAAAGACTCAATTTATTTCAAATAATGTTTTTTTGTGGCATAAGCCGTTACCGAGATATCCGTTATTAATGGTTCGAATGCTCAATACTTTGTCATTCTTTTAAAGTCCTGTCGCTTTTCAATTGTTTCTCGCGATTATGTAGAAAGAGTAGGGAATTTTAAGATCAGCATATAGCGTCCAGTTGTTAAAGATTTGACTATCGCTGTTCCCTTTGTATCTATAACGAAATGTGTAATGTAGCTATTTCAGCAAGGCTTTACCTCGATTAAAATGAAGTGGTTATAAAAATAAACTTTCGTAAGAATAATTTGTATAGCCACTAATAAACGATGGAGGGTAGAGAAAGTCGTGTGACTGTAACACATAATTTTTTCGTGTAAACATCAAGTAGGCCTACGTCACATTATGGGGAATGTGTGTGCGTGTTTTCATATATGTGATAGTATATAGGTAGGTGCATGAGTTATGTACATTTGACCGATAATCTTTTATTCGTTATCATTTCCGAACCACTGTCAAGAGTACAAAAAAGGTACATACTGCAGTTTACAACATACCCTATTATTTCATTCAGGCCTTCCACAGATTTATTTATATAGAGCTAACGTATTGTTTTCTTCATTCCGCTGGAAATTCACCCAGGGTTTCGAGTTTAACGTCAAAGTAAGCATGTTGTTTGGCGCTTTTAATTTCCTGTCACGAGATGTGCAGATGTTTATTCGTTATTCCTTATTGTTGGCTTTTATGGTTGGCAGATGTTTTCGATATTTTGTTCTAGTCGTTGTGGAAATGCAGTATACACTAAATCAAAAGCTCTTCCTTGTTAAGAGCCTGGATTACAAATTCAAATATAGCAACTCGAAGGGCATACCAGAGCGAACTTAGTGCTTGCTATCAACCAGAAATAATCACAATACTGACACTGATAAACAAATAATTGGAAACAACTGGATCTCTGGTGAGTGAAAAATGCAAACATCGTTCATCTTAGACTGCCCAAGGCTGTTGTGGACGTTCGGGCACGACTGGTACGGTCACATCGTAGTCAGGAAACCGAGAACACCTACTTAATGTGGAAGCTACTTAACTTAAATACCAAGTTTGATATTTATCGAACATTTCGTTTTAGAGTAATGCTCTTCACAGACACACACACGGACCTCTTTATAAAAATGCAGTATATTTCCGGTGAAATATCGACATCGAATTTTTGAGTGGAATATAATATCTGATGTGTTGCATTCATATGACCTTCTCTGCCTTCTATCGTTTATTAGTAAGTATACAAACTATTCTTACTAAAGCTTATATTTCTATCTACTACATTTTAATCCAAATAAACCTTTGCAGAAATAGCTACATCACACATTTCGTAATAGATACAAAGGGAACAGCGATAGTCGAATGTTTTAGAACTGGATGCTATATGCTGGCCTTAAAATTCCATACTGTTTCTATGCAATCGCAAGAAAGAACTGGATGTTGACAGGACTTAAGGTGACTGACCAAGAAATGAACAATTCGAACCTTTAATAACGGAATCTCAGAAATGGCTGATGCCGCAAACATTTATTTTAAATGTGTTTTAAAGAGATCTACATTTTTTGTGTAGTACCTACTTTTTCGTCTATCGCTTAACTTTTACCGGCTATACAAGATTATACAAAATTCCTTCCGAATAAAGATGACTTCATATGCTATTCCCGGGAAATTCAAGATATACATTTTATTTTTCATGTAAATGTCATTAATATGTAGTATTTTAGAAATCGTTAGCTATTTTTTAGAAAATAGCAAATTTCAAAAAAATATTGAATGTAAAGTGTTGTTTAAGATGGAGGATTTTCTTTAAAATCTTCGTGTCGCATCTTTAGAAGGTACTGAACCTAAATACCAAAGTTTTATGTTTAGCCGACTTTTTGTTTTTGAGTTATGCTGTTCACACATACACGGACCTTTTTATAAACATGTTTTTTTTATTCAGGGGCCTCAAAACATATATTGCCGGTGAGCTTTCGGTATCAATTTTTTGGATGGAATGCAATACCTTCTCTACCTACTATGTGCGTGGTAGAGGAACTAAAAAGTATTGGAGAAAAGAAAATTGAAATATCAAGCAAAATACATAGCCATCAACTTTTAAATGTTTTAATAACTTCATAAATATCACAGCTATTGGAATGCTGAAAGCAGAATATGGAATTAGAAAGTACAAACCGAAAAAATCACCATAAACCTTGCGGCCAACTTTGGACAACATTTCACCGATTGATTACCTTAAAAGCCGCATGTCTCTTTCACGCTTAACGAAAATTACTGAACTCGAGATTCAATGTCTACTGCTTTTCCTGTTTTATAGCACGTGAGACCAAATTTTTCCATTCAGAAACGCATTAGTGACTTTCTTTTGTTTCTCACGATAAACTTCCACAAAGCCTCATAAAGGCCGAAACACTCGAGTGAAAGCATGGGACAATCGTTTATTAACCATACAATAAAGAGAAATTGATAGGCAATGAGTGTGATGGCATATTTGGCTGTTCTATTGTTTACTATGAGAAAGAGAGGAAAGTTTGGTGACCTTTTCCGTGCAGGAAATCGCATGACTGATCCGTTAGGTACCATGAGACGTTTAAAGAAGAACTCCTGTAAAGTTTCATGTCTGCCAATTTAAAAGAAACAAGTTACTACTCGCTCCCAGTGAGGCTATTAACTTTATTGTCCAGCTCTATGATGGAATAACAATGCAGTCTTTTGTTATTCACTCTTCGTCCCTGGACAAGTGTTCAGAGATTTTCTCCTTGTGGATAACTTCGCACGTGACCAGCTATGGATTCTAATGTGCTAAACTTTTAGTCATTCTCAAAGCTATTCCTTCATTGTTGTTCCCAACAATAGACAATTTATTTTCTTTACTACGTTAATATACAAAGAGGAAATATAATAACAAATTTTGCCCGAAGGTATCTCGGAAACTACACATCTGATTTGAACGACGACTTTAGTTTAAACCCTTGTATCAATATAGGCTATAGTTTTGTAAAAATACTGCTTAAAAACAAAATTTAATATTAGCACGATATTTTATATTCACGACCATCAGTATACTAATTCTGAACGACCAGGTTCCACGGCCTTCTTGATTTTACTGAGCTGTATTTGTTTTTTGTTTCAGTTGATTTGTTATTGCTTGTTTAAATATACCTTGAATCTAAACTTTCCATTAGCATCTGATTTTGAAGAAACATTTAAACTAAGTACCTAGAAATGGATCGGTAGACTGATATTTAAATTTTCATTGGCTAGCTGATATAATTAAGGGCACTGCCAATATAAACATAAAAAAACCTATTTTTCCTGTTCTTCGAGTTTTATATGCGTGCTGCACGCACATAGTTATAACCTTACTTTTAAAACCAATATTCTGCATTACAATATTGGGGACATGGTTGTCTGTATACTAAATTTGAGCTCTCATGTTTCAAAGCTACCATCTTGGTATCATTATTATCATTATTTTTATTGTTCCATTTATATTCCACCTTTAACTGCAATGGTTATTTCAGCGGCCTCTACCTTTGGAAATATTGCCTGTCGGCAATGGTATTAACTCGTATACAGCAGTCATTGGATTTCTATTTTTTCTTTGGGTTTTATACATTCTCTCTCTCTCTCATACACACACATTCACACTCTCATTCAATCTTCCAGACTCTGGGGAGGATAGAGAATAAACTTGGCTAGAGAAAAAGTCCCAGCCGCGGCCGGAATCGAACCCGGGACCCTCACACTGCAGGCAGATGCTCTAAAGACTTTGATCTTATTGTATAGTAACCTAAAAGTAAAGCAAAATCAATATGTCGGCAGCAAAAATAATTTTATAATATCGATTTCGAGAACCTAGAATATAAAACAATGCAGTGCGAAGTTCCTTAAGGCTCAATTTTATCCTCTCTCCTTACATATATACAAAAACGTATAAATCAAAATACCGTATATAAATAGTAATAAATTAACTGTGCTTTCAGATGATGCATATACTATTCTAATTTCAGGAGCGAATAGCAGTCGTTTAGTATTTTGATTTTTTTTGTAAATAGTATGTTAAATTAAATATCTGCACTTTGGAGAAAAAAAAATAGAATATCAAAATCAATGCAAGACCACGTACAAAGAATGGATTTCAAAAGCAAATTATGAAATTTCAACGAACAGGAAGAAGGGGTACAAGAAGGCCTAAAAATGATCCAACTGTTTTTATTTTGATCGAAAGATTGATCTAAAGTGCGAAGAAGAAGAAGTAGTAGTAGAAGAAGAAGAAAAAGAAGAAGAAGCAGTTTCTCTTCCTCCTGCGTGAATTCAGCATAGTTTTATATAATTAATAAACCATAAGAGACAGACATACATTTACTGCAGGAAAAATGTTGAGATCATTAAAATAGACAATTTTCATCATTTTTTCCCCCCATACAATTTAGCTATTTTCGAAACAGGTCGTGGTATATTCTTATCCCATGTTACAACTACAGAAGAAGTTTGAAAGTTTGCAAGTCTTGTGTTTTTATTTAGTTGGCTTCTGAATTTATTCCTTAATGATTTTGATATAAGCATTTGAAATTTCTCTTAGTATGTTGTACTCACTAAGCACATATTTCTTAGATTCAAATAATGCCTACGCCAAAATGCACAGTGAATAAAGTAACACTTTTGTTAACTAGGATCATCCATTACGCTCTGCAGAGCATTCAGTCATGTAGAAGTGATTGTGACCGGATTAAATAGTAAAAGTTAATAAAACCAAAGTTTAAAAAATCTGATGTGTTACACTCACATGACTTTCCCTACTCTTGTACAGACTATTTTTACAAACGCTTATTCTCCATATGCTTCATGTTAATCGAGATATCGAAATGTTAATCTTATTGCTAATTTTCTTGTAGATGCAAGGGGGATTGGTAGGCTTTAAGCGATAGTCAAATATTTTAAGAGCTGGTTGCTATGTGGAGTATTCCAGTCTCTTTGCATTACCAGGACAAAAAAATGAATAACGAATTTGAGAAAAGGTACAAGTATTGGAAAATTTAAGGGAATAACAAGCAATATCTCGAAGATGGTTCACTCAATAAAAAAAATGTATATGACATAAATTGTGTATTTTAACGCGATCTACATTTTTCGTGTAATTAAATTTTGTCTACCTCTTATGGTTTACCAGTTATGCAAAAGTCGTTCACAATGAAGAATACTTTTGGACACATATTCCCAGAAAATTCGAGATATACATTTCATTTGTCATGAAAATATCTTAAACATATGATATTTTCATCAAAATCGTTAGAGCCATTTTTGAGAAAATTACAATTTTCGAAAAGTGTTCCATGTAAAGGGTAATCTGGGGTGGGGGGATTTTCTTGAAAACCTTCGTGTTGCATCTCTGGAAGATACAGAACCTAAATACCAAGTTTGGTGTTTATCCGACAGTTCGTTTCTGATTTATGCTGTTCACAGACAGACACACAGACAGACAGACAGACAGACAGACAAACAAACACACACACGGACATGTTTCGAAAAATGCTTTTTTTGGATTCAGGGGGCCTCAAAACATGTATTTCCGGTGAAATCTCGATATCGAATTTTTGGGTGGAATACAATACTTCCCCTACTTTACTATACGTAGTAAAAGTAAAAATGCCTACGCCGACGAGTTACAACATAGTCAGTTGCTTATCAAGTCAAAGCCCTTTATAAGACCATAGGCTATACAAATACAGGTTTTAAAAAAATTACTTTTTATATGAATACTATCATAACTAAGATGCACATGTAAACTGATTTTTACTCTACCACCTAACCACAGTAGGTAGAGAAAGTATTACATGCCACTTAAGAATTTGATAGAGAGATTTCACCGGAAATAAGAGGTTTTGAGGTCTCCTGAATCTCCAGAAAGATTTTAGAAAAGATTACGTGCGTGCGTGTGTGTATGAACAACACAACTCAAAAACGAAATTTTGGATAAATGACAAACGTGGTATTTAAATTCAGCATTTTCCTAGGACACGACAGGAATCCTCCATCCCTTACCTACCCTTTACGTGGAAAATTTGTGGTTATTTTTTTATTTTCTCTAAAATAGATCTTAACGATTTTAATTTAAACAGATATGTTTAAGATATGTGCAGCAAGTAATATAATGTATATCTTCCGTTTTCTGCGAATAGCTTATTCCTATTGGTTCAGATTTTTGCAATATATTGAACTTTGTCACAATTCAATAAAATTGTTACTCGCGATGTTATGGAAAGAATATGGAATTGCAAAGACAGCATATAATGGCCCGCTTTTTAAAGTTTTTCAGCCTCCTGTAGGTATCCTCTTGTACCTACAATGAAGTAGATAATGAAACAATTTCTGTTAACGTTTATCTCGATTACCATGAAGTAGATAGAAACATTAGTTTTTATTAGAATAGTTTGTAAAACAGGCAAAAAATCTTGTGTGTTGCATTCACATGACTTTCTCCACTCATCTTCTGCAAATCATTCCTACAAAAGCTTGTTCTATCCACTTTTTCTTAATGCAGATAAACCTTATTTACACATTCCATTCTTTCTGCATGAGATAAGGACAGCGGACGAATAGCGATTTGCAGTGGCAAAAAGTATAAAGTATTTGAAAATTCAAAACCGTAACAAAGAATAGTTCGGAAATGATTATTCCCACAAAAAAGTGGGATACTTTTTTATTTTTGTAGTAAGATTTTGTCTAACCCTTATGGTTTCAGTTACACAAAAGTCATCCAGAATGAAGACGACTTCACAAACTATCCGCAGTAAATTCAAGATATACCTATATTTTCTCATGCTTGCTTACTTACTTTTAAGGGCTTCTCCACTCTTCAGCAGTTTCTCTGTATTCCCATTCGGCATCCTCCTCCAGGCATCGATCATTCATTATTCCATGAATCTGTCCTCTCCATGTTGCTCTTGGTCTACCTCGCTTTCTTCTTCCACGACGTGACCATTCTAAAAAAGTTTTAGGCCACCGATCATCCTCCATTCTTTTCACATGTCCATACCATTGAAGACCCCGTCTTTCAATTCTCTCCACCACTGTTTCCTCCATATCCAATCATCTGTCTCACCTCTTCATTTCTGCTTCTTTCCATCCTTGATACTCTAGCACTACGTCTTATTCCGTCCATTTCCACTACCAAGATCATAGATTTTTGTCCCTCTACCAAAGTCCACGCTTCGGCACTATAGGTCATTAAAATTTCCACCACAGTCCTCAAAATTCTCTTCTTTATACAAATCGACATGGCTCTACTCCACAAAACCTCATTCAATATTTTATAGCTCTTCGTGTTTGTTCTCGCCTATAGCCTACATCCGCTTTACAGCTCCCTACTTCATGAATAAGCGATCCCAAATATTTAAACTTTTTAACAGCTTTAATAATTCCTTTGGATAGTGAGATGTCCCGTCCACTTCCTCCTACTACCAGGTATTCCGTTTTATCCATATTTACTCGTAACCCTCCTACTTCAAGAGCTTCCAAAAGCTTCCTCATTATATATTTCACATCCTCACGACTCTGAGCCATCACCGCCTGAATATTTCTCATGCAAACATCTTAAAAATGTGGTATTTTAATCAAAATCATTAGAGCTGTTTTTAAAAAAATTAAAAATAACGTATAGTTTGGGGTGGGGGATTTTCTTCAAAATCTTCAAGTCGCCTCCTTGAAAGATGTACTTAAATACAAAGTTGAGTAACGCTATTCACAGAGAAAGGACTGCGCGTGGGGGGCTCTTTTTCTAAAAATGCTTTCTTTAGGATTCTTGTAGTCTCAAAACGTGTATTTCCGGTCAAATTTCGGTATTGAATTTTTGGATGGAATACAATACTTCCTCTACTTACTATAGCTAAGTGGCAGAGAGAGTAATAAACGATAGTAAGTAGAGAAGACATTTGACTGTAGCGTCAGATTTCTTCTTGATTCTAAAGTCGATGCATTAGAGCTCTTGCAAGCTTATTTCTCAAGTTTAGACGAGAAAATTTACTGCTCAAATGAAGACTAAACGAGTTGTCCATCAGAAGTAATCGCCATAGTGAAGAATGACAGTTGTAACTTTGTACGAGGTATCTCGCTGCTGGTGCCCCATAACACCTCGTAAGAGGATAATGGAGCGAGGGTGGAACAGTGCCAAGAAACGGTCAGTTGTTTCCCGACCTATCCACGCCATCACCACAAATGGCAAACGTTGAGTGTGAGCAGGAAAACAAAAGAGGAAGTCAGCGATCTGAGTGTTTCAAGTGGTATAACTCCTTTTGAAGGTGAAGCGATAAGGAAGCCATACTTATGGCCATTACCATTACATTTACTTTTAAGAAAAACAGACAGGTATTGCCAACTGTTGAGGCAGTATTTTTAACACTTAAATGATTTCAGTCAAATTGTATAATATATATAATTCAATAACAGCCCGCCTTAAAGCAATATGTGTATGTAACAATATAAAAATGTATGTAACAGCCATTGTATATAATTGTATTGTTGTATCCATTTGTAATAATGTTCTGTGACTATATTACGTAATTTAATAATGTAGGAGCTGTGAGAATAATAGGTTAAAGGTTGCTAACAATGAGGTAACCTTGAGGCAATAATGAATTTGAAAGTTTAAATGCTACTATTCATTATTGGAGCAACAGTAATGTAAATTTTGAGACAGTTTAAAAATAGCCAATCAACAACCAGAAAAAGCTTTAGTTAAATGAAGGTATTCTATTGGAGTAGGATTAGCGAATCAGAGACTTGAAATATAGAAATTTACAAATTTAGGGGGTTGAAATCAGTTCAGTTGGTTGCAGACAGCGTCCTCAAGAAATTTAATACGTATTCGTGAGAGACGAAAATAGTTTACGTGTTAAAAAGTGCAAGTAATTAATTAAAGAATCTCACAGCTCTCTATATCAGTGAAGTGTTATTTAAATAGTATCAAGTATTAATAAAAAAGAGTGAAGTAAAATTATAATCTGTGTAAGCCTACATTCTTAGTCGTACCACAACCCTGCTAAGAGAAACGTGTCTCTAAAAATAAATACTGACGCAAAGGTCACCTGAAAGTACATTTGGGGAGAAGGCTACCGGAAACTGTTTACTATACGTGCGGTTGCAACTACTACAAGTTCGGATCTCCAACAGTTGAAATACGATACAACTCCTTCTAAAATACACCTTTCTCACGGTTCACACATGTTTCAGAAAGCTTGAAACCAAGATAGCAAAACTTAGATTGCGAAGTTTGTTATAACTGGAGACAGACAAAAAATGAAGAAAAGCTTGCCAAACTATGAAAATAGACGAAAAAATTTCCAAAATATTATGGAATATATATTTTAAAAGATAGGCTTTGTAGACTTTTGTCCTTATTTAATAACACAGTGCTTTACCTTCACAATGCGACCACCGCATGGCGGTCCGTGAGCCGGTCGCTGCAGCTCGGACTCCCGCCGAAACAATTATAATATTGCCGCAATCGCCTCGTGTTCTCAGAGTTACAATAACAGTGATAATAAGGATATACCTTAACATAAGACATATTTGAAATGTTTTCTCTACCCACACGTTTCTGGCATTTTCTCAGGAAATTTTCATTCACACTCTAGGGTTCAATATCCGCAATTGAGCGAATTTCTCGCCTGAGGTTTTCTTTTAGTTCTTCCGATGTATGGGGTTTTGTTGCATACACCTTATTTTTCACGTGATCATCAGAGTGGGTAAATTTCTGTAATTGAATTTTGCGAAATGTCAGCGATACAGTAATCGATCCATGCTTAATATTCTTCTCTGTTTCGTCGCAAAATATCAGATATTGGAGTACACAAAAACCCGAGTTTACACACGAGATTCCCTTGCATGATGCAGGAACTGGTGTGCAGTAAATGCATACAGAATAATAGGACATATTATTTGAAGAAGTTATTTTGTTGTATTGTTATTTTCCCCACGCTTTGGGAGCCAATTTTAAGTAGGTTGTTGCTTCACGTATGGAAAGCCGATTTGAAGTAGGATGTATTATATTTCAACTGTTGGGGAGCCGAACTTGAAGTAGTTGCAACCGCACGTATGGTACCCGCTTTCCGGTAGCCTTCGCCCCAAATGTACTTTCCGGTGGCCTTTGCCCCAAATGTTTAAAAATATTATATTAACTTTGTAATTTTTACTGTTTCTTTAAATATTATATATTTATGTTTGCCTCGGCTGCGTCAGTATTATTGTTAGAGACATGTTTCTCTTTGCAGGGTTGTGGTGCGACACAGATTATAATTTTTACTTCACTACATTTATTAATCCATGAAACAATTTAAATAACACTTCACTGATATAGAGAGAGCTGTGAGATTACTTGCACTTTTTAACACAAGAAATATTTTTTTTGTCTCACAAGAATACGTATTAAATTTCTCGAGGACGCATCTCGCGTCAGGAGCACTGTCTACAAGCAACGCGTCCAGTTATAAGCACTGTCTACAAGCAACTGACTTTATTTCTACCACCTAAGTTTGTAAATTTCTGTATTTCAAGTCTCTGATTGGCTATTCCTAATCCAATAGAATACTTTTATTTAACTTAAGCTTTTTTTCTGGTTGCTGATTGGCTATTTTATAAACTGTCACAAAAATTACATTATTGTTGCTCCAAGAATGATTAGTAGCATTATTACACTTTCTTACTCATTATTGCCTCAATGCTACCTCATTGTTAGCAACTTTTAACCTATTATTCTCACAGCTCCTACATTATTAAATTACGTAATACATTCACATAACATTGTTACACATGTATACAATAATATAAACATATATAATGGCTGTAATATACACTTTTTATATCTTGTTACATACACATATTGCTTTAAGGCGGGCTGTTATTGAATATATATATATATATATATATATATAATTTGAACAAAAAATAAATGTAGAGAGATACAGGACCGACTTGATGATGATGATGATGATATATGAGTGGCCTCTGAAAGAAATCATGCACCTAGACTCAAGAGCCCTTGTGCCTCATATTTTGGCATTACTCTAGTTTAGGGTTGCCCAACCCTGCAGCACGTGCTCCTTCCCCTACACATGTTATTTTCCCTCACCAGTGACCAAGGCAACGAGAGACAGACCTAACAGTCAGAGGCGGATGGCACGGACTAGTGGTCGTCGTCGTCGTCGTCGTCGTCGTCGTCGTCGTCGTCGTCGTCGTCGTCGTCGTCGTCGTCGTCGTCGTCGTCGTCGTCGTCGTCGTCGTCGTCGTCGTCGTCGTCGTCGTCGTCGTCGTCGTCGTCGTCGTCGTCGTCGTCGTCGTCGTCGTCGTCGTCGTCGTCGTCGTCGTCGTCGTCGTCGTCGTCGTCGTCGTCGTCGTCGTCGTCGTCGTCGTCGTCGTCGTCGTCGTCGTCGTCGTCGTCGTCGTCGTCGTCGTCGTCGTCGTCGTCGTCGTCGTCGTCGTCGTCGTCGTCGTCGTCGTCGTCGTCGTCGTCGTCGTCGTCGTCGTCGTCGTCGTCGTCGTCGTCGTCGTCGTCGTCGTCGTCGTCGTCGTCGTCGTCGTCGTCGTCGTCGTCGTCGTCGTCGTCGTCGTAGTAGTAGTAGTAGTAGTAGTAGTAGTAGTAGTAGTAGTAGTAGTAGTAGTAGTAGTAGTAGTAGTAGTAGTAGTAGTAGTAGTAGTAGTAGTAGTAGTAGTAGTAGTAGTAGTAGTAGTAGTAGTAGTAGTAGTAGTAGTAGTAGTAGTAGTAGTAGTAGTAGTAGTAGTAGTAGTAGTAGTAGTAGTAGTAGTAGTAGTAGTAGTAGTAGTAGTAGTAGTAGTAGTAGTAGTAGTAGTAGTAGTAGTAGTAGTAGTAGTAGTAGTAGTAGTAGTAGTAGTAGTAGTAGTAGTAGTAGTAGTAGTAGTAGTAGTAGTAGTAGTAGTAGTAGTAGTAGTAGTAGTAGTAGTAGTAGTAGTAGTAGTAGTAGTAGTAGTAGTAGTAGTAGTAGTAGTAGTAGTAGTAGTAGTAGTAGTAGTAGTAGTAGTAGTAGTAGTAGTAGTAGTAGTAGTAGTAGTAGTAGTAGTAGTAGTAGTAGTAGTAGTAGTAGTAGTAGTAGTAGTAGTAGTAGTAGTAGTAGGGGACCCATGTTAAGATGCTTCTTTCAACAACAGGTGATTGCAGAATTTATGATAAAAAAGTAAGCCACGCAATTTAAATGCTAACAATTGTAATGTCCATACAATGTTGTAGTTTCTTTGTACAATCTTGAATAATAACTGTGTTTTATATTATTGTTTTAGGGAAATGAAGTTCTTGAATTGACACAAGACGAATAGTTGTGTGACCTGGTGTTACAACAGATCTATTTGATTATTTGGATAAATTCAATGCACGCTTGCATGGTACAAATGAAAACATAGTGTGTTTAGTTGACTCCGTGAACACATTTATGGCAAAATTGTGATTGTGGGAAGAACAACTGTTAGTTGCAGATTTATACCATTTCCCTTGCTTACGTTCCGTGTTCACGATAAACGTTATTCTCCTGGAAAAATAATCTGTATGACACATTTCTTCACAATTTGTAGACCTAAAACGTTTGGGATCAAAAGCCCATTATTTTGCATTCCACACGAGGTTCCATACGAACTATAAATGCAAATACTTACATTGCAGAATTCCACGACCGTAAAATGTTCTGAAAAATAAGGGTGGGAATTGTTTAAACCTTTGCCCTGCGTTGAATGTCCGAGAATACGTTTGTTTGCATTTAGTTTAATGACAGTCTTTGGCTCCACTTATATCTGGAACAAACATTTTAAAAAATTAACTACATTAGAAGTGAGTATCGCAGCAAAATAAATGACAACCACCTTGCTTATCTTTTGAGACTGTGCGCTACATCTTTTGCACCAAACATTGAAGATTTGTAAAACGTAAATTCTGCCAAATTAGTCATCCTCAAAAACATCATGAGGGTTAATCAGGAGTAAAATATGTGTACGCTTGATTTCCTGTACGTAAGAATGACACCGCAGTTGCGCCACTGAAACTCAGTAACCACGATAAATGCGTCATTCTATCGCAGTGGGTGGAAGGATGTGATTTCACCCTCCCCTTTCCTGCTTGTACTTGAGCACCGCTGCTCTAGGTCGATGGTCCGTATGAAACGGAACACGTCCTTTTGTATGCCCTTCTTATCTACTCAGGTTCCAAAAAAGAAGACCCTAAGGATACATATCTATGTACAGCGAAGCTTTCACATTCGCACAGTGTATGGTATGAGTCCCTTGCACATTTCCTACATAAAGGTTCTTGTGTAAGACCTACTGCATAGGTATCTGCGCGGAGTGCTGTGGCCCGTAAGATAGCCTACAATCCCTGAGCTCAGCTCTAGATAAATTCAGGAGGAACTCACTCTCCGGTCAGGCCCGGATATAAAATCGTGGGTCTGTCTGCAGTGGTTTGCTTACTCCAGATGAGCCCTCGCTGAACTTGGGTTACCTCATACTTGACATTACTAGCAGACACTCCACAAAAGGGCTCGGGCCCAATAAAATCGAGCCCCGATCCCCTCATCGCTAGAGTGTCTGCCATCTCATTTCCTCTAATACCAGCACGCCCCGGTACCCAAAGAAGTGTAACCGGGCAGCTGATACATAGTCTATCCAACGTCATCTGGCATTGCCACACCAGTCTGGATGTGGTTTTAACCGCCCCAAGGCTTTCAAAGCTGCCATACTATCCGAGCAGGTGTACACATTCGCTCGTACGCGTGTAAATGCGCATAGCCAGGCTAAGATTGCAAAGACTTCAACCTGGAAAACCGTGGCAAATTATCCAAGGTAATGACAAGCCTGGTTCTAGGGCTATAAGCCCCATACTCGCCCTGTCCCCGAGGTGGGAACCATCCGTGAACCTCGTCCTGCCCCCGGGAGAGGCCCGGACTCTGAGTATCAGTCCTCCCTGGAAAGTATTACCACAAGTAATATGGACTTAGCTTATACCTAGCCTCCATCAAAGCCCCGATCATCTGGGTTATAGGACACTTCTCCTGTAATCCAGAATGGATCAGTGGGTGCCCTTTGTGGGGTAGCTTGAAGTACCACCCCCCTACAGTCCAGAGACGGTACGTACTCATCCTGGCTACCTCCTCCACAAATAAAAGCGGAGGAGGAAGATCCACCAAGATCTCTAAGGCAGACTGAGGGGTCGTGCGTACCGCCCCTGTTACCATCATACATGCCAATCTTTGCAGCCTCCAGCCCAGAGGCCACTACCTTCCCCTGAGAGGTATGCCAGCGACGCATAAGTTATTGACGGTCTAATAACCGAGTGGGTCTCGGGACCCACCTCAATCCTATTGATCTTCAATATGCCCACAAAACAAAACGACTTACTCACACCATTTTTTGAACAGCTGACAGGCGTTGGATATCAGTCTGGACTTTTCCAACAAGCCTTTGCTACCGCCCATACGCAGATGAGTTAAATTTACTTCAGGAAATTTTTGAAGATAGGGTAATTAATAAAGGATTATAGCCGTTGTGATCCCCTGATTTAACTGTGTGCTATTTTTATTTATGGGGAAACTTGAAAAATAAAGCGCATGTATTAAACCCCCATACATTGGAAGAACTAAAAGATACGTATATACTGAAGATAATATATGAAATGAACTGATAATTGGGGCAAGGAATTTGGGAAGAAAACGTTCCAGGCCTAAGTTTATGGCACCTTCCCCGGCATTTTTTAGTTGTGAGGGTTGAGGAAAACCTGGAAAAACCTCAGTATGGCGGTATTTCAACCGTGGGCCACCCATGTCAGTTTATAGATGGCTGTGATTGGGTGAAATGTATACGTTTTTAACACTCCATTGGCTGGTTTGTACGTGTGTTGAATAGTCTTAGCAAATACTACTCGCGATATTAGTAATAATTCTATATCTCTAAACTGATTCTCACTTCTCTTATTAATATAAACCTAAACCTGATTAAATAAATAAATAAATTTTAACATTTACAAGTTATATATATATATATATATAACTTGTAAATGTTAAAATAATGATTTATCTATATTAGTTGGATCAATTTATATTAGTCTTGTAAGTTCTCTTAGAACTAGCCTAGGTACTGCTTAATATGAGCGTAATTATAATTTCTAGCATTACATGGTAAGTAAACCTCCAGATTTGTATTATGTAAATATAAAATTTCAAAACTGTATTTGACGAAGTCTTTTGCAAAAGCTTTTCAGTGTGTTTCAAATTTTGTTGAAATAGGTGTAAATTGAAGTTAGCCTGCTAAACTTTTGTAATTTTAGGCGAAACTTTCCATGTAAGGAGCTAAAATGCTATACACAAAAATCTTACGTGTTGCACTCACCTGACTTTCTCTACACACTTTTCTAAAACTGTTTTTACAAAAACTTATTCTTCTATCTACATTTTGGTAATTCAGATAAACCTTTAATTCACATTTATTTATTTAGTTGTAGGATACAGATTAGGATTCAACGCGGAGAGGGACTTAGCACGGAACTACATAAATCTTTAGTATAATCGGCGCAACAGTTCTAGACATGTGAAAATCTTAATGAGAGCTTTGAAGTGAGTTGCTTACCAGATCAGGAGGTGACCGGTCGTCTGCATGCTGCAGGAGTGCGTGAGACAGTCATTGTCAAATATCCGCACACCGGTTATGCGCTGCGCTGATAAACTTAGTTATATACAGTATATTAAAATCCACGCTGTAAAAAGCGCTTAATATAAAAAACAATGTCAATCATTGCCTCCAATTCTTCCACACCTAACAACCCTTCCTCTTCTGCGGAATCACTCACATTATTACCGTCATCACTGCTGTCACTACTTTCTGCACCATTATCTTGGATGAGAATTCTTTCTATTTGATTTTCTGCAATTCCGTATTTTTCGAAATAATGATTCTTAATTTATTCAACATGTCGACATACATTTTCCCATTCTGGCCTTCCAATTTCAGCAAATTGCTGGCGTTATAACTGCTCCACATATTTTAATTTAAAAGTGATATTTCTGCATGCCACCCATTTTTTGATATCAGCCCAGATTAATTCGATTGGGTTTAGATCTGGGTGATGCGATGGCAGTCTAAGTACATTATGGCGATGTTGTATTACTATCTGGTCACATATGTATGACGTCTGAAGCTGTTTGTTGGCTTTAATTAGGTTATATAGCTTTGTTTTACTCGTGCTTTCATCTAAAGCTATATTATGTCTAAGTAATCAAGCTCTCATTTCTTCTTTCAAGGAATTTGAGGTAGGTGGTTTGTCAATTGAGTGTTGACGCATTGTGAAGCATTGTCGATGACCAGAACAGACCCAGCAGGCATATTAGGTATCAACATGGCGTTGATTCACTTCATGTACTTTTCTGTATTCATTTCTTGATGAAAATCTCCTGTTGTTTGTTGCGACTTGTAAAATAAGGGCATTTGGAACGAAGCCGATCTTTCCAACAGCATGAACGATAATAAGTATTTGCCCTTTAGCAACAGGAACCTGCAACCTAATTCGCTATCGTCACTCCAACTTTTAGATGCTGTACGACTGCTGTGTAGGTATGTATGACTCATCTTCATACGCTATAGTATTTTTCTGAAATTTGTAGCACCACCTTAAAAATTGATGCTGATATAAGTACACACTGATATAAGTACATATAAAATTATACTCATTTGGAAAGGTAGAAACAGACTGAAAAATTCAATGCCATTTGAACCACGGATCTTAGGCTTTCCGTGCCGTTGCTCTAACCGACTAAGCTATCATGGCAACATTTACTTTTTATTTTTATTTTTTTTATTTTATTATTTTTTATTTTATTTTATTTATTTATTTATTTATTTTGCTTTTCTGTTAGAGCTCTTCTATTTGATTTCGGTTTCTTCCACTTGAACCCTAAATCTTTAATAATTTTTCTGAGATTTGTAGGACCACCTTGTAAGTTTCTGCTGTCTTTCAGCTTGATGAGCAATCTGCTTATTGTTAGCACAGTTTTTTCTTCCACATAGGAATTGTGAATCGTGCGCCGAATGACGCATTCGAAATCGTCTATTTCTGTAATACGTTTAGGGACCTTATGTTTTTTCCCAGGTGTGTCAAATGGTACTCTTTCATCCATATGTTTTTTTTCTCTTATCTTTGAGAACTCTGGAATCGGAACTCGGTGAAACACCAGTTGCTTTGACTACTCTTTCTTTCACTCTCTTAAGGCTTTTGTGGAACTCGGATGAACATATATTTTCTTCCTTCATCTCTGCTTCTTGCTTCATGAAGTCGAGGACATTTGCAATTATTTCCCTACTTTGACTACGTAACACCTTACCACTTAACTTTGAAAACATAGAAGCCATGGTTATAAATATAACAAATATAAAATAAGTACTATTTAGATACTGTTCTCTTTAAAATTACAACCAGATGCAGACACTTTCTATGCAGACTGATGTGTTACGCACTGTGAGTAAGCAAAGGTATTATATCGCTTTCGTTGATTAAGCTAAACATAAACCATTCCTAGGCTCGGCAGCTGGGATGGCAGTCAAGGTCACGATTCCAGAAGTTTTGCGCGAGTAATACCTATGCCCCGGACGGAGCGCCCCCGGGAGGAAGGGATGAAGTGAGAGGAGACAGAGGGCGGCCGGACCAGGGAGCACGACAGGCATAGGGCTGGGTCCCTACCACTGACAGGTTTAAAATCCCCGGATGTGCACTGATGAAACCGGCTCCCTCCCCCCTGTGGGCTTACACATCCCCTGAAGAGCCCGGAACTCGCGAGATCGCCCCCATTCCAGGAGACAAAGGTATCCTTTTCCCCTGCCATACAGAAGCAGAAACCTCCCAACGACACCTACAACCCTGAAAGAGTCCAAGCGGATGAAAGTGAAGTGAAATGAGAATGGAGATGAAATGGAGGGACAGGAAATTCGGGGGACTTAATGATCCTTCTCAGCACTCACCTAGCGATCCGGGGAAACCATACCCATGGCTCATGAAGGTCGACCATGGGAATCGAACCCATGTCCTCCCGAGTGCGGACCACAGACGTTACCGCCTGAGCCATCCCGCCCGATAGGTAAAGTGATAATCATAGTTTTAAGGAGCGTATCGTCATGCGATGGCTTTGAAGTTCGATGCTCTTTGCATGGCCACGAGAAAAAAAAACAAATAAGATTTCCAAATTGAAAAAAGTATGACTATTTGAAAATTCAAACCAATAACAAGGAATATTTCGGAAATGGCTAACTCCCAAAAATCTCAAAATGAAGAGCGCTTCAGATGCTATTCCCAGGAAATTCAAGATATATATTTCATTTGTTATGAAAATTTTTTAAACATATGGTACTTTAATCAAAATCTTTAGAGCCATTTTTAGAAAATAAAAAATAACGATAAATGTTTGCATGCAAAGGGTAGTTTTGGATGGGGAGATTTTATTGAGTCTTCCTGTCGCATCTTTGGAAGATGTTGAACTTAAACATCAATACCTCTGTTCCTTTGTGAGTTGTGCTGTTCACCGACATACACACACAGATCTTTTTCTTTATTCAAGGGGCTTTAACACATGTATTTCCGGTGAAATCTCGATATCAAATTTTTGGATCGAATACATTACTTCCTCCTGCTTACTGTAAGTAGGCGACGAGAAAGTAAAAAGTTTTTCAACACGTTTAAAATTTTAATGAAGTGGGTGAAAAATTAAATTTAGCTAATTGGAAAGCCTTCTAACGTTTTGCAATAACAGGCGAAACTTTGCATGTAAATGATATTCACACTAATTCCAAAATAATCGTCTTCACTTTAAACATTTCTAGCGGCCAAAGTAATGAAGAGAAACTTATCATTTTTATTCTACAATAAGAACAAACAATGTTGTAAAACGTCTCGCTTGCTTCCTTAATTTTTACATGAAATTGAAAGTTGCACAAGAAATAATGATCTTTATAAGTTAACACACAAATCGAAATGGCCAAACAGCTAACGTTACTCATTCCTAAAGATCTTAGGCTCTGTAGGTTTTATTTGCTCGAAGGATGAAATAGTGACCTCGGTTATCTATTGAGAACCATGATATATATTTTATAGATTGAATAAATCTCAGACCCATGTACAAGTTAAAAAGATATGGTAGTCAGCACAACCTTCACAAATTTCAATCTCTGCCAAAGACACTTTTTCCACCAGTAGACATTACCCAGTCAAATCAACTCTCAGGGAAATCTGAGAATGAACGTTGGCACAAATGCCAAACGAAAGAAAGAGAAGAGTCTAAGTCCACGTGCCTCAGTGTAAACAGCAATGTTTACTCGTCAACAGCAACTGTATAGTGCATGTATCAGCCGTCCAAAGCGAAGAGACTTTCTGAATGTCTTGAAAACATGACTGTCTTACTATTCGGGTCATGTAAGCAAAACAAGGCAACAAGAACAGACATAAAAACAAAACAAATGAAAACCGGTAATGAAAGCAACTTACCAGAACGACCTCAGGTAAACGTTCATCGGTTCAGGCGATCAACGGCATCCTTGATGATCTGCACTTGCTGTAGACCTTCAGATTTCCTGTTGAAATAAGAGTCAAGAGGTTAGAAAATGTCATGAACGTTGGAAGAAAGATAAACAACGTCAGTAACTTGCAGTGGATATTTATAATCATGATACCTTGATTTAGTTCAAGGAAGTTTGTTAAAACATTTTTGTTTATGCATTATGATGTGAATTTGTTCCCAAGCATCCAAATATCTGTGTTTTTATCAACATATTTTATGAGTTTACTTACAGGAGTAAAAGTAACTTGCAGTTACTCCATATTCATTTTTACAGGATAAGGAAAAATCCCGGACAAAACCGTTATTCAGATAAATTAAACCTAACCGAGATTCGAACTCGGGACCTCTTGAATGTGAGGCGGACGCGCTACCCCGCACACCACAGAGGTCTAATTTATGAAGAAAGAAAAATATGCTATATGTGTTATTAACCCGTTTACGTAAATGAGATAGGAGTATCTATTTTGTCTTTTAGCTGTTACACTTCGTGGTAATGTTTCCACGTCCTTTTACCTTTCGGTTACCACGGAAATGTAAAGTCCATGGAAAATGAAAGTTATCCGCCATGAGCCTATTCTGGGCTTGTGAAAGCTTTCTAATTTACTTAAGCAATTTACTTACAGCTAAGCGAGAATCGGACATTGCCATCTGAGTCATGAAAACCTTTCAAACAGTTCGTCTGTAAACGACTGCTTGCAAATAATCTTGTTGGGTCGCACGACAAACAGAAGCCGTTATCTTCTAAGAATACCGTAAACCTTCTTGTAAACACAGGAGGATTGATAAGTCAGTGAGTTTATAAAGAAAATAAAAATTGTTTCCAAAAAATCAATTTTATTTCCCAACATAGTCTCCTTTCAATTCAGTACACGTTGTCCAACGTTTCTCCAATTCTTTTAACCCTTCCAAAATATATGATTTTTCGAAATCTGCAGAATATGACGTTTCTGCCATGAGTGTTCACTGGACGTGAATTTCTTCCCAGCGAGCAAATTTTTCAGGTTTGTGAAGAGGAAGAAGTCGCTCGGAGCCAAAGCTGGAGAATATGGTGGGTGAGGTAGCAGTTCGGTGCCCAATTCCACAAATTTTGCGATGGCAATGGCTGACTTGTGTGCGGGTGCATCATCCTGGTGAAAGAGAACCTTTTTCTTAACCAAATGGGGCCATTTCTTTAACAATTCCCTGTGAAACTGATCCATCATTGCGGCATAATATGAACTTGTGATCGTTTTACCCTTTTCCAGTAGTGGATGTGTATCACCCCTTGTGAATCGCAAAAATCAGCTGCTATGATTTTTCCTGCCACGGAATGGTTTTAGCTTTCTTTGGAGTAAGTTCGCCGAAGGAAATCCACTGCTTTCATTGTTGTTTGGTTTCAGGTTGATAGTAATGGATCCAAGTTTCATCAACCGTGTTATAACGCCGCAAAACCCCATTTGGGTTGCGCTGGAACATGTTCAAACATGAACATGTTCCCTGTGAAGTGTTCATACGATTCCGCTTGCTGACAGCTCTCATACCCAAACATTCGTGCAGAATGTTATACACCCGTTCACTCGAGACGTTTACGGTCTTGGATATCTAACGGATTTTCACTCGGAGGTCTTTCAACACAATATCGTGAACTTTGTTCACCATTTCTTCTGTTGTGACCTCAACCGGCCATCTGTGAACACGGCAACTCTTGTGCTTGAATGGCCACATCGAAATACTGTGAACCACTTGTGAACCATGCCATGTGATGGAACGGAGTCCCTATAATACACTGGTGTGCAAAACCTGAGGACGAAAGTAATCTTCGCATGCTGTGACACTGCCAAGTAACATAGCTCGATGAAACTTGAATCATACATAGAAGGAACTGTTACGGTATGCTACAGTAGGTAACTAAATGAAATATGCAATGAGACGAACAGAAATGCCACTTTTATTCATAGACCATAAGCCATACTAAAGTCAATACGACATATGATGGCTCTCTAGATTTACAGAAACAGATACATGGTGCTTAAAAGGATGTATGATCACCAAGGACAGCAATATATGCTCTGCATCGTGCTCCCATGCTGGTCACAAGGTTGGTAAGCAGTTCTTGTGGTAGGGCGTTCAATCCTCCACCAGCACTGTTGACAACTGCTGGATGTGCATTTGGATGTGCTGCAATCCATCCCCCCCAAAAAAATCCCACACGTGTTCGATGGGATTTAAATCGGGGGAACGGGCAGGCCAGTCCATTCGCCGTATATCCTCTCGTTCCAAGAGATCCTCCACCTACGCTGTTCGATGCGGTCGCGCATTGTCATCCATAAAAATGAAGTCAGGGCCGACTGCACTCCTGAAAAGACGCACATGCAGAAAGGGTACAGTATCACAATAACGTTGACCAGTGAGCGTACCGTGTTCAAAGATTTGGAGGTCGGTGCGCCCATGCAACATTATGCCTCCCCAAACCATAACAACCGGACCACCAAAACGATCATGTTCAAGGATGTTCCTGGGTTCATTACGTGTTCCCACCTTTCGCCAGACGAGGGTACGTCGTGAATCACTACTTAGACTGAATCTGCTATCATCCGAGCAGAGCACGGGACCCATTCCTCGTTAGTCCAATTATGATGCTCTTGGGACCATCGCAAACGGTGCCGCCGATGGTGGATGTCAATGAAACACAACGTAATGGCCGTCGGCCAAAGAGACCACCTCTGTTTAGTCGTCGTGCCACTGTGTATCGTGAGATTGCTGTCCTGTTAAATGTAGTTGCAATTGCACCCGCTGTTTGGCGTGGATACCTTCTTGCCTGTTGCATAATGTAGCGGTCATATGCTGCTGTAGTTGAGCATGGTCGACCACCAACTCTCCTTGGGACAGCAGTTACGGTGCACTGAAGTGGTGTTCATTGCAACATGGCCCGTAGGCACCATTTGGATGACTTCACACGGGGAAGAATAATCGGGAAACTGGAAGAAGGGCGAAGTGTGATGAGTGTTGCTCAGGAGTTTGGAAATGCACACAGCATTGTTTCACATGCATGGGGAACCTTCCAAACCACAGGCACTGCTCGCTAATTGCCACACACCGTCTTGTCTTGTTTCGTCAATTGCCCCGTGTTGCGGGACCAAATCCATTTGGCGCTATGGGCTCGCTACATTCACGTCATGTGACGTCCAGCTTTCTGTGCACGTGTGAGAGACCTCTGGCAACATGCTCCCGCACCTTCATCTGCTTCCACCAAGTAGTTCATTTGTTATGTTACTTTACCCATTTCGTCCTTATGTTTTGCACAACAGTGTACTTTTTCAGCTTTTTTTCCGTTTCCTTCACCGCCTTACCACGCAAAAGTAGTGCTTTATCAGAACACGAAATTCACTTTTCTCCATTTTCTACAAGCAACACACATCTGCTTATTTTAGACGCTCTCAACAATGGTCTAAGAAACAACTGACGACGAATTTCTGCGATTATAACCAAAATAGATGTAAGACTTGGGTGCAAACAAGAAACCTCGTCAAAGTCATGGACTTATCATTCCGCCCTGGTGCTTATTTTCTAAGACAATTATAACAGACAATTATGAATATCCCTTGTAATTTTGTTTTATTCAACTCGCATTTTATTAGGCAGCCTATAAACATCGGTCCCAGTCCCGTTCAAGATTAACGGAATTATGATACTCTTGAACACACACGAAATCGTTAAAATTGCGTCTAAACTCAATGTCAGAAACTAACGAACTATTGAAAACGATTCAAAGGATGAGGTTTATTTTAGTACGGGAACCCTATGCACAAATGCCTTACAGTTTAACTCAAAAGACGAGACAGGACCGCGTAACAGTGGATCAATGACAAGGAACACCAACACAGTTCCAATCTGTAAAACCTCTGAAAACAGAAGGCAAAAAAAATCGATGTGTTGCATTCACATAACTTTCTCTACTCTTCTACAAAATATTCCTGAAAACCCTTACTCTTACATCTCCTTTCTATTAATACGGATAAACTCTTATAACACACTTGCATCTTAGGTCGAAGAACAGAGTAGACTAAAGCAATGGTGTTTTTTTTTTTTTTAGTTGCTATGTGATGGCTTAGAAATTATGTGGTCCTCCGTGACCACAAGCGATTTAGCACTTAAAAATTCAAACCAATAATAAAGAAGATCCCGAAATTTGTTAATGGCACGAAAAATATATATACTTCTGATGTGTTACATTCACATGACTTTCTTTACCCTCTATCACTTATTAGTAGGCGTACAAATTGTTCTTAACGAAAGTTTATTTTTCTATCTTCATCATTTTAATCCAGATGAACCTTTGCAGAAATAACTACATTACACATTTCGTTACGATACAAAGGGAACAGCGATAGTCAAATGTTTAAGAACTGAACGCTGTATGCTGGCCTTAAAATTCCATACTGTTTCCATGCAACCAACCGCCAGAAACATCTGAAAATCCATAGAACTTAAAAATAATGACAAAGTATTGAACAAATTGGAACACTAATAACGGATACTTAGAAAATGGCTGATTTTACAAAATAGTTATTTGAAATAAAGTGTGTTTTAAAGATAACTTTTTGTGTAGTACGTTTTCGTCTATAGCTTAAAGTTTATCAGTTATATAAGATTGTATATAAGTTCTTGCAAATGAAGTGGACTTCCCAGACTATTCACAGAAAATTCAAGATATACTCATACATTTTATTGGTCATGCAAATATACTTAATACATGGTAATGAGTAGTTCTCCGTGGTGTAGTAGTTACCATGTCTAGTTCCCGAGGTCGCGGGTTCAAACCCGGCGGAGGGCGTTGGATTTTTTTCAGGCGTAAAAATCCTTAGCGAAGCTTCCTTCAGAAGGGAAGTAAAGCTGGTGGTTCCTGTGTCGTAGATTTACGGCACGTAAAAGAACCTCAACCCTGATAAAGAGGCCTCTCAGCAAAATTTCCGGTCTTTCACGCCCAATATGGAATGGGACGCTAAGGACCACATCAGTTAAAGAGCGTCCATAAATAAGAAAGAAAGAAAGAAAAAAAGAAAGAAAGAAGGCATTTAAGAAGACCGAAGAGTAAAAGGCACACAGACCTATGCAAGACACCTAGGCATTTGATCACTGCACCTTTTGGGTTTATCTGTGGATAATGTCCTAAACACATTTATCATGTGAAGTGCTATGTATTTTGTTAGCAAAACTATAATGTATCTTTATACAGCAAAGTTCCCATTAAATTAAAAAAAAGTCTAATAAACACACACCAATTTGCAGATGTTAACGTTTACAAAAATCTTATGTGTCATATTCACATGACTTTCTCTACCATCTATTCCTTATTAGTGTGTGTACAAATTATTCTACTTCATTTTAATCGAGATAAACCTTTCCGGAAATAGCTGCATTGCACATTTCGTTATAAATACAAAGGGAATAGCGACAGTCGAATGTTTCAAAACTGGACGCTATATGCTGGCCTTAAAATTCTATAGTCTTTCCATGACATCGCAAGAAACAATTGAAAATCGATAGACTTGAAAAGATTGGCTAAGTATTGAACAATTCGAACGATTAATAACTGATATTTCGGAAATGGCTGATGCCACAAAAAAGTTATTTGAAATAAATTGTGTGTTTTGAAGAGTTCTACATTTATCGTGGTACGTCTCCGTCTATCACGTAACGTTTACCATTACACAAGATTATACAAAATTCCTTCCGAATGAAGAAGATCTCATAGACTAATCCCAGAAAATTTAAGATATATACCTTGTCATGCAAATATTTTAATATATAGTACTTAATCAAATCATTAGAGCCTTTTTGGAAATAAAACATTTCGAAGTATGTTCCATGTAAAGGGTAGTTTGGGATGGGGGACTTTTCTTGAAAATCTTCGTGTCGCATCTTTGGAGGGTACTGAACTTGAATACCGAAGTTCGATATTTATCCATTTCGTTCTTGAATTATGCTGTTCACACACACACACACGTACATGCATGGATTTCTTTCTAAAAATGCCTTTTTAGGGTTCAAGGTGTTTCAAAACATGTATTGTCGGTGAAATCTTGATGTAGAATTTTTGGGTTGAATGCAATGTACATGGTAAAAAAGTAAAAATACAGTATATGGAACTCGAATTCAGAGTTTTGGAGAAATTCTTCTTCTGTAGTGCTAAAGCCCAAGTCGGACCTTGACTTCTCTCAGACGTAGCCTCCATTCTTCCTTTCCAAATTCCTACTCTTCAACATCTGACTTCGTCCAACCATCTGTCTATTGGTATACCCATTGGTCTATTGCCATACATTTTTCCCTTTAAGGAGTTTAACGGTATATCTTGTTCGTTCATCCTTAGCACATGGACTGTTCGCTCCAACCTTAATTTAACTAGGTATTTTCATCATGGTAGGCTCTTTATATATCTCATATATTTCATTATTGTATCTGATTTGCCACAACCCATGTTCATTCACTGACCCCACAATTCTCCTCAATATCTTTCTTTCACAGGCACTTAACATATTCTGTTTTCTGTTATTAACCATTTTTGCAACTGTATATTACTATTGCCTATTATTGCTGTATACAGGATGATTTATGAAGAACTGACACATTTATTTCTTTAATCGTTTCAAAACAACTTAGTATAGCTGAAATGCAGAGGAATTTTGGGAGATTATTTACCTCTATAGCAAATGTTGAAAATGTCCTCTATCCTGCATAAGGCACAACTCAACACGTCGTTCCATGTTACTGGCCACTCGTTGGAGCACTCTGTTGTCAATAGCTTGAATCTCCTGTGTAATGTGCTTCAGGTCGCCCATTGCCTGGGGACGTGTGGCATAAACCCTGTCTTTTAAGTAACCCCATTGAAAGAAGTCCAGCATATCAAATCGGAGATCTCGGTGGTCACAGGTTCTTGGAAATTATTCGGTCGTCAAAGAAACGTGCAATTAGTGTCATGGATTCATTTGATGTAAGGCATGTAGCGCCGTGCGCTCTACATCATCTGGTTGCTCAGCTAACTCCATGAAATTCCGTCGGTACTCTGCGGATATTGCGCACCAAACTCCCATTTTAACAGGGTGCATAGATGCTTCATGAATAACATGTGGATTTTCGCTGACCCAATAGCGCGAGTTATTTGAGTTCACATAGCCGGATAAATGGAACCATGCTTCATCTGTAAACCATGTGATGGACAATATGGCAGGATTTTGCACAATGAACGCCTGAAACCAACGACAATAATTCAGTCGTCTATCCTGTAACTGATAGACAACCGTAATCCTATACGGCTTTAGGCCTGCACTTTTCACAGCTCTCTGACACATTGAGTAGCTGTACCCTGTCTCCTGCCACAAACGTCTTAATGATTTTTTGGGCGACTGATCCAGTCGTGCTCTTACGTCAGCTGTGGGAAGCCTAGATGAACGAGATTTGCCTTTTTCACTCAGCAGAGATCGTGTTATTTCCAACTGTTTACCAGTCCCAGTATTGTGTTTCTTTGGGGAGGATTCCGAACACATAATTCTCTCTGGTTTGCGCTTTGAGTAGCTGTAATTGAATTCGTAACCCAGTATTGCTTTACAAGGAAGAGTCGTTCATTTAATGTGCACTCCATTTTCACGTTGACCAGAAGAACATCTCAAAAACAGTTGCGACAATAAAACTAACAATTACGAATAAAACATGAACATCTGCGCATTTAGTGAAATCAGGCAATCGAAACTCCAGAACATTCCGCTTAATTTGATGCTAAAATTACTGTCTTGGGGCAATGAGTGAACTTTGAACAGAATAATTAAAGAAAGAAATGTGCCAGTTCTTCATAAATCACGTGGTATAATCTTATCTTTTTTTGTTTAGGTATATAGGTATTTAGACTTAAATATGGATAATAATGCAAAATAAGCTTTATTTGGTTTAGTCAGTCTATTTTTTATCTCTTGAGTTACACTACTGTTATTATTAATGCACCTAAGTATGTAAAAATCTTGAACCATATTTATTCCTATTTGATTTGATTATTGCGTATTGTTACTCATACTATTCCTAGGTGTTTTTATTAACATTTTAGTTTTCCCCATGTTTACTTGTAGGCCAATTTCATTCGAACTTTCTTGAAGATCTTGGAAAGTTTTGATTAGGTCCCTTTTTGTCCTAGCCTTTTGGAGAAATAAACAAGATAAATTCCAGACGATTTCATTCATTTCTTTCAACCAACTCTACGTTTGTGGTTGGGCTGTGACGCTATATCTACCGCTTGGAATTTCTTCATTATTCCACCTGACTGAATCTCAGCTGTTGTGTTCAGACGGTGTATTAGAAAGTGATCGGTACTCATTTTTTCTGCCATTTAGATCACTATATGCATTTAGCGACGTCTCCGCAGGCTACAATAGCGTTGTTTTCCTCCACTGTGTCCAAATATTTTCTGCTTCAGCAGATTCTTGGCAAGGCAACAGCAAGTCGCTGACAAGTTCGATTCTATTACATCATCTGTTGTTAAGAAATCAATCTGCCAAACAAAACACTGACACTTTTGTAATATTCCCCGGGCCGCAACGACCGCTAGCCAGTGAAATCTATTCTGTACACACCTGTTCCCAGTAATTGGGTCGTTATAATGCACACACATTAAAATGATTTAAACAAAACATAACAAGTTTCACAATAAGGCATTGCATTAAATTATTTCTCGCGCAGCCTTCTGCTAAGACGATTCATGGCTAACTCGATGTTTCTACCCATAGTCATAGATATTAATTATTCTTAATGACCTCGTAAGACCCTTAAAACTGGTCTTTAAACTGCTATGTTCACATTTGATCTTGTACTGTCTATACAATTTCTTTCATTACTATAACAGGAAATGCGTATCATAATGTACAAACCCAAATTTAATTAATACATGTAATTACGTTGAAGGCTGACTTTTTTTCCCCTGCTACTTATCTTTAGTTGTTGTTAACCAATGGCACTGGGAATTAATTGATCTACATCATTTAATCTCTGGCTTCCCAATACAAATTCTGTAAGTTATCACTTTTAAGGCCTTTGCATTTAGCGAGATGCTGTTTGTTCAGGATGACATCATCTTCACGAGAGTGCACTTGGGTGTAGGTAGGCATCGTATCTTGTAGAGGTGTTCTACGAGGCAATCGTGGCCAGTTACCATCCTACATAAGGTCACTGCAGTTTTCCTTGGCATTTTTTGTATATCAACTCTATCTTTAATATTCTTAAAATCTTTATCTTTTTATTTATCTTCTTCATCAAGTCTCTGCTGTCTTTTGAAATTTTGTTTAATGTTATTTAATTGTTTATTTATTTATTTCTATTTGTCCTGCAGGTTTTATTTGTTTCATTGCACCTTTCTTTGCTAATTGATCCGCATGTTCATTGCCCACAAGTCCGACATGGGCTGGGATCCATTGTAGGGTGACATGATTTCTAGTTTCAGCTGCTTTAATTAGGCTTCTTATTTCTTTAATATTTCTTGTTTTATTATTGTAATTTACTATCCCATCTATGGTTGATTTTGAGTCTGATAAGATTACTATTTTTTGTTTTATGTATGGTCTGTATAGAATGTTCTGTAATACTGATTTTATAGCTATTAATTCTCCATCATAGTGGTCTGACGTTTCATCTAATGATAGATACTGTACAAAGTGTTTACAGTATACTCCTGCACCGGCATTTTTTTTATTGATGAGGGATCCATCTGTATATATTCGGAGCCATTCTTTTTCTGGGTATCGTTCAATTTCCGTAGCTATTGCTATGGCTCTCATTTCGTCTAGAATACGGTTTTGTTTGTGTATTGTATATATCAGGTCATTCTGATATTGTATATCAATATATTCTATTGGGCTCGTTACCTCTGTTGCTATTATATTTGTTGTAATTATATTCTTGTATTTTAGGTTATTAATATATGTTCTGAAGCTTATTTGAGTTTTTAAATTACTTATAGTGTCTTATCTATAGTGAGTAGAGGAAGTATTGCATTCCACCAAAAATTCAATAAACGGTCCGTGTGTGTGCATGTCTGGGAGCAGTATAACTCAAAAACGAAAAGGCGTTAGATACCAAACTTAGTATTTAAGTTCAGCGTCTTACAAGAATGCGACACAAATACAAATAATATACAAAAATTAATTTTTTTACAAATAGCCAGTGAAGTTCTCTTCTTTTTGAATGACGTTTGTATAACAGTAAATCGTAAGAGATAAACAAAACCTTACTGCACAAAAAAAAATGTAGATCCCGTTGAAGCACACGATTTATGTCAAGCAAATTTTTTATGGCGTTAGCCATTTCTGAGATATTCTTTGTTATTGGTTTGAATTAGGGATAGGACCTCGATACTCGGTGGTACCCAAGTATGTCTAATACTTTGAGATAAACCTTCAATACTTTTAAATTTTTAAGTTTTGCATTACTGAAAGTTGCGTTTAACTTTATGCTAGATCAGGTATGAAAGGCGTCGAGATCCACGTTATTGCCTCGCACATGTCCGCATTGAGATGCTGGACTATGGTTCTTGATAGACCTACACTGCGTTTCCTGTGGGTGAAAGAATACAACATTCCATAGACTCTTGTGTCTAAATGAAAACATGCAAAACAATGTGGAGGGTGTAGAGGTATTGATGCAGTAATTTGTATCATAAATTATTTAAATGTAAAGAATGATTATAGTATGAATATGCATTTTTGTGTGACATTGATTTGAGATGTTTGTTGATTGTAATTATTGTTGAGAAGTAAGTTTATACTGCCTTACTGAAACTGACAATAATAGCGCGCAATAATGCAGCGAGGGGGTGAGCTGTTTATCATTATTAGAGACGAGGAAGTTACGTAATGTTGGCGCGTTTTTCCTTTAGAATTTGCTGGAACATTATACCTAGAGCATATGTATTCATAATTTTCATTGGATATAAAAATAGACGCTAATGTTGGCGCGTTTTATTAGCCAATAGCAGCTCGGTTATAATGTTTAGGCATATCGGGGTGTAGGAGTATAAAAAGGGCTAGGTTAGAGATAGACCCCGTCAGTTCGTCGAAACTATTTGTATGCTACACGTCGCCTTCAATCCGTCAGTTCACCGAAAATATTTGTAAAGTACACGTCGGCTATCGATTCACAAGTTACGCGTAGCAGAGTTATGAAAAATCTAAAGTGTTGTAAAGTTAATTATACAAAAAGTTGAAGTACGCGAATTTAGAATGATCAGTAAATAAGTTATTATAACAGTTTCAGTTTGGCGAGTGTCAAGATAATGTGTAAATGTGATAGTGACTGTGTTCGACAATAAAAGTGTAAAACAAATTCCTTCATCAGTGTTATCTTTGGATAAAAGACTCCTTTCCGTTTACACAACCTGTATAAAGAGATGTGCTCGACCAAAAAGATCATAGCTAGCCGGAGGATAGTAAACCAAAATTAAATAAAATAACAGTAGCATTGTTTCAAACGAACACTAATACTACCGCAAATTGCTAACACCAGATGGAGCTACAAACCTAACAAAGAATCACGTCACAAAATGGCTTCACCACGCGGAGTAAACACACATACACAAACATTATAAGTAATACCGTCGCAGTATTCATGTAATTGTAGCGTTAACTGAGTTGTGACTGAAACTGATTTAGCTGACGCATTAAATCACGTTTCTGCAATAGTCCGACTTAGTGACTCATTCTCATCCATTACATTTACGTACTCCAGTGACCAAAATCTAAAATCCAGTAGAAACAAATCAGAACTTAAGACGTGAGATAATACAGCGCATGGAAATATTTGTTATTTTTAGTTGTTTGAGTTCCATGTAAAGTATATATTTATTTATATTTTCAAGATTGCAGAATAAAAGAATTTCTAGTATTTGTTTTTCTACGGATAGAAAATCCTTAAAAAGGTTTTCAGCACAAAATATAACATAAAAAGGGAAGTCAATAAATTATCATCATCATTATCATCATTCTTTACTAACAATAGGGGATATATAACCTGTGCCATTATTAAGATAAAAAAATTGCTACCAATTGGAGAATGTTAAACAGGAACAATACAAAATTGGTTGCATGCATTTATACACAGAAAACTACTAATAAGAACAATTCGGTAAACAAGCCATCGCCGTTACAGTTTTTTTTTATAAAGTGAGTATCGTATCAGTATCGGTGCTCAAAAATCAGTATCGTTATCGTGTATCCACAGAGCTAAGAATGCTCCGGAAAAGCGTTGTAGCGAGCTTTAGTCATACTCCACTTGAGAATCATAAATCAATAAAGTGTATTTTGGTTACAAATATTCAGTGTTGAAACGCACTGAAACATCTGTCTGTTTGAAATCTCGCATATGAATTATTTTCTCGGGAAACTTTAGTAATTATAGTTGTGTTCCCCATTATAACTACTACAAGAATATACGCAGCCTTGTGAACAAAGCTTGGCTGCCCGAGCGCTCACGAAAGTACCCGAATCGAGCTCCGTCTCTCAGACGCTGACCAGTTTTAAATTCACAGAGTGTACATAACACCACAAACCATGACAAACTCCGCACTTGTCAGTCAGTCTTAACCTTGAAATTGCATGTTCATTCCAGGGCATCGAGAGAAACAACTGAATAGCGACAGCACTTTTAAAAATCAAATAAAGTATTGAAAAATTTAAACCAATAATAACCAATATCTCAGAAATAACTGATGCCACATTATTTGAAGTAAGCTGTGTATGTTAAAGAGATCTACATTCTTTTGTGTTGTACATGTTTGTCCATTTCTTAAGGTTTATCAGTTATACAAAATTATACAACATTCCTACCAGTAGACTTCACAGGCGATTTTCCAGAAAATTCAAGATATACGTTTGATTTGTCATGTAAATGTCTTAACTACGAGTATGACAATTTGGTCCAAATCGTTAGCTATTTTTGAGAAAATAAAACATTTCGAACAATTTTCCATAAAACGGTTAGTTTGGGTGGGGGGATTTTCATGAAAACCTTTATGTTGCATCTTTGGAAGTTTCTGAATGGAAATACCAGGTTTGGTCCCACATTTCAAAGAAAAGCGCGCATACAGACCTTTTTATAAAAATACTTTATTTCATTCAGGGGGACTCAAAACTCGACATTTCGAGTTACTACTACGTATACGCTGGAGAAACTCAAAATAATTTCAAAGTGGTATTAATAAATACCTTATGGCTTACGTGTTCTATATGAAGAGTGTTTTATTCAATCAAAACTAACCG
Organism: Deroplatys truncata; assembly: GCA_030765065.1. NCBI lineage: Eukaryota > Metazoa > Arthropoda > Insecta > Mantodea > Mantidae > Deroplatys > Deroplatys truncata. The sequence continues at coordinate 44,136,811 of CM060983.1, forward strand.
CATTGATTTTTCTCTATCAGATAAATTGATTTTGTAAACACACACTAATTGTAAATGTTTTAAGTTTCAATTTTTTACACATTCCAAATGTAAATAAATTAAGGCATTAGTAGCATTCCGCAAATGCGTATGTATGTCTTGAACAGTGTAACTCAAAAGTGAAAAGTCAGGTTAGTACCAATCTTCATATAAAACATGTCCAGAGAAGCTTTTAGAGAAAATATGCCTATCCCTAAGTACATTTTAGATGTAATGTTTATCACATTTTTCATTTTCTCAAAAGTACCTCTAACGATTTTGATTAAAATTAATTATATTTAGATATGAACGTCACAAATTAATAGCCTGTGAAGTCCTCTTCATACTGGTTAAATGTTATAAACGTTTGTATAATAATTGGGAAATCATAGGATGAAGACAAAAATTACTAGAGGAAAAACGAAGAGTTCATTAAAATATACAAATTGTGTCAGATTTTTTTTCGTAGCATTAACTTTTTTGGAAATGTTCATGTTGCATGTTTACACTTTCCCAAGTACATCAGATCAAGTAGGTCAAATCGGAATGGATTAAATGATGATTAGGTGTGTCTGGAGTCTATAGAGCTTAAGATTTACCCGACTTTCGCCTTCTGAGGGTAAGAAAAAACCCCAGCTTCCTGTTGAATGTGAGGCAGACCGCTAGCCTCTCGCCACGGAGGTGGATTTATGTATCTATCACTTGTTTAAATCTTTGGCATTAATTTGGCCCAATTGCCTTGTGGTTGAAAGTGAAAGGTAATGCTTATTCGTATGCCCTTATCTCTTCCAACTGCTGTTGTAGGAATTTTCCATGCATCCTGTGTATTTATACCGGTTATTAAGTGGCGACCTTTGAGTGGGAAAAAAACTCAGTAACAGCATTTCAAAAGTTATGAATATTACATCAGGTTTTAGCAAAACTGTGAAAAAAATTTTGTCATACATTCACATGACTTTCTCTACCCTCTGTTTATTAGTATACAAACTGTTCTTACTAAAGCTTATTTTTCTATCTACTTAATTTTAATCCAAATAAACCATTGCTGAAATAGCTACATTATACATTTCTTGTAGATACAAAGGGAACAGCGGTAGTCAAATTTTTAAGAGCTGGATGCTACACACTGGCCTTAAAATTCCATACTGTTTCCATGACATCGCGAGAAACAACTGAATGTTGACAGGACTTGATAAGAAGACCAAGTAATAAACAATTCGAACCAATAATAGCGGATATCTCAGAAATGACTTTGCTACAAAATATGTTATTTAGAATAAATTGTGTTTTTAAAGAGATTTGAATTTTTGTGTAGTATGTATTCGTCTATCGCTTAACGTTTACCAGTTATACAATATTATACAAAACTGTTTCCCAATTAAGGGGACTTCATAAGCTATTCCCAGAAAATTCAAAATATACATTTTATTGGTCAGGATATATGGTGTTTTAATCAAAATCATTAGTAATTTTTTAGAAAATAAAAAATTTCGAAAAATGTTCCATGTAGAAGGTAGTTTGTGGTGGGAGGATTTTCTTAAAAATCTCCATTTCGAATCCCTGGAATATACTGAACCTAAATACCAAGTTTGGTATTTATCCGTCTTTTCATTTTTGAGCTATGCTGTTCCCAGACACACACACACACGACCTTTTTCTAAAAACGCTTTTTTTAGGTTCAGGGGACCTCAAAACATGTATTTCTGGTGAAATCTCGACATCGAATTTTTGGACAGAATAGGTATAAACACTTTCCCTACTTAGGTACATAGTAGAGAACGTAAATATTTAAATTTTTAATTTACATTAACAATTTATTTCAAATAATTTTTATTGTGGCATAAGCCATTTCTGATATATCTGTTATTAAAGGATCGAATTCTCCATTTCTTGGTCAAATCCTGTCAACATTCAACTGTTTCTCGCGATTGCATGGAATTTTAAGACCAGCATTGCAGGGGTTTAATTGTTGTAGCGGTTGCACCACTATGGGCGTCAATTTGAAGCTGTTTTAGACCACGCACGTAATGGATCCTAGATTGTTTCTAGGAGTGTTCGCCCCACGTGCGGTACAAAGTTTCCGGTGGCCTTCGCCCCACGTTTACTTTATGTGTAATAACTATTTAATGTTATTTATTTAAATATTATATATGTATGCCTCGGCTGCGTCAGTAATAATTTGCAGAACACGTATCTTTTAACAGGGCTAATCAGGCTAAAGAATGAAGGCTTACACAAATTATAATTATACTCCACTCCCTTTATTAATCCTTCACACGATTAAATAACACTTCACTGATATATTCTACTATAGAACTGTGAGATTATTGTTAATTGCACTTTTAACAGGTAAACTTTATATTATTCTCGCCGTAATGAATTTTCATGTCTCACACTGAACCCGGACCAAATCGAACTGCTTGGGTACGCTTTCTTGTAGCGTCCACCGCCTGAATTTGTATATTTTCCCTATTTCTAGTTTCTGATTGACTAAGCCTACTCCAATAGAATGCCTTTATTTAACTTTAAGCTTCTCTAGTTTTCGATTGGCTATTTATAAACTGTTTTAAATACATGATTATTGTTCCAAGAATTATTAGTAGCCTTTTTTAACTTTCTAATTTATTGTTGTCTCAAGGTTACCCTATTGTTAGCAACTTTTGGCTTCTCTTTATAATTCTGTTTGCTACGAAAAGCAGCTTGCTTCTATTCTCACAGCTCCTACATCGTTAAACTACGTAATACATTCACATAACATTATTATACATGTACACAATAAAATAAACATAATACGACTGTAATATACACATATTGCTTTAAGGCGGACTGTTCTTTTTTATATTATATACTTAGACTGATATCATTAGGTGTTAAAAATATTGCCTCAGCATACAGCGTCCAGTTCATAAACATTTGACTGTCGCTGTTCCCTTTGTGTAATGTAGCTGTAGTAGATAGAAGAATAAGCTTTAGTAAGCAGAGATTGTATACCTACTAATAAACAATAGAGGGTAGAGAAGGTCATGTAAATGTATCACGTCAGATTTTTAAACCATTATTTTTACTTTCTGACCACGTACATAATATGACGAGAAAGTATTGTATTCCACCCAGAAATTTCGGTGTTGATATCTCACCGTAAATACATGCTCTGAGGTTCCCCAATAAAAACAAAATCATATTTAGAAAAATGTCCGTGTGTGTTTATATGTGTATGAACAGCGTAACTTAAAAACGAAAACTCGCATAAATACCTAAGTTGGTATTAAAGTTTAGTATCTTCCAAGGATGCGACACTAAATTTTTTCAAGAAAATCGCCCCACCCCAAACTACTTTACATGAAAACAACTGGAAATTTTTTACTTTCTCAAAAACCGTGGGAACACAAGAAATATGCCCAACATCCGCTTGGAGCAGCGCAGTGCTAACGCACGTGACCTACACATTTAGGTTACACTGCCTTAAGAACACATTAAAGGGATTATACTGTAGTTTCTTTTGAAGTACCCAGGCTGAATATCAAGTGAGATGCCTTAATGTTCGTTAATTCTAGGAACTTAACAGTATGTTAAGGACTGCGCTGGCGAAAATGCATTTCGCAGAAACAGCGATTTGGGATCACCTGCTTGGCCTCAGGCCAGAGTCATCCTGACATTGAACTAGAACTTTAATTTGGCCACACCCAACATAACCAGAAGCTCATAGGGTTTGTTTTCACCCGCTCTCTGTCTCCCTTCTCCTTGGGCTGGTCCCACTTCATACGTTTGTTGTTCTACATCTCACTACGACTTAAATTGTAGGGGCAATATGGGGAAGTCCCGACAGACTGGTGACAATATTTCGCAATTGCAACAATTGACAGAAGTACACGTGGAAAAAAAAATGTATGGTATAGTAGCCTACAGTTCCATATTACATAGAGAAATACCATCTTAACTTCATCCAAGTCACAGAACCCGTGATCGGTGCTACAGGCACGATACTTCGCCAACTGGTGAACTTCTGTACGTTACTGGGGATTAATAAAAGCTCACTATAAGAAACAGAGGTTGCTGTGATCAAGGGAAGCAATGTTGACTCCAAAAAAATCATCTTTATCACAAATAACTCTCTCCACTCCAGTATGTTACTTTTAAGTTCTATTTATACAGAGTGTAACAAAAATGTACGGCACAAATTGCAGGACACATTCCTCACACGTAGATGAAGAAATTATGTTATATGAACATGGATCTGGAAACGCTTTGTTACCAGGTTACAACTCATTTTCTCCAACTCGTTAATCATGGGAAACACACAAGAATAGAACGTACCAGCATACCACATACAACTCTTTCTTACAGGAGATGTTCAATATGCCCTCCGTGAGCATCGATACATGCATCAACCCGCCGTTGTAGTGAATCCCGGATGCGCTGATGTATCCCTGGAGTAATGCGTATGGTTTCACAGCCTGCCACAATACGGGCACGGAGACTCTGAGCATCTGGTACTGGGGTTCGATATACAAGAGCTTTCAAATGCCCCCACAAATAAAAGTCCAGTGGGTTTAGGTCCGGGGAGCAATTGGTCCACCTCTACCTATCCATCTGTCACCGAATCTGTTATTTAGAAGCCGACGGACATTAACACTAAAATGAGGTGGTGCCCCTCGTGCATGAAGTACATTCTTTGTCGCACAACTAAAGGCACATCTGCTAACAGACCAGGTAGAACATTCTCTACGAAATTATTGTACCTTTGCCCGTTGAGTCTGGGTGGAGGACCTACCAAACAGTCACCAACAATGCCGGCCCAAACATTGACAAAAAATCTTTGTTGATGACTTGCTTCAAAAGTTGCGTGAGGATTGACGTCGCCCATACATGCCGATTGTGATAATTTACAATTTGATCTCGTTGAAACGACATCTCATCTGTGAACGGCACCGTTACACTAAAATTAGGGTTTACACTTTGTTGCATAAACCATTCGCAAAAGCGTACCCGTGCAGGAAAATCAGTTGGTGATACTGCCTGCACACGCTGTAAATGGTATGGATACAGCCGGACCTCGTGTAAAACTCGCCAGACAGTCATGTGGTCCACATTCATTGTGTCAGCTACTTGTCTTGTACTGACACTAGGGTCGTCGTCAACTGCCTGAAGAATTGCCGCCTCCCGTTACGGTGTCCTCGTCCTTCCAGACCTCCCCCGGTTGCGAGTATCTGGCTGAAATGCCCCATGTTTCCTAAGGCGACGATGAATGGCTTCAAAAGCTTTCCTGTCGAGGCACCTTCGTCCTGGAAATCTTTTCCGGTACAAACGGTAAAATGCCAGCTGTAGTTCCACTGGTTACGGGACCAAATTTGTCATCGGGGTTTGAACTTTTGGGGTGCAAAAATCCTTAGCATGGCTTCCCTTTTTCTCTATAGCTACCCCACGTTCTTCCTCCCTCTCTCACATACCCGCTGCCTCGTTCTTTCCTTCTAGACATTCTTTTTTCTCCAGTTCGCCCTCCTCTCTGTGCAAAGCGCTGCATGCGTTATTTTAAAACCAGGTAATAAAAACGGCATTTTCAGGGTATTTATAAACATTTAAAACACTATAACTAACACCATAACTAACACGAATAGGTAATAGTAACAAAAATGGTATAACTTCTAAAACACTCATTCTATACAAATTTTGTAAACAACACAACCTGTCAGAAACATCATGATTATACATTTTTACTTTCTCTACTACGTATAGTAAGTAGGGGAAGTATTGTATTCCACCCAAAAATTCGATACCGAGGTTACACCGAAAATACATGTTTTGAGACCACCTGAATCCAAAAAAAAAAGCCTTTTTGGAAACATGTCCGTGTGTGTGTCTGTGAACAGCATAACTCAGAAACGAACAGTCGGATAAACACCAAACTTGGCATTTAGGTTCAGTATCTTCCAGAGATGCGACACGAAGGTTTTCAAGAAAATCCCCCACCCCAGATTACCCTTTATATGGAACATTTTTCGAAAATTTTAATTTTCTCAAAAATGGCTCTAACGATTTTGATTAAAATATCATATGTTGACGATATTTTCATGACAAATGGAATGTATATCTCGAATTTTCTGGGAATGTCTCCAAAAGTATTCTTCATTGTGAACGACTTTTGCATAACTGGTAAACCATAAGAGATAGACAAAGTTTTACTACACACAAAATGTAGATCGCGTTAAAATACACAATTTATGTCATATACATTTTTTTTGTTGAGTGAACCATTTTCGAGATATTGCTTGTTATTCCCTTAAATTTTCCAATACACTTTTTCTCAAATTCGTTGTTCAACTTTTTTTGTCCTGGTAATGCAAAGAAAATGGAATACTCCACATAGCAATCAGCGCTTAAAATATTTGACTATAGCTTAAAGCCTACCAATTCCCCTTGCAACTACAAGAAAATTTGCAATAAGATTAACATCTCGATATCTCGATTAACATGAAGCATATGGAGAACAAGCGTTTGTAAAAATAGTTTGTACAAGAGTAGAGAAAGTCATGTGAGTGTAACACGTCAGATTTTTTGTTATGTAACGTTCTCAAAAAATCAATAAGCTATATATTTAGATTTCTTTACTTTGAGCCGCACTAGAATCCCCCTCCCCTTTGGGGAAAAGCAATTAATATGCCATATAGCCTATGCTATAAGTGAGACCTAAGGTATGTTAATTTCCTAGTTTCATAACAATCGGATCTGGCATTCTTGCGTAAAAACAAATAACATAAACGTAAATACATTTTTAAAATGTTATTTTTGGCATCAGGGTAGCTCATTACATCCGTTAACACAAATTATTTCGGCAAAATTGAGAATTACGGGAAACATTATCGGCTTGTTTTATTATTTGTATAGATTTGTAAATAAATTTCGACAACTTCACAAAAGCAGGATCTATTGCAAAAGAGGAGAACAAGTAAAATAGCTAACAAAAGAAGATTTATAAGCCATTTCAATAGTCACTCATGGGTTTCTATAAACAATGTAAAGCACAAGTATTTATGCATGCGCGTATTATATTTGATGCAAGATTTCATTTGTTTTCAACCTATTGGTAAGCGCATACTCGGTATTGTGTCTAAAATGAGAACGTGTTATAATCGTATGTCATTTGCACATCACGATATCATTATCATCGCCATAATTCTCTTGTCTCGTGACCATTAACATCGTTTATGATGCTGATAGCTTGTACATAAAAAAGAACGATAAAATGCTTCATTGCTGATAAACACAATTCATAGCGTAAGCAATATGTTGTAGTTCTAGAAGGCTTTGAAGCTACGAAGAAGTCTGTAAATGTAGATTTTAGTTTTAGATTATATTCAAACAGTCTGAATTAAAAAAATCTAAGCGTCTGTTTCATACATTTTTACTTTCTCTACTACGTATAGTAAGTAGAGAAATATATGTTTTGAGGCCCCCTGAATCCAAAAAAGCATTTTCAGAAAAAGGTCTGTATGTGTGTCTGTGAACAGCATAACTCAAAAACTAAAAGTCAGATTAATACCAAACTTGGTATCTTTTAAAGATGTGACACGAATATTTTAAAGAAAATTCCCCCACCCCAGACTGCACTTTACATGGAACATTTTTCGAAAATTTCGATTTTCTCAAAAAGGGCTCTAACGATTTTGATTAAAATATCATATATTGTCGTCCTCGTCGGCAGGCAATGGGCAAAGGTATGTAACTAACTTCATCCAATAAATTGTGTGCCATCCACGCCTTTTAACTTTTAATTGTGGTATAATAGAGTTCCTTTCCTCTCCCTTCAGCCAGATAATATGTTGGTGTAAGACTATTTTGTAAAGTTAACTTAGCTGCGTCCTCGTCGTTGCCTCTTAAATTAAAGTTTCCTTTGTTTGATTAACGATCCCTCTCATAAGCGAGTAGCTCTCCTCTGAAGTTAAATAATAATTTTAAGTGAGGCATACGACAATATTTAAGATATTTTCATGACAAATGAAAGTATATCTTGAATTTTCTGGGAATGTCCACAAAAGTCCTCTTCATTCTGAATGACTTTTGCATAACTGCTTAGCCGTAAGAGATAGTTAAAATTTTGCTACACAAAAAATGCAGATCTCTTTAAAACACACTATTTATGTCAATTACTTGTTTTTTTTTGTGGAGTGAACCATTTCCGAGGTATTCCTTGTTATTTGTTTGAATTTTCCAATAATTATACTTTTTCTCAAATGGAAATTCGTTATTGAATCTCGACATAGCAACCAGCTCTTAAAATATTTGACTATCGCTTAAAACCTACCATATTTCCCTTGCACCTACAAGAAAATTAGCAATAAGATAGTTTCTGCAAATTTTTATATCGATTAATATGAAGTAAATGGAGAATAAGCGTTTGTAAAAATGGTTTGAAAAAGAATAGAGAAAGTCATGGGAATGTAACACAGATTTTTTTAGGGATATATCCACAGCAGCTTTGCCTGAGTTAGAACACGGTGAATGGGCGGGGCTTGGGGCTTCTTGCCACACTGTCTCTAATATAGTCACTGTAAGAAGGGCCGCCGTTGAGCGCCCTCCGGCCGGGTGGTCAAGCGCGTAACCCTTAGGGAACTCTGCACGTCTCTGTCCTCTGCGTCGGCCGGTCCTCCAGCCCATACCCCTCCCGCGGTTCCTTCACCCTCCTGGAGGTGTATGTACAAAAGATCCCTTGCGGGTAGAAGTGCTAGATGTCCGCTCCGTCAACTAATCCTATTCCTATTTCGATATCTAATCGACATACTTTCCCTTTTCCATTTTTGGTACATTGTGGATTATTAAAAGGCCACAAAGCTCAAGTCTTTCGCTTTATTTTCTCCCATTTATTATGGAATAACCTTAGACACAGATAAATTCCAATTATGAAATATTATAGAGGTTAGGACTTTTGCTTCCCGTTCCGTTCTCGTGCAATTGCGCACCGGGGCTAAATTGCTGGGCTCCATTACATGATATTCGATGACTTAGGAGTTTAAACTTCTCTTTTATTGTTTATGAACTATATCTGTAACTATAAATATAACTAACAAATAATAGCGCTTCTGAATAAAAACAATTCCATGTGGTATCTTACGGGTATTACGGCATACGCACATAGCACACGCAATTGACTGGCAATCAGTCTCGCTTCGCTGATATAATTACAGTATTCTTCCATTCTGTAGAATTTCGAGGTAAAACTACCGGTTCATTGACATCATTTGGGAAGCGCTCTGGGGCAACAAAAAAATTACACCCAACAGACTGCAGTGCTATGAGAATTTACAGTAACATCTCACCAATCCAGATTTCATTAAGTTAGCCTTTTAACTGCAGTAATCTTGGAACTTCCTGTCTTAGCTTAAACACTGTCATATCGTCCTTTCGATAGTATCGAAGAACACTACTTTCTCTGCCGTATAAACACCTGGAGTAGAGCAAATGCTGCATTCGATCCAAAAATTCGATATCAAGATTGTTTTGGAAATATAACAGATATTTAATGAAAAAAGAAATAAAGAATGAAAAATCGGTTGTGACGCATTGACATGACTTTCTCTACCATCTATCGCATATTAGTGGGTATACACATTCTTATGAACGTTTATTTTCCTATCTACTTCATTTTACTCTTGATAAACCTTTCCGGAAATAGCTACATTTCATATTTGTTATAGATACCAAGGGAACAGCGATAGTCAAATGTTTAAAAACTGAACGCTATACGTTGGCATTATACTTTTTCCATGACATCGCGAGAAACAGCTGAAAATTGACAGGACTTTAAAATGACAAGCATTGAACAATTCGAACCATTAATAATGGATGTCTCGGAAATGGCTGATGCCACAAAAAGAGTTATTTGAAATAGATTTCGCCTGTCGCTTAACGTTTACCAGTTATATAAGATTATACAAAATTCCTTCTCAATGAAGAGGACTTCAAAGGTTATTCCCATAAAATTTAAGATATACATTTTATTTGTCATGTAAATATTTTTAATATAAGCAATTTAATCAAAATACTTTAGAGAGCCATTTTTAAAAAATCAAAATTGTGGAACATTTTTCCATGTAAAGGGTAGTTTGGAGTGGGGGATTTTCTTGAAAAACTTTGTGTCGCATTTTTTAAAGATACTGAACCTAAATACTAAGTTTGGTTTATTGGACGTTTCGTTTTTGAGCTATGTGGTTTACAAACACACATACGAATCTTTTACTAAAAATGCATTTTTCTTTATTCAAGGAGCCTCAAAGCTTGTATTTTGGGTGAAATCTCGTTATCGAATTTTTGGATGACATGTAATACCTTCTCTACCTACTATTTACGTGATTGAGAATGTAAAAAAAGAAAGAAACAAGACGGCAGTTTAGAAGCATCTAATATGTTACTATCTCCACACTCTAATTTGTTTTCAAAGTTATTCTGCAAATTATTCATTAAAAACATGATACGTTACATTCACATAATTTCCTTTTTCAATATCGTTGTTATACCTCTTCTACAAAGCTTATTCTCTTATCTACCTCAAGTTAATCCAAATAAATGTTTACAGAATGATTTCATTACACGTTTCGTTGTAAGTACAGGGGAATACAGGAGACTGAAGTGATAATTAAATCTTTAAAAAGTGGATTCCAAACGGTGGCTTTGAAATTTCACTCATGACGACGGGAAACAAACGAATTTTTTTTCTTCCCATTTAAATACTGCCTTTAACATCTAGGGTCTAATCGGCGGCTTATTATCTTAGGAACAATTGTTCATTGGTAATTCATTTTCAAGTGAATCAGAATTCGATAAAGTAAACATTATCTAAATGCATATCCATTACAAGCTTTTCATTCCTTTATTTAATGGCATACATTAAAGTTGTTTATTATTCTTTTTTAGTTTCCATCGGTTTTTGCTGTTCTCTGTAGCTTTTGCCATTGTTTTTGAGGTAATAGTTTTGAGTTGCATATAAAAAAACTACAAATGACTCGTCCACCAGAAGAACCAATGCTCATTGGATTTGTGGGATGAGGTTAGGAAGCACATTTACTACTAATTTCTTCTAGTTTCATGTTTCCAGCTTGTGACTATAGAGAGCACTAGTAGCTATTTCATGTCATGGCCGCCTACAATAATCTCTAGCGTGAAGAGTCTAATATGCACAATGTGGATCTAATATGCCGTGCCCGGAACGAGAACGAGAAAGTTAAAAGTTGGGCAACCCTTCTTTCCCGTTCCCGGGGCCCGAGAAGGCTTCCCGTCGATTGTGAACGCTTCCATTTGAATACATGTATTTCAACTTTCTCGTTCTGGTTACTGTTCTCGTTGGTTGTGAATCAGTCTTTACACCCACGGTTCAAAAACTGATAATTACGTTGGGGCAAAAATGGTCGCTATGGAAAACACAACAGAAATGTATGTTGGAGCGATAATATTGAACAAATAATGCACGTATTTCAAGCGGAACTCAGCGTAATTAAAATGGCAATAGACTGCATAGAACACCAAAAAAACAGTAACTCATCCTACGCAATCAACGTTGACTCTATAGTAGCACTACTACTGGCAATAGCGGATACACACACCAGACAACCTATAGCTGTCGATATTAAGACGAAAACAATAAGTATGCAAAATCACGCCTCAAAGGGTCAAAGGACATACTGGACTACAGGGAAATGAAAGGACTGACTATCTAGCCAAAATAGTGCTATTAACCACCATAGACTACAACAAAATCCTATTGAGTATGGGAAAGCTTTTACTGAAGAATCACTATACAACAATCTGGAATTCAATATATATTAACTGCGAAGTTGCAGCCCACACCAAACTGTTCATACCCACTATTTTCCAAAGACTCTCTTTACAGCTCTGGCCAAACTACGTGCTTACACAGTTCTTAACGATTCATGGAAGTTTCTGATTCTACCTCAACAGAATTAACAAGGCTCCCTCACCACTTTGCGACTGTCCTGAAAAAGCAGTGCAAACGGCACATCATCTCATGACGGAATACACACTTTTCCAGAGAAAGGCCTGCAGTATTTCGAAGTCTCCCACTACATGGGGTGTTAAAATACCATATGAACACGGTCAACATTACCAGCTTCCTGAAATCCATCTTCGACAAACTTAAAAACTGTTAATTGTTCAGTAATATACAGGGTGGACCATTTAAGTTGAGACTGTAAAACATCTCCAAAACTAAGCGTTGTAGAAAGAAATGCCTTGAATAAAAGTTGCTTGATATTATGGGGGAAAGTAAATCCATTAGTCGTGTTTTAGTTGGAGGACGTTATGGTGGTCATTTTAGAGTCGATTTAAATTGTAGGTTCCCATTTTAAAAAAAGTTCTCTTAATGTTGTTAAATGTTTTAGTAACATTTCTAGTTTACTTATGTCCACCGTGAAAGTAACAGCTGTTACATACAGTTCATTATTGTTTTTGAAACAGGACTTTTATGGACACAAGCAAGAGAGGAAAAGACAGATAAGAGACATCTTATCAGTAGAAGTGGGAGAAATAGTTTTTCAGTATGGGTAGTACAGTTTGTTAAGGCGCGGAATCGTGAACGGGAAGTCTGCGGTTCAAATCCCGCCAGGACCGTCCTCCCTGACAGAATTTTTCCAGATTTTCCTGTTCTCATAACTGACAAATGCCAGTTCATATATCATCTGTGTCCACCCCTTGGGTGTCGTATGTAGAACGGGCGAAACACTACTAAGAAAATCTGACGTGATGCATTCATATGACATTCTCTACCATTTATCGTATATTTAGTGGATATACAAAATAGTCTTACCGAAGGTTTTTTTATATCGATTTTATTTTAATGCAACTAAACTTTTACAGAAATATCTGCATTATGCATTTCGTTATAGATACAAAGAGAACAGCGATAGTCAAATGTTTAAGAACTGGAGGTTATATGCTGGCCTTAAAATTCCATACTGTTTAAATAGAAGCGAGAAACAACTAAATATTGACAGCACTTTAAAAGAATGACTAAGTATTGAAAAAATCGAAGCATTAACATCGAATATCCTGGAAACGGCTGATGCCACAAAAAAGTTATTTGAAATAAATTGTGTTTTAAAGAGATATACTTTTCGTGTAGTACGGTTTCATCTAGGGCTGTTTACCAGTTATCCAATATTAAACAAAATTACTTCCGAATGAAGAGGACTTCAAAGGCTACTTCTAGAAAATTCAAGATAAACATTTTATTTGTAACGTAAATATCGTTAATATACGTTATTCTAATTAAAATCGTTAGAGTCATTTTTAGAAAATCAAAAACTTTCTAAAACTGTGCCATGTAAAGAGTAGTTTGGGGTGGAAAAATTTTCTAGAAAATCTTCGTGTCGCATTTTTGGAAGGTACTGTACTTAAATACCAAGTTTTTTATCTGGCTTTTCGTTTTTGAGCTGTGCTGTTCACAAACACGCCCACGCGCGGATCTTTTTCTAAAAATGCTTGTTTATTTATTCAGGAGACCTCAAAATATGTACTTCCGATGAAATATCGGTATCGAAATTTTGGTTGGTATAAAAAACTTCCCTTACTATACGTAATAGAGAACGTAAAAAGTGACTTCCGACCGTTCCAGTTCCCTAAAAAAATACTATATTACAATGGCTCGAAAATAAGTACATCCACGAGAATTTACGCATAACTGTCACTGCAGGATGCAGTTGGTCCACTTTCACTTGACTTACTTAGGTTCTTCATCAAGTTATTAATTATTCCTCCCTTACGAATACTCCCAAACAGTAAGAGATGCCCCTCCATTTAGCCACGCACGCGCAAATTTGTAACGTGTTCTTAACATAAATATGCAGCATTACAACTAAATACTATTATAATTACTATCACTCATGTTAAAGAGTAGTTGTAGTAGTAACCGCATTTAATCAGTTTCCAATAAATTAATGATTATAGTTCCAGAACGGCAGCTCAGGATGTATATCACAAGAGCTCAATAGCAAACTAAATCTAATTGCCCGGAAAATTCCTAATGCGAATCCTTCTATTGGAAGCAGAGACAGTTCCAAGGTCTAACATCATATGCATAGGGATAGTAGTGTTTAGAAATTGAAGAAGATTTCAGCAGTGCAGCCAAGACTAGCGTTATTGTGGCTACTAAACTCCGGAGAGAAAGGAATGAGGCGCGAGAATACGAAGGGCGATCAGCGCAGCGCAACGGTGTCCCAAATAATACGAGCAAGAGCCGGCAACCCAGCTCCGCCATAACTCCAGGGAGACGAACCTCCGTGGGGCTTTCCATTAGGAACGGAAGTGGATATGCCACTTACGCACGTGAACCCCAAAGGGGAAGACTGCCGAAGACTTCGGTGGGGGCGATGATTAGCAAACCTTCCACTAGCTCTCCAGGTTGGTGTCGAAGGACAATGGGACGTCTCCCGTCCGGCTTTGCCCAGATGTACCCAATCACCCAGGGGTATCGAGTACCACTGCCGCGCCGAGTCCAACCCAACCAGCTCCCTTCCGGGAGGGCCTCAGCTGTTCGACCCGGCGTACCTCTAGTAACGTCAGAAGAATCAAGCTAGGTATACGCAGCGCCCGCAACACGGCAGCTGAATGCGTCGGAACCCTATGGAGCCCTAAGCTCTATAGACAGGTTTAGGCAGAAGATTAATACTAGGGAAGAAACAGTTCTCTCCTAAAGCACACCGGTCTTACTTCACCGTCCACCGTGCCTAACACTGACAGGAAACGAAGTAAGAGGAAATTCGTGATAGTACACATTTATTATTCCATCCCATGAGTCAACGGCTGACCTAGGAAAACGACGAAAAAACTGAAGGTCAATTTAGCTGGTCCAACGGGTATCGAACCAGGGACTCTTCAAATGCAAGCTCACCACACACCATCCCTCTTGGTAACATACATATTGCAACCGCCATACTGTAACACAGGTATGTAATACCTTCTATAATCATTGAGTTGCTTTTGGAACTCGCTATAAAAGAATAACTCTACCCAATAGGTATCGTTTATTGCTTTCTCTTCAACGTACATAGAAGGTAGAGACGGTATTGCATTCCACCCAAAATTCGATACCGAGAATTCATCGGTAAAACATGTTCTGAAGATCCCTGAACCCAAAAATAGCATTTTTAGATAAAGATATGTGCTTGTGTGTCTATTAACAATATAACTCAAAAACGAAAAGTCGAATAAATACCAAATTTGGTATTTACGTTCAGCACCTTCCAAAGATACGACACGAAGGTTTTCAAGAAAATTCCCCAACCTCAAACTACCTTTCAGAAATTTTTTATATTCTCAAAAATTGGCTCTAACGATTTTGATTAAAATACCACATATTAAAGGCATTTACATGACAAATAAAATGTATATCTTGAATTTTCTGGGAATAGCCTGTGAAGTCCTCTTAATTCGGAATGAATTTTATACAATCTTGCATAACTGGTAAACGTTAAGCGAGACAAAAACGCACTACACAAAAAAATGTAGATCTATTTAAAACACCAAATTCATTTTAAATAATTTTTTGTGGCATACAGCATTTCCGAGATATCCGTTGTTCAGTACTTGACCATTATTTCCAAGTACTGTCAATTTTCAGTTGTTTCTTGCGATGTTTTGGAAAGAGTTTTACTTTTAAGGCCAGCGTATGTCAATTCTTAAAACATTTGACTATCGCTGTTTCCTTTGTATCTATAACGAAATATGTAATGTAGCTATTTCCGGAAAGGTTTATTTCGATTAAAATGAAGTAGATAGGAAGATAAACTTTTCTAAGAATAATTTGTATAACCACTAATAAGATATAGATGGTAGAGAAAGTCATGTAAATGTAACACATGAGATTTGTAAGTTTTGTCTATCTCCCGTGGTATATCAGTTATACAAAATACAAAAGTCATTCAGAATGAAGAGGGCTTCACAGGTTATTCGCAGAAAATTCAAGATGTAGACACATTTTATTAATCATGCAAATATCTTAAACACTGCTACTTCGTGTCACATGCTTTGAAAATGCTGAACTTAAATCCAATGTTGATATTTATATGATTTATCGTTTTTGCATTACACACACGCGCGCGCGAGCAAAGGCATATTTAAAAATACATTTTACGAGGGGCGTCCAATAAGTAAGTTTCCCTATTTTATAAAAAAAAATACACACAATTGATCATGTTGAATTAATTTTATTTATATTGTATAATCCTTCTGTTACTTTTCTATATAGTCAACGTATTTTTCCAAGCATTTTTGGGGACGTGACACAAGTTTTTCCAAGCAATGTTGTACCAGGTCGGGTCCTGTGTTCGCAACAGCTGTTCACCGATTTGACTTCATCATCGGTGTTAAAAGTGCTTACTTTTGAGCTGGAGGAACATGTGAAAATCACTTGGGAAAAGATCTGGTGAATATGGAGGATGCGAAAAAATTCCAAGTTGAATCTTGACCCAGGCGGAGCTCAGAAGATTCAACTGGGAAGTTTCCTCGCATCCTCCATATTCACCAGATCTTTTCCCAAGTGATCTTCACATGTTCCCCTGACTCAAAGGTCATCTTGGAGGTAAGCGCTTTAACACCGAGAGGAAGATCAATAAGTGAACAGCTAGTTGCGAGCACAGGACCGACCTGGTACAACACTGGCTTGGAAAAGCTCGTGTCAAGTCCCCAAAAATGCTTGGAAAAACATGTTGACTATGTAGAAAAGTAACATAAGGATTGTACAATATAAATAAAATTAATTCAACATGATCAATTGTGTGTTGTGTTTTTGTTTTTTTGTAAAATAGGTAAACTTACTTATTGGACGCCCCTCGTATTTATTTGGCCTCAAAACATGCATTTTAGGTGAAATGTCGATATCGAATTTTTGGGTTGACGCAATACTTTTACCTATAAGGTAGGTACGTGGTAGAGAAAATAATAATCAAACGATCGCATTAGTCCAAAGTTGGAGGCTGTTGTTTTGGAACTGTGTTCTATATTCGGAACTGTTCCAAAGTAACGGTTATATTCGGCTATAGTTCCAACTTCGTCTTTCTATCCACGTGTTATGGTTCACGCAGTAGGCGCATGCAGCATAAGAATAGCTCAATCATTCGCCCTCTCTCAGTTAATAAGGTTATGACAGGACGTGGAGAATTATTACCCCAGGACAGACAGGACAGCGACCTTCCACAACAACAACAATGTGGGTGGTGCAACAATCGACCTTGCCCCTAATCCTGACTATACCATCCCTAGTGACAGCGCAGATTGCTACATGTTTGCAATGACATTTTTATACCGTAGATGAAGGTCTCGCATTTCTATTGAGCGCAAGGACCCCGTTACAAATTTGCACAAGTTTTGCAACTAGTACGTCATCTTTCCATTTAGGGAACTATTTCATAAGAAACCGCGGAAATGCTTATGCTATGCAAATGGCTTCATAAATACTGGTCAGCAAGTTAGCCATAACTTTAGCACACTATTCTTACGAAAGCTTAATTTTCTATACCTTTCATGTTAATCGAAATAAACCTTTGCAAAAATAGTTACATTACACGCTTCGTTGTAGGCACATAAGGATTAGAAGAAACGAATCGATAGTCAAATGTTTAAAACAGCGCGTTATATGTGGCTTTGGAATTCCTTGCTCTTTGTATAACATCACGACGAATAATTGAGTAGCGACAACAGCACTTTAAAATGACAAACTATTGCGAAATTAAACTCTATAGCAACGTATATCCCGGAAATAGCTGATGCCACAAAAACAATCATTTTAAATAAATTGTTTTAAACAGCTCTAGACGTTTCTGTGCAGTACGTTTTTGTATATCTCTTAAGGTTTATCCGTTATATAAAATTCCTTCTAAATGAAGAGAATTCCACAGGTAGTTCCCCAAACATTCAAGATATACATTTTAGTTACCATGTAAATATCTTAAATATAGGACATTTTAATCAAAGTCGTTAGTCATTTATGAGAAAATAAAAACTTCTGAAAAATGTTCCATGTGGGGTGGAGGGATTTTCTAGAGAAGTTCGTGTCCCAATTTTTGGAAGATACTGCACTTAAATACCAAGTTTGGCTTATTCGACATTTCGTTTTCGAGTTGTGTTCACACATACACAGGGACCTTTTTCTAAAAATCTCTGTTGTAGATTCAGGGTTTACAAAACATGTATTTCCGGTGAAATCTCGACATCGAATTTTTGGGTGGAATACAATACTTCCTCTACCTACTAAGTACTTGGTAGAGAAAGTGTGATCCGTAACATTATACTTTTTCTACCGGTTAACACTACTATCCTTTGTACGTTACGATATTCACATAAAAATACCGTACATCTATAGTTTCTGTTCGAGTCAGCTTTCTGGCATCTCAATCCAGTGTCGACCTCCGTGGTCTAAAGGTACCATGGTAGCCTCTAGTCCCCGAGATCGCGGTTTCAAATGCGGCGGAGGGCATAGATTTCTTTCGGACGTAAAAATCCTTAGCATGACTTCCTTCGGAAGGGAAGTCAAGCCGGTGGTCCCGTGTCGTAGATTTAAGGTATGTAAAAGAACCTCAAGCTTGATAAAGATGTCTCTGAAGAAAATTTCTGGTCTTTCATGCCCAATATAGTATTACACGCTGTGAACCATAGTAGTTAGCGTCCATAAATAAAACTCAATTTAATTTATCTCAATCCAGAGGCTGGGGCGGGCGAATTTTTCTATCAATAGTATCATTTCCTACCCTCTACAGAGTTCGGAAGTTTGAATGTGTGTTTCAAAGTTACAAAAAATGTGTTGCAGTCATTTGGCTTTCTCTACTCTTGTAGAAACGCTTATTTATTCCCCGTGTACTTCTTATTGCTAATTTTCTTGTAGGTGCAAGGGGAATATGGTAAGCTTTAAGCGATAGTCAAATCTTTTAAGAGCTGGTTGCTATGTGGCGCATTCCATTATCTTTGCATGCCCAGGACATAAAAAAAAAATAACGAATTCCCATTTGGGAAAAAGTATAAGTAATGGAAAATTCAAACAAATAACAAGGAATGTCTCGAAAATGGTTCACTCCAAACAAAAATGTGTATGACAAAAATTAAAATTGTGTGTTTTAACGAGATTACATTTTTTGTGATAATTTTTTCTGTCTGTTTACCAGTTATGCAAAAGTGCAAAAGTCATTCAAAATAAAGAGGGCTTTTAGGGACATTCCCAGAAAATTCAAGATACACATTTCATTTGCCATGAAAATATCTTAAACATATGATGTTTTAATCAAAATCGTTAGCCATTTTTTTTTTAAAAAAATCAAAATTTTCGATAACAGTTTCATGTAAAGTGTAGTCTGGGGTGGAGAGATTTTCTTGAAAATCTTCCTGTCCTATCTTTAGTATTTATCTTACTTTTCGTTTTTGAGTTATGCTGTTCATACACACACACACACACACGGACCTTTTACTAAAGAGACTCTTTTTATTCAGGGACCTCAAAACATGTATTTCCGGTGAAATCTCGATATCGAATTTATTACTTATTATACGTAGTAGAGAAAGTAATTAATGGAACAAACGTTAAAAACCTACAATTTAACACCGTCAGTTGTTTCTCAAGTTAAAAGCCACCAATGTGATCATAGAAGTTAAAAGGGACTAAAGAAATGAAACACAATAGGTTACATTTTGTTATGCTTTAATCTTAGATCTCTTCTACAAACTGGACACACAAACTGTTTTTTTCTATCAGCTTTAGTTAATCGAGATAAACATTTACAGAAATAGAATCAGATGACTGAAAAATTCAATGCCATAGCCGGGATTTGAACCACGGATCATCTGATTTTACCTTTCCAACCCTGTCCAACACACGGCTTGTGTGAAAGAACAATTAATTCCATTTACAGAAATAGTTCTATTATACATTTCGTTGTAGGTGCAAGAGGATGCAGGAGGCTGATGTGGATCTATGCATGCTAGCTTTGAAATTCCTACGCTTTGAATATTACGATAAACAAAAGAATGGTGATATAGCATTAAAAAAATTTTAAGTAGCGGAAAATCCAAACCAAAGCTAGAAATGGTTAATGCCACAAACATTTTTGACATACTTTGTGTACTTTAATGAGGTCCGCATATTTCCTGAAGCAGGCCTCTCTCTCTCTCCCTCTCCTCTCCCTCACTCTCACACTCTCTCTCTCTCTCTCTCTCTCTCTCTCTCATGGCTTAACAATTACACAAAATAATACAAAATTCATTCAGAATGAAGAGGGCTTCATAGGGTATTTGCAGAAAATTCGCCATGTATACACATTCATTAATCCTGCAAATATTTTAAAATATGCTACTTTGTGTCACATACTTGAAAGATACTGAATTTAAATACCAATTTTTGTATTTATTTGATTTATCATTTTTTACTTATGCTTCTATTTCTCCCTCCCTCCCACACACACACCCACCCACCCACATCTTTTAAAAATAGTTTTTATTCAATGGACCCAGGTATTTTCGTAAAATGCTGATACTATAGGCAAGGAAGTTAAAAACAAAAAGGTGCATATACGGACTTATATTTCAAGCATGCTTGGAAAATGGTGCATTACATTCTGGTATTTAGTGAATATTTTGAGATGCAATTCTAAAAATTTTTACAGTTTTAGAAGGCTCTTCATTTAAACTATTTCTAATTTTGAATCGTTTTTAAACAAATTTGAAATGTATCATAAATAATTTTCCAAACTTGTGTACAGAATGCCAGGTGAGAGAAAAGTTACCCATTAAAGCACATAGGATAGGATCTAGATATGTTTTGGTTTATTTTCATGCACTAATTTGCTTTTTGCAATCTAACGTGATATAGGAACAAATAATGAGTTAATTCTTGAAAGTTACATATCAAGGCTACATAACAGGAAAGGAGTACAGTTAAAATACTATGATATACTGAAAATAATCTATATATATTTTATATCAAAGAACAATGGTATAGCATTTGTTAAACAGGCTTTTTTTCTGTATTTAAAGAATATCAACACATTATCAATTCATTGCATACTTCAGTTGTTTGATACTGTATTTCTAACAGCAAATTCTTCTTGTGCTTTAATGGATTAACCTCCTCTGTGTACACTTACACCCTCAAGGACTTATAAGCGAATGCCTTGGGTCAGTAGCCTGTCGAGGAGCAAGCAAACTGTGGGTCATAACATATCCAGGATGGGTAATCAGCCCAATCTCTGGTATGGTGGTGAAGAAGATGGAAATGAAATGAAAGGGATGATAGAAAAATTTACAAATCAAATTATCCAGCTAGCAACCGAGGAAAATCGCGAAAATCCCTTTGGTCAGATTGGTTGGCCCTGAGAGTTTGAACCCAGGATCTCCCGGATGTGGGCTGCCTGAGCTATTGCACTGCTTAACAGAAAATATGCAAAATTGAAACTCCAATAATCACTTTTAATGAGCAGTCCGAAAGAATAAAAATATAAAATGCTATAAACTAGTTCAAATAACAATGTTGATTCTGTTTCCTCAAAAAAGTTTAATGCTTCATGGCTTATTCAATGCCTCAGATTAATTTCAGAAATAGAACTCATGAAAATATGTAATGCTGTTAAATATGCTAATAATCATCACACCAATCATAGCATGTTTACTACAAATTTATCTATACATATAATACAACCATATTATTATTTCTTGTAACATTTTATTTATGGTGAATAATTATAATTTTAACTGGCAGAAAAATGACATGAAATTAAGTAACTGATGATAATTTGCATAACAGGCTTCCTTAGAACAAATAATGCATTTTAAGAGAGAGAAAGTGTGGTTTGGTTTTACTTTTCTATACAAGAATAACTAAGTGGTTTGTTTTTACTTATTACGCTAGGAATGTAGCATGCCCTACTAGATATATATTGTAGCTTAGATTCCACTTAGAAAATAGGCTATATTTACTTTTCCCAAAGAAAGCAGTTGCATGTTGCATGCGATGTAGTCAAGGTCTATCAAGAACTATAGTCCACCAACTCTTTGAGGACAGTTGAAGAAGTCTAGACTCCTTTCGTTTCTTACATAGCATAAAGTAAAATGTAAGAACTTCCAATAATGCAAAACTTAAAAAATTAAAAGCATTGAAAAAGAATCAAAAGTTTATCTCAAAGTACTACACATACCTACTTCAAATCCACCAAATATCGAGAGTATCAAGGTATCGAGATTCCATCCCTAATTTAGATTATGTTCAGATATAAGTTATTTATTGCATTTTAAAAGGACAAACTTCTAACAAAATTCCACTACAGTAGAATAGTGCTTGCATGAGTCAAAATTCCTAGAAATCTATTCTTAAATTTTATTTATGTAATAGATACCACCACACACCAACATTGTATATGTACTGCCCAAGTAGAACTCTAGTTCATTAAGGGCAGATTGTGAAACAAATATATATTTCAGATATTAATGCGGTCTTCCTTAACTTTCCAAACTGGTGTCTCATTTGTAAGCTCTGAAAAACCCACACTCCACAGAGCTTTTACAAATATTTTGTCTTACAAAAAAGTTTACTTAAGAATAATGTAGAATAAATGATAAGATTTTAAAATTCACATTTGTATAATAACAACTTTTAACAAAAACTATAACTGAACTTTAAAGGAATGTAAACTGAAATATAAACAATAATAGTAATGCTAACAAATCATCAATATAAAGCTGCTATTTTAGATCCTAGTTTTTCATCTAAAGGTTTACATATACATGTAACTAAATTAAAATACTTGAAAATTCATAAAAAAGATTTTTAATTCACTTTCACAAAGGAGCAAACCGTTACACTTTCATTTTCTTAAAACTATCTTTAAAATTTTGATTAAAATATTGCTTGATATATTCACATCAAGTAAATTTGATCTAGTGATTAGCACGCTACCTTCCAAAACCAGAGGTCCCGGCGATTCCCAGTTGGAGGATGGGAATTTTTCTTTAGCTGGGATTATTCCCCATCTTCCCTAGTGTCTGAAGTATTATTCTATGACTTTAGTGTTAAAGACAACTTGACTTGAAGGGAAAAAAAAGCATATCTTGAATTTTCTGTAAATAACCATGAGGTCCTCTTCATGATGTCTTATCAATTTTTTTCCTTTACATTAACAAAATATTTATTGCTCTTGATTTTAATTTTCCATTATTTAATACTTTTTTAAAGTGCTTGGTCACCATTCATTTGCTTCTGTTGATGCTGTAGATAGGATATGGAATTTTAAAGTCAGCATATATTGATTCACTTTTAAAGATGTATGTATTGTTTAGCCTCCAGTATCCCTCTTGTACTTACAAGGAACTGTACGATGAAACATATTCTGCAAAAGGTTTATCTCATTTAACATGAAGCAAATAGAAATATAAGGTTTTGTAAGAATAGTTTATAGAAGCTATATAATGGGAGAGAAACTCATGTGAATGTAACATATCAGACTTTTTCTTTGTTTCTTTCTATTCACTAATGTAAATATTTATCAAGTTATTCTATTATCAAAAATTGATGTTTAAGCCGAATGGTGACACTGGTTCTTATAACATCAGGAATAAGTATAATATCATATTCAAGCCTTTAGAACAGTGGTGCTGCTGTATAAGAGCACAAGAGCATGTGAACACCATAACTTTTAACACTTGCAGATTTGTTATTTTTTTCTTTGAATGCTATTAAAGATAACATATATGCAGTAATTTAAAACCTACGGTGTTTAAACGTACTGTGTTACTCATCTACACTTGATGAAACGTGGCAGCAGGGTTGATAGCACATCTTGCCATTTTAAGGAGTTTTTGCACTTGTTTAACTGGTATGATGTAATTACCTTATGGGTCAAATACATACAGATCATGCACACTTGAAGGCATGCATGATGCTTCTCCTGCGCTGTGTTTCCATACTATCACTACAATTTTACATTAATACCACTAGATGGTAGCACCATGGCACAAGTAGGTGACATGCACGAGAGTGGAAACCTCTCCCAGTCATTCCAGATCATCTCTCTCAACTACGATTTAATTTACACATTACTTTATTCGTGCCCTAAGATGCTGTATTTAATTATGTACACAACAACAAATTTCCACAAAACAACCCTTTCCTTCATCAGATAACTTATGCATTATTATTATTATTATTATTATTATTATTACTACTACTACTTATTATTACTTATTATCATTATTGCTATTGGGAGCGGCTGAAGTTATAGCAGTTCGTTCATAATCATTACTATTATGCAGCAGATACTATTTCACATTTTCAAGTCTGTCTGACTAAAATTTTGTGAACACACTAAATTCATGCTCATGAGCTGCTACTGGCTTACAACCAAGGCAAATAAGGGCATATAGGTTCAGTAAATTACTAACAGATATAGAAACAAAACTTTGAGATAATACTATGCATTTATAATGTAAATTTAAGTGATTTATAAATTAATAATACAAAATAACTTGTTATTTTATTATTATCTTCTATAGTTATCAAATGAATAATTACCCCAAAAAGAGATCCGACAAAACATCAAAAGTTGAGCTTACAGTGTATTCAATGGATATCATGGCCTGGTGGATGTGAAATAACACATTTCCCTTTCAGATTTGATGTATTTGTTTACCAATGTTGGCATTCCGGTGAATAGTTATCTATCTGCAAATAAAAATAAAGCTTTTGTTTTATTTTCCCCAACAATTTGTAGTTTATGGGTTAAATCTCTTTATGGGGTAACTATTCAATAAACATTTTATATCTGACTAAGCAGTGACCCCGAACCCCTAAGTTTATTTTCACACACTGATATACCATCCATCATGTATTTTCTTTATGAAATCTTTAATAGTGATTATAGCTGGAACAAAATTTTCCATGAACAAAAATTTTCTTTGTACATCTCCTGATAAATATTAGCAAAGAGAGGCTTGAAATATGCCTTTTGCAAATCGAAAAATGTTCTTTCATTTCATAGAGAGAAAATGTCTCTACCTCAGTTTTTCCTTAAGTATTATGCAATTGAAACAACAAAATCTAAGATGTTGCATTCACATTAATTCTCTAATCACTCTTCTGCAAACTATTCTTACAAATGCATATTCTTGTATTTCCTTCTTGTAAATTGAGATTAACTTTCATTACACATTTACACATTCCACTGTACATATACGATATATAAGTAGGCCAAAGCAATGGTTAAATTTTTACAAAGTGGATCACTAATGTGATGGCTTTGAAATTCCATGCTTCATGTATGATTATTAGAGAAAACAAATAACTTACCATTGTAAAAAGTATAAGTATTTGAAAATTCAAATCAATAACAAAGAATATCTCAGAAATGGTTAACACCATAAAGAAATGTTATTTGACATAAATTGTGTGCTTTGACAAGATCTACATTTCTGGTGTAGAAAATTCTGTCTCTTATGGTTTATCAATTATACAAGATTCATTCAGAATAAGGGCACTTCACAGACTGTTCTCTGAAAATTCAAGATATGTATTTTATTTGTCAAGCAATTATCTTGCTGTTAGAGCCCTTTTTGATAAACCTTTCTATGTTAAGAGTAGTTTAGGTTTGGGAGATTTTCTTGAAAATAATATCTTCATTTACACCCTTGAAAGATGCTGAACTTAAAATATCAATTTTGGTATTTAACCAGCTTTTTGTTTTTTAGTTTGTTGTTCACATACACATCCCTTTTTTCTAAAAATGCTTTTTCTGCATTCTGGGAGCCTCAAAATGTTATTTCCAGTGAAATCTTTGTATCAAAGTTTTGTGTGGAATACAGTACATCCTCTACATTACTATAGGACAACTAAAACAAAACAAAAAAATAATAAAAAACAAACAAACAAAATAAATAAATAAATAAATAAATAAAATCGGTATAAGGTAAAGTTACCTTTATAGGTAAGCTGTAGAGAAAGTAATACATTAAAAAAACAATTAATAAAATAAAAGTTACTTGTTTATTTTTTGAAATCTTCCTCCAGTAACAAGGTTGCCCAATATAATAAAGAATACAATGTGAGTTGAACAATAGCTGTGCTATGAAGAACATTTTAAACATTTTGATACTGAAAGTACTATTATTGTCAGATGAGCATAGTGAAAACATAAACAATTATATATATATTCTCCTATAAAACCTAAGCAATGGATTTACATGCAGAAATAGTGTTTAATTTAAATCAGATTTGCGACAGTGTTTTGTTATAGATTATTTAGCAAAAGACATTTTTGTTGTGAATAATTCAGTGTTTATTTAATAACACTTTGTTTCCTTTTAAATCTTTGAAACTGTTTTCAATGATAAAATTGTAGAAATTGAAGGTAATGACATAGTACAGGAAGAATCTACAAAATTTCTGGGTATTGAAGTAGATAAAAACTTAAAATTTCACAAACAGATTGAATATATGTGTAACAAAATTAGTAGTGGCCTATATCTGTTAAGAAATTTATCTAAATACATGAATACCTGAAGTTCTGAAATTAGTATACTATGCTATAATACATAGCCACCTTAGCTTTGGAATTGAGATATGGAGCAGTACTGGAATTACAAATATAAACAGAGTATTAAAATTACAAAAGATGTGCCTAAGAATTATATTCAAACTTGAAAATAGAACTTTATGTAGACCACCCTTTATAAATGAAAAGATTTTCACTGTAGTTTCATTGTATATGTGTATATATATATATATATATATATATATATATATATATATAAAAACTTATATTACTTGCACATAAAAATGAATATAACATTGATAGTATAAACACAAACATGAATACAATACTAGAGGCTGCGATAACTTTCTTAGAAATACTGTAAAGAACAAGTCAGCAGAAAAAGATCCTGTATTAAAAGGAATATTTTCTATAATAAATTGCCAAATTATTTAAGGATATTAAATGGAAATACATTTAAAAATCAACCAAAAAAGTACTTAATAGAAAAATTCATTTATAAAATAGATCAGTTATAGTAATGTATAACATAGAATTTAAATTATTTTATATGTTAAATTATTGATTTATAATTTGAATAATAAATGTAGAATAAATACTTTTGTATGATTGATGCATATTAGATTGTGAAGATTCTTGGAACATGCTGTATGTCTATAGGCAAATAAACTTACATTTAAAAAGAAAATTGAAAATGTTACACTCTTTCAGCAAAAAACATAGCATTAGAACAAAAAAAAAAAAAATGAAAATGTAAATACGTGTATAAATTAATGAATAAATAGAAATTTAGGCTAAATGATTCTTTTTTAGTATAATTGAATAAATACAAACAAATAAAAACAAAGGCAATACAAAAGCTGAAGGAATATTTTGCAGAATTGTCTTTATTTTTATGTATATTTTTTAAACTCAAATGTAATATTCCTCCCATGCTAGATATGCATGTATTTGCTGAACTTTAAGTGTGTAAATCCTAGTGCTGGTTATTATAATGAGTTTATCATGTAGTGCAGGTGTGCTCAGACTTTCTAGCTGATGCCTTGCTTAAAAGTTCTCTAGATCCCATAACCACTTCTATAATATTACAAATGCTTTTCTCGTAAAAGGGTATATTTGGGAATTATGCAAAATAAATCAGAGGGTTTAAATTTTACTATAGGAGAATGAGTATTGTTACATTAAATTGTTCACCACAGCATATTACCCAAAAAGTGAGTATAAATTAAAATATAAAAATATGTAAAAAAACATCTTAAATATAAAGCTGTAACTTCAGTTCCTAAGTGTTGGTCCGATTAGAAACTTAAATAAAAAGTAATAAATTACCTCCACTCATATTAATTTCCATAAAGGTTTTTAAAATTCATTTGAATTCAAATGCGTAGGGACAATCCTTTTCATTGTTTAATAATTTTTAAATCATATGATGACACCTAAAAGGCACAACAGCAATGTGTGTCCAACATTGTCCATTAAGTTGTGTCCAACTACACGTGTGAAGGATTTTTGCTTGATAGTTGTTGATTTGTATTTTATTGAGTTATTCTCTTATCAAAAAACAGTAACTTGACACTTACAGAGAAATTTGTTTTTATAACATCACCAGCATACCAACTAACAAAATGAAAGGGAAGAAAAATTCCGTGTATTCCACGAGTGAATTTATATAAATCAGAATTAAAGCATATTTCTAATGTAATTTTAAGAGACGTGCACTGGTCACAAAACTTGTACAAAGGTTATTACTGACTATTAAAGCATTATTCATTTATTTATTTATCACATAATTTCTTTTCCTTGAGTAATTTTTCCCCTTGGAAATGTTTATAACCCCAAACCCAGAGGCACTCCCTCCAGCTTGGAAACCACTGACTTAGGTGTTTCCAAACCTACGAAAGGCCAGACACAGCATGTAAAGGCATCTTATTACGAAGTAGGTGCATATTCACAGCTGATGTAATTGCAGGAAACGGTTAAGCAGTGAAATTAAACATTTAAGTTACCATCACCAAAATGTGCTAATATACACTTCAACACACAACTTCCTCATTGTAAGGATGTTGCAGTAATTAACTTTAACCAGATAAAGCTAAGGAATGTGCAAAACTGGCTTTTTTAAACTTTCTCTTTCTGTTACTGCAAGACCTGTACAGACTAATGAATAAAATCCCCTGAACCTGAGTTATGTAAACATTTTAAGGTTAAGTTAATACTGCATCATAAACCTCCACCTAATTACAACCGATATAAATTATATGTAAATGATATGTATCTGTAACAAAATAATTCTTACTCAAACAAGCTTATCTGAGTACTTGTATAATGAATTTCCTCTTTGCAAACTCAGTATTTTTTTAAACAATATGAATATCCCGAGTACTATTCTTCGTAGCTTTAATTTTTGTTTTGTTTTGAGACTTGAGAGACTAAAATTATTCGCTGCGCGAACATGTGTTCTCAATAGCCGCCATGGAATAACACTGAATGAAGCGCCTTATGATATGCAAATTATTGTGGTGTGGCAGCGCTGCCAACAGAAAGCGAATTCCAGCGGTTAGTTTAAATACAGTATTTAAAAGGTATTTTCTTTACGGCAAGGAAAATCGACATATTTTAATGAGATAAAGTGAATTTTACTGTCTATGATTTTCTAATAACAAGTTACGATATGAAATTATGATTCTGAAACGTGTAGTTCTTGGGGATGAATACGTAAAATAAGAGTAGGTATATAGCTTAGAAAATAAATATACATATTGATGGCAGAACTAGATATGGTAGTCTTCTTTAATATGTTCCTTATATTAAAACGCTTATTAATATCATACTACTTACCTGGTTTTTGGAATGTGTATTTTGTAACATCTCGTTATTTAACAACCGTGGCTGACATCCACACTTTTTTGACGACTACAAATTTATTGCGCAGTAGAACAAATGATTGCTACAATAGAATTTATATGGACGTCGTAAAATACCGTGTGTTACAGTAGCGCTGTCTGGTGTAGTGTTTAGCTCTTTATATATTTATTACAAACTCTTTGATTTAGAATGAATAAAAATCTTTCGTTCAAAACATCGATGCACCATTGGATCGTTATAGTCATAATTATGCAAGCGCCTTTTTGTTTTCTCTTTATTTCTTTCTTTCTTTCTTTTTTTTTTTTCCTAATGTGCAGGAATCATAGTGACGATTAAGATGACGATGACGACTCGAAATGCCAGGTTCATATCAGCATCGCCGGTGTGTCGGAATCTGCCGCAGTAGACCTTCTATATGCAGTAAACATACTGACAGCAGGCAGTCGAATTAGAGGACACCTAATTGGCATTGTCCTGGAGCAGGATATCACCTGTGGAGCAGTATGTAGTAAGAAAGGGCGTTAAATACTATTTTAAAAAATCTGATGTGTTACACTCACATGACTTTCTCTACTCTTGTACAAACTATTTTTACAAACGCCTATTCTCCATATGCTTCATGTTAATCGAGATATCGAGATGTCAATCTTATTGGTAATTTTCTTGTAGATGCAAGGGGAATATGGTAGGTTTCAAGCGATAGCCAAATATTTTAACGCTGGTTGCTATGTGGCGCATTCCATTCTCTTTGCATGTCCAGGACATAAAAAAATGAATAACGAATTTGAGAAAAGTATAAGTATTGGAAAATTTAAGGAAATAACAAGCAATATCTCGAAAACGGTTCACTCAACAAAAGAAATGTATACGACATAAGTTGTGTATTTTAACGCGATCTACATTTTTTGTGTAGTAAAATTTTGTCTATCTCTTATGGTTTACCAGTTATGCAAAAGTTGTTCACAATGAAGAATACTTTTGGAGACATTCCCAGAAAATTCGAGATATACATTTCATTTTTCATGACATTATCTTAAACATATGATATTTTAATCAAAATCGTTAGAGCCATTTTTGAGAAAATTAAAATTTTCGAAAAACGTTCCATGTAAAGGGTAGTCTGGGGTGGGGGGATTTTCTTGAAAACCTTTGTGTCGCATCTCTAGAAGATACTGAACCTAAATACCAAGTTTGGTGTTTATCCGACTGTTCGTTTTGGAGTTATGCTGTTCACAGACACACAGACACACACACACACACACACACACACGCACACACACACACATACACAGACACACACACGGACATGTTTCCAAAAATGCTTTTTTTGGATTCAGGAGGTCTCAAAACATGTATTTCCGGTGAAATCTCGGTATCGAATTTTTGGGTGGAATGCAATACTTCCCCTACTTACTATACGTAGTAGAGAAAGTAAAAATAAGAAAGGAAAAAAAAACTGGAGCTAGGTCTAACCTGCACCCTTGGACACAAAATCAGTGCTTTTTAGTAACTGCGAAAATAGAGACGGGAGAAACAGCGAAGAAAAATAAACTAAGACGAATACTGTTTTTAAAACTACAGTGCTTTTCTTTCACTCTGTGGCTGGCAGCGTCTCGCGTTCCGGCCGCTACAACTCGACTCCCACCGAAACAGCTATAATATCCGCGCAATCGTCTCACATTCTCAAGTTACAATTACAATGATAATAAGCACATGCCTTAACATAAGAGATTTTGGAAATGTTCTTCACTATCCACACATTGTTAGCATCTTCTCAGAAAATGTTCATTACATACGAGAGTTTAATATCCTAAATTCAGTGAATTTATCGACTGATGATTTTTGTTTTAGTTCTTCCAATGTATGGAGTTTGATTCACACACTTTATTTTACATGTCATATTAGAATCGAATAAGTTTCTGTAAATTGAATTTGCGAAATATCAATGATAAAGTAATTGATACACGCTTAATAGGCTTCTCTGACGAAGCATAATTCCATTTAATAGTTATGTTCCGTCGTAAAATAGCAGATACTGAAGCGTAGAGAAACTCGATTTTACACACGAGATTCCCTTGCATGATACGAAAATTGATGTGTGGTGTGCAGTAAATGCATACAGAATAATAGGGCCTATATTAGACTTGCACAATTTTTCAACAGCTGATCGACGTTGGGTGGTAGTCTGAGTTTTTCCAACAAGGCCGTGCATACACCTAGTGAGTCTTTAAATTTAATTCCGGAAATTTTTTAAGATAGAATAATTAGTAAAGGATTATGGCCCTCAAGATGCCCTGATTTAACTGTATGCGATTTTCATCTATGGAGGAACTTTAAAAATCAGATGTATGCAACAAACCCCCATACATTGGAGGAACTAAAAGAAAACATCAGGCGAGAAATTCACCCAATTCAGGTATTGAACTCTCAAGTGTGAATGAAAATTTTCTGAGAAGATGTCAGAAATGTGTGGATAGAGAGGGACAGCATTTCCAACCAACAGCTCTTTGATAAAGTATGTGTTTATTATTATAACTGTAACTGTAACTTTGAGAACATGAGGTGGTTGTGGAGATATTACAAATATTTCGGCGGAAGTCCAAGTTGTAGCGGCCGACGCGCGGTGGCCACAATGTAAAAGAAAGGCATGGTATAAATAATCTCTCCTGAATATCAGTATCAGGAGTGAAAGAAAGGAAAGAAAAGAAATAAGCTAGTAATATTTTATTGTCTTTTTTGCTTCTTATTATAGAAGACAGATGTGTTATAACATGAAAAAAAATTGTTCGTCCCAAATTGAATAGCTCCGACAAATTATTATTATTATTATTATTATTATTATTATTATTATTATTATTATTTAGTTAACTGTAGTCTTTTATGTATTTATTCAGCAAGTATTACTGTTTATACAAAACACAAATGTCATTTTCTGCGCCATATTTTGTATATTAACATACACTTTCATATTTTATTGCAGAATACACGAATGACAACCATGGAAGTCTTTGCTACGTGATATAATCTTCACTAGAAACTATGGCACCTCAGAAGCTCACCACAATGTACCTGATTAAGGCCTTCTTCCGCCGAATCATCAAGGACTTTCGGCAGAAGGAGCTCCTGCCTTTGAAGCTTCTTTTCTTCATGCACGCTTCAAGTAAGTGCTTGGTACATCTAAAGTTATGACTTAATTATTAAAGACTTGTAGTTAGCACAACAGGGCCCAATTTAACTAATGCAGCACCTCCTGAGTCCAAAGAATTTTGCGATTCCACCCCTCCCCCAAACTTGACAAGCCAATGTTATGACCAAGATTCTAATATTATTATACATATGTTAACATAAAATGAGAGGATCATTGAAGGTTTTCAGAATAAACATCAAGTAATGATGATGAAACAAACAAACAAACGACCGAAACAAATTATTTAGCCATTAAAACAATACAGACAGAGTTTAAGTCTGCCTTTTCATTAACAAATATGTCTACAATGGTTTAGAGTTTAATTTGAAAGTTAAACACAGTCGGTGGCAAGGACCTAAAGATGCTGGGTTTTATGTGAACATAAACAGTTTTTCCCCGCGCAAGTGCTAGGAAGGGTCTTTTAGTTGAGTAGTCTGCAACAGGGGTAGATAGATAAATATTCAAGCCTATGTTATTGGGGATTTATTTGGATAAAGTAGAACTTTAGCCATTACAATCAAGTTTAGAAGTGCTAATGACCCTGACAGATTTAAGGTGACACACTCTATTCCAAATCTGTCTTCAACATCTGATACGTAAATCTGTTGCAGTTTGTCAGCTGATTTGTAAACTTCATTAGATTCAATTTCTGCGAGGTGTGACAGAGGTGAGGATGTTTCTGAGAATTCATTATGGGCGTGGTGACCAATAATAATCGACCGCTGTTAGGACGAAATGAAAATTCTTTATCAGCTATTATGGGTCACGGTCTCCTTGACTATCTTCTACAAGAGTCTCCGGAATACTTGATTGTGAATGCCCACACTTGCAAATGAGAGTTTTAACTAATTTTCCCGTTCCCTTTCCCGGGCAATGTTGCACCGGGCTTTAATAGTGGTGATGTGGTGACAATGCATGTAAAACAGCAGTTGATATGTATATTTTCAGCTCTCTTTGTGCTGTATCCATACTTGACGATCCATATGCGCGAGCTGGGTATCAATGTGGAGGAAACGGCCATCATGTCTGCGGTTACCCCTGTGGTCGCCATCATCATGCCCCCTCTGGCTGGTATGGTCGCCGACCGGATAGGAAACTTCAAGGTAAGTACCAAATTCTTAGATAGGTAACATTATTCTTCGAGAATCATGCCAAATCAGAGCAATACCTCTAACTAATAGTTTGAAAGTTCTTGATGCTGATCCCCCTTCTGCCTCCCTATGTATCTTCACAGGTTCACTCGTACAGAATAAGACAGCGCTCCTACCGTACAGTATACAGGCAGTAATACTTGAAAATACGTTGGGGCGGCTTCCTGGTCAAAACAAGGGGAAAAAGTTTGATGTGCTACATTCATATGACCTCCGCCCATTCTTCTGCAAACTATTCCTATAAAAGCTCATTTTTCTATCTACTTTACGTTAATCTAGGTAAACGTTTTATGATACATTTCGTTTTAGGTGCAAGGGGGATATGGGAGGCTGAAGCAATAATCAGATGTTTAAAAAGCGGGTCGCTATGTGATGGCTTTGAAATTCCACACGTTTCATTACCACGAGAGAAAGAAAGAAAGGAAAAAAGACGAATAGAAACTTAGCACTTGAAAAAAACATAAATTATTTGAAAATTCAAACCAATAACAATATACGTATATCTCGCCACCTCTGTGGTGCGTATCTGCCTCACATTCGGGAGGTACCGAGTTTGAATCTCGTTTAGGGTGAATTACCCGCATAAGGTTTTATCTTGCATTTTCCGTTATTCAGAAGAGACTAATATCGAGTAGCTCTAAGCTCTAGGGACCCCGGCTTCATTTGGGCATCATCTCACCCATTTCATTCATCGTCTGATATGACCTACCAGGTTAAAGGACGTTAAACCTCAAGCCAGCCAATAAATATCTCAGAAGTGGTTAATCACACAAACATTTTATTTGGCATGGATTGTGGGCTTTAAGACGATCTACACTTTTTCTGAAGTAAGTTTTATCTATTTCTCATCGTTTACCGGTTATACAAAAGCAGGTTTACAAAATTAATTACGAATAAAGAGGACTACACGGGCTATTCGCTGAATATTCAAAATATACATTTTCTTTGTCATGTAAATACCTTAAACAGATGGTATTTCAAACAAAATCGTTAGAAAATAAAAAAATCTGATGTGTTATACTCACATGACTTTCTCTACTCTTGTACAAATTGTTTTTACAAACGCGTATTCTCCATATGCTTCATGTTAATCGAGATATCGAGATGTCAATCTTATTGCTAATTTTCTTGTAGATGCAAGGGGAATTGGTAGGCTTTAAGCGATAGTCAAATATTTTAAGAGCTGGTTGCTATGTGGAGTATTCCATTCTCTTTGCATTACCAGGACAAAAAAAATGAATAACGTATTTGAGAAAAAGTATAAGTATTGGAAAATTTAAGGGAATAGCAAGCAATATCTCGAACATGGTTCACTCAACAAAATAAATATATGACATAAATTGTATATTTTAACGCGATCTACATTTTTTGTATAGTAAAACTTTGTCTATCTCTTATGGTTACCAGTTATGCAAAAGTCGTTCACAATGAAGAATACTTTTGGAGACATTCCCAGAAAATTCAAGATATACATTTTATTTGTCATGAAAGTATCTTAAATATATGATATTTTAATCAAAATCGTTAGACCCATTTTTGAGAAAATTAAAAATTTTCGATAAATGTTCCATATAAAGGGTAATCTGGGGTGGGGGGATTTTCTTGAAAGTCATCGTGTCGCATCTCTGGAAGATACTGAACCTAATTACCAAGTTTGGTGTTTATTCGACTGTTCGTTTCTGAGTTATGCTGTTCACAGACAGACAAACACACACACACACACACACACACACACACACACACACACACACACACACACACACAGAGAGACACACATAAACACACAGACGGACATGTTTCTAAAAATGCTTTTATAGTATTCAGGAGGCCTCAAAGCATGTATTTCCGGCGAAATCTCGGTATCGAATTTTTGGGTGGAATACAATACTTCCCCTACTTACTGTACGTAGTAGAGAAAGTAAAAAGGGACGTTTTCCATGTAAAGGATAGTTTAGAGTGGAGGATTTTCTTCAAAATGTTTGTGTCGTATCGTTGAAAGATGTTGAACTTAAATACGAAGTTAAGTATTTATCCGACTTTTCGTTTTTGAGTTATGCTGTTCCTAGACACACACGCGGGGCGGACCTATTCCAGAAATTATTTTTCTCATGTGCTTCAAAGCGTGTATTTGCAGTGAAAGCACGATTTTTAATTGTTGGGTGAATTGCAATACTTCTTAGTACTATACATGTGTGGCAAGGAAAGTAAAAACGTCATATGAATATACGTTCGAAAGCTTCGTTTTGAGATATTGTTAGAAGAACGTTTTACATTGACTTGGAACTGCCAGCTCATTGAAAGTATTCAAAATATCAACTCATAGAAGCTTATAGTAAATGTCTAGATGTCTTCCTCTTTTTTCCACATACGCATAAGCTGCTCGGATCATGGCCTTTCGCATCCTTTCAAAGACTCCCAAACTGTGTCAAATGGTTTTACAAACTTCCCTTACATGCTGATGCATCTCTGAATTTGAAATTTTCGTTGCATAAATGAATTCTTTTACGTGTTCCCAAAAATAAAATGTCAAAGAATTAAAATCGGACCAATACACGCAGGCCATGGAACCAGTCCCCTAATACCTATCCATTACCATAAGTAAAAATCATATATTTCTGTTCGCGAAATGAATATTCTGCCGTGGCTAAACTCATGGTAAATGTATAGGTATACAACACAAATTATACTGATCACAAATTCCAAATGTAAACAAGTCTCCATGGCAACGCATCGCCATCTAGAATGCAATGGGTACATTTGGTCAATAATAAAAGTCGATTATCTTTCAAAATAGATTACTTCTAAAAATATAAGTCGTTGGATTGTAGCTCAAAATATTTCCGTGACATTATTTCTTCGTTTCCTTGGTCTGTCCAAGTGTTTTTTTATACATCCTGTATACATATATGCAACGCATTTTACACCAGGAACACAAACCATTGAGAGAGTAACTCGAAAACAGTGAATGCCATATTTGCTGAGACGTACTGGAAAATGTTTTTAATTTGGGCTGCTTAAAAACACTTACATGCGTTAAATGCTCTGAGAATCTGCAGATAAAGCAAACAGGAGCTCAATAATTGTTTTTGTAGTTATGGGAAACAATGGTCATAAATCTGCTTCCCGTATGATTTACTAAATACATGGATGTTGCTTAAATGTATTCAGTGACCATTTCGAGTGAAACAACAAAATCTGAACACGTATTTACTAATTACGAGTAAAACATCAGTAAATCACAATGTGGCTTTTACGAAAATCTCAACGAATGCAAATTTAAATTCATTGTTGTAAAAATGTATACTTAACGTATAAAGATTCAAAGAGTAATATTCTAGGCGATAAGCCCTTAAGCTTTTGGAATATAATTTTCTGCTTTTATATACTGCACGTGGTGAACTTATTAACATAATTTTTTGAACATTTAATACAGGGCTAAAACACTAATGTAGAGACTCTCGCAAGTTTTTCTTTCCTCTAGAACACAAGGTTTGTAATAATTCTTTTTGTTACTTCAAAGGCAATATTATAGCTGCTTGGAACAGATCACATTTTAAAAATTAATATAAGTACCATTAGATTTTGAGAAGAATGTTTGTTGCTTCACGTATGGAAAGCCAATTTGAAGTAGGAGTTGTATTGTAATTCAACTGTTGGGGAGCCGAAATTGAAGTAGTTGCAACCGCACGTATGGTAAAAAGTTTCCGGTAGCCTTCGTCCCAAATGTACTTTCCGGTGGCCTTTGCCCTCAAAAAATGTTTAAAAAAATATTAACTTTGTAATTTTTTACTGTTTCTTTAAATATTATATATTTATGTTTGCCTCGGCTGCGAGAGTATTATTGTTAGAGACATGGATTTCTTTGCAGGGAGTAGTGCGGCTAAGAATGTAGGCTTACACAGGTTATAATTTTTACGTCACTACATTTATTAATGCTTGACACAATTTAAATAACACTTCACTGATATAGAGAGCTGTGAGATTCTTTTATTAAATTACTTGCACTTTTTAACACGTAAAATATTTTCGTCTCACACGAATACGTATTACATTTCTCGAGGACGCATCTCGCGTCCGGTTAGGAACACTGTCTACAACCAACACGTCCAGTTATGAGCGCTGTCTACAAGCAACTGACTTGATTTCTACCGCCTAAATTTATAAATTTCTGTA
This sequence comes from Deroplatys truncata, assembly GCA_030765065.1. NCBI lineage: Eukaryota > Metazoa > Arthropoda > Insecta > Mantodea > Mantidae > Deroplatys > Deroplatys truncata. The sequence continues at coordinate 44,174,724 of CM060983.1, forward strand.
TTTCAAGTCTCTGATTGGCTATTCCTAATTCAATAGAATACTTTTATTCAACTTAAGCTTTTTTCTGGCTGTTGATTGGCTATTTTATAAACTGTCTTAAAATTTACATTATTGTTGCTCCAATAATGACTAGTAGCATTATTAAACTTTCTTACTCATTATTGCCTCAAAGTTACCTCATTGTTAGCAACTTTTAACCTATTATTCTCACAGCTCCTACATTATTAAATTACGTAATACATTCAGATAACATTGTTACGTGCATACAATAATATAAACATATACAATGACTGTAATATACACTTTTTATATATTGTTACATATACATATTGCTTTAAGGCGGGCTGTTATTATATTTTTTATTATATAATTTGACTGAAATCATTTAAGTGTTAAAAATACTGCCTCAATTTGCAGCCTATTACTGTTTTTACTCTTGCATGCAGACAATTCAGAGCTGTCTATCCTGGCAGTTGAATCGTTTTAATTTTTTCGTTTTCACTTTGTCATAACGACCTGCATTTTTTTTAAATTTTAATTTTTTTTAAGTGTTGCCAGCTGTGTTATTCCGTAAATTGATTTAGTTTCGAGCTTCATCTGCTCGACTGTTAGTGGAAATTAAAATGCTGTACTGGACATTCATAACTAGAAGTGTCTTTTTTTACAACAGTTAATACTTTATAAGTGCATTTTATTGTATATACAGTATTTGTTATCATTTTATCTTTGAAATATTAAAGTAATGCTAATTGAGCTCCATATTCTCTTAAGACAAACAATGAAGCTCTCATTATATACATACGTACTATTGCCGATAAATTTGGAATGCTTTTCATTAAGCCGTGATAAACATTTTAAGATCTTTGCTTAAAACCTGCATCACGTTGAGGAGCTTACATGCTAAAAATACGGGAAAATTCTTAACTCAATCCACATTGTCATTTAAATTGTCGCGTGATGGAAAATAACTCTTCAAACAAACAAAAAAAGGAAGTCAAAAATTATGTTATTCATGAACTTTGAATACAATTATTAGTTTTTTATCGTTCATTTCTCACCGAATAGATTTTAGAAAGAAGCTATTTCGAAAGAAATGAGTTCAAACGCAAATGCAGATTGACGTTTATTTGTTTTTTCTTCTGAATGATAAACAGGCTACTTTTACCTACTCTCAGTTACAGACCGTTGTCACCAGGGTTATGTATTTTCATAGTAACCTTTGCAGAGACACCAAACATGGACATCACGTCCTGACAGACAGGGGTGTGCTTATACTTCCCGGAAGAACGTTTGCCTGAGATGTGCTGCGCGATACATATCGATATATTTCGTGTCGTGAGGAACCGCTACTTTTGTCCAAACAATATCGCTCAATTGGAGATTTCTCATAGGGCTCTTTTCTGTATATAGATTCTTTCTTCATTTACTTCGGATTGACACTTTTCTAATAAAATTGTCAGCATATTGCAGGTGTGTTTTCAATGTGAAACCACGGGAGGTATTTTCTATGACAGTTTACTGAAAGAAACGTAGAATAAACAATAAACACAACCTATTTATTGGTTTAATTATTTCATTTGTATAGCCCCCTTTAACTTCTATGGCCATTCCGGGGGTTATGACTTGAGAGATAATTACTGATGGTGTTGGTGTTTTTATTAGCTGAAATATATGTCCCTTAATGTTGAGGTTTATTACTTTTTACTATTAAACACGCTTACATTCGCTCCTACACTCGTATTTTCAGACTCTGGGAGGATAGGGAATAATTCTGGTTAAAGTAACATTCTCCGCCCCAACTGGGAATCCAACCCGGGAAATCTGGGTTGAGAAGCCAAAACCCGACCACTTGACCACAGAGGCAGTTATAGGTATTTTTATAACATTATTTAATTACATGTGTTGTATACCAATGTCGTAAAGTAACACGGCCTTCTATGTATCTACTTTAACATTTTTTTTCATTTATTTAGCTTACACATGTGAAACAATTGCGAATCAGTGCAACAATCTCATTTCGATCAGATTTCATAACATAAGATTCGAAACTAGGCTGGCCCCTTAGCTCAGTTAGTAGAGCATTTGCCTGCTGTGCGAGAGATACCGGGTTCGTTTCCCCGCAGTAGGGTGAGAATTTTTCTCTAGCCAACATTATTCCATGTGTGGATGTGTATGCGTGTTTAATGATCAAGACACGAGTTAACACCATTGCCAATAGGCAATAAATTCCAAAAGAAAGACCGCCTGTAAGACCAATGTAGTTAAAAGCGGGGTATAAATGGAACTAAAGAAAATCTGATGTGTTACACTCACGTGACTTTCTCCACTCTTTTACAAACGCTTATTCTCCATATGCTTCATGTTAATGGAGATATCGAGATGTTAATCTTATTGCTAATTTTCTTGTAGATGCAAGGGGAATTGCTAGGTTTTAGGCGATAGTCAAATCTTTTAAGAGCTGGTTGCTATGTGGAGTATTCCATTCTCTTTGCATTACCAGGACAAAAAAAAATGAATAACGAATTCCCATTTGAGAAAAAGTATAAGTATTGGAAAATTTAAGGGAATAACAAGCAATATCTTGAGAATGGTTCACTCAACAACAAAAAATGTATATGACATAAGTTGTGTATTTTAACGCGATCTACATTTTTTGTGTAGTAAAATTTTGTATATCTCTTATGGTTTACCAGTTATGCAAAAGTCGTTTACAATGAAGAATACTTTTGGAGACATTCCCAGAAAATTCAAGATATACATTTTATTTGTCATGAAAGTATCTTAAATATATGATATTTTAATCAAAATCGTTACAGCTATTTTTGAGAAAATTAAAATTTTTGAAAAATGTTCCATGTAAAGGGTAACCTGGGGTGGGGGGATTTTCTTGAGTACCTTCGTGTCGCATCACTGGAAGATACTGAACCTAAATACCAAGTTTGGTGTTTATCTGACTGTTCGTTTCTGAGTTACGCTTTTCACAGACAGACACACACACACACACACACATACACACGCCACCCACAATTTCGACTCTGTGTATGCAAGGGTTCGTGAGTTTTCTTTACGCTTAATGAAGGACAGTCAAATCAGAACTAATATCGTTCTGCATTAGCGAAGGCGCCTAAAATGTTCGAATTCCTCTCTGAAAAACCCTGGCAATTAGCGAGATAGCTCGGGCAGTAGCGTCTGCGGCTCGAAGCCAATCTGCGGATTCAACGTAGGTTTCCTCAGTTGTCAGATAAATATCGAATCGGATATGCAATACCTAGACCCAAAGTTCCACCTACAGAGCAAAAAGGAATAGAAATAAAAATAGATGGCACAGGAAGGGGATTACGCTACTTAGTCCACCTATCAACAAATTAATTATTCAGAAGTTGACTATACAACTAAGGTCATCCTTCAAGACTCACAATCCCTATGTCCAAAGTCCATGATTCCTAAGTCCAAACTTCGTTAAAATTCAATACCAAATAAAATATATGGTACAGGAAGGCGACTATGCAACTAAGATCATATGTCCTGAGATACACTAACAACCAACCTTACAGAAACCATCGCGACGTGAGCAATAAATTTAATCGACGTTAAAAGAAATCAAAATCCTGACCGCGTCACTATTCCTAAGAGCTTGCAGATGTCAGGTTTCAGGAAAAGAGTTCCAGAATTATTTTATCAAGAACAAGTTCCAGTATAGTTACTTGTAGGATATAAATGCTCCCAAACAGGTTGCGAAAATATATTGCAGCATCCTTCAGAACAGGTTATCAAATGATTGATGTTTTCTTTATCACCGCTCGTGTGTAAATGTCTTACACGCTTCCAAGAACACGGGCATTGCCTACATCACATGAAATAAATTATTCATGAGTTCAGGTGAAATTGTGATCGGAATGATCACAGAGAGCAGTAACTATAAATGAACGTTTTAGTTCTTAGCAGCGCATACACACCATGTGAAAGGAAATGTGCAGTGCTAGTCAAAGAAAGTGGCCAGAGATTTTCTCTAAAAAATCTGATGTGATACCTTTACATGACTTTCTCTACTCTCTGTCTTTATTAGTGGGTATGCAAACTATTCTTACAATGCTATGGCATTGAATTTTTCAGTCATCTGATTCTACCTTTCCAACCTTGTCCAACACACGGCTTGTGTGAAAGAACAATTAATTCTATTCTTACTAAAGCTTATTTTTCTTTCTACTACGTTTAATCCAAAAAGAAAACCTTTGCAGAAATAGCTACATTACACATTTTGTTATAGATACAAAGGGAACAGCGATAGTCAAATGTTTAAGAACTGGACGCTATATGCCGGCCTTAAAATTCCATACTGTTTCCATGGCATCGCGAGGAACAACTGAGAATCGATGGGACTTAAAAAAAATAAGTATTGAACAATTCGAACCTTTAATAACGGATATCTCAGAAACGGATTATGCCACAAAAAACCTATTTTAAGTCAATTGTGTGTTTTAGAGCTCTACTTTTATTGTGTGTGTGGTACGCTTTCGTCTATCGCTTAACGTTTACAAGTAAACAAGATTATACAAAATTCCTTCCAAATGAGGAGGACTTCCTAGGCTATTCTCAGAAAATTCAAGATATACATTTTATTTGTCATGTAAATATCTTTCATATACGACATTTTAACCAAAATCCAGAGCCATTTTGTTTAGAAAATCAAAATGTTCGAAAAATGTTACATGTAAAGGGTACTTGAGCATGGGGGATTTTTATGAAAATCTTTGTGTCGCATCCTTGGAAGATACTAAACGCAAATGCCAAGTTTGGTATTTATCCGACTTTTCGTTTTTGAGTTATGCTTTATTTGGATTCAGGGCACCTCAAAGGACGAAATCTCGGTGTGTAGGTAATGTCATACTTTAGCAAAACGAATCGAAGGTTTGATGGTCATCTGCAGTAGCACAATCGTGAATACCGGAAACGCTGTTTTATATCTGACATACTGTGACTCAAAGCCGCCCAAAAAAGTCCGAGTCCTTTGACAAGACATGCTGGAGGGCCACCTGTTCGTCACAAAATTTCAGGCGGGTTCCCACACATTTCTATATAATTTGTACAATAATACGAAAGTATAGTGGCATGTGAGTAGAGGAGAGTGCCATAAAATAAATCGTAGATTTACGCGAAGAAGCGTCTATGTTACATTTTTGCGAAAAAAGAGGTCCATTGTGTTCCCTTTATACGAGGTATTTACATTCAGTGTGGAGGGAAATGCATTTAAAGAAGCCTAGGACAAAAATGTTAACTATTATATTACTGAGCTCCGCGGTAACGTGTGAGGCTGGCATTCGGGAGGTCCTGGTTTCGATTCTCATCGACCGTCCGTTTGACCATGGGTTTTCGTGATTTTCCCTGCACGGTAGGCGAATGCTGAGGTAGTTTTTTATCTACCACATTTCCTTTCCATCATTCCTTTTCTTTCTCATCCTTAAGGTGTGATTCCAGATTTCGTGACATAAGCTGGTGTCAGACAGATGGCGCGTGGTCGTCCTCCGTGGACTAGTAGTGCCGTGCTAGCCTCTAGTTCTCAAGGTCACGTGTTCAAACCTGGAGGAGGGCGATGGATTTTTTTCGGGGTAAAAATCCTTAGCATGGCTTCCTTCGGAAGGGAAGTAAAGCCGGTGGTCCTGTGTAGTAGATTTACGACACGTAAAAGAATCTCAAGCCTGATAAAGAGGCCTCTGAGCAAAATTACCTGTCTTTCACGCCCAATATAGAATGGGGCGCTAAGGACCATAGTAGTTAAAGAGCGTCCATAAATTTAAAAAAAAACTCAAAAACCAGATGGCGCGTATGCTTGCTCAAAGGAAAGGGTACCCCCCTCCCGTGAACACTAAATGTAATGTACATATTTCTGCAAAGGTTTATTTGGATTAAAATGAAGTAGATAGAAAAAAAATCTGATGTGTTACACTCACATGACTTTCTCTACTCTTGTACAATCTATTTTTACAAACGCCTATTCTCCATATGCTTCATGTTAATCAAGATATCGAGATGTCAATCTTATTGGTAATTTTCTTGTAGATGCAAGGGGAATATGGTAGCTTTTAAGCGATAGTCAAATATTTTAACGCTGGTTGCTATGTGGCGCATTTCATTCTCTTTGCATGTCCAGGACATAAAAAAAATGAATAACGAATTTGCGAAAAAGTATAAGTATTGAAATATTTAAGGAAATAACAAGCAATATCTCGAAAACGGTTCACTCAACAAAAGAAATGTATATGACATAAGTTGTGTATTTTAACGCGATCTACATTTTTTTGTGTAGTAAAATTCTGTCTATCTCTTACGGTTTACCAGTTATGCAAAAGTCGTTCACAGTGAAGAATACTTTTGGAGACATTCCCAGAAAATTCGAGATATACATTTCATTTCTCATGACATTATCTTAAACATATGATATTTTCATCAAAATCGTTAGAGCCATTTTTGAAAAAATTAAAATTTTCGAAAAATGTTCCATGTAAAGGGTAGTCTGGGGTGGGGGGATTTTCTTGAAAACCTTCGTGTCGCATCCCTGGAAGATACTGAACCTAAATACCAAGTTTGGTGTTTATCCGACTGTTCGTTTTTGAGTTATGCTGTTCACAGACACACACACACAGACACACAGACACACACACACACACACACGGACATGTTTCCAAAAATGCTTTTTTTGGATTCAGGAGGTCTCAAAACATATATTTCCGGTGAAATCTCGGTATCGAATTTTTGGGTGGAATGCAATACTTCCCCTACTTACTATACGTAGTAGAGAAAGTAATAAGCTTTAGTAATACTAGTTTGTATACCCACTAACAGACGATAGAGGGTAGAGAAAGTCACGTGAATGAATCACGTCAGATGTTTACAAATTATTGCACTATTCTTATCATAGTTATTTTCCTACCTAATTTATGTTAAACCGAGATAAATGTTTGCAGAAATGGTTCATTTCGCTGTAGGTAGGCACAAGAACGATATAGGAGGCTCTTTGCATGAAAACAAATGAATGGTGCCTTAGCACCAATATTGAATATTCAAACAAATAACGTCGAATATCTGGGAAATGCGTAATCCAACAAAAAATGTGCGTGACACAAATCTATTAACGAGATTTACATTTTTCGTGTAGTTAAGTTTTTACCAGTTATACAGAATTATTGAATGAAGAGGACATCTCACCTAGTTGTAGAAAATTCTACATATACTTTTATTTTAATACAAATATATTGTACGTGTGTTCTTTTCATCAAAATTGAGCCATTTTTGTGAGAATAAAAAACGACTAAAATTCTCCATGCAAAGGGAAGCATGGTGTGGCAGAATTTTGTTAAAAATCTCGATCGTGTCGCATCCTTGGAAGATACTGACTGAACTTTAATACTAATTTTGGTATTTACCCGAGTTTTCTCTTTGGAGTTTTGCTGTTCATGGACACACAAACAAGGGTATTTTTCTAAAAATGCTTGTTTTGGATTCCGGTAACCTCAAAAGATGAGTTTCGAGTGAAAACTCGTTATGGGTCTTTTGAGAAGAATACAGGGTTATTCAAAAAGAAGGAACAGACTTTCAATATTGTTTTCTAATGCATAACGATAGATGGCGACACACGAGATATATCACTGAATAGAAGAAAGTTCAAATTTTTATTTTATGTGTTCAAAATGAGCACCATTTGTTATACGAGTACGACCAATGCTTTTCCGTTTGCATACGCAACCATCTTTTACGAATTTATTGTATCAATTGTAAATGTTTTATGGCGAGGTGGCTCGTAGTTGAACTTACAACGAAATGCACGCTTCAATGAAACAAGGGATTCACTCTTTGCATAATGCAGCACACAAAACGACTTTTCCTATGTCGTCGCCATTTTCTCGTAAACCAACCCAACGCCACTGTAGACACTGAATGGAACTAATAGGTGGGGCTTAAAACTTTGAACTTTCCTCTATTCAATGATGTGTCGTAAGTGTAGCTATCTATTGTTGTTCATTAAAAATGAATACTTAAAATCTATTCCTTCTTTTTGAACAACACTGTACACTAATTCCTCTGCCTACTACACATATAGTAGTAAAAATGGATTTTTGAAATTATACAAACATGACATGATTTTGTGCATGCCTCGACACATTTGAGGAGGCTCTTGGGGAAGAGACGCAGTAGTCGCGGTGGATGACACCACGTCGGAAACATTCCCAACAAGAGCATTGTTGTGAACCCTGCCCGCCGTGCACGTCAGTCCGTTTCCTGTATTTAGCCTTGTAACACCCAAACACACAATGAACATAGGTGCGACTCGGAACCTTTTGTTGTTATGTAACGTGACATTCTCAGTCTCTTGGTCACTGCGTGTCGGCTTCTGGGAGGTTCCGGTCTCAAAGCCACTCACGTGAACTGGAGCAGCACAGACAAATTGAGTCTGTCTGTCCGACCGGTGTTTTAAATGTTGAGTTTCGTCATACGCAGGGACTGGTCAGATGAGAAGCAACGTGTGTAGAAATATGTCGTTTACTTTGTCTCGTGTGAAAATATGGAAGAAAAGTCTGATATGTTACATTCACGACCTTCTCTACCCACTCTTCTATAAACTATTCTTACAAAACTTTTCGGGGGTATTGAGGGAGGTGGGATGTTATGAAGACACAATACACTGTAAAATAAGAGCAGTGAAGTACTAACTGAGGCTGATGCAGAGGGATAACACCATACTACGATCCAAATGTTATAAATACCAGCGAGAAAACCTGTCTCCTAAGTTTTGGGCAGCTGATTTGGAAAGGGTTTGACGAGAATAGGCATGGGGTCAGAATGGCAAAGAGCTGAAAAAATGGCAAAAACATATGGAAAGGTGTCAAAAGAAGACTAAGAGACATAAACCAACAGGAAATAGAATCGGATTGTAAAATTAAACCTTCTCTAAGTCTAGCAAATAAAATAAAATTGAATTGGGGTAAAGACGCATATATACGTAACTTAGGAAGAAAGGAAAGATCAGGAATGGCATGGTTTAGACTGGGAGGTTGGAGGGCACAGAAAATGACTGACGATTCTGGCAGGAGAATCTGCCCATTCTGTGATTTGGATGAGGACTGGGTACATATTTTGGCGGAATGTGCACAGTGAGAGAACCAGCGTACAATTAAACTCAAAGAAAAATTCTTAAGTCCCTCAAGAAAGAGATTGGCATGTTGGGAGCTACTGGTTGACCAGAGGAACTGGCGAAACATGGGCAATTTCTTGGCTAAAGTGCGCGAAGCTAGGTCAAATTTGTTCAGTTAGACAAAGGTAATTTATCTCTGTTTTCCTTTTTCTTGTTCTTTTTATTTTGTTTTCTTTTTCTGTTGTTTATTTGTCACCATACTTGTATCTTAAATATGCATGTACGGTCAATGACCCATGCACTAAATACTATCTTCTTCGCTTCAACTGCTTACCCTATTTGTTATAGGTCTTACAAGCCCATGCTTTGTGTCAGTAGCCTTCGAGGACCAAGCAAAGTCTAGATCATAACACATCCAGAATGGTGAGCATCCCAATGCCTGGTATAGCGGTAGAGAACAAGGAAACGAAATGTAGTGATGTAAGGGATCATAGGAGAATTCGCGGGTCAAATTATCCAACCCAGCATTCACCTAGCGAGCGAGGAAATCCGCGAAAAACCCTTCGGTCAGATTGGCTGGCACCGGGGTTCTAACTCGGGACCCCCTCAAATTTGGGTCACAGATTTTGCCGACTGAGTCATATTTTTCTATTTACTTCATCTTAATCGAGATAAACGTTCGCAGATGTAGTTTCATTATACATTTCGTTGTAGATACAAACAAGAGGGATGCCGGAGACTGCAGCGATAGTCAAATCTTTAAAAAGCGGATCGCTATGCGCTGGCTTTGAAATTCCTATCCTTGTATGTCCACGAGAAACAGACGAATGACGATGAACGCTTCAAAAGAGTAGATACAAAGTATAGGAGAATTCAAAACCAATAACAACGAATAATCGAAAATAATTAATATCACAAAAATTATTGCCATAAATTGTGTGCTTTAACGTGATCTACATTTTTTTGTTTACTAAAATTCTGTCTCTCTTATGGCTTACGTGCTGTACAAAATTATACAAATTCATTCACAGGATATTCGCGGAAATTCAATATTGTCATGCAAATATCTGAAATATATAAGATATTTTAATCAAAATTGTAGGAGTCATTTTTGAGAAAATCAAAATAACGAGGCATTTTCAATGTAATGGGCAGTTTGGAGTGTATTGATTTTCTTGAACATCTTTGTGTCGCATCTTCGGAAAAAACTGAACTTAAAATAACAAGTTTGGTATTTTTCTGACTTTTCGGTTTTGGGTTATGCTGTTCACACACACAAAGACACACACGCGTGCAAATGTTTTTTTCTAAAAAGTTGTGTTTAGTCAGGGGTCTCAAAACATGTATTTCCGGTGAAACCTGGATATCAAAATTTTAGATGGAATGCAATGCTTTCTCTGCCTGCTATAAGTAGGTGCTAGAGGAATTAAAAAAAGGGTCCTTAGTCCTTATATCTGTGTCAAGCGTGCTTGCGTCTGAGTCTCTCAAATGAAAATTCGGGTAAATATCAATTTTCATACTTTGAGTCAGACACTGTCTAATCCTCCACTCTAAATAACCCTTTACATGGAGACATTTGGGTTGTTTTATTTTCCCAAAGTAACCCTAACCATTTTTATTATACTTAGGTAATATCATACGTTTGTGTTATTGTCATGATTTTTATAAGTTCCACTTCATTCTTATTGAATTTTATATAACTTGTAATCGACTGTCGCCTACAGTTTAAAAACTTTTGTTCAGATTGCTGAAATGGTGCAGATTTGTATGTAAGGGGCTGAAAATATGAATAGGATAGTTTACGAAAGTTGAAGCTAGTCTATAATTTTCGTCGAGTCCTATAACTCAAATGCACAAATTTGTGCTCAGAGTAGCCATATTTAAATTTGAGCCCAATCGGACCATTAGTGTTAAACTGAAATTGAGTTTTATCTATGGACGCTCTTTAGCTGCTATGGTCCTTACCGTCTGCTATGGTCCGCCTTATTGGGCGTGAAAAACCGGTAAGTTTGCACAGAGGCCTCTTTATCAGGCTTGAGGTTCTTTTACTGCCGTAAATCTACAACACAGGCTTTACTTCCCTTACGAAAGAAACCATGCTAAGACTTTTTACGTCCGAAAAAAAATCCATCCCTTACGCTGGTTTGAATCCGCGATCTTGGGAACTAGAGGCCAGCCATGGTTCTCCTAGACCCGGAGGACAACAGGATCATTACACGGTTTTCTCAGTCTTTGTGGTGTATGAAGCTTTGAAGTAGAGTCTTTCTGGTATAGTTTGTGCATTTCGACATACCAACGTAGACAAGTGGTGCTTGGTTGCAAATCGATAGTTGCAGGATCTACCTTCAATGTCTCATAAACACATATTTAATGAGCATATTATCGAGCAAGATGGCTTCGCGGCAACGTGTGAGGTTCGCATTCGGAAGGTCTCGGGTTCGATTCCCGTTGAGCGGCCACTCTGATGTTGGGCATTTTCGCTGTTTTCCCTGGCCGGTAGGCAAATGCAGTAGAGAATTTTCCTGTCCCTCATTTACTTTCATTTTATTTCCTTATGTTTCACGGTCGAAGGATCAGGCGAGTGGACGAGGGGCATGGCGGTAACGTTTACTGTGTGGAACTGTTTGCCCTGGGGTTTAGTGTGGCACGGGTCCTCAGAGAGACGTCTCTATGGGGGATCCCGCCTGCGTCAGAATGTCCTATGGAGAATTTAGGGACCCTGCCGGTGTCCGAGCCTGCCTCTCCGGATATGGTCACCCTCTGTGTGATTCGCTTCACCCCTGGAGATTTCCAGAAGCAGAATAGGCAATGTGTGCTTAAGTGCCGAAATCCTCCTCTGCTTTCTGATAACCATAGCCATAATTAGGCTGAGTAATGATGTTAATTCCTGGAGTTATGTATAACAGGGGCTTTGTACGTGACGATCAGGGTGTGACATAAAGCCATCGTCACCAAATGACCAGGAGGAAAACCATACTCTGCTGACATAGTTACGAGAGCCTTACAGATTGCAAAATATACCAAGGAAATAAATGCAACAATCTGTTTTGCCCCATGGTGCCTTTCAACTAGGAGGACATTTTGAAGATGACCGTTTTCTGTTACAGATTCTGTTGGCGGGATTTTCTGCACTGGGAGGTGGTGTGTCACTCCTGCTCCTACTGGTTCCTGTCGGCCGAGTCACAGTCACATATCCAGAGAATCTCACGTTATCCCTGGGATGTGGAGCGACGCCCAGGAGCATCCTGGAGCTGAGGTCCGTGGAACACCAGGACACTTCGTGTCACGTGCTTCCGGCTCTAGGGAACCACAAGGTACGTAAGCTGCAGAAACGGGCCTCGCCCCCTGATCTTCCATAGTAGTGATCAAGGGAGGAGGGTATATGGTTATTTTTCCATAACATTTCCGACCGTTCCGATCCAAAACGAAATCTAGTTACATTCACATTACTTTCTCTCGTTTATTTTTATATAATTTCTACAAAATATTCTTACAAAAGCTTATTTTCCTATCTACTTCATGATAATCGAGATAAACTTTTAGGTAAGGGGAGAGAGAAGGCTGAAGCGATAGTCAAATTTTTATGGATTACTATATGCTGGATTTAAAATTCCATACTCTTTATAGTGGATCACCAGAAACAAAAGAATGGTGACTTAGGACTAAATATTGCATGGTTTATATTGGAAAATTTTAACCAATAGCAACGAATATCTCGGAAATTATTAATTCACAAAAAAAGTGTTTGAGGTAAATTGTGATTTAACGATTTTAAATATTTACATCTCTTATAATTTATCAGTTAAACAAAGCTATACAGAAATCATGAATGAAGAGGTCTCACAATATACTCGCAGAAAATTCAAACTAGTTAACAGATATCTTAATTTTATGGTGTTTTAATAAAAATTGTTTAGAGTGATTTTCGAGAAAATAAAAACGAAACGTTTTCCATGTAAATGGTAGTTTGGGGCGGGGGATTCCCCGTAAAACCTTCGTGTCACATTCTTGGAAGTTGTTGAACTTCAATACCAAGTTTGATATCTAACTTAACGTTTTTGAGTTATCTGTTCACAGACAAACACAAGGACCTTTTCTAAAAATACTTTTTGGGGCACTCAGGGACCTCAAAACATGCATTTACTATGAAATCTCTATATTGTTACCTATAGTAAATCCTGAAAAACGTTCTTGTTTACACGGGCAGATGGTCTTTATACCATCAATAGAAGTGTTTAAATATTAAATGCCTACCTTTCACCCGCAGTAGTTTATCTGCAGTTTCTTTAGCTTTACAATTTCAGCAGGAATTTCATCAGATACCTCCATTTTTATTCGAAATGAATGAGCTTTGTTTACTAATTACAAAGTCACCAAAAGCTTTTCTTAGAAAAACTGAAACTCACGCATCGAAGTTTTTATTTACACCTTTTTACTTTCTCTACTACGTATTGTAAGTAGGGGAAGTATTGTATTCCACCCAAAAATTCGATACCGAGATTTCACCGGAAATACAGTTTTGAGACCCCTGAATCCAAAAAAAGCATTTTTGGAAACATATCCATGTGTGTCTGTGTGTGTCTGTGAACAGCATAACTCATAAACGAACAGTCGGATAAACACCAAACTTGGTATTTAGGTTCAGTATCTTCCAGAGATGCGACACGAAGGTTTTCAAGAAAATCCCCCTACCCCAGATTACCCTTTACATGGAACATTTTTCGAAAATCTTAATTTTCTCAAAAATGGCTCTAACGATTTTGATTAAAATATATGTTCAAGATATTTTCATGACAAATGAAATGTATATCTTGAATTTTCTGGGAATGTCTCCAAAAGTATTCTTCATTGTGAACGACTTTTGCATAACTGATAAACCAAAAGAGATAGACAAAATTTTACTACACAAAAAATGTAGATCGCGTTAAAATACACAACTTGTCATATACATTTTTGCTGTTGAGTGAACCATTTTCGAGACATTGCTTGTTATCCCCTTAAATTTTGCAATACTTATACTTTTTCTCAAATGGGATTTCGTATGTCCTGGACATACAAAGAGATTGGAATGCGCCACATAGCAACCAGCTCTTAAAACATTTGACTATCGCTTATAGTCTACCAATTCCCCTTGCACCTACAAGAAAATTAGCAATAAGATTAACATCTCGATTAACATGAAGCATATGGAAAATAAGCGTTTGTAAAAATAGTTTGTACCAGAGTAGAGAAACACATCAGATTTTTTAAAAACTATTAATCTACCCAGTAACAAATTTCTTGCATCATATGTTATTGCATAACCCTGGGGAATTATGAATAACTATGCCCTCGGACAACTTACAAACTGGAGGGAATTTGTTCATAATTACTAATAGTGATATACAAATAATTAGTTTATATTCTTGGAGTATTATAACATTCTCTATTCTCTCTCTAATCTTTGCTGTATCAATCAGAAGGGACAGTCTGCAAGAGCAAACTTTTACTGGACGCCTCACAGCGGAGCGGGCGGTTAGGGAGAGCGGGATTCGTGTCCAAGGAACCTAGCGTTACTAAACCAGTGACTAAACGAGTAACGCAAGGTTTATTCTTACTACATCTTATCCGATTGTTACAGGTAGCCATGCACGAAATATCCTGTGGTTTTGAGTGCGAGCCGGACCTGCTGGCGGGAGGACCTAAGGCCCCAGGATACTTCCTAAGAGAAGACAACAGTAGCATCATCCTTGGTGCGCGGGAGTACGACGTCACTCTGGACAAAGCCGATGGCGATAAGAACCCCGGAGTTACCTTTTCCTTCAGCATGCCCTCGCCGGATGTTCTCAAGTTTGGAGCTGACAGGTATTACTTCCCTACACCGGGTCTCTTCAGGCCGTCGTGCGAGACTGTGGAGCCTGGCAACGACTACAGGTAAGAACTTCACAATCAGCTCTCATCATTCTTACTCAGCTGTTAAAGCTGGTTCGCAATAAACCGGGAACGGGAACCAGAACGTGAACGGAAAGCAAAGAGACTTAAGATTGGTTCACCACACACCAAGAACAGAAAAGGGGATACTCATCGATAGTATAAATTGAAGCTGGAAAGGGACAGCATATCGATTAGTATATTGATAAGCACATGAAAAATAGATTTTGCGCATCCGTATACCATATGTTAAGAAACCATAAGTTACTTCTTTTTTTTTCCCACCTGATTATAGGTGCGCCAACTTTGAAATTAAATAGGGTTAACATTTTAAAAGACAATATGATCGGTTGTTAAACTATATGAAACTATCACAACATCGACTGAAAATCCAGGCACGTACAGTTGCCAAGTCATCTAAGTTTTGTTTTACTAAAGAGAGCTCTGGCAGCGGTTATGGATCATGGCCTCCTTGACTACACACGCACAATAAACATACAGTATTGTGGCAAATAAAAGCATGAGTTAACCAATTTATTTTCTGCTGTCTTTTTTCAGTCCCCTATTGCTAGGGAGACACATTTATGCAATTTGCATAATTTATCAAAATCCATGAATTAAGTTTTATTTATGGACGCTCTTTAACTGCTGTGGTCTATATTGGGCGTGAAATACCGGTAATTTTGCTCAGAGGCCTCTTTATCAGGCTTGAGGTTCTTTTACGTGCCGTAAATGTACGACACGGGACCACCGGCTTTACTGCCCTTCCGAAGGAAGCCATGCTAAGGATTTTTACGCCCGAAAAAAATCCATCGCCCTCCGCCGGGTTTGAGCCCTCGACCTCGGGAACTAGAGGCTAGCATGGTAAGCACTACACCACGTAGGACGACCAAAGCCAAAATCCAGATGGTGAACTTTCTCGAAGGGCAGCTAATTAAAGCCTCTTCCTAAGCTGGCCGATTGTACCATACGGGTTTGCTTTCTCAAATCTCCTGCGTTCAAAGTCTTCATCGATGGCTTGACCGACTGTATCACGCGGGTTTGGCAACAGTATTTTATAATCGGGAAACAGTAACTTGACCAATAGTATTACCGGGCCATTGAGAACTTTCCGTCTATTGTACATGCTTAAATTTGAAAATCAGGCGTTTGACTTTTTCCCTTTCTGGTTCTCGTTTCCGTTCCTGTCATTGGCAATTGTGTGTTTTGTTGCCGAAAATTTTCTATTTCCAGGTATCGTAACATGGGATTAAACGTAAAGGTACGGACAAACTCCCGATACTGGGTGCCCTGCCCACTGCACCCGGTCAGAGCATCGCAAGTAAGCAGCAATGGCCCTTTTTGCTTCTACCGTGACCCCTGGGAGGGAGGGATGAGGGGAGGAACCCAAAGGGCGATCAAATCCGGATGAGGACGGAGGCAAGCACGGATGGGTCGCTAATGTTTCCAGATCCAACGCTTCCGACGACCCACAGGCAGGGGCCCAAGCCATCGAACCCCTTGCGGTCCCCCCCGAGTGGGACCGACTCGGAGATGAGATCTAACTGAGCAGTCCCATAACACGCCAGAGAAGTCCCGTACAGCCACCGTCGCTGGCCCTACAGCCCTGAAACAGATGACAATGAAGGAGATGGTGGGCACAGGAAATGAGGGGCAGGAAAGTCTTGGTAGAAGAGGAACCACCCCAGCATTTGCCTGCTGAACCGGGGAAACCACACAAAAACCCATGGGTAAGAGTGGACGGTCGCCGAGGATCGAACCCATGACCTTCCGAATGCGAGTGGTACACGTTACCGCGGCGCCACCTCGCTCGGTATTTAGGTGAGATTAAGCATAGAATTTATTTAATTTCAATCCGGCGAACCTCAGAGAGTATGTACAACAGCCGCAGTAGGCAGAAGTCTGGAGAATTCGGCCAATTGATGCAACACCTATTCTCCTGAGATATTTTAATGCAGATAATTTCTCTTTTGTAATAAATGTGTACAATATTACTTCCTTATAACTGCAAAACTATTTGCAGATGCAAGCTGGGAAGTAGATGGCAGGAGAACGCAGGGATGTTTCATGCTGCAAGGTTGCTGACATTGAAGGGAAACAAATTTCTGATGACGGAGCTCACTAATTGGACGACTGGTGCTTGGGACAAAATGGTGCATAATGCCACGTGCACCAATACCTTCGTTGAGGTACGTGTTAAATGATACAGACAGCTCCACTGTAACCCGATGGCGAAGTCTGAGGTAATGGCAACCCTAGTCCTCGGAACAAACTGATGCGTAAGCGTAGAAATAGAGCCATGTAATTAGGCATTCCGTGAAACTTGACTATATTAGACCATTTTAGGTATGCACTTTTTGCACCGTTATGCCCGTCAATATGAAATAACCCATGATTCGTACATTGTTACCTAACTATAATGACGTGATATTGTGATTACAGGCTGTCATTTTAGATAAGGTAAAAGCTATTTTTATTTACAATACTTTTATAGTTAACATCATACAATTTTCATATGTTTACTCAAATTAATACTTATAATTAATTACTCATAATTTCATTTATAATTTTTTACTTTCTCTACTATGTATAATAAGTAGGGGAAGTATTGTATTCGACCCAAAAATTCAATACCGAGATTTGACCAGAAATATATGTTTTGAGGCCCCCTGAATCCAAAAAGAGCATTTTTGGAAACATGTCCGTGTGTGTGTCTGTCTGTCTGTCTGTGAACAGCATAACTCAGAAACGAACAGTCGGATAAACACCAAACATGGTATTTAGGTTCAGTATCTTCCAGAGATGCGACACGAAGGTTTTCAAGAAAATCCCCTCACCCCAGATTACCCTTTACATGGAACATTTTTCGAAAGATTTTAATTTTTTCAAAAATGGCTCTAACGATCTTGATTAAAATATCATATGTTTAAGATATTTTATGACAAATGAAATGTATATCTCGAATTTTCTGGGAATGTCTCCAAAAGTATTCTTCATTGTGAACAACTTTTGCATAACTGGTAATCCATAAGATATAGACAAAATTTTACTGCGCAAAAAATGTAGATCGCGTTAAAATACACAACTTATGTCATATAAATTTTTGTTGTTGAGTGAACCATTTTCGAGATATTGCTTGTTATTCCCTTAAATTTTGCAATACTTATACTTTTTCTCAAATGGGAATTCGTTATTCGTTTTTTTTTTTATGTCCTGGACATACAAAGAGAATGGAATGCGCCACATAGCAACCAGCTCTTAAAACGTTTGACTATCGCTTAAAGTCTACCATATTCCCCTTGCACCTACAAGAAAATTAGCAATAAGATTAACACCTCGATTAACATGAAGCATATGGAGAATAAGCGTTTTTACGAATAGTTTGTACAAGAGTAGAGAAAGTCATGTGAGTGTAATACATCAGATTTGTATAGTAAGGTAAAATGGTTTCGTGCCCGTTTTCTTTTTCTTGTGATTCACCTCTTCGAGCTGACCAGTGTGGTGT
Organism: Deroplatys truncata; assembly: GCA_030765065.1. Classification (NCBI taxonomy): domain Eukaryota; kingdom Metazoa; phylum Arthropoda; class Insecta; order Mantodea; family Mantidae; genus Deroplatys; species Deroplatys truncata. The sequence goes on from CM060983.1 coordinate 44,193,266, forward strand.
TCAGTGTTAGTGTAGGTAAGACCTTTTGTCGTCGCATTGAGATTTGAGTTAAATCGGTGCAGAATTAAAGGTAGTTTATATGAGGGCCCCTAAAAATTTATCATAGTAATAGAATAATTTTCAACATGAGAAATTGAAATTTTATATGCAAGTGTATGAAGAAAAGTTGATGACACGTTTCAGATTTAGTTGAAATACTTATTTCGAAGAAATTATTCATAATAATGATTTTATTATTGATGTTCTGATAAGACTTCTGGGGGAATGTTTCAGGAAGGCGAAAAAGTGTCCGTTTCAATAGGGGAAGGCGCTGTGAGACTAATGGGGTGCGAACCCCGATGTCTAATGGCAGTCCCTAGACGCCTCGTCTGTTCCAACCTCAAGAAGCAGATAGAGCACGACATCACGCTGACTTTTTGGAGCTATCTAGTGGTCCGTGTTCTTATTGGCATCATCGGTGGTACAGCCTTCGCCATGTTTGAGGGTGCCGTGATAGCCATCCTCCGAGAGCAGAACGCTGACTATGGGCTTCAGAGGATCTACGCTACCATTGGTGGAATGATCAGTTCCCCATTGTCCGGAATGCTCATAGATTGGGCCAGCAAGGGCAAGGGTTACACAGATTTCAGGTAGGTTAACTTCTTTCCTACTATAGATATACCAATCTGTAAAGATAGTTGGTCTGCGCATGTGTGCATATAAACAGGAAATGCATTACTATCCCTATCATAAGAGTGTGGAAGAGGGGTGTGTGAGCAGATAACATGGAGGAGGATGCAGCTTGGCAGCTAACTGCAGTAACTTTTGCCTCTAACTTTCTTTTCATGTGATATACTTAAGCATTGCCAATGAGCCTACAACTTGATAGCTGCGGGAAATGTTGGCAGCTACTAGCTTTCTCTGAATGCAAGATGGGACAAACAGGATTTATATTATTATGTTTTATCATTATGTATAACTATAATGTAGAGCCAGTTAAAAAAATCCAGTGTCATAGTCGGGATTTGAACTCGGATCCCCTGCTTTTCGTGTGTTTGCCCTAACTATTGAGTATTATGACAACATGCCGGTTTGTTTGCATCAAAAGCATAATTAATTTCATTGGTTATACATACTGATAAGCATAACAACATTTGCCTCATAGTTGGTTAACTGTATGCGCACACAGGAACAAATTACTTGTGAATTATTGTAAGTCGCCATTGAGATCGTGTCTAAAGTGACATGACTTGGTGGTCTATCTGACTTTCTCTATCTCTATTGTATTAGTGAGTATACAAACTATTCTTACTAAAGATTATTTTTATATCTGTTACCTTTTCATCCAAATAAATCTTTGCAGAAATTTCTGCATTACACAGTTCATTATAGATACAAAGAGAAAAGCAATAGTCAAATGTTTAAGAACTGGACGCTATATGCTGGCCTTAAAATTCCATACTGTTTGCATGTAATCGCGAGAAACAACTGAATGTTAAAACGACTTTAAGAGAATGACCCAGAAATTAACAATTCGAACCTTTAATAACGGATATCTCAGCAACGGCTTATGCCACAAAAAAACTTATTTGAAATAAATGGTGCGTTTTACAGACATCTAGATTTTTGTGTGGCATGTTCTCGTCAAACGCTTAATGTTTATCAATTATACAAAATTATATAAAATTCCTTCCGAATGAAGTGGACTTCAAAGGCTATTCCAGGAAAATTGAAGATATGCATTTTATTTGTGATGTAAATATCTTTAATACGAGGTATTTTAATCAAAATGTTAGAGCAATTTTTTTGGAAAATCTTCGTGTCGCATCCTTGGAAGATACTGAACTTAAATACCAAGTTCGATACTTACCCGACTTTTGGTTTTTTTGAGTTATGCTGTTCTCTCTCTCTCACACACACACACACACACACACACACGCGCGCGCGCGCGCGCGCGCGCGGACCTTTTTCTAAAAATGCTTTCTTTGGATTCAGGGGGCCTCAAAACATATATTTCCGGTAAAATCTCGACATCGAATACAATACTTCCCCACTTAGTATACGTTATAGAGAAAGTAAAAACATGATTCAGTTATGGAATTCAATGTCCTACCAGCAAGTTATAGAGCTCAAAGGCTACAGCAACTGCACAGAAAGCTATAGCATCGTGTTCAAATACCATCTATGACATTGAATTTTTCATCTGGCTCTACATCAAGAAAGGATTTATACTACTGATAGAAGATTAAGAGTCTGTTGTGTTAGATTTACATGATTTTTCATCTGGCTCTACATCAAGAAAGGATTTATACTACTGATAGAAGATTAAGAGTCTGTTGTGTTAGATTTACATGATTTTTCTCTACCCACTATCACTTATTTGTACATCTCTTGTACAGAGTATTCTTGTAAAAGCGTATTTTTTTACATGCTTCATGATAACTGAGATAAATGTTTGCAGAAATGGTTTCATTACACACTTCATTGGAGGAATAAACGATAAAAAAAACTTTAAAAGCGTAATTACTGAATGTTAGTTTTGAAAATGGCCACAAGAAACAATAGAACATGACCAAGCGATTAGGATTTTGCTACGGAGGGGGCACCTAGCACCTTGACCCACACAGGATTTTTTGTGCATACACCCCCGGGAGGAAGGGATGTCAGCGGAGATTGGGGAAAGCTCGACCCACCAGCGAAGACTCGAGCGGCCTCTATCTGGAGGGGCCGAGAAGAAGTTCCAACACGCAAGCCATCTGTCCACAGTCGTCGACACACAGCCCCAAAGCCAACCTGTAACGTGAAAGAGGAAGATGAAATGAGAGGGAATGAGGGAAGAGAAATTCGGGAGAGACAATGAGCCAGGAAGGACGGCCGCGGGGATCGAACCGACGACGTCCCGAATGCGGGCCACAGACGCAACCGCCTGAGCCATCCCACTCGATAACCAAGTAGTTAAAAAAATACAAGTATTTGAAAATTCAAGCCAAGATCAATAACTCAGAAGTGGTTAATGCCACAAATAGTTTTCATGCAGGAAGTATTTATCTATCGTTTATGGTTTACCAGTTACACAAAATTGCACTAAACTCATTCAAGTGAAGAGATCTGTACAGGCTACTCACATAAAATTTAACATATACATTTCACTACGTTTTTATAGGCATACAAACATCCTAAATATATATTATTTTAATCAAAAGTTTTGGAACTATTTATGAGTAAATAAAAAATAACTCAAAATGTTCCATGCATAGGGTCGTTTTGGGATATTTATCTGGCATTTTATTTTAGAATTTTGTGACACACACACACACATTTTTCTAAAAATGAATTTTTGGGTTTATCAGACCTCAAAACGTGCATTCCCAGTGAAAGTTTTATATTGAATTTTTGGGTGGAATATTTCCTGCAAAAACCTTTCATGACTTTCTCTACTCATAATTATCCATTTTTATAAACTCAGTATATTTATGTAAAAATTGATTGTTGTCTCTGTGTTATGTTCTTCATGATAGATTTTTATCTGGGAATGATTTAAGCTAAGAATATCTGGTAACTTAGATGCAACATGCAGAAATATTCAAATGTTTAGCCATGGTAATAAACTCTTGAGATGGAAAGAAAGGTGAGGAATCACAAACTTTCAAGCACGCCCATCAGATAACACAGAAGCTTCAGAAAGTGTAAAGAGTTAATATTTCAAAAACAGCAAATATGGTTGATTGGTTAGTTTACAACACTCTCCATATGATTATAACTAATATGATTTTCCGGGCTGTTATGCCGTGGTCTGCTGAAGAAAGATTTCCCAGACGTTTCGTCCACAACTGCGGTGGACATCTTCAGTGGCGCGGACGAAGTCTTCTCGGTGAAAGTATCGCAGCGTCTGATGCGTTGGCCGTTAGTGCCGCTCTCTTTATAGTGTGGGCGCTCTCTGCTGATTGGCCCGCTGGTATGAGGGGGCTGGCGCCGGCTGTGTTGTTGCTCTCTTCTGATTGGCTCGCAGTGTTTTTCGGTTTTGTATGACCTTTCTTGTTTTTGATGACTAGATGCCAGTTACTGTTGAGTTTCAATGCTTCTTCTTTCCTATTGAAATTATTGGGATGTTTATAAATCTCTATTGCTTCGCGTTGTAGCCGGGTATGGTAATGCTTTATGGAGGAAAGAATGTTGGTGTCCTGAAATCTAATAATGTGTTCGCCCTCGGCTTCAATGGCATGTTCGGCGACTGCCGATTTTTCTGTATGGCCCAGGCGGCAGTTTCTTTTGTGTTCGCTAAGTCTGGTGTTAGCGCTCCGCTGTGTGGTACCAATGTACACTGAACCACAGGAACAAGGAATACGGTAAACACCGGCCGATGACAGGGGATCTCGGGGGTCTTTGGAAGAGCGCAGTAGGCTGTTTAATTGTCTTGTAGGTTTGAATACTGTTTTGACGTTATGACGTTGAAGTATATGTTCAATATATGTTCAGTATATAGAAGACTTCGTCCGCGCCACTGAAGATGTCCACCGCAGTTGTGGACGAAACGTCTGGGAAATCTTTCTTCAGCAGACCACGGCATAACAGCCCGGAAAATCATATTAGTTATAATTGTGACTCCGGCCGTGAAAACCTACGTTCTTACATGACTCTCCATATGGTTCATGACCTTCAGGGAAACCATCCACCAATTGATGTATGGACCCCATTTATTAACTGGAGGCACAGTCCATTACCTCCGATGAGGGGCTAACAAAATAGCACATAATAAGACACAAACTGCACGTTTTAACTCGCTTTAATTTTTTCCTGTAGTATGTTTAATATATTGACATGAGAAATAAAATATTCATCATCATCATCATCATCATCTTCAAGGATAAGGCCTGTTCCGCCTTAAAATTGTTCAAGCGATCACTTTAAAAGACTCCAATTTTAATCTTTTCTGTTGGGTTGTATTGCATTGCAGCTTTTGCTATTCTATTATTTTACATGTGAGCCTCCCCTGCCACTATCATTACCCTGCGTAGTGCCTGCAACGCAGCCGAGGAACACGTTAAATTCTAAAAATCTAAAGAAAGTTACACGCCGGACTGATTATTATATAAATAAAAAATTATATCTTGAAATTTTTGTGAATAACTTGTGAAGTCCCCTACATTTGATTGAATTTTGTGCTAATTTTGAATTACAAGGAAAGCTTAAAAGATAGTCAAAAAATTATAATAGGAAAAATATAATTTCTTCTTTCTTTACCAGTTGTCAAATATCACAACCTGTAAGTTACATACAGACAAGGAAAGAAGTGCAAAGAGAGAGAGAGAGAGAGAGAGAGTAGAAAATGAAAGCGAGAGGGAGAAAGAGGGAGAGATGCAGAGGGAAAAGATAGGAAGAAGTAAAGTGGAGATGTAGGGAGGGAGAAGGGGAGAGAGGAAAAGAAGTAGAGATGTGAAACAATGAGAAAGTGACACAGAAAGAATAATTCCTTCTGTATTTAATGCAGTAACACAAGCAGAGCTGTGGGTTCTGCTAATAATCAATAATTTCCAAACTACTAGAGTATTTAATGTTGAATTGTTGCGTGTTGCATTCATTCTTTTTTAAAGAACCTTTAGGATTACTTAGCAAGAATTATAAATTTTGAAAAAATCACCCATAGGTTGCCTTAATGTAACAAAAAAATCTGATGTGTTAGACTTACATGACTTTTTCTACTCTTGTACAAACTATTTTTACAAACTCTTATTCTCCATCTATTTCATATTAATCGAGATAAACATTTGCAGAAACGATCTTTTGACATGCAAAGAGAATTACATTTTACACATAGCGACCAGTTCTAAAAATATTTGACTATCGCTTAAGGCGTACTATGTTCCCCTTGTTTTGTATTTGCAAAGGCAATATAGAAATACAGTAACCTTTAAGCGTCGACATATATCTTAATAGCTGGTTGCTAGGAGCAGCACCATTCCCTTTGCCACAGATTAATACTCTTTGCATATCCAAGACAAAAAAATGAATAACGAATTCCAATTTGAGAAAATAAGTATTGAAAAATTTAAGGAAATAACAAGGTTCACTCAACAAAAAATCTGATGTGTTACACTCACATGACTTTCTCTACTCTTGTAAAATCTAATTTTACAAACGTCTATTCTCCATATGCTTCATGTTAATCGAGATATCGAGATGTCAATCTTATTGGTAATTTTCTTGTAGATGCAAGGGAAATATGGTAGCTTTTAAGCGATAGTTAAATATTTTAACGCTGGTTGCTATGTGGCGCATTCCATTCTCTTTGCATGTCCAGGACATAAAAAATGAATAACGCATTTGAGAAAAAGTATAAGTATTGGAACATTTAAGGAAATAACAAGCAATATCTCGAAAACGGTTCACTCAACAAAAGAAATGTATATGACATAAGTTGTGTATTTTAACGCGATCTACATTTTTTGTGTAGTAAAATTTTGTCTATCTCTTATGGTTTACCAGTTATGCAAAAGTCGTTCACAATGAAGAATACTTTTGGAGACATTCCCAGAAAATTCGAGATATACATTTCATTTCTCATGACATTATCTTAAACATATGGTATTTTCATCAAAATCGTTAGAGCCATTTTTGCGAAAATTAAAATTTTCGAAAAATCTTCCATGTAAAGGGTAGTCTGGGGTGGGGGGATTTTCTTGAAAACCTTCGTGTCGCATCTCTGAAAGATACTGAACCTAAATACCAAGTTTGGTGCTTATCCGACTGTTCGTTTTTGAGTTATGCTGTTCACAGACACACACACACACACACAGACACACACACGGACATGTTTCCAAAAATGCTTTTTTTTATTCAGGGGGTCTCAAAACATGTATTTCCGGCGAAATCTCGGTATCGAATTTTTGGGTGCAATGCAACACTTCCCCTACTTACTATACGTAGTAGAGAAAGTAAAAAAACCTGATGTGTTACACTCACATGACTTTCTCTACTCTTGTACAAACTATTTTTACAAACGCTTATTCTCCATATGCTTCATGTTAATGGAGATATCGAGATGTCAATCTTATTGATAATTTTCTTGTAGATGCAAGGGGAATATGGTAGGTTTTAAGCGATAGTCAAATATTTTAACGCTGGTTGCTATGTGGCGCATTCCATTCTCTTTGCATGTCCAGGACATAAAAATCTGATGTGTTACACTCACATGACTTTCTCTACTCTTCTACAATCTAATTTTACAAACGTCTATTCTCCATATGCTTCATGTTAATCGAGATATCGATATGTCAATCTTATTGCTAATTTTCTTGTAGATGCAAGGGAAATAGGGTAGCTTTTAAGCGATAGTCAAATATTTTAGCGCTGGTTGCTATGTGGCGCATTCCATTCTCTTTGCATGTCCAGGACATAAAAAAAATGAATAACGAATTTGAGAAAAAGTATACGTATTGGAAATTTAAGGAAATAACAAGCAATATCTCGAAAACGGTTCACTCAACAAAAGAAATGTATATGACATAAGTTGTGTATTTTAACGCGATCTACATTTGTTGTGTAGTAAACTTTTGTCTATCTCTTATGGTTTACCAGTTATGCAAAAGTCGTTCACAATGAAGAATACTTTTGGAGACATTCCCAGAAAATTCGAGATATACATTTCATTTCTCATGACATTATCTTAAACATATGATATTTTAATCAACATCGTTAGAGCCATTTTTGAGAAAATTAAAATTTTCGAAAAATGTTCCATGTAAAGGGTAGTCTGGGGTGGGGGGATTTTCTTGAAAACCTTCGTGTCGCATCTCTGGAAGATACTGAACCTAAATACTAAGTTTGGTGTTTATCCGACTGTTCGTTTTTGAGTTATGCTGTTCACAGTCACACACACACACACACACACACACACACACACACACACACACACACACACACACACACAGACACATAGACACACACACACACAGCCACACACACGGACATGTTTCCAAAAATGCTTTTTTTGGATTCAGGGGGCCTCAAAACATATATTTCCGGTGAAATCTCGGTATCGAATTTTTGGGTGGAATGCAATACTTCCCCTACTTACTATACGTAGTAGAGAAAGTAAAAATGAATAACGAATTTGAGAAAAAGTATAAGTATTGGAAAATTTAAGGGAATAACAAGCAATATCTCGCAAACGGTTCACTCAACAAAAGAAATGTATATGACATAAATTGTGTATTTTAACACGATCTACATTTTTTGTGTAGTAAAATTTTGTCTATCTCTTATGGTTTACCAGTTATGAAAAAGTCGTTCATAATGAAGAATACTTTTGGAGACATTCCCAGAAAATTCGAGATATACATTTTAATTAGCATGACAATATCTTAAACATATGATATTTTAATCAAAATCGTTAGAGCCGTTTTTGAGAAAATTAAAATTTTCGAAAAATGTTCCATGTAAGGGGTAGTCTGGGGTGGTGGGATTTTCTTGAAAACCTTCGTGTCGCATCTCTGGAAGATACTGAACCTAAATACCAAGTTTGGTGTTTATCCGACTCTTCGTTTTTGAGTTATGCTGTTCACAGACACACAGACACACAGACAGACACACAGACACACAGACAGACACACAGACACACAGACAGACACACACACGGACATGTTTCCAAAAATGCTTTTTTTTGGATTCAGTGAGTCTCAAAACATGTATTTTCGGTGAAATCTCGGTATCGAATTTTTGGGTGGAATACAATACTTCCCCTACTTACTATACGTAGTAGAGAAAGTAAAAATGTATATGACATAAATTGTGTATTTTAAAGTGATCTACATTTTCTGTGCAGTAAACGTTTGTCTATCTCTTATGGTTTACCAGTTATGCAAAAGTCGTTCACAATGAAGAATACTTTTGGAGACATTCCCAGAAAAATGTTCCATGTAAAGGGTAATCTGGGGTGGGGGGATTTTCTTGAAAACCTTCGTGTCGCATCTCTGGAATATACGGAACCTAAATACCAAGTTTGGTGTTTATCCGACTGTTCGTTTCTGAGTTATGCTGTTCACAGACACACATAGACGTTTCCAAAAATGCTTTTTTACTTTCTCTACTACGTATAGTAAGTAGGGGAAGTATTGTATTCCACCCAAAATTTCGATACCGAGATTTCACCGGAAATACATGTTTTGAGACTCACTGAATCCAAAAAAAGCATTTTTGGAAACATGTCCGTGTGTGTGTCTGTCTGTGTGTCTGTGTCTGTGTGTCTGTCTGTGTGTCTGTGAACAGCATAACTCAAAAACGAAGAGTCGGATAAACACCAAACTTGATATTTAGGTTCAGTATCTTTCAGAGATGCGACACGAAGGTTTTCAAAAAAATCCCCCCACCCCAGACTACCCTTTACATGGTACATTTTTCGAAAATTTTAATTTTCTCAAAAAGGGCTCTAACGATTTTGATTAAAATATCATATGTTTAAGATATTGTCATGACAAATAAAATGTATATCTCGAATTTTCTGGGAATGTCTCCAAAAGTATTCTTCGTTATGAACGACTTTTTCATAACTGGTAAACCATAAGAGATAGACAAAATTTTACTACACGAAAAATGTAGATCGCGTTAAAATACACAATTTATGTCATATACATTTCTTTTGTGAGTGAACCGTTTGCGAGATATTGCTTGTTATTCCCTTTAATTTTCCAATACTTATACTTTTTCTCAAATTCGTTATTCATTTTTTTGTGTCCTGGACATGCAAAGAGAATGGAATGCGCCACATAGCAACCAGCGTTAAAATATTTGACTATCGCTTAAAACCTACCATATTCCCCTTGCATCTACAAGAAAATTATCAATAAGATTGACATCTCGATATCTCCATTAACATGAAGCATATGGAGAATAAGCGTTTGTAAAAATAGTTTGTACAAGAGTAGAGAAAGTCATGTGAGTGTAACACATCCAGATTTTTTTGGATTCAGGGGGTCTCAAAACATATATTTCCCTTGAAATCTCGGTATTGAATTTTTGGGTGGAATACAATACTTCCCCTACTTACTATACATAGTAGAGAAAGTAAAAATTATATTATATGTATTTTGGAACTGCTAACTGATTTATCTTATTCTCCATAACAGACCGGCGTTCTATCTGTATGCAGCTCTGAAAATAGTGAGTGGTCTACTCATGCTCACCATCAACTTGGAATTTAAGGCCCCAGCAACAAATGTGGTATCAGATGTCATCTCAGTGCTCAAAAATGTTGAAATCGTTGCGCTCTTTATTGCCATTTTTGTATTAGGTAAGTTTTACAAATGATCACCCCAATATCTACGTTACAAACATCAAATATGAATTTAATTATTTCTGTAAATTAAGTATGTTAAAACCTCTATAATATGCTCTTACTGTAAGCTAAAGATGACTGTCCACTGGATCGTATTCTATGGTACTTATACCACCGTCCATTTGAGGTGAATTTGCATGTTCCCAAATGCTACACTAAACACTACAAATCAAAGATGATGTAAAGATGTTTACATCTAAAACATCCTCGCTACCATACCAACAGCTGTTAGTAGGTCTGCACTAGCAATGGTAAAACCTCATATAGAAATAAATGTATTATCTATTACACAGTCAACCTTTGTTTTCATATTACAACGTTGTTTAACACATAATATCTATATATATGTAATAGATTATGCATATTTGCTAATTATTACGGTTTGCCCATAAAATGTATGGGAGTGGAGGTCATTTTAGGCTTTATGGCAAAGAGGGCCGTTTTATGGCTTTGTGGGCAGATTCAAAGAGTTAAAGACTTTCACCGTAGACATGCCAAAGCATTAAATTCTATTGCAACTTAAGATTACAGACTGAATTACCGCATTAAGTGGTATACAGTACTATAATAGGCCAGAGTTTCTCTGTGTGTCTATTCTTCTTCGTGATCATGGGGCCCCTTCAATGGGCTGCAACCAAATACATAGTATGCTGGTTTAAAATTTATTGCACCACTAGTGACCTCTAATAACCAGCATAAAGGAGTGTGAACATTCAGTAATGGATGAAGTGAATTGTGAAGTCAATCCCCTCACATAAACTGTTTATCTCATTCACATTCTATGACTGTGTTATATAAGTTTCCCATTTTATGTGACAGTTTTTGTTTATACTTTATGTAATGAAACTTAAAATATGGACTAGAAATCTGTGTAGTCCAGGAAGGGATGTTCTTTGCTTTAAACGTGTTTGTTGTGATACCAGGAAAAACTTCAGCATGGTGATAGAAAGAAGCAGTGCTATCAACCTACAGGGATTCTTATAAAATGAAATTTCCATTTACTGCACTGAATATTTTATGGGTTTAAAACTTCAGGAAGTTGCAAATATGATTATGGTTATAGTTTATTTCTGTCAGTCACACACACATACACATGTTTTTCTAAAAATATTTTGGGAGGGGGGTTAAGGGGACCTAAAAACACTATTTCTGTTGAAATATTAATATTAATCTTTTTTATGTTTCATTTATATGTCACTTTTAGAATCTATGGTCATATCAACGCCTTTGACAGAACACTTGCTCATCAGCAATGATGTTCACTCACTTAATGGTGTTAATCTGTGGAATGGTATTACATTTGGTTATTAATTACATTAAATTTTCACTGCCATACTTCCATACTTCCAAACTCTGGGGAGAGTAGGGAATAATCCTGCCTAAGAAAAAATTCCCACCCTCCAGCCAGGCCTCTGGATTTGGAGCTTAGCATGCTAACCACCAGACCACAGTCACCGTTCTCAGTGATGTAGTGGTTGCCATGCTAGCCTCTACTTCCTGAGGTCACGAGTCAAAACCCAGCGGAGGGCAATGGATTTTTTCGAGCATAAAAATCCTTAGCATGGCTTCCTTTGGAAGGGAAGTAAAGCCAGTGGTCCCGTGTCATAGATTTATGGCACGTAAAAGAACCTCAAGCCTGATAAAGAGGCCTGAGCAAAATTACTGGTCTTTCATGCCCAATATAGAATGGGACGTTAAGGACCATAGCAGTTAAAGAGTGTCCACAATTTAATTTTTTACCAGACCGCAGAGGCAGTCAATATTGACTTTTTGGTATAGTACTTCTTCTACCTACTAACGGTAGATGATAGACGTAGTAAAAATTGCTGGAAAAATAGAATGTTCTAGAAAAATGAGGTTTACTATTTAATTACAGGTTTAATACTGTACCCAGAAGAACAGAAATTACTGCATGAAGCCTTAATTATTCCAAAATTAAAAATGCAAAAGAGGTGCATTAAAATCTGTATAGAAGCATATTGAAACATCTCTCCAATTTGTTTCCTATGTTTTTTATAACCTCATAAATATATTGTCATAAACAGTGGACTTAATGAACTGAAATATTTCAAACTTTGCTATATTTAATTTGTAACTTAAATTTAAATTGGACATGAATGAGTGAAAGTTTATTTGGATTTATTTTCAGGGACTGCTTGGGGTTATCTAGAGAGTTTTCTATTCTGGCTGCTGCAAGATCTTGGGGGATCAAGATCTCTTATGGGCATCACTATTACTGTTGGTGGAGTAGCAGGAATTCCACTGCTGGTTTTGTCTGGCCCCATCATTGACCGAATTGGACACGCCAATGTTCTCTTCATAGGATTCATGTTCTACGCAATCCGACTTCTTGGTACGTATCTATCACTTAGTAATGCTGACTAAGGATAAGCAAGTATTTATAAGTGATGTTTTATTCTAACAGTAAATGTTTGGTATCACAGGATATTCGTTGATCTACAACCCATGGTTATGCCTCATTTTTGAGGCTATGGAAAGCGTCACATCATCCCTTTCATTCACAGCTGCTGTCACATACGCAGCTAAGTTATCCACTACAACCACAGACACCAGCATTCAGGGACTCCTTGGTGGACTCTACTTTGGTGTTGGTAAGCATTCAATATGTATCAACCAATGTAACTTTTTATATCAGCGATTTTGCAGTTTCTGTTGAGTTGTTGAAAGTCATCACATTCTTCTTCTGTTCAGCTTTGTTTTGCAGGTATTTGTACTAGTATTTATCAGAGTAGTGTTACAAATAATGCTGAATTGAGACACACTAAAGTCTAGTCTACACATACCAAGCAAAATGGCTCAGGCACTGGAATCTCACATTTGATAGGTGGACTGGCCACCTTGGGTTTTTTTGTGGTCTTCCCAGACTGTTATGTAAATTCTGGGGTGGATTACATACTACTATGAATTTTCCTGTCCCTCATTTCTTCTCATTTCATTTCTTTTCATCTTGCAGGGTAGCAGGGTTAGGTGCAGCAGATGGTGGTTTGCAGCATATGTGATGGATGTGCTTTGAGCAGAGAACAGTTTCTTTCCTGGACAGAACCTTCTGTTCAGCCTATCCATGAGGATAGGGGGATATTGAAGGGTCTGCCAGGGATGTTCAATCTGGAAATGTTAGGGATCCAGGTGTGCCACACCCGCTACCATTAGATATATCCTACTTTCATTCTCTCTCTCTCTTCTCATTCCTTTCTCCACAGGTTTATTAGGCACAATAAGTGTAGCCTTGCTAACAGTGCTGAATCTAGTTTCACATAGGGATTTTCCCACCATGTTCCTAATGTATCATAATAATTTCCATATAATCAACTGGTAACAGTTGTGTTTGCTTGATATTGCACCCTGATGTCAAGGACATTGTGAGAGACTGCCAAAATGTGACCAAATGCACCCATTAGTTATTTTCACAAAGCCTACATGAAAAACTGTGTTCCTACTGTACACCATCACAGTCATAAAATCAATCTTAGGAGAAATCACCAGTAACATGGATAATGCATGACAGGCACACAATATGTCATATAAAATTGCCAAATGAAGATCTTTTCATAAATTAAGGGGAGACTAAATGGCAAAAATTGCTAAAAAATTACATTTTTAGTGTTTTGTGCAGTCTTATCAATTGGAATTTCCTCTTTAATTTCTATATATATTATGATTGAGGTACAATATATTTTGAATATCTTTTTAAAAAAAGTCACAACAAACTTCACACTTTGGAATAGAGAGTTGAACTCCCATCTTTTAGGGGAAGTTTTGCCCTAAAATTAGTACTACTGTTAAATATGGTAGCTCAAGTCGTGTGATTTCTTTCTTTACAAATGTATGCAAATTTGTTTTCTCTATTTTTGCTTTGAACTGCTTTTTCTGTGAATGACATTTTCTGGTATACGTGATCCTATTCTCAGAAACTGTTGAAGACAGCTAAATTAATTTTAGGATGATAAACATAACCTCTAGGTGCTGTTGTGTATCCAGTTTGGTGTTAATAGCATGGTTGGTTATTTTTTTAAAATATATTTGCTGATAAATTTTAATCAAAACATGGAATAATTGAGAAAAAAATGTATGCTCCTTAATAAATAATTGGATAAAAACACATTGGCGAACTTAGAAGGCATTCATCTATCTCCTTAAAATTCAGTCTAATATTCTAAATAAATTATGAGATAATGGGTCATGAATTTAGTAGATTTAACACTGGCAGCATTAGGATTCTAATCTCCCCTTAAGTGGGGGACAGACTCCATGGCAGGACCAAATCACAGCACATAATAGAAATGCAGTAGTACATAGTTGGAACATAGTATCCTAATGGATATCTCGGAAATGGCTTATGCCACAAGAAACTTATTTGAAATAAATTGTGTATTTTAAAGAGATCTACATTTTTTTGTGTAGTACATTTATGTCTATTCCTTACATTTACCACTTGTGCAAGATTACATAAAATTGGGAACCTACTTTAAACCAGTAAAGGCTTATCAAATGTGACCAACATTATTCCAGTTTAAAAAAGAACAATAAATACTTAGTTTTATCAAGGAAGTGTAGGTACTCCATAAGATTTTCAGTCTAATATCTCAGCCTAAATTTAATACGAATGAACGAATGAATGAAATTTATTTGTCATTAATCACATACAATATCTGGTTACATTTTACAATATAAACTTTCCTTCTTTTTTTGTTAGACACCTTCAACTGATTTCTATCCTTAAGAGTTGTTTGTTTGTTTGTTCCTTTGGACTTTATACACACTAACACCCTGGTTATTGGTGTATAAGAATCCTGCTAACTAATGCAAATTAACTAATCTTATTCCCTCCTTAATTTAATTTCTTCCCTCCTTTCATTAACTGACAGTTGTATATCATTTCTCATGTCCTTTCCTACTCTCCCTAATCCTGTACCCTTTATTTCCTTTGTTCTAAGCTCCTGTCCCTTCTAATAAACACTCGTATTCCCCCTGGTTCCCTACCTTTCATTTTCTTTTTCACTCCATGTTTTCCAAAATACTCATAACCCTCCATGTATATCACTGTGTAAATGTAATATACAGATGCTAATGTTTTCAGATTTTGCAAAGATCTTAAAGTGTTTGTCTTTCTGATCAGATATTAAAATACCATGTATTACATTGTCACAGTTGTAAAATAAATCTTTCTCTTGTAACAGGTAAGGGTGCTGGCAGTTTGATTGGTGGATATATCATGAAAGGTTTTGGAACTCGGCCCACATATAGGGTATTTGCTGTTGCTTGCACTGTAACTGGAATAACTTACTTTCTTTTCAACAAATTCTACCTCAGGAAAAGACCACAGGTAACTTTATAGCTGTTAAACATTTATTGTAGAGAGTTTAATAATGTTTAACCCTTCCCATGTAGAATTAGTTTGGGCCAGATGTAACAAAGTTTAAAGTTTGCTCTGAAATAGAAAATATTATGCTATTTACAATTATTATTGCATATTATAACTAATATTGTGCAAATTTAAATCATCATGCCTGATTTTATGCTTATTTTGAAAAGACTCACAAAGATGCTGGATGCAAAAACAGTCTATGTGCTGAAAGTATATACATATAAACATTGGTATTACATACTCACAGGTTCACTCTAAGTTGGTTTTGTTTGTCAAATAAAGTCTGAAGCACTTATATGGATGGAAATGAACTTGTCAATTAAAGTACCAGTGTTGGTAACAGCATGTAACACCTGTGAATGTAGACACTCATTATTGTCATCATTTGAGCCATTGTTGCAACCAGTTTGTATATTGTTTTCTTCTTCTTCTGAGCCAATTAGCTCAAAGTAATAACTGTCACTGAAATCATTGAACATTGACATTATTTCATTAATCTGTCAGTGTTCCTTTCAATGACATTTGTATATATCATGCAAAATGCTCTAAAAGAGGAACCACTCATACATGCAATGTACAACCTCATAAACTTATAACTGGGAATCCCCCTTAGCCGTGTTTTAACTGACTACTAATGGTATCCTTGCATACAGCTGACACCTGACAAAGATTGTTCAAAGCAAAGAATAGATCCAACCACAAATACTAATTGGTAACTAAGTTTACCTCACCTCCAGAGCTTGCAGCTATGCCCACATTCTGACTGCCAAGGGTTAATTGCTAGAAACAAAACATAATTGATTAATGTTTCCTCTTTTTAAATTTGTACACTACATACAGAAATGGTAGGATAAAGAAACAACATGAAGGTAACCTTCTGGAGGGAGTACATAGTACCTGAACTATGAGGCAGTAATTTTAACACTTAAATGATTTCAGTCTAATTATATAAATATAAATTCAATAACAGCCCACCTTAAAGCAATATGTGTGTATAACAATATATAAAAAAAATGTAAAATATTTTGGATTTGACTCATACCAATGCCCAATGTCACCCAATGTCCGTCTATCTTCTTCAAGCATTGCTGAACAGCAGCAATATTTTCATCAGTAATAACAGTTCCTGGGCATTCTTCATGAAATTTATCACTAAGAAAAAATTGATCCCTTTTAAATTCGCTGTACCAATCATAAATTGTGCCTTAGAAAAAATCTTCTTCACCAAATGCATTTCTAAGCCGATATTCACAATGTTTAGGTGTTAATGATGATTTAAAGTCGTAAAATATCATAGCCTGAAAATGTTCTCTAGTCAAATTCATTTTTGAGTGAACACAAAATCTTTAAATGGTGATAATTAACAAACTATTACAGCAAATCAAACAAACTGCACAGCAATCAAATCACAAAATATTAGAAAGTAGCTACCAAATATAAACATATTTCATTTGTTTTTAGAAACATGGTATTCTAAAAAAACTTTTCAGTCTTGCCTTTGTATCTAGCTCAATTATATGTTTTCTCATTATTATGTCATATTTTCCTCATCACTATGTTCAAAATCTATTAATTTAATTATTTATACATTATGTTTATGCTATGTTAAGATATATTATGGATGCTGTATCTCTGCTGTTGCAGCACAAAATAGTAAGTACCTATGTTAGGCCAGGCAACAATATTTCAAAACGCATTATTGCTGTACATGTGTTGACAATAGCAAACAAAATCTGACAATTTTTTGAACCAGCATAAAGCATCAGTCCTGTGAGTTTTTTAAAGTATGAATAACAGCATTGCTTTCTTATATTAAATAATACATCACTAGTTTGAATAACAATAATCTAATAAAACAGTTTCAGTTCCATAAGAAAAAATCTGAGGTAATATATTCACATGACTTTCTTTACCCTCTATCTTTATTAGTGGATATACAAACTATTCTTACTAGAGCTTATTTTTCCTCCTACTATATTTTAATCCAAATAAACCTTTACAGAAATAGCTACATTACACATTTTGTTATAGATACAAAGAGAATAGCAATAGTCAAATGTTTTAGAACTGGACATTATATGCTGGTCTTAAAATTCCATACTGTTTCCTGCAATCGCAAGAAACAACTGAATGTTGACAGGGCTTTAAAATAATGTCTAAGTAATGAACAATTTGAACCATTAATAAAGGATATCTCAGAAATGGTGTATGCTAAAAGCTTATTTTAAATAAACTGTGTGTTTTAAAGAGATTTATGTTCTTTGTGTAGTGTAGTGCATTTTCGTCCATCCTTAAGGTTTACCAGTTATGCAAAATTATACAAAATTTCCTCTGAATGAAGAGGACTTCATAGGCTATTCCATGAAAATTCAAGATATAAATTTTATTTGTCATGTAAATATCTTTAATATGTGATATTTTAATCAAAATCGTTAAAGCCATTTTTTAGAAAATTAAAAATGTTGAAAAATGTTCCATGTAAAGGGTAGTTACGGGCAGGGGGGATTTTCTTGTCGCATCTTTGTAAGATACTGAACCTAAATACCAAGTCTGATTTCAAAATGCAGTAGACAATCAAATTTGTAAAACTCTTAGCACAATAAATACTAAATACCTGACTTTTCTACACACAGTACACACATGGGAATTTTTCTAAATATGTTATATTTGGATTCAGGGAGGCACAAAACATGCATTTCTGTTGAAATCTTGCTATCAAATGTTAGAGTAGAATGCAATACCTTCTCTACTAGTATGTACATGTAGAGAAAGTAAAAATTCACTTTTATGTTTTCTCCTGTGTACATTATTTTAGCTTCCTCCCTTTGAGAACCTATATACATTGATTTCAAGGATAAATGTGTTTGAATAGTGTGCTTATTTTGGTCCATCTGGTTTTTAATGCTTTAAAAAAAATATTACTTCATTCTTAATTAACACTGAATCAAACATATACTTCATTGCTTTACCCATATAGTATGTGTTTCAAAGACTAACTAATGCAGACAGGACTCCTGATGTTCAGTAACCTTTTGTCAACTTGGTGCTTACTTTGAGGCTATGGTCTTTTGTTGATTATATTCCAGATTAATATTTTTCTACCTTCTCTTGTTAATGATTTAGTAGCTTCTAGCTTAGATGTGAATTCACCTACAACATGTGAGTTCTCATCTATTTCCTTTTGATGTAAATAAAAACATTGTAAAATTCTACTCCAGTCATTTTAAATGAGCTAAATTATTCATGTAATTCTTTTCTATGTCTGAAATTTTAAATTACTATTATTTTTAGTGATTATGTTTTGAAAAAAATGTATGAAATGACCAGTAGCCAGTGTAAAAAGTCATAATAATACATATGACTCAAACAGAAGAAAATTGATGAATGGCTTAGACCCAAAGTTTGACAAAACTGTAAATAGACGAATAAAGTTACAGCCTTAAGAACTTACTCATCCTGTTAAGAGTGAACTTTATAACTCCAAAAAGTCACAATCTCATTCAAAATAGGCTCAAGTTTTGGGAGCCATAATGATTCAGGTAATATCTATAATAAGGATTTCTCTTGTGAAAATTTAAAACTTTGTGGCCTCTCACTTTTCATATTGTTACATTTTTTATTATTGTATTTATGGTTGGTTTCTGAAGAAAATATGAACATATTAAATACTTATCTTTTCAATTCAATGTATATAAGGTTTCACTTCCTAAAGATTTGGTATAATTTTTGCTGATATGTCTGAATTGTTATTGGCATACAAATTATAAACAAAGATGTTGTACATGGTTATTGTTTTAACTCCAGAAATATCTCTTCTTTTATATCCAAAACTAAGTGCCTATTCAAAAAATATCATAATTACAGACATTATACCATGGTGGTAGTGTCACAAATATATTAGTCATTCCATGTCAAGTCGCAGAAATGTTCACAAAATCTGACCATCATGTCTCCAATTCACTTCAAATTTTGTCCATGGATTATAAAAACAAAGTGAATTATGTTTTAAATTCTTATTTTTTATAAACTGCAATATTTTTAAAAATATTGAGCAACCCAGCTTGTGAAAAGCGGCACACCTCTCTACCTTTAAATTTGAATATCTCACAGGCGATAAGTGACAAAATTATCCTATAAAGTGCAATGCAAAGCTTAATATATAATCTTTTACTTAGTATTTATTATAACTGATATAATTAAGTATTTACATCAATTTTTAAAATCCAAATATTTTAACCCGCAAGTTAAAATTTCTATAAAAATTATAAATAAATTCCAGTTTTTTTGTATATATTTACATAAAACAAAGATGGGATCGAGTATAGTTAATTTTAAATAAAATACTTAGAAAGCGGTGCATAGCGGGATTCTAGCACAGTGTGGCCGTAGAGTGGCAGCAGCAGTCTGTCATTGGATGCCTTGTCAACTGTTTACAGCACTTTATTTGCACTAGTTTATTCACATGTAACTAAAGCTTGGCATATAATTGAGTAACATTCAAACTTTCAACCTAATCCTAAAGGAGGCAACTTAACTACAATTTAAATGTGCACTTTTTCCCCTTCAGGCTCAAGCGAATACCATCTGGTTATTATTGCATTATTGGTTGATGAAATAAATGAATTTAGCTATAAGGTACCAGGGATCCCTTTCACATTGCTGTATCTTGCCTTAAAATGGGGATTATGTTCAAAACTACTTCTTGATTATTCACCACATTGGCACCTTTTTTTTTTTTTTTTTTGACATGCATCGCATAGTTTTAGGTCTGGTGACAAACTTAAGTTCTCCATTTTACAATTTTTAAGCATATTGCGGGTAACTAAGCTTAATGATTTCTGCCTTGTCTTATGCTTGGAAGCATTAAATGAATTGAAGCAATAGTCATAGCTACTTTTCTTCAGTTCACTCATTATGCAGTTTCAGAAATCACAAAGCTAAGAATGAACTTCTAACGCAAAAAGCTGATCACAAAGAAGTAATGTTTAAAATGAAACAGCGGAGAGAGGCTTTATAGAATATCAGATTCCAATTGCTAAGTTACACCGAACACTGGAAGTGATAGCTTATCATCTTTGTATGCATTGGCCGGTGCAGTGTGCAACTGCACTGTAAAGCTCTCAGTCAGCAGTCTATGCACTAAAACCCTACATGCTAACACAAATAAACTGTTTAAAAGCGTACTTCTAAGGAAGATCCCATCACAGATTCCTCCTGTATTTTTTCCAGATTTTAATATTAGGGAGTTAAATATGATATTGCGGTTTAAAATTGTCGCAGTAATCTATTCATGTTATCTTATTTGCTGGGCGCCTATTATTGTTTTATTATTTTTTTTAAATTTGGGTTCTTTGTCCTCTGGCTAGCTATTATTACTCAGTCAAGCAAATATCTCTAAGCAGGGCGTGTAAATGGAAAGGAGTTGTTACTAAAAGATAACACTGATAAAAGAATTTGTTTTTACACTTTTATTGCCATCACACTTAATTAATTTCACATCTTTAATCTTGATACACGCCTGACTGAAACTGTTATGTTTCCGAACGTAATTACAGTCGTAATAGTTGTCACGTACTTCACATTTTGTAACTAACTTTACGATGCAAGAGATTCATCCAAACTGTATGACATTCACCTCACGAGAGATTCCTCAAGACTGCGCGATGTGTATCTCATGAATGATTCTTTAGAACTGCGTGATGTGTACCTCGTGAGAGATTTCTGAGAACTGCATGATGTGTACCTCATGAATGATTCTGTAAACTGCGTGATACATGCTTTTGGCTCAAGATTTATACTCCCTCACCCCAATATGCCTAAACATTGTAATACAGCTGCTATTGGTTACTAAATTGCGCCAACATTAGCGTCTGTTTTGTCAGCCAATCATAATTACTAACCATATGCTTTAGGGAAGATATTCCCTCCATTTCTAAAGAAAGGCACACTACCCTGACGTCATTTGTTTGTCTCTTCTAAGTGATAAACAACTCACCCCCTCACTTCATTATTGTTACCCACTCTATTGTCAGTTTCAGTGAGGGCCTGTAAACTTATTTCCTAACAATGCTTATAGCTAACAAACATCTAAAATCATTGTCATACAATAATGTTAGTTTACACTACAATCACTCTGGCATTCACAGTGTTGTGATATAAAATACTGCCTCAAAATATTCATACTTAAAAAAGTGATTGTTTTCTTATTCCGAAAAAATAGCATTTTATATAAGGAAAACCACAATGTTTTTATATGCAAAATGATGTATTGTTCTTATTCCTGACCATTCTGTATTCTGAGAATAAATTACTTTTATGTAACATTCTGTACATACATGAAAAATGTTACGTATGCTGTAAACCTAAAATAATTTGATTTTCTGCAAAATATAGAATACGTGTCCATTTATTTTATGTGTAGAATACATAGACTAAAATTCAGAAAATTCAGAGAAAGTGATGTTTTATGTGTGTTCGGTTTGATGTGCAACGACTCATATCACCATGTTAGTTAAGAGTTTAGAATGTTATGATTGCATTTTACAGAGTGGTACTTCCTATTTTGTTTGTTATTCCAATGCAATGCTTTGTTGTTCTAGGTTGAAGGTAATGACATCGTGAAGAAGAAACCAGCAATTACAGAGATGAATGACATGGTAGAAATTGATCTCAAAAATCCTGCCAACAATAACCTCAATGTTAAAAAAGCAGAAAAGGAACCAATCAACAAGAATTCCAAGTCGTATTCTTCAGCAGCAACAAACCAGAAGGACATCCCACCGCCTCGTCCTGCTATTCCACCAGCATCTTGCAATGGCACCCACATTGCTGATGAAAAGAGCAAGCCAGAAGAAAGCAAAGCAAAAGAAGAGGGCACAGACAAAAATAACTCTGATGGTACCTGTAAGGTTAATATGGGATATGAACCAGATGGTGATGAGGAACAGGGTGAAGAGAAGAGAACTAATAGGTCAAAAGACAATGTGGGAAAGGAAACAGAGAATGTGGGTGATGCCAAAGAAAACAGAGACTCTTCATAGAATTTGCTGCTTCATGTTTTAAAAAAAAATGCTTACATTCCAAAATGTGAAGTGTGATACATATCCATAACCTAAAAGCAAAACCATATAATTAATGCTGCTCTATTTGAGACAGCATTTTTTCCTTGAAATGCTCAGTAATTAGGGAATTAATTACTCATTTCCGTCCAAAGAAACAAAGCTTTTTAATTCATGAACAACAGCTAACTATTCTCGCTTTTAGTGGAGTGATGCTCTGTGAAATGAAACGGTGGAAACTAAAGCAAGTAATTAAGTGCACAAATGCAGGTTAGTGACCCAAAAACTATTGGGAATCATTAAGTGATTTTAACATAATGTACAACACATATTTGGTGGACACTGCAGGTATGACCACACAAGCTCGTTACACTTTTAACAAAAAGACTGAGTTAATGATTAAATGCCTGCAAGATTGCTTGCACCTACTATACCATCTTGTTATTGCTTACCAAAATTAATTTAATAATTTATCAGCTGAAAGGTTCAAAATAAGATGGATGTAGACTGCAGTAATATGACAGTGGGAGAGATATGTCTTTCACTTAGAGTTAATACAAAACAGAAACAAAGATTAACTTCCATTTAACATGGAATCCAGATATATAATGAACAAAATACTCATCCACTCTGAATAAATTCCTGTCATGTTATTCTGTAAGCATCTTTTATGCGTATAAAATGATAAAATTTATTCAGACCTTCTTGTGAGGAAATCTAACGAGCGATATCATTACTGGCAGTTGAACACGCTGTATAATGCATAATGTGATACATTCACATTACTTTCTTTACCCATTATTGTTTATTTTTATATAGCTTCTACAAACTATTTTAATGAAAACTTATTTTTTTATTTACTTCATGTTAATAGGAATAAACCTTTGCAGAAATAGTTTGATTATACTTTTGATTGCAGATACAAGGGGGTAGAAAAAACCAAATCAATAGGTAATTATTTAAAAGCTAGTTGCTAAATGCTCTTTCCATGACATTGTAACAAATAACTGAATAATGAAGGCATTTTAAAGAAAAGAAAGCACTGAAAAACGAAACCAAACCAATAACAATAATATCTTGGGAATGGCTGATGCCATAAAAAAGGTTATTTGAAATAAATTGTATGATTTAAAGAGAGCTACACTTTTTATCGAGTAATTTTTTATCTAATTCTTGTGGTTTACCCATTAAATACAAAATTATACAAAATTCCTTCTGAAAGAAGAGGATTTCACAGAGTATTCCCAGAAAAGTCAATGTTGTTCTCCATGGTATAGTGGTTACCATGCTAGCCTCTAGTTTCCGAGGTCACGGGTTCAAATCCGGCAGAAGGTGATGGATTTTTTTGGGCATAAAAATCCTTAGCATGGCTTCCTTCAGAAGGGAAGTAAAGGCGGTGGTCCCATGTTGTAGATTTAAAGCACGTAAAAGAACCTCAAGCCTGATAAAGAGGCCTCTGAGCAAAAATTACCGGTGTTTTACGCTAAGGATGCTAAGGACCATAGCAGTTAAAGAGCGTCCATAACTAGAACTCATTTTAATTTCAGAAAACTCAATGTATATATTTTATTTGTAATGTAAATATCTTAAACATATGGTACTTTAATTAAAATCATTAGAGCCATTTTATAGAAAATCAAAAATATTGAAAATTTTTCTGTGTAAAGGATAGTTTGGGATGGGGGAGTTTTATTGAAAATCTTAGTATTGAATCTTTTAAAGATATTGAACTTAAATGTCAGTTTGGCATTTATGCGACATTTCATTTTGAAGATAATGCTGTTCATAGACACATATACACAGAACTTTTCCTAATTTGTATTCGTTTTTTAATTGAGAGAGCCTCAAAACATATATTTTCAGTAAAATCTCAGATTCAAATTGTTTGGTGGAATGTTATTTCTTCTACGTACTAGGTATGTGGTAGAGAAAGTAAAAATGTATGATTTTGGCATCTGATGATGCTGTTTCCAGCCAGTACCACAAGACAATGTTAGCTATAAACACTCCATTTAGCTTTTACCATAAGCTTGTGCTATTTATGTAAATAAGAAAATAGACATTTTAATCAGAAAAAGATCTTGATGAATATACTGCAAATGTTTAAGAGCACTTTAATTTCATGTTTTGAGGATTTTTAGAAAAAATCTTTGGAAAGAGGGGCCATTTGACAGCTCTGCACTTCACTGCAGGCGAATGAGAATTTATATGTAGGTTAGATAATGTTTACCTCGCAAGAGAAGCTGCAGTGAAATTCCAAAATCACTTGGGTCTCCAATATGAGAATGGTATTAACTTTTATCAGTGGTATTTAGTTCTCAAGGCAATTTTCTCATGCATTTGCATATCTGAAAAGTGCCACTGCTATCCAGACACAAATCCATAGAATAGTAATGTTGAATTGCAGCTTCTTTGTCAGTTTCTCTGAGTGGCTATTGTCATGCACATCAGTACATTCCTCTTTTGGAGATATTTTTGTATTCCTTATATGCATGACATATATCAAATAAAACAATATTTATTTTAAACTATGCATTTTTGTGTTGGGTTATTTAAGTAGTGCTATTGAACAAGAAAGAAATTGAAAATGTAAGAGGGTAAGAGACAGCTCTTGCAGTCTCATTTTTACTTTCTCTACTGCATAGAGTAAGTAGGGGAAGTATTGTATTCAAACCAAAAACTCAATGTCAAGATTTCACTGGAAATATAGATTTTAGGCTCTCTGAATGTAAAAAAAAAAGCAACTTAAAAACAAGAAGTCGGTTAAATTCCAAACTTGGTATTTAAGTTCAGCTTCTTCCAATGATGCAAGAGAAAGATTTTCAAGAAAATTCCCCCACTCCAAACTACCCTTTACATGCACATTTTTTTAAAAAAATGTTGATTTTCTCAAAAATGACTCCAATGATTTAAATTAAAATATCACATATATAAGATATTTTCATAACAAATGAAATGTATAGCTTGCATTTTCTGGAAATAGCCTGTAGATCTTGTTATGCACACAATTTGTGTCAAATAAAGGTTTTTGTGGAGTTAACCATTTCCGAGATATTCCTTGCTATTGGCTTGCATTTTCAAAAACTTATTACTTTTCTCAAATTGAAATCATTATTTATTTATTTTTCTTCTGGTCGTGCAAAGGGAACAGAATTTCAAAGCCATCACGTAGTGACCAGCTCTTAAAAGATTTGACTATCGCTTAAGTTTACTTTTTCCTCTATTACATTGTAGGTACCTATAAGGAAATATGTTGTCACGTATACTACTGTGGGATGCGTTAATTATGGTATATTTTGGATGTTTGGGTAGACAATAGAATTCTTATATTTTCTGGTATAATCATAAATTAACATTCTTTCTTCTTTGTGAAGCTTAGTACTTATAATATGTACAGCAAGAGTAACCACTTCCTATGATAATTCTAAAGAACTTTACCATGACATCAGCTTCCTCTGGCATACGTGCACATTTGCACATATAGAGAGCTGCTCCCTGATCGCCATGCGTCACTAGGAAGTTCTAGAACATTTATGTATTGCCTCCATAATTCGAAACCAGTGCGTCAGCATTCCATATTTGGTATTAGCCGCCGCCATAATGGAAACCCCTTCTTGGGTATCCTTAGGTTATATAAGGAGATGCAAACCCCGATTTGGGAGCTCTTGGTTCTTGATTGTTGGTTGTAGCTCTTGTCGCTGCATCTTGGTGCGGCGCTCCGGACATCTTACCACGTAGTTGCCCTGACACATCCTCGATACATCTCTTAAGGTAAGACCTATGGGTACCACGTACTTTTAACAATATTGTATCGTTTGTAAGCCAAACCTCATAACTGAAGGCTTTGAAGTAATATAAAATATAATAGTCTTATTTAAGCCAAGCTTTGAGTTGTCTCTTCAATTCTTCTAATTCCCCAAAGCTGTTCCCCCAGTCACAACAATCTTGTTTGTGACAATGTAATAAAACCATTTTTACAAATGTTTATTCCGATTAACATTAAGTAGATAGAATAAGCTTTTGTAAAAAGAATTGATAGAGAAAGTCATGTGAATGTAACACACCAGATTGAGTGCACTCTCATGCTTTACAAAATTTCTTTCGCTAATGACAGCTGGTTGTAATAAGAGAAATATGCTTCAACTGGATATGAGATAAGCAGCCCATATTTATGCATGGGCCACATGGACCAGGGTCCAGGGCGGCAAATTCTTAAGGGCAGCAACATTAAGAAAATAATGAAAAAAAAATATATATATACTGAAAATAAATTTTCACATGCGCTAAAAAAGCATAAAAATGGCAGCAGGAATTCTTATTAGAGAGAGGGAAATTGTAGGTAGACGGCTGGACATCTTATGTGCATGGTACAACTGACAACACTGCCTTCCTGCATGCTGCCTGCGCTATTTTTGAGTGGCATTGCATGGAAGGAAGTGTAGAAAAATTGTTGGGCCTATGGTGTAACATTACCTAAATATGGGACTGTGTTAAGACAAAACTATCATGGAGCTGATTTGCAATTATGGCTTCCAGGGAGATCAGCCATGTCAGGTATTGTACTCATGATGGCTGCAGGACACAAAGTGGCCGAAAGCTTGACTTTTATAAACTGCACATGGCTGATCTCCCAAATTCATAATTGCTGGATCTGAGATGGTCTGAATAAATTTAATCTACTTGAGTTTCTTAAATTTAGCAGTATAAAGCTAGAATTTTAGCTGTAGCTTACTCTTGCTGATCAAAGAGGGAATGCATTTTTTTGTAAAAATCTCTACATACATATGTTATATATGTAATACAATACAATGTGTATAACACAACTCTCAATAGAAGCATTATTTTATTTGTTATCAACCAATCCGTAAGTCTCCTAGACTTCATGTGTACCTTGATAAATAATAGTTGTAAATAAATCAATTTTTAATCACTGTAAACTCACTTGTTTACTAAAAACTTGCTGAAATGTGTTTCGTAGACTTGATCGGCAACCTGGACTCACTGCCACAATTTCTCCTGTGGCTTGTACAATGGATTTTCTGACTGGACATATTATGTGATAAGATTGTTTTCATATGGGACATTAAAATTTAATAAATTGTGTTTACTTTTAGTAAAGTAGTGTTCCCCGAATGGAGAGCTAAATAGTTTTTGAAAGACATTATTTACTCCAGGTAGGAAATGATTGGGACCAAATATGGCAAATATAGTAAAGGGTTTATTTAATTTGAATATATAAATGGTAATTATGTTGGTTATTTCAAAGTTGTGCGGAATTGTATATGGATATCAGGAACTCTGCAACTCTAGAAGTTCTCATGGGACATTGTGGACATGTGAACAGGTATTACATAACTTATCAAAATGATAACACGTTGTTTTGAATTGAAGCTATTTTTTTTTTGTCCTCTCAGTTGGTAAATTTTGAAGCATGAGATATTTAAATATCTTTGTAAAAACAGTTAAATGCTTTTTTCTGGCTTAACTCACTGTGGTTCTTTTCACAAGCAGTTTACCATCTGACCAAATCTAAGATTTCTCTTTCTGATGGTATTTAAAAATTATCTTTTTAACTAATTTTGCAAGACGTTATGTGCTTTACATCACTTTACTTCACCTTGTTTCTTGTTTCAAGTTACTTTATTTTACATTTCTGTGAGGAGATAACATATATCAAAATTACATCAGGTCTAAGGCCACAGGTGCTAATTCTTATCAGCAAGATAATTTCTTTCTAGTTTATGCTTATCTTGCAGAGGATAATTTGCTTGTCTTGAAACTTTATCTATGTAGAATAAATCTTAGCTCTCGACTTATGATAGCTCGATTTTTCCAGTGCATTTCTTCTACTACTCATCCTGGCATGTCTGCAATTGTCGGTGTTCAACTGGCATCTCCCTAGCATCTTCTTCTTGCTTTAGCTGCTATCTCTGCACTTACATTGTTCCTGATTTTTCTCATTGCTAGGTTATGTAGTTTATGTGGAGATTGTTTTTTTTTTTCCTAACAATTAGCTTTCAATTTTGTGCTTCACCTCTTCACTGTAACTTCCATTCTTATTTTGTCATTTAAATATAATCTTTTCCTTCTGAACCACAACTTACACTTCCCTGCCATTTTCAATTATAATGTACAATAATACCTATACATTTTTTTAATTTGAGCATTACATGTTACTTTAGTCTGAGCTTTTTTATATGGCTCTTTATAAACTCTAGCTTCCATTTTCATTACTTTAAATGTATACGACGATTCCTTCACTAGATAATTCATTTTTCTTCTGAATAATTAAATGATATTAATTCTTTGCCTTGTGGCATTACTATTTGCTATTGATTGTTTTCCCGCTTCAAGGGGATGGTATATGCACTGCTGTGACAAGTCTCTCCAAGAGGTGCAGGTAGAAATAGGATGCAAAAAGGAGGTGAATGCACTGTATACTTATTACCTTTGTAATTTGCTTTAGTAGAAGCAGAGTATACAGAGGTGTGAAAATTATTAGACTCAAGCAGCATTCTTTGCAAAAAATGCTCACTATGTGTTTTGAAATGATTTTATTTACAACTAAATACAAAATCAATACTTTGCATGCATACCTTTCACTTTAATCAACATTTCAATTCTATTAGGCATGCCTTCTATTAAAGTTGGGCAGTTTTTCTGGATCTTTTGATCACTGTGACATATTTCTGTGTGTCTGTCAGTTGCACCTTAGTAGTTATTGTTTTCTTCCTCAGACTCTTTTTCACAATTGCCTACAAATTTTCAATTGCGTTCATGTCTATGCTATTCCCAGGGCATGGCAGTACTTTCACATTTTTTTGTGCCAAAAACGCCATTACTGACTTGGCTTTATGGCAGGATGCACCATCTTGCATAAATGTGCACTCTCCATTGGGAAACCATTCCTTTAATTGAGGCAGAAGTCGTATTTCCAGAACTTTTCTGTACGGATACTGCTTCATTGTATCTTCAACAATATACAGACGCCCAGTAACCTGTGCAGACATGACGCTCCACACCATGATAGAGGTGGGATGCTTGACATTTTGAGCCACACATGATTCCAAAAATTCCTCCTTTGGGGTTCTCCTCATATTGGCTGCTTTCTTCACATATGCTGAACATGGATTCATCAGAAAAGCAGACCTACAAAAGGAAAATTAATAAGTTTCATCTCAAGAAGTCAATTATGGCTGAAATACAGCAGTATGTGGTAGAAGTCATCACAGAGATATATTTTAATTAAGATGCTAAAAATGTTTATTCAAAGTCTTTATTCACCTACTGAATTCAAAGCAAGGCTATAAATTGCTATAAATTGCTCTCTTACCTTGCTCCAATCATTTTTAAAGAGGTTTTTTTACTTCACAAGCCCATTGAAGCCTCTTTTTTGCCATGCCAGGTGTTAATTTTGCTTTTTTCCTAAGCCGGTGTGCTGGAAGTGCTGCATTTATGAGCTTTCTTCGAACAGTGGAAGCACACACATCAACTCCATAATCTTCCAAAGACTTCCTCAACTCTTGACTGGTGGCTCTTCTGTTGTCCCTAGCCATCTAAACGAGTCTATGCTCTACCCTTGGACTTAGTTTGCTCTTGTGACCACACTTTCCAACTTGACCAGAACAGTAGTCAAGGTCATTTTTAAGTGCCTGGCTTACACGGCTTACAGATTTCTGTAAAATTTGTTGTCTTTTGACTATTTCTTATCGGGAATAATTTTGATCTTGCAGCAATACCTTTGTAACAGCAATTTTTCTGAGAAAGATCAATTTTCTTGCCCATAACCTAAAAAATCTAATAAAAAAGCATAATAATAATTTATTGCAGGGTTAATATACCCCATTTAATGTTTAAAGATTGGTAAGCCTCTATATTACTTGTAAAATGGTTATTTATGATCAAAACTTACCTAAATATCAATTTTGATGCAATAAACTCATTAAAGCAAACAAATACCTGGAAGTTCAGTGATAGAACACAAGCAGCTATCTGACTTAAGCATTGCTACCAACCTTGTTTCAAACTCATAGGTACCAAGTAATGACTGAGAGCGAACTTAAAATGCTTTGTATGCATAACACCAAAGCAGAATCCCAATAACCCATAGTTCAAGGTACCTACAGCAAAGAAAATCCACAAAAAGTAAAATATTTGCTTTGAGTCTAATAAATTTCACACCTCTGTACAAAGAGGTGTCCATCTGAGAGGGACAGCTTTTTGCAGCAAGAGCAACTATGTATAGTTTGTATAAAATAAAAAGTGAAAGCTTAGAAAACAAATGTTTGTTTTGAAATTTAAGGTAAGCACTGTCCATACTCTCTCCACTGCAGATCAATATGTCAAGCTTTTAGGAGACTAAAATATAGCAACCAAATACTGATTCCTAAATAATTACATTTAATATAACTATGCTTTCATCAGTATAGATTTAAAGATTCATGCAATGCTTTCCATGACATTGGCAAGTATAATAATTATTCTTTTCTTATGGTTCTATTCATAAATACACAGGATGGAAATCAAAACACAGGGCATAGGTATTTAACATGGGAAATCAGTTTTTCTCTATCTCAATGAATTTCAAAGAAAAAAGGTATAAAAAGTAAATCAGAATAAAGTGTTAAAAAATATTATTTCTGTTTACTAATTCTTTTTATCAGTAATGCTAATGATCACTACAATGTTAACTTTAGTTACTGTCTATGACAGATATGTGAGTAACATAAGCTCCTATAATCTGCTTTTCCTATCATGATGCTCATTTGTTACAGACTTGTAGAGAGTCAGGGTCCATGATATCGAAACAAAATTAATTATGTAAAAAAATTGATGAAAGTTCTCATATTATTATTCTCTCTCAAATAAGTAACAAATAAATTCACTGCTTGTATTCCATTCATTTTTTAATGTTCTTAAAAATATTCTTATAAAATTTGTCTTTAAAATTAACAGAGGTGAGAGTATTTGAGAAAAACTTATTTCCCATGATAATTCCCTTGGCTGAGTGATTTGATTTCCATCCTGTATAACATATGTTATCAGTGCCTGATTAAATACACACTTTAATTAGTAAAGTTATTTTATAAACGTTTTTTTTAACAAAAAAGACAACCTTGAAATAAGTTTATGAGAAACTTTTTAAAATATTAATATGGTTTTGATTTTTAAGCTTGAAAAATATTCAATACTGGAATGATGATATTTATTGAAACTGCATAATATTAAACTGTCAAGTATATGAAATTTTGTCAGCAGCCTTCTGATGTGACTGCAGTAGCATGTTAAGTGGTCAAAAGTATCCACTGCTCTCCCTGATTGATAACTGACTTGAGCTTTCAAGTTGACTATGGAGAGTAAATTAGACATTATTATGAGATTAACGATGTGCTGTATAATGTCTGAAACAAAACTCCAGTACTGTAACCTAATAAACAATACTCTTATCTTTAACACTATTGTAAGTAAACAAACTGATAGTATTGAACAGCAAACTCAGACGTGAATAATCTGAATTTTGCAATACTCACAACATTCCTGGTGTGCATTTCAGTTTTTGTGCTGACTTATTGTATCTCTTATATTTTTGTTTTGGTTTTTATCATAGTATCTAATATTTTTATATATTAATTTCTTTCATTTATTTGTTTAGGAATTTGTTGATAATATATTTGGTATTCTTTATTACTGAGAGCCTGTACTTGTTAGAGGGAGAAAATAAATAAAATAATACTGGATTTATCTTGAAAGATGGGCTGGCAGCTGTCTGGTCTGACTTGTAGCTGGCATTGGATTGAATGACCTTACTCTGTGGTAGCCTAGCTCAAGTAGAGGGAAGTGTAGTGGCATTTGCACTTCACTCTAATGCTATTTGACATGTAGTGGGAATAATGTTATGTGAAGCTGTGTGTAGTTATCTTGGTGTATACTATGGAACAGTGTGTGTTTATTGTGTTAAGTTTTGCTTGAATGGAGTTACATGTGAACTGTCAGATTGAATTTATATAGAAATTTCCTTGTGTCACCATTTGGAACAAATCCACAATTTATAGGCTGCTGAAAAAATTTAAACAAACTGAGTCCATGTTGGAGAAAAAGAAATAACAATCAACAAACCAATGGGTTTGGAAAGGTTATTTGTTTGGAGACAAAAAGGAAACTAGTAGGACTATTTCATGCAGATGAGATTAATGATACTGGTTTAATTGTTGAATCTGGATACAAGTCACACCCTCTTGAGTCACTCTTGCTGTTCACTATGCTTGTAATAGATTTTGTATTCAGAGGATGTATAAACATTTATAGTGAAACTGAATGGTTGAAAACACATGAAAATAGAAAAAAAACTCAGAGTAAATATGCATCCATAAACGAGCTGTCTGCATGAAGTTATAAATACCACTGACTAAATATGTATGAACACAGTACACTTTTCCCCTTGAGCATTTGAGTGGGCCTAAGGTGTGCTCTTTGTTTACAAAACTAAACACTGCTCAGAGGTGGAGTTGTAATCAAACCATAGAGAATGTAAATGATGAATAGAGTATACAGTCTGAAAAGTGTATCACTTTTCTGGGGAGTGTTAGTTGTGCTGTGGTCACCAATATGGAGCAACCTTACAACAATGAGGCGTCAATGTGTACAAACAGTGCCTGCTCATAACCATCCATTTGCCTTGTAAATGGCTTATTTGCAGATCCAAGTGACTTCTACTTCTTTTGTTGTGTTCTTTCGACCATTGCAATTTTTTTTCCCCAGTTATGACACATCCTATATAGGTACGTGTAATAGTACTAGTAGCAGTAGTAGTTTAATTCACCATAAGAATATACAATATTCATGGCTTTGTCAAAGAATACAATTAATAATTAAATTAAATAATAAATACAGTTAAATAGATACAAGTCAAATAGCAATTTGATTTACATATTTTCCTTTTCGTAATTGTAACAGATATTTTACAAATAAAATCACTACTTAAATTATTAATTAATGCTTCTGACTAAAAATTCATCTGTTGTCTGTGGCATTATTTTTAATAGAATATGTTTTACAGATTTTTTAAAATTCCTATTATTTAGATTTTTTACTCTGACCAGAAGTTTATTATATAAAATGGTTCCTTTATGAGAAATAAAATCTAAGCTCTAAGTGAGGCAGTAATGATTTAGGTGTATGTTTTTACTTTTCCGGGTATTATGTGTATGGTAATCTGAATTATTTATAAACAACAACCTATTCCAATGTATGAAAGAAATTACTTCATATATATATATATATATATATATATATATATATATATATATATACTGTGCACAGGCAAGATATTAATCTCCTGAAATATTGGTTTACTTTCTGTTCTTAGGGGAACTTTCATAATTATTTTTAACATCCTTTTTTGCATTTTATATAAACATAAAGATTTGGATGTAGAGCCCCAAAGAATAATTTCATATGTAATAATGGGATGCACATATCCAAAGTATATGGTTTTTAAGACTTGAATTATTAGTACATTCATTAGAATTCTGAATGAATAGCAAAATTGACTTAGCTTTTCTTCTAGCCTCTTTATATGTTGCTCCAATGTCATATTAGAGTCAATCCTTATTCCCAAAAATGTTGTGTTCTGTAATGTTGATTCAAACGATTTTGGTTACCTGCCAAATACTCAGCATCTCGAGAGCATGCATATTATACATGTTTGTGTACTTATTATTACTTACCAAACATGATACTATAGTTAGTAAACTAAACGGGAGAGATAAATTCAGCTGATAAGCTTGGTTATGGAATTCTTGAAGAATTTTATTCTGCAAAAGGTTGTAGATGAGTACAGGGTTGTATCTGAAGTTCCTTTAATGTGTTATCATGGTGGACTCACAAGAATAACATGACAGCAATAAAATATAGTGAATAGAGAACTGTAATTTTAGTGAACAGTATTCATAACAATTTGCTTATATTCATATAAATTTATATTTCTTGAAATAGTGATTTGCTGAGATAAATATGTCTATAATGGTAGATGTAAACAAAGTTTTGTTATTTTGTTAATGGATGTACATAACTATTTTGTTGAATGTAGTATGTTGTTAAGTACATGAATAAACTTGTTTATAAAGTACAAAAAGCTTTATATTATTTGGAAAAATACACATCAAGTTAAGAAAATAACTGCTTTGATCTGCCTGCATTTCAATAAAGTGTCTTAAAGCTCTGTGATTCTCAGAAATAAAGTGGAGAATTAAGGACAGTGAAGTGTTGCTAATTGGTAACCGAGGGAGTGAGTCAGATGTTTATTGCATTCACTTACTTTAATATTTTCTTGATCTAGTTTCAGGAGCATTTGTTCCCATCATCCTCAGCTGGAGACTGAGTACTGGCCAGAATTGCTGCATCATCCTGGTGGCTTCTGAATCAATGTATAAAGGTAGCCTGGTAGGGAGACATCAAAATTCATTAGATGGTTTTGGTTCTGAAAAATCTTATGTGTTACATTCACATGAACTTCTCTACCCACTCTTCTACAAACTATCCTTACAAAACCTTATTCTTCCACCTACTTAATTTTAATAGAGATAAACATTTGTACAAAATATAGTTATATGTTATATTTCCTTTAAGTACAACGAAAATAGGGGAATACAATAAGCTTAAGCAATAGTTAAATCTTTTAAGAGCTGGTCTCTTTGTGATGGTTCTAAAATTGCATTCTCTTTGCATGACTACGAGAAAGAAAAAAAATTTAATAAGAACTTCCCATTTGAGAAAAGCATAGATAAGTATTTGAACATTCAAATCAATAACAAGGAATGTCTTGGAAATGATTAACTCTACAAAAAAAATTATTTTATATAAATTGTATGCTTTAACGAGATCTACATTTTTTGTGTAGTAAGATTTGGTCTATCTCTTACAGCTTACCAATTATGCATAAGTCATCCAGAATGAAGAAGACTTCAGAGACTATTTCCGGAAAATTAAAGATAAATATTTCACCTGGCATGCAAATATCTTAAACACGTGGTATTTTAATAAAAATCTTTAAAGCATTTTGAGAATATTCAAATTTTCCATACATAGGCTAGTTTGGAATTGGGGTATTTTCTTAAAAATCTTCATGTTGCATATTTGGAAGATGCTGAACTTAAATACTAAGTTTGGTATTTAACTAAATTTTTGTTTTTGAGTTATGTTGTTCACACACACACACAGACACACACACACACAGACACACACACACACACATACACACACACACACACACACAAAAACATTTTTTTAAAATTCTCTATTTCTATTTATTCAGGGTACCTTAATATGTGTGTTTCCACTGAAATCTTGATTTCAAATTTTTGAGTGGAATGCAATACTACCTCTAGCTAAGCAGCAAAGTAAAAATTGCATTTACTGAAAAATTCAAACCTATAACAATATCTTGGTAATGATTGAAACCACAAAACAAGTTATTTTACATAAATTGTGTGGCTTAAAGAGATTTACATTCTTTTGTACAGTATTTGTATCTATTTCATTATGGTTTATCAGTTATACAACATTTATAATATTCCTCTAGAATGAAGAGGACTTCACAAGAAATTCACAGAAAATTCAAGACATACATTTTATTAGTGATACAGTTATCTTATACATAAGGTGTTATAATAGAAACCGTTAAGCCATTTTTGAGAAAATGGAAATTAACCAATTTTTTCTATGTAAATGATAATATGGGTTGGGAGGAATTTATGTGAACATCAAGTTACATCTTTGAAAGAGCTGAACTTAGATACAAATATTTCTTTTACCTAGTATAAGTAGGTGCTAGAGATGGTAAAAAAATCTGCATTAGTAAGAATTTCTGGAAAACAGTTGTAATTAAATTGCCAACTGCTTCAAATCATGGGCCTTGGCCAACACTTAAGTACAAAACCATTATACACTAATTATGGGTTGTTTCCCAAAGGTTATGTGACACCTGTAGAGAATTATTAAAACTAAGCTTTAAGTATCAAATACAAAACATCTGATACATAATAATCATACTATCTTCTTGTTGGTCTGAGTGGCTCAGTTGGTTAGATACTAAACTTCTAATCCCAAGGTTACAGGTTCAAACCCACCCCAAACCAATGGTTTTTAAGTGCACTTAAAAGCAATCATTGGTACACCAGTGATATGATCCTGGCAATTGACAGAGTTATTAATAAACAAAATATTTATTTTTACACAATCTTCTTACCAACTCCAATACACAGGCATACCATTAGATATTTGTTTTTAACAGAACAACTGATTCTTCTAGCAAGTTATATTGATAATGATAAACATTTGCCTAGCAATGATTTCAAATTAGGAAATGTAAATTTGGTGTGGAAACAATACACAATTGTTTATGTCACAAGTAAATATTTTTTTGTAATGAATTCATGAAGAAAAAATGATCTCATATCCTCATACATATTACATAGATGGTGCTTCAACGTTTACTTCAGCCTGAGAAAATTTGAATACTCAAAGGCATTTAGAAAGTTCAAAAAGATCTTTAGAGAACAAAATATCATCTTGGATCCCATAAACAGATACTTGGTAATAAATATGCCAAATTCAAAAACAAAGGATGAAATTCCACCATGCAATAGATCCAGAGTATACCAAATCAACTTTATGGGTTTTGAAAAGTTTT
Organism: Deroplatys truncata; assembly: GCA_030765065.1. NCBI lineage: Eukaryota > Metazoa > Arthropoda > Insecta > Mantodea > Mantidae > Deroplatys > Deroplatys truncata. The sequence continues at coordinate 44,230,708 of CM060983.1, forward strand.
ATACAGGAAAAACTCAAAGAAGACTAAAAATACAATCAAAGAACACTTCAGGAATGTTAAAGACAAGTCAGCAATAGTGTTTCACTTGTGGAATGAAAACCACAACCTAGACCCAAATCTAAAACTAGTGAAAAGCATGACACGCCACAACAAACTCACAACATGGGCAAACTTTTTGATATGGTAGCACAAATATAGTGTTACCAGACATCCGGAAAAGCCCGGACATGCTCTCCATTTTTACCTTCTGTTCGGCATGCAGGAGGAATTTCTGAAAAATCTGGAATGTCCTACAATTTGAGGAATGTAAATAGTCTTTAGTTTAAAATTGATTGGCAACAATATTTGTTGAAAAGAGTGGAATTACTTTGCTGTTTAATCCTGCTAATGCTGAGAGGTTTTATTTTTCCACTTATATCAGCACAATAAACACATGAAAGAAACAGGACATTGATACACTAAAAGGTGTTATTCTAGTAAAGTATAACTTTAAACATTTAGCTAAGTTGTGTAGAATATCATGATCATACATCAAATCCAGATGTTTTGTAAAAATACGTTCTTCACATAAGTATATTTGTTAAGGTTTTTTTGACAAGGTTCTTTTTAAGGTCTTTGTTATTCTTTTTATTGCGAGGGTAAGTCAATAACTATCCGCACATAATTTTTACATGTATTATAACAATAGAAAGCTACAATTACCTCATTTTTCAACGTAGTTCTCTTGCTTATCAATGCACATGGTCCATCATTACACAAGCTTTATGTCCTCAAAAAAGAAGTTTTTCGGTTGAGCAGCAAACCATATATGCAGAGCTTCCTTCACTTCTTGGTCTGTGGCGAAGCGACAGCCCCTTAAGGCATTTTTAAGCGGACCAAAAAACATATGGTTTACCACTTCATCGACAGTCAATCTTCGGTTCTCTGAGTCAGGATACGGACTTGCTCATTGTTGGCATCACTAGTGGATATGGATGGGCGTCCTCTCTTTCCTCGTCCTTCACAGTTGTCCGACCGTTTTTGAACTTTCCAATCCATTCGTACACATTTCGTCGAGGTCAAACATTGCCCCCATATTGTTTGAAAAGTCTGGTGGATTTCGGCTCCTGGTACACCTTCAGACGACGAAAAAATCGGATAACTGCACGCTGTTCTTTGGTGCAAACGGTGAGGGGTGCAGCCATGCAACAATGCAACACTCACTAGAGTGATAATGGTCAAACATTCCACAAGCGGAGACAAAGGAACATGTAGACGAACGCGCGCACAAACCGGTATACAGCCAACCTACAAAAAATTAAAAATAGTGTGCGGATATTTATTGACTTACCGTCGTGAAAATATAAAACCTATGTAAACATGTCTGTAGTAATTAGGTTTGGAGTTTAATTTTCTTCTTCAACGGATTACCTCCTCTTTGTAGGACTTGCACCACTAAGGACATACAAGTCAATGCCTTGGGTCAGTAGCCTATCGAGAAGCAAGCAAACTCTGGACCATAGCATATAATCACAATGAGCGATGAGCCTAAAGCCTGGTATGGCTGCGAAGAAGAAGAAAATGAAATCTAGTGATGAAAGGAAATATATAAAAACTATTCAACCCAGCATTCGCCTAGTAACCGAGGAAAACTGCGAAATAACCTTCAGGCACATTGGTAGGCCCCGAGGTTTGAATACGGTATCTCTCGAATGCGAGTCGCACACATTGTCGCGGCGCCCGGTCCTACATGTTTTTCTACATTGTGTTACATTTTTATGTAATGTCCTACAGTTTAGACATTTCATTAAAAGTATCGGGTAATCCTACAGAAAGACCATCTGATAAACCTCAAAATCCCACCAGTTGGCATCTTAGTGAGGAAGTTAATTGTTCCACTGCCAGAGAGAAAGTAGCAACCACCTACAACCAGTAAAGGCAGTCGGACCGCTGAAGTTGAAAATGGAAGCATTGACCCCCGAAACTAGTCCCTCATAAATTAAAGCGTAAGTGACGTAGTGTTACAAAACCGACTCCACAAACATGATAATTTGGACATCTCTATTACTGAATTCCTCTAAACATCAATTAATACAATGAATATTTCGGAAATGGTTAATGCTACGAAAAAAAGGTTATTTAGCTTAAATTTTATATTTTAATGTATTCTACATTTTACCTTAGCAAGTTATTGTCCATCTCTTATGGTTTCCTTGCGGATTAAAATTCAACAAATGAAGCAGATTTAATTTGCTGTTTACAGAAAATTCAAGATATATGTTTTATTTGTAATGTATGTAACTCAAACAAATATCTTCATTTGTGTTAAGAGCTATTTTTGAGAAAACAAGAAACAACCAACAGTGTTTGATGTAAAGGTACTCCAACAACTCTCATTTGGAGTAAGGGATTTCATAAAAATTAATCCTTACGTTCTTAAATGATATCAGAGTTAAATTCAAAGTTTGGAATTTAATAGAATTAGCAACTTCTTGTTTTAACTCTTATTCACAGATAGAACATAAATATATTTCTGAAAATACTATTTAATGAATTCAGGGAATAACACATTTTATTCATCATGTCAGTATCTAATATGTTTGAAACGTTTATCAAAATCTTTTAGAACTGTAGTTCAGAGAATTAAAAAAGCAATCAATGTACGCGATTATTGGAATTTGGGAGATATCATAACAAATTAATACTACGAAGTGTGGTATTCGTCTGGCTTCTGTTTTTATTTTCTCTACAACCTATGTATACTAGGTAGTGGAAGTACTGCATTCCACCTAAAAACATGATATTGAAAATTCACCAAGAACATATGTTCTTGAGATCCACTGAACTCACAGAAAAACGTGAGTGTGTATGTGTGTGTGTGTGTGTGTGTGTGTGTGTGTGTGTGTGTATGAACAGCAGAATTCAAAATGAATACATAGAAAATTTGACTTACGTTTAGCATCTTCTGATGTGATATTTTTCAACAAATTCTCCCCCACTACAAAGTACCCTTTACATGGAAAAAATGTTTGGTACTTTTTATTTTCTCAAAAATGGCTGTAAAAATTTTGATTAAAATGCCACAATTTTAACATATTTACATGAAAACAAAATGCACATCTTAACTTTTCTGTGAATAGCATGTGAAATCCTCTTTATTCTGAATAAAATTTGTAGTAGGTATGCAAACCATAACAGAGTATAAAAGCTTACAACATAAAAAGTAATTATCATAAAAATACGCAACACATCAAACACAGCATTAATTATTGCCGAGATATTCATTGCTATTGGTTTGAACTTTCAAATAATTTATATTATATTTTTTGGAAGTGCTAAGACACCATTCTGTTTCTCGTGACGTCATGCAAAGAGTATGGAATTTCAAAGCCAGCAATAGTGATCAACTATTACATTGGAACATCGCTTCAGCATCCTGTAGCCACCTAATACCTAAAGCAAAATGTGTAATAAAATCATTTTTGCAAATGTTTGTCTTGATAATCATAAGTTGGGTAGAAAAATTAGCTTTGTAACAATGGTTTGTAGAAGGAAAGAAATAAAATAAACGATATTGGGTAGGGAAAGTTGTACGAATGTAATAAATAAGATTTCTTATCTTGTTCAAAGAAAGACTGAAGGACACACATAGGAAGTTTGTTTTTTTTGGCCTCACTAGAAACGCCTTCTTTTTGAATTCAGGAGTTCTCAAGTTGTGCATTGCTGGTGAAATATCAATATCAAGTTATCGAGTCGAAATTCGATTGATATTATCTTTCTAAGGTTCAAAAATACTTTATGCAATAAGCTGAACGTGGATTTTCGACCATTGTTTTGCTAGAAACTCATGAAAAATGTCTCTTAATGTGAACCTGAGGATATAGAGAAGTAAACTTGCACAAACTGAACGCAGGACTTTACGGCTCTGGATGTGCAAGTTCTTGGGAAGCAAGACCTAACTTCTTTGCGTTACAGATATAACTAATTATCGTCAGTGCACTGCATACTTTTGTGTCGAGTTTGTTTGTGTGACCGAGTTCTTCACAATTGGTCCATCGAGGCACCGCTGTGTCAACATCCACGTACAAACAACGGTTCAAGACCGTGTTGTAGTCTTCATAACCACCAGGGACCTCCAGGATGATCCTCTCGCGGCAGGTGAGTCTTTCTACTTCTTATTATTTTTAACCTTTACTACCCCAACAGTAACGATATGGAGAAACTTCGACTAAATGATTCCAAAAATGAGATTTGTGCTAACAAGTTCATATAGTTGAGGTCTAGTGTCGTTACCTTTTTCAGAAAAAATATTAAACATATACAAGTTCTTACTCTAGGGACATTTCGTAATCTGACGTTTTAATTCATTCAAATGCTATAGAAAGTCACCGTTCTTTTCATAGATTTAGATTTAGTAATTACGATGGAGGCAGTATTCATTCGGTCCAAAACTTCGATATTGAGATTTCAAAAGAAATACACGTTAAATACTGAATTAAAAAATTAGAAAAAGAAATGTGCATACGTGCCTATATGTCCTTGGACGCATTAAAAATCTGATTGAAACAAACATCGCTTTCTATGCCCTATAGTTTACCTTCATGCCTTTCAAATTATTCATAAAAAGGATTGATTTTCTACTTCTTGTTAATCCTAATAAATGATTTCTATGCCCATTTTGTTTTACGTTGAAAAAACAGGGCAGGAGGTCTTATGGTACCAGCTGCCAACAATGTCAAGAAGATATGTGGCAGTGGCATTTGTTTTTCTATTAGTAGAGACAATTTTTGTAACACTAGTCGCGCAATGCTCTATTTTTTGCTAAGAATTATTTGTCCTTGTTTTATGCTTTACATTTTAATTTATTTCATTTTGCAATACAAAACAAGTAACTAGCAAGCACTATGGAAAGGACGCGCGCTCGGCTTGGTAGCAATGGCATGGCTGTTCCATCTGATGTTCTGAATGCAGTATATTTTAAACGTAAATCAGATATTGCAAGGACAAAGTATCAATTGGGCTGTATTTAACACTAGACCCTCATTACTCATAAGTGTGTAATATCTAATATTGACTATAAAAATTGAAACTAAATTAAAATTTACGAGCAAAAGTGGTGTGTACAGTAAAAGGTATGACCCATAAGCTCTTAGTGTATTTCCAACATAAGCAACATCATAACTATATTAGAAACATACAGGAAACTAGTACGACAGACAATTTTCTGAAAAGAAGCCCGCTATATGTAGGCTCAACATTTTGAATACCCTTTGCATGACCCGATGAAAAAAAAATCTGATGTGTTGCACTCACATGACTTTCTCTACTCTTGTACGAACTATTTTTACAAAAGCTTATTCTCCATCTACTTCATGTTAATCGAGATAAATATTTGCAGAAGCTATCCTTTTGCTGTCGTCCTTCGTGGTGTAGTGGTTACCATGCTAGCCTCTAGTTCCTGAGATCGCGGGTTCAAATCCGGCGGAGTGCGATGGATGTTTTTCGGGCGTAAAAATCCTTAGCATGGCTTTCTTCGGAAAGGAAGAAAAGCTGGTGGTCCCGCGTGGTGAGATTTGCGGCACGTAAGAGAACCTCAAGCCTGATAAAGAGGCCTCTGAGCAATATTACCGGTCCTTCACGCCCAATAAAGGACCACAGCAGTTAAAGAGCGTCCATAAATACAAGTCAATTTAATTTTATCTTATTGCTAATTTTCTTGTAGGTGCAAGGGGAATATGATAGGCTTTAAGCGATAGTCAAATCTTTTAAAAGCTGGTTGCTATGTGGAACATTCCATTCTCTTTGTATGTCCAGGACTTAAAAAATGAATAACCAATTCCCATTTGAGAAAAAGCATAAGTATTGAAACAAATTCAAACAAATAACAAGCAATATCTCGGAAATAGTTCACTCGACAAAAAGAGTATATGATATAAATTGTGTGTTTTAATGAAATCTACATTTTTTTGTGTAGAAGAATTTTGTCTATCTGTTACGGTTTACCAGTTATGCGAAAGTCATTCAGAATGAAGAGGACTTTTGGGGGCATTCCCAGAAAATCCAAGACATAAATTTCATTTACCATAAAAATATCTTAAACATATGATATTTTAATCAAAATCGTTAGAAACTTTCGAAAAATGTTCCATGTAAAGGGTGGTCAGGTGGGAAGATTTTTCTGAAAATCTTCGTGTCCATCCTTGGAAGATGCTAAACTCTACTACCAAGTTTAGTATTTATCCGACTTTATGTTTTTGAATTATGCTGTTCACAGACAGACAAAAATACACACAGACACTCACATGGACATATTTCCAAAAATGCTTTATTTGGATTCATGGCACCTCAAAACATGTATTTCTAGTGAAAACTCGGTATTAAAATTTTGGGTGGAATGCAATACTTCCTCTGCTTACTATACGTAGTAGAGAAAGTAAAACCTAGAAGATATTTTAATTAATTGTATATTATATCCTGTACAGGTTTTATCAATTGTTTATTTAATTGCAATCTGCTGCAGTAGACAAATTCATGCATTTTCAACTAACATGAATTTGAATCTTTCCTCTCGTATTTAAAGTATGCTACATCATAAAAGTAATCGGCAGCTGAACAGAGTGAGAGAAAGAAAGAGAGAGGGGGAGAGGGAGGGAGATGGAAGGGAGAGAAATGCAGTTTATAATGAAACTGAATGTTGCGAACTGTAAAATAACGTATACATTATAGAGCAACTCCAGTTGATATCTATAGCAAACCCAAAACTATAAATGACTGTAGAACAGAACAAGAGTGAAAATCATTCAATTGAAAAGGAATTCAGATATCCTTGGTGTGAAGAGAAAGTAATTAAACATTCCTAGTATCAGTTTCAAATTATCTTTTCTGAAGAATTGAGCAATTCTCAGTATTAAGCGGGATGGCTCAGAAAGGTAACGTCTGTGGCCCACATTCGGGAGGTTTCGGGGTCAAATCCCGTGGGCCGACCAATCTGATTGGGATTTTTTCGTTGTTTCCCTCAGTCGCTAAGGTAAATACTGGGTTGAATTATTAATATACGATCCAAAGTTCCAGCTTAGGATTAAAACAATAGTAAAAATCTGATGTGTTACACTCACATGACTTTCTCTACTCTTGTACAAAGTATTTTTACAAACGCTTATTCTCCATATACTTCATGTTAATCGAGATAAACATTTGCAGACTCTATCTTATTGCTAATTTTCTTGCAGATGTAAGGGGAATATATATTTACAAGGGCAATATAGAAATACAGTAGCCTTTAAGCACATACATATCTCTTAATAGCTGGTTGCTAGGTGCAGCACCATTCCCTTTGCCACAGATTATAACTCTTTGCATATCCAAGACAAAAAAAATGAATAACGAATTCCCATTTGAGAAAATAAGTATTGAAAAATTTAAGGGAATAACAAGGAATATCTCGAAAATGGTTCACTCAACAACAAAAAATATGTATGACATAAATTGTGTATTTTAACGCGATCTACATTTTTTGAGCAGTAAAATTTTGTCTATCTCTTATGGTTTACCAGTTATGCAAAAGTCGTTCACAATGGAGAATACTTTTGGAGACATTCCCAGAAAATTCAAGATATACATTTTATTTGCCATGAAAATATCTTATAATGATATTTTAATCAAAATCGTTAGAGCCATTTTTGAGAAAATTAAAATTTTCGAAAAATCTTCCATGTAAAGGGAAATCTGGGGTGGGGGATTTTCTTGAAAACCTTCGTGTCGCATCCTTGGAAGATACTGAACCCAAATACCAAGTTTGGTGTTTATCCGACTGTTCGTTTCTGAGTTATGCTGTTCACAGACACACAGACACACACACGGACATGTTTCCAAAAATGCTCTTTTTGGATTCAGGGGGTCTCAAAACATGTATTTCCGGTGAAATCTCGGTATCGAATTTTTGGGTGGAATACAATACTTCCCCTACTTACTATACGTAGTAGAGAAAGTAAAATTTAAGATGGCAATAGCCAATGCTCTGCCATCTATCCACAGATAATGAAAGCAGATAGACTGGGCGGCACCCTAATGCCATTTACCCGGTACATGTAGCAGCAGAGATACAATTGCCTTCTACTAAGGCATCTGTGGACACGTGACGGTGCAAGACGGTATGGTACAGAGATGAGATCTAGAAGATTAACTCTCCTAACAGATCCGTCTCGATATGACCACGTAGTTAAAGCGACGTAAACTAAATAGACTTTTTTTTAAAAAAAAATTTAGTATAAACTACTATAATTACATATACAATACATTAGCATACATTTAGTTTGCCGTTTGGAAGCGTTGTTAATATTCTTAATAAGAAGTAGGAACATTTAAGCTTCCTTGCAGGGACTTTACAAGAAGTAGCTATACAGCTGCAATGAGTGCTACATGTGAGGGTTGTTGAAAAAAATGCTCGGCCTGAGAAAGAAACACAAGATTTTTAATGCAACTTTTTTTCTTACTTTTCAACATAGCCGCCTCTCAACTCTGTACACTTGGGCCAAAGGTATTCTAACTGCTTTATACCTTCAGTATAAAATTATTTGTCCAACTCTGCAAAATAAGAATTTGTATGATGATCTCCGCTGTCCAGCGAGCCATTACCTCAGACTTGGGAAGAGAAAAATGCCACTGGGAGCACAATCTAGTAAACTTGGCGCATGCGGCAGCAATTCAAAGTGCAGGTCATACAATTTTGAGAAAGCAAAATTGAAGAAATGTGCGCCGCGTCGGTGCATTATCTTGGTGGAAGAGAGCTTTTTTCTTGAACAAATACGGATGGTTGGTCTCAAAGCATCATTCAGCTGCTGCAGCTAAGCTGCATAGCATACCCTTCAACACCATCGCAGAAAAGAGTGGTCATCACCTTTCTTACTGGAACACACTTGGCCTTCTTTAAAGCGCTTTCACCCTCTTGCACCCTTTGTTCAGACTGCTGCTTGGCGTGTGGTGGCGAATCTATGTTTCATCAATAGTGATGTAACGCCTCCACCGACCTGGTAGATTTGCGTTTGAACATGTTCAAGCACTTTTGTAAGATCTTCATTCGGATATGCTTCTGAGTGGAGCAGTCGTCCTCCGTGGTGTAGTGGTTACCATGCTAGCCTCTAGTTCCCGAGGTCGCGGTTTCAAACCCGGCGGAGGGCGATGAATTTTTTGGGGCGTAAAAATCCTTAGCATGGTTTCCTTTGGAAGGGAAGCAAAGCCAGTGGTCCCGTGTCGTAGACTTACTGCACGTAAAAGAACCTCAAGCCTGATAAAGAGGCCTCTGAGCAAAATTTCTGATCTTTCACGCCCAATATAGAATGGGACGCTAAGGACCATAGTGGTTAAAGAACGTCCATAAATAATAATAAATAAATAAATAAAAACTTCTGATTGGGGAATGTAAACAAACACGCAGGCTTTCTGAAGTACTATTGTTCGTACAAAATACTCCAGACACGATCTAATGAGATCTTGGTAATGTCAGCAAGCTCACGTACCTTAATTCATCTGTCATTTAACATGCATTTTCGCGATTTTCTTCAGTAGTAGTAACAACTGACTCGTTTAAACACCACAGCCCATTGTATACAATAGAAAATTATTGTGAAGAATCGTCCAAAGTAGAATCCAATTCCTTTTAGCTTTCTCTACCACGTAGTAGGTAGAAAAGGTATTGCATTCCACTCAAAAATTCAATACCGAGACTTCACCGGAAATATATTTTGAGGCCCCCCGAATAAATAAAGACTCAAAAACGAAAAGCTGGAAAAATATCAAACTTGTTATTTACGTTCCGTACACGAAGATTTTCAAGGAAATTCTCACCCTAAGCTGCCCTTTACATGGAAACATTTTTCGAAAGTTTTGATTTTCTAAAAAAATATGTTTCTAACAATTCTGATTAAAATACCATAAAGATATTTACATGACAAATAAAATGTATATCTTGAACTTTCTATAAATAGTATGCGAAGTTCCTTTTATTCCGAAGGAATTTTGTATAATCTAGTATAACTGGCAAACGTTATGCAATAGACGAAAAACGCACTACAGAAAAAATGTAGATTTCTTTAAAATACACAATGTATTACAAATATCTTTTTTGTGGCATCAGTGATTCCCGAGATATTCGTTATTAATGTTCGAATATTCAATACTTGCCATTCTTTTGAGGTTCTGTCGAATTTATGCTTTTTCTTGCGATGTCATGCGAAGAGTATGGAACTTTAAGGCCAGCACATAGCACCAAGTTCTTAAACATCTGACTATCGCTATTCCCTTTGTATCTATAACGAAATGTGTAGTGTAGCTATTTCCGGAAAAGTTTATCTGGATTAAAATGAAGTAGATAGGAAAATAAACTTTCGTAAGAGTAATTTGTATGCCGATTAATAAACGATAGAGGGTAAAGAAGGTTATGTGAACTTAACACATCAGATTTTTTATTTCTGTTGGTAATAAACCTTTTAATACAAAGTATGTAATCACGTATTCATTTTCGGAAGAAATCACAACTGTTTAGTTTGATACAGGTGAAAGCACGTGTATGGCATTGGACTTTGCGCCATCTCATGGATTGTATTTCAGAACCATCCTTGCTATTTGATACTGCCAGCACCACCTCTGTGCCAGGCCGAGAACTTTCCAAACCGGCTCTGATATTTGCTGTGGTATTCCATATTACCACTTTTACCAGGTGTACGAGTATCTTGTATTAACAACACCTTTATTTCTTTTTCAGTTTATTCAATACTGTTTCATTTAATTTTTGTTGTAGACTCAGAGAATAAATATTGCTCTTTTCTAGTCTTAGAGGTAATTTGCTTTTCATTTTATGTCTCAGGGCGTAGTTACGATTCTCTTCACCACTTTGCTGTGCCTGGCAAAAGCTATGTCAGAGCTAGTTTTCGCGCCGTCCTATTCCAAAGTTTCACTTTCTGGCAGTGCAGCACAGTCAAGAAGTTCGTCGGGAACCTGGACTTTATTCAGGTGAGTAAAAATTGCATTTCCCCCTCAACACCCTTTTTACTTTTCCCACCACTTCTGCATTTTATTTCTCCCAAAATTTTGATATAGAGATTTCACAGAAATACACGTTTTGTGGTCCCGTGAATAAAAAGGCATATTTAGAAAAAAGTCCATATGTGTGTGTATGTGTGTGTGTACGAGAGAGAGAGAGAGAGACAGATCAGTATAACTGAAATAAAAACCCTTGCAATGATGCGACATGAATATTTTCAATAACCCCCCCCTTCCCCGAACTACCATTTACGTGCAACATTTTTGTATGTCTATTTTTTCGAAAATGTCTCTAAAAGTTCTTATTATAACACTATATACTTAAAATATGTGCATGAGCAATAAAGTGTATACTTCGAATTTTTCGTGAATAGTTTGTGAAGTATCCTTTATTTACTAAATTTTGTATAGCGTTGCATAACTAAGAAACCATAATGAGACACCGACAAAAACTGACAAGAAAAATATAGATCTGGTAAAAAACACAATTTATATCAAACATATTTTTCAGCAATAGCCGTTTCCGAGGTATTAGTTTTTATTTGTTTATATTCTTTCAATATCTACTTACACCTTTTTAGAGCATTAAGTTTCCATTCATCTGTTTTTGGTGGCCATGCTGCAGGTGTAAAATTTCAAAACCAATGTACCTATATAGCGAACCACTTTTTAAAGATTTGACTATCGCTTTGTACCTTTGTACTACAATAAAATGTGTAATGAAGCATTTCTACAAACGTTTAACTCGATGAACATGAAGTAAATAGAAAAATAACTTTTGTAAGAATAATATGTGGAATAATGAGTAAAGTTAGCCATGTGAATGCAACGCATTAATTTTTCTCCTCCAAATCTTGTAGGTTTTCACTTACGTTGTGAACGCATTTTATCTTGTAGTCTTCTGGCGGGAGCGCAATTAATAAATTACTGTACAGAATTAAGCGGCAGATATGCACACTAAGAGCCTACTTATGCTTTTAAATAGACGAAGTCTCTACATTGAGGTAAAAAGCTGTTTAAGATAACAAGCTACCCTGAACTGAAGTTAATATCAAAACATACGAAGGCAATTCGGAAACTAACCTCCGTTGTCACGTGGAGATAGCGCCGCCATTTTACGTCACCCTGAAGCGTAATTCAGTGCGCGTCCTATTGCGCTAGCGATAATGCCGTATGCATTGCTACGTGTTTGCTCACTTTATAAAATTATTGTCGTGCTACAAAACCCCACCAAATGCGAATGTTTGGTTTTATAAGGTTTCCTTGAAACCTTAGGCGATTCATTCAATACAGATGTCGCGGTATGCTGACGTCCTGTGTTATGATTTTGCTTAACGACGCTCGATGTTACGGTGCTCTAAAAACTCGGGATCATCTCCCCTACAGCTCGGACTTGGCGTCGACTTTTCATCTCTTCAATCACATAAGGGAGAAGCTTGCATCACAGCATTTAGATAACGAGTCAACCTTCAAAATGCTGTGGAAAGTTGTCTGTACTCAGGCGGCTGAATTTTATGCAGAAGGAATTTTTAAATTAGTTAAACGCTATGACAAATGCCTGAATTTAAATGGCGACTATGTTGAAAAGTATTCCAAAGTTGTAATTTTAAGTTGTATATAATAACATACTGTTTTCTATTCATTTTTTTATTTGTAACCAAACTGGGGTTAGTTTCCAATTGCCCTAGTATTAACGTTACACTGAAAGCTTCTTCGGGTGTGTTGCCGCTTTTAAAAAAATTAATGTATGGCCTGGATTTCTATAAACAACACACAAATAAAAACTATACAACAATAAAAACAGTTCGCGTAGTTTATTGTTCTGGAGATGCGTGCATTTCCTAAATTCATTTCTTAGGCAGCATGACTAAAAGTACAACTTCTATCACAGTGTGCACAAGCTAAAAGCTTTACATTATCGCACTAGTGCGATAATCTTCTTTGTGACCAACTTTGGTTTCAAGTCCATTCACATGACAATTACCCTTTTTTACACATGTTTAATAACTTGACTTGGTTTGATTAGGTCTTTTTACATGATTAATTTCTCATGGCGCTCGCATTATCTGTTCACAATACAAATCGTCATACTTCAATTTATCGCAATTCGTTGTGGATTAATCTATACATTATATTGACAGCCTTCTGCTTTCTTTGATATAAAACGTTATTCTTTTATCTAGTGTAAACTACATAAATATTAAATGGCGGCAATTATGAATTCAGAAGAAACTGAAATGGAAGAGCCAGGTGAAATTACAGAAGCAGCAGAAGGAATAACACTAGAAGTACTTACCCGAAAAATCCAGAAAGCAATATGATATAGTATTTAATCGCTTCATTGCCTGGTGTAAGGCAAAACACGTTGGAAATCATTTCACTGAAAATGTCTGCTAGCGAATCAACAAATCATCAAAACATCTGACATCTCACTTTTTTAACGTCATTTCTCTTGTTTCAAGAACCGCGTTCTAAACGTGATCTCTCTTAGTTTCAGGAGTCAATATAATATTATTGATATTTAACAAATTCGAGTGTATTAAAATGATTTTACCCTTTGTATCATAATTTACTATGAATCAAAAGCGTTCCCGAAGTCGCGGGTTCAAACCCTTCAGAGGACGATGGATTTTTTCGGGCTTAAAAATCCTTAGCATGGCTTCCTTCGAAAGGGAAGTAAAGCCGATGATCCCGTGTTGTAGATTTACGGCACGTAAAAGAACCTCAAGCCTCTCAGTAAAATTACCGGTCTTCCACGTCCAATACAGAATGGGACAATAAGGACCATAGCAGTTATAGAGTGTCCATAAATAAAACTCAGATTAATTAATTAATTAAGCAAAAGCGTCAAGATGTTGAACACATATTTCGATATATAAGTTAAAATCATAATAATGATTATAGGTTATTAATTATATTTTATTTCAGTGGGAAAGGTGCCCCAGAGCCGGTGGTTGAAACGAAATCTACAGGATACCAGATCACACCCATTCCACTTACAAGCAGCACCAACTCGCATCTGGGTAAGCTGTTGTTTTATAGATGGTATTGTTAACAAACGATAGGTAAGTTTTAAGGGTAGCATTCGGCTAGTGCTATGTTATTAACAATTACTCAAAACATAAGAAGTTTCACAGGACAAATAATACATAATACACAATTTGCACAATATCTAACCTTTTACAAAATATATGTGCAAAATCTAGAAGTAATAATAATTTCCTTTAATTATTATGTATGTAATTAATTGAAATTAATTATACTTTTTAGAGACCTTAGCCTGGTCTTGGCAAGTTTTTTTTAATGTAGAGTCAACTAAAAAATTCAATACCACAGCCGTGGTTTCAGCACGGATCTCGAGCTTTACGTGTGGCTGCTCTAACCATTGAGCTACTGCGACAATATGCTGGTGGCACTTTGAATTCCCCAATTGACTCAAATGGGAGAACGGAGAGAACCGTCTTCAAATCCCGGCTGTGGATTTGTATTTTTCATTTGACTCTTCATTAAAAACTTACAAAGACCGGGCTAAGGTCTCTAAAAAGTATAATTAATTTCAATTAATTATATACATAATAATTAAAAAGAAAAACCTTAAGAAACTCATGAGCACCCAGTATCAAAGTACTTGCAATGGCAGGTCACCATTGAGATTGTCATCTTGAGTGGGATGCCTAGGAAACAACTTGAATCAATTGAGGAATTCAATGTCCCACCTGCATGTTGTCACAGTAGCTCAATGGTTAGAACAACCGCACGGAGAACGGGAGAACCGTGTTCAAATTCTGGCTGTGCCATTAATTATTAGTTGACTCTACATTAAAAAGTAATAATAATAATAATGTCTAAATATTGATTGTTTTCACTTATTGTCTCATCATCATATTCTTATGGTGGAAAACATTAGAAGCTGTTTTCAACGGCACTAAATTCAGTTGGGCAACTTTTAAACGATAGTAAAAAACATTTTCTGATGCTACAATAATAATAATAATAATAATAATAATAATAATAATAATAATAATAATAATAATAAAATCACTATTAACATACATCTTAAAATCTCTTTAAAATTTTAAATCATTTATTTTAAAATAGTTCAATTGTTATTTATTGGGAAATTAAATTTTAATGCGGTGTATTTTGACATATGCTTTGCGATATTGATATCGATCACTATATCAGTGCGTGTATGAAAGCATTTTTAACAATTACAAGCACGAAAATTAACCATTAACTTAACACTGACTACAGAAATTCATTACGTGAATATCAGAATTACTATAATTATTATGATTGTTTATTAATACACCCGCCTCTATCACACTTTTATGAAGGTGATTTAATATAAAGTGTAATCTTTGTCCTCTGTACTCTGTGACATTGTGAAGAAACAATCTTCAATTTCCGAAAACATATTGTGATTAGGGTGATACGGGAAGCTCGGGAGATGGGCCCTTTTTGTGTTCTGAATTTTAGACTTTATGAAACGAAGTTCTACACATGAAGGTAACTTAATAAGTCATGGCAATTTTATCATAGAGGTTGAAGACTCTACAAGCAATTGCGAATAAGAAGGGCAGCGTGCAGGATTGGGAAGAAAGTAAAATCGCAGAATTGAAACTTGTGTATTTCATTATTCCCCAGCCTTAAAAGTAACACACTATGCACCCAGTGACACATAATAAGTTTCAAAGTAATCTTCGAAGTTGTCAGTTCGCTGTCAATAAGGAGGCAGGTTCATCAGGTAATATCGTGCTTCATTGCATTGTCAAAGACTTTTCGTTTACAGAGGCACTTCCTGCGCAAAAGATCTTTCAGACTGGGTAGCAAATCATAATTAGCGGAAAGAAGTAGTGAGTATGGTGGGTTAAGTTAAAGGTACATATCACGGAAGGGCCCCCGGAACCGGGGCAGAGCACCGCAAGCAGGCTAGTCGGCCCATTGTGCTTCCAACGCGATCCCTGGGAGGGAGGGATGAGGGGAGAGACCAGAATGGCGACCAGTTTCGGATGCCGACGGGGAAATATGGACGGGTCCCTAACGTTTCCAGATTTAGTTGTTTTAAATTGTTGTCAGTAAGGGGGATTGGAGGTTTTTGTATAGTGCCACGATGTACATATCTTAACGACCCCTCTTGGGCTTGAGTTCCTGCAGGGGGAGGGAAAGTTGGCCCTACTTAGTAAGTAACCCTCTGTTACACGGTGGTGGTGGTTTTATTTTTCTTTTCCTCAATAGTGGCTCCTTCCCACTAACATCCTTGTAACAATAAACAAGGTGTGATAGAGGCGGGTGCATTAATGAACAATCATAAAAATGATAGTAATTCTGATATTCACGTAATGAATTTCTGTAGCCAGTGTTAAGGTTAATGGTTAATTTTTGTGTCTGTAATTGTTAAAAATTGATATAGTGATCGATGTAAATACCGCAAAGCATACCTCGAAATACACCGTATTCAAATTTAATTTTCCAATAAATAACAATTGAACATTTTAAAGTAAATAATTTAAAATTCTAAACATATTTTTAAAATGTTATACGTTAATACTAATTATTATTATTATTATTATTATTATTATTATTATTATTATTATTATATTGTAGCATCAGCAAATCCTCCTCATTATCAACATCATCATCATCATATTCTTATAGTGGAAAACACTTGAAGCTGATTTTAACGGCAGGATGCGAGGTGTTCCCTCCATTCCTATTCATTCAATTTGATTAATAATCCTATGTTAGGTATATTGGAATGATGAATGTATATATCGAATATTCTGTAAATAACCTCGAACGCCTCTCCAGTTTTTTTTTCAGTTTTACATAGCTGGAAAACTTAAAACATATACCTACAGAAGCTTGTAACAAAGTAAATATAGGTCTTCGACATACGATGTATGACAAATAAATTGTGACGTTTATTATTTTAGAAAAGTCTGATACTGTTCTTTGAACTTTTCGAATTTTAAGCTGCAGTTTCAAATGTTCAAGTTGATCTTTTATTCAAGGATCACGTAATATCAGAGTGAGAAAAATTGACCTCCTTTTTAAATTCCCGGGTGTATATGTCACCATAGTGTTACATAATGAAAACCATTTATAGAAAGTATATAAAACATGTTGTAAATACATTTTAAAATAGCTATGAAAATAAATGTTAATGCCTAGAAAATTCTCGTGGTTTATACGTATATATTGTTTTTCTTTTAGATACCGCAGGAGATACTCATCTGAGATCGAATGTTAGAATTGATCCCAGCACTCTTGTGAAGAAGAGCGACTATGGGAGTTACCAACCATATACACATGTAGCTCAGGAGCGATATCAACACAGTCAAGTTGGTAAGATTGAAGGAAGTAAAGATTCCAAACCCATCAGCAAACCCGGACCATTTGTACCAAGTCAGCCTCTTCCATCCTTCGGATCTGCTTACCTCCCTACCCCAGCACCACCATCACTACAACAATACGCCTCCTCTTACGAGTCAGATACTCCACCTCCAGATTACTACGATGATAGCCCCAAGGATGATGACAAAGGCAATAGTGGTAAAATGAAAGGAATGAAATCTCCCATCACCGATTCCTATGGAAGACCTTTACCTGATGATGTCTATAGCGTTCCTCAAGACTCCTACATGCCTCCAAAAGACAACTCCCATAAAGGTTCGTACCATCCAATGAAAGATGAAGCTTTACCTCCACCTTCAGCAGTATCACCCCTTAAAGATTATCACTATCCTCCGAAACACAGTCACCATTATGACGGTCCAAGCAAACCATCGTCCAACAAACACCATCAGCAGTACTTCATATACGATGACGACGAAGACGCTGCTGCAATTTTAGGACCTATGTACAAACCCGGTTCTCCTTCTCACAAACCAGGCTCGAACGGAATGAAAGACACGCCATCAGATTCCTATGACAAACCTGCGCCAGATGATACAAAGCCAGATATGCCAAATGGACAGGATCTTCCTTCAGCAAGTGGGTATTCTTACGATCCTCCCAAGAAACCATACGGGCATCATGACGTATATAAGCCTATGCATGACTACGACTCCTACCTGGAAGACGATGAGCATCATCACCATGAGGAGGCGCATGTCGACGATGAACGAGACAGCAAGAGACCGTACAGCTACTACTATCTGGGACGCAAGCTTTGGTACATCCCTCTGTACTTCAGTGTGTACTTCATCATCTATGTGGCTGCACTGTTGCTCAAGTCCATTGCAAGGCACAAGATCAACTATCCTTATGTGCATGGATGGGGTGGACACCAGAGGTCTTTGAACGATGCTGCTGGGCAAGTGGGTAGAGCGATTGATAGTGCGCGGAGCAAGTATCATCGCTGATATTCTTTCTTGTGTTCCTGAATGTATGTACCTGTTACCAGCGCAAATGGGATCTGATGTGTTGCATTTACACGACTTTCTCTATCCAGTCTTCTATAAACTATTGTCACAAAAGATTATGTAACTATTTCTGTAAACATATTTCGTTTGATTTTGTAAGAATAGTTTGCAGAAGCTTTATAGAATAAAACGACAATGGTTAGAAATAGGCATGTGAATGTAACATATCAGATTTATTTTTAACTTTAAATAATATTTATACTACTTTTAAGTTTGATGTGTCTTTTGAAATACCTACACACTAAATTAGTCCTATAGTGTGGTTAACTAGAAGTCTGGAGTTAAATGTTCTTAGAGCATTTCAGTTCGACTTCAAGAGAGCATCTGAGGTGATTTAAATCTTGTGTGTAACATAAAAATTACTTTTCTATTTGCATCTGTACTATCTTAGGTTGCTATATCCGACAAGTTTTTGAATTTTTTATAGTTTCAAAATGGTATTTAATATTTAGAAGTTGCCTTATCATTTAAATATCTAAATGTATCTAAAGTTTCGGACAGAGTTTCGGTATGTTAGCGGTATATACTTCCCTTGAAAGATCGATTTTGGGGTAAAGAAGGCAATTAGTTGCTTTCAATGGCTTTACATTTCTCATTGTGTGCTGAAGCTTTTATCTTAGAAATTCTAGCGCGTTATTCAAAATTTTAATTTAGAAACAATTTAACTTGGTTTGCCGTCACGTACAGTGTGTAAAATTATACTCAACACTTAAGAAATTATAGGAGAGAGAGTGCAGAATGAGTCAAAACTTCCTAGATATACGGGTGAGTCAAAAAATCCAGTATACCCCATTATTTTCAACATGGCGGCCATGTTCCTGACAGAGCAGTAACAGTTGGTCGTTGAATCCCTGACCAATAGTTCAGATATTTCATGTTTTCCTTCGTTTTCTAATTAATGGATTGTTCTGTACTTTTGACTCACGTGTTCTTTGGCGACTCTGTAGTTCATGGTCTAGTGGAACAACGTTGGGAACAGATAACTTTACATTGATTGTCAACTGCAGTATGCATCCCAGATATATTTTGAAATCTCAACAAGTGTGACAGTGAGAGGGAACATTTGACTGCCTGGAAGTTCTAGATCGTTAAACTCTTGATCACATTTTCGATAAGAGTACTTTTGCTGTTTGCCGGTCACTATTATGATAGGAATGAACAACAGGAGAAAGTAAATCAGTAGCGGTTGGTCTAAAGCAAGGGTGGGTAGATCTGTTCTAAGTGTGAATTGAGCAGTACTCCCTCTCAATATTTCTTATCAATTTTCGCCACTCATGACATGAAATTTGCTGGTATGTAAACACATTGACATCATTGTAACGCTGCCAGAGTGGACATATCCATCACTGGCCTAGGTCAGATGCTCAGAATTCAGAACTCATTTGCAACGATTCATTTATCTCGAAGATATTAGTCAATCCTCAAATGAAGAAATGAATACACCAATGCTTAAAAACAAGAGATAAAATAAAAATAAAAAGCGGCACTGGGATGCTATACTACGGGGACTCTTATTTTGACAGCAATAAATCATTTGTTCGAGATTCAGTGAACCTAAATGTTGGTATACTTTAATTTTTATTTGATAAAGTGCTAAGAAAAAATTACAATTGAATTGTCTACTGAATTTTGACCTTGGTCATTCATTCAGAAGATAGATACTACAGTTTACGCAAAATTAATAACTCAGTATTATTGCCTACAATTAAATTGTCGTTCTCTCTCTTCACGGTCCATTTTCTCTAATATGTTTTATTATATAAATACTGACCCATTCCCTTGCTTTTCTTTCTAAATATTCTGTTTAAAACTGATGTTCTGTCTGTTTCAAATCACTTGTGATTAAAAAGCTCTTCCTTTAGTAATGTTTGAACCAGGTGGCCCATATAAGGCGTCCTTAGTTGAAGTTAGTTTATACCGGATAGCGCGGATGCCAAAAGGTTTGCCTAAGCAGAACTGCAAAGGGGATTCCATGCCGACAGAGAGGATACCGCTAAATGAAAGACCAATGCTTGAAAATGAACACGTTAACTGCTATTACTGGTTCCAGAGCTCATTCGGTAAAGAAGCTGCCTGCTATATGAGGTGTTCCGGGTTCGATTCCTGGTGGGGCTATTGTCTTTAAACAAACACATTTCACGGTATGTCCAGAGTCTGGTGGTTGAATTGAGATAACTTATGTTGTTGTGAAGGCGGTGTTATCGGTTATTTAATAACCATTTCGCCAATTATCAAGAATTCTATTGTCGCTTGACGCAAACCTGAGCCCACGTGTTAAGACATTTAGTTTCACCAGCTAATCTACAATCAGTACAACTATGAAGCAACAATTGTGCCGCAAGGTTAACAAGATTAAACGAAATTATATTTTTATTATATTTATGTACCTTTAAAGGTAGTTCGAATTAAATTATTTTATGTTAGTGTATTATTCGTAATAAGCCTGTGCAAAAACATGCCCGCCTTGGTGGTCGAATTGATATAGGACCTCTCAGGCCCACGTTCTACCTGGAATGATCATCGTTTCTTAATGTGATTTATGTACGGCCCCCCCCCAGAAAAAAGGTGCGCAGAAGGCAGATGCCGCGTCCGAAAATGCTCAGAACACAGCCTTCGAGCCTCGGCTGCATTTTGGTACGTCTCTGCACACATCGTAACAATATCCGTGTGTTCGTTGTGGGTGAACATTACCTTTTAGTTTGAAAGACGTGGCTCGAATTGCAAGCAGGCAACCACGTGACGCTTATCGGTACGAAACTAACATGTAAACACATGCAGACATCAGCACTATCTCAGTGACCTTTCGCTTCGTACTTCTTTTGCATCTATGTATGCGGAAAATATTAAACTGCAAAGGACGGCTTGTTTGAGCCACCTGGTATATACAAACTAAATTTATAGTTATTCAAAGCAGTTGTACACTCTTGGAATATCGGAACGGTCATCTCGAAAAGTATGAACAAAAGTGAATTATGCAGTAGTGTATTTGTTACATTAGGGTTTAACTGGGCAAATGTGGACGCCAAAGAATAAATGTTATATAATTATACATGCCCTTAGTCGCTTATATTTTGTATGAGTATTAAAGCACATGTTTATACTTAGTAATTTATATTGTAGCTATTTACTTGGCTATTTTTTTAATTTTATATGTATATTTAATTTATTCAGTGAAATTGTCCTAAATTGCTCATATATGTAGGATTCGCCCATATGAGTAAAATTATGCTTTTTGTTTTAATTTCCCCTCAGTTATTTATTTTATAGTTGTATATATATTTATTAAAATGCTTTGTATAATATTGCTACGTGTTTAGATTGTCGCTCTGCTGATGTTCTTCTTTGTTCAAATGATGGATGAATAAGATGAATAGAACTAACCTGTAGTTTTTCTGTTAGAATTGTACGATCAAATTTGTATAAAAGTTATATAATTAAAACTGGAATTATGAATATGCTTTCTAAAATTATTTTTTACACTTTCATGTGTTTTCCTGACATCACGAGTGGACTGGAAGTGAGTTTAACAAATGCTCTTAAAAAGAACTAAGTATTTATTTTGGGAGTTGTAACTAAAATTACAGTCTTCTGCTTAAGCTCATCACATAGACTTAGGAATGAAATCATTCACTTGAATCCAAGAGGAGTAGCACATTCTACTCCTCTTGCTTGAATCTGTCATTGTATTTACGTTGATGAAGGTGTCTTTTGACCATGCAAAAATACTGTAAATTGCAAGTTTGTGAAGTGTTTTACACAATCTCGAAAATAAAAAAAGAACATGCTTCGCCGTTGTTATAAAATCCTTTCCGCGATTCTGTAAAATATACTTCTTAACCTCATATGTACCATTACAACTGGCATATAAACAAGGTTCTGTCAAAATGACGACTAGAAATTATGAAGTATATGTTTTCATTGCAACTTATTAAACTATACACTAACGTTTTGAAATTATATCAGAAAATGTATGAAAAATGAGGTATAAGAAGAACAAGTAAATATTGTAAATATTCTAAGAGAAAAATGTAAAATAGATGGGGTACATTAATTTATTGTTTGTACAAATTGGGATGATAATAATAATAATTATAAAGCAGTCTTTAACATTTTTCTGCGAATGTTGTGTAATAATTCTGTAACAAATGAAGCTGTGTGATATTTCTCCCGTGTATAAGGTTTTCCTAAAATGTAAAATTCAATCAGAAACCTATACAATGAAACTTGTTTAAAGCAGTCACCAGCTATCCTTATGAAAGATAGCAGTTAGTACAGGTGACCGCTAAATTGCGGTTATAAAATATTCGAAATCGGGGAAGAGGTCTGGTTCATTGCATGATTTATTGTAGCAGGACCTATGTTACATTATTAGAAGAGACAAAGACGTTAACAGAGTAACTAGTCCTTATTTAATTGATATATAATAAAATAAATTATCGTAAACCGTCTAAGTAGTAATGTATACGAACATAGGCATAAGCAGTATGCCATTTTTTATTTTCTTCTTAAGTTGTCTTGCGACAAACAATAATGGAACAAACACAATAAAATGTTATATACTGGGGTGAGGGCCAAAGTTTTTTAACTACTCCAGCATATACATTGGGAGAGACAGAGAGAGGACCAGGACTTTGAACATCACATTCCAGTGCAGGCGTGGGATATTTATAACAAAATACACAGAATTTACATTAATCACATTAACTGTGGTTTATTCAATAAAAAAATGGTGCCCCTACATCGCACACAAAAGAGATAAAGAAAGAAATGAGGGGAGATGCTACACACACGAGCTACATTCACACTCTTCACATACAGCCGCACTCATTCGACTCTCCAACCAAAGTGACGCTAACATAACACAAAGAAAAGTAACACTAACCTTTCCCCCTCTCCTGCTAGACCTGCTAGCTCGGACTGGAGAGCGTCATGTCAAAACGAACTTCAAACCCAAAGCCGAAAGAATTACCCCAACAATGCTGTCGCCAATACGACACAATAATGTGTCTGGAATGACAATAGCTACTAATTACCTAATACGCCACGTCACAGAATAAAAAAATATATTCTTCTTAACATATCCACTGACTGAATACAACTGAACTCTATCTGCCAAGAAGTTTAGCAGCATACATATAACAATATACAAAAACATAAGTGTCGGCATGTTTGTTGTTCGACGCCGCAGCGATAGCCGACCTAATGTGTCCCCAGACCTCTGTCTAGTGCTTACATGTTGCGGAATCTGTAATAGTAAACCGTGCTTTATCTCACGCCGCCCACAGATCTGCTATGTGACGGTCTCCGTGCTGAACAAAGTGCTGTACTGTATTCAACCGGCCGGCCGTACAATTCAGGTCATTTTTGAAAATTTTGTGTGGCCGCTGTCCGCGGTGTGAGGCAGCCGTTAAAGGGAGGGAATATTAACACAGGCTTTATGGGAAATTTATCGGTTTGAAAGGGAAAATACCGGTTTATTGAGGTGATCACTAAGTAAAGGTGGTAGTTCAGGCAGGTTTGACTGTATTTTAGACCATCATCATTTAACTGCATTATAGAAGTACGTAGGCCCAGCCTTCCAACCTACTCTCCTTCACACGACGTTCATCGCTAGTCTCCCCGCTGCTACCAGCAGTAAACAATGCGCCTAACGATGTGTGAATGTCTCAGTAAATTACCTAAGAAATTTAATGATGGTATAATGTCTTGACATGTGCAATTATCGCGCCTCATACATAAGTTACGTCCCGTCATCCTTCGATGATCATATTTTATACTTCAGCAAGAAGCAAAAGTCTACCTCTGCGGTGGAGGGATAGCATGTCTGCCTCATAATCCGAAAGGCCCGAAATCGAAACTTGATTGTGGTGAGCTACTTGGATGAGGCTTTTTCCCAGATTTTTACCCTCAGAAGACTACCAGCTGGTCCTCCGTGGCTATGCTCGTTGAGATACTTAATTTCAGTGTTCTGTGGTGCACGGAACTGCGGATTTGAGTCCCACCTTGGAAAAAAATATCACCCTCATGCCACCTTGGGTGTATTCCAGTCAAAAATTCGATACCAAGCGTTCACAGAAAATACATATTTTGAGGTCCCCTGAATATAAAATACATTTATTACTTTCATTACTACGTACTTACAGTAAGGAGAGGAAGTATTGTACCCCACCCAAAAAGTCGATACCGAGATTTCACCGGAAATACATGTTTTGAGACCCTCTGAACAGAAAACAGCGTAACTCAAAATGAAGAGTCCAATAAATATCAAACTGTATATATAAGTTCTACATCTTCCAATGGTGCGACACGAAGATTCTCAAGAAACCCACAACCACTCTAACTCCCCTTCACATGGAAAAGTTTTTGTTACTTTTGATTTTCTCAAAAAGGGCTCTAACGATTTTTATTAAAATACCACATGTTTAAGATATTTTCATGATAAATTAAAGTAATATCTTGAATTTTCTGGGAACAGTTGTGAAGTCCTCTTCATTCTGAATGTGTTTTGTACCTAAATAATTGGAAAATGTAAGAGATGATTTTGATGATCTCAAAATCTTACTACACAAAAATGTGGATCCAGTTAAAGCACACAATTTATACCAAATTAAAATGTTTTTGGTGTTAACCACTTTCAAGATGTTATTTGTTTGAATTTTAAAATACTTTTCACAGCAGAAAAACTGCCGTTTTGTTTTATTTTACTTTCTCTACTATGTATAGTATGTGGGGGGAAGTATTATATTCCACCCAAAATTCGATAGCGAGATTTCACCGGAATTACATGTTTTGAGGCTCCTTGGATCCAAAAAAGGCATTTTTAGAAAAAGGTACTTGTGTGTGTCTGTGATCAACACAACTCAAAAACGAAAAGTCGGATAAATACCAAACTTGGTATTTAGATTCAGTAACCTTCAAAGAGTTTCAAGAAAATCCCCCACCCCAAACTACCCATCACATGGAACATTTTTTCGAAAATTTATTCAAAAATACCTCTGACAATTTTGATTAAAATACCATATGTTTATGATATTTTCATGGTAAATGAAGTGTATATCTTGAATTTTCTGGGATAATTTTGCATAACTGGTAAATCGTAAAAGAAAGATAACATTTTACCACACAAAAAATATAGATCTCGTTAAAACGCACACTCTATGTAATATACATTTTTTGTGGAGTGAACCATTTCCGAGATATTCCTTATTATTTGTTTGAATTTTTCAATACTTATACTTTTTCTCAAGTGGGAATTCTTTATTCTTTTTTTATGCCCTGGACATACAAAGACAGTAGACGGAGAATAAGCGTTTGTAAAAATAGTTTGTACAAGAGTAGAGAAGGTCATGTGAGTGTAACATCAGGTTTTTTTCTCTCTCGTGCTCATACAAAGAGAACAGAATTTCAAAGCCATCACATAGTCGCCCGCTCTTGAAAGTGTTGAATATCGCTTAAACGCTACTACATTCCCCTAATCCCCCTGTACCTACAAGGAGATGTAATAAAACCAATTCTGCAAATGTTTATCTCGATTAAAATGAAATATAAGAATAAGCTTTTGTAATAATAGTTTGTTGAAGAATGGGTTGATACCGAAACTAGTAACGGACAGATATAGGGTAAAGGAAGTTAAATGTATGTATCACATCAGATTTTTAGAAAAAATATCCGTGTCTGTGTCAGTCTATGTGAGTATATTTAATAGCAAAATTAAACAACAAAAATACTGATAAATACGAGCATCTTAATTTCATCATTTTCCAAGAATTCGACTTAAAGATTTTAAAGAAAATTCACTCTCTCCAAATCAGCCTTTACATGGTAAACTTCTTTTATTCTCCCAGAAATGGCTCTAAGGATTTTGATTAAAATACTACATGGTTAGGATGTCTAAGATGACTAAGCGAACAGCATATGAATTCCCCTTCATTCTGATTGAAATGTGTCTAGTTTTGTGTTATTGATAAACCATAAGCGGTACACAGTTGCTTAGCACACAAGCTGTAACCTCGTAATAAACACAATTATGACAAACAAATTTCTGTGACATTAATCATTACCAAGATATTCGTTGTTATTACTTTGAATTTTCTAATACTTTATAATTTTTGAAGTACTGCATTTCTTGTGGTGTCATGAAAAGAGTATAGAATTTCAAAATCAGCATATACTGACCCGCTTTTTAAAGATTTTATTAGCGATTCAGTCTCCAGTCTCTCTTCTATGCAACGAAATGTGTAATGAAACTATTTCTGAGAACGCTTATCTTGATTAATATGAAGCAAATACAAAAATAAGACTTTATAAGAATAGTTAGCAATTACGTGAATTTAATACACAATAATGTTTTTCTATTTTTACGCCGGCTATAATATATTAGGTCATATTATAATTATTTATTCACTCATTTATATTTGGTGTTAATCAATTAATAGTTTCTTTAGGTTTTCTATTAAACATTACATCATAACACACAGTTATACTCTTATTCATACCTCCAAACTCTAGGGAGTTGCAAATCTAAACCGGGACAGCAGAATTTAGAGGCTAGTATGCTAACTCATCAGATCACAGAGGTATTCGTGTGTATTTTTGTATGTGTATATATATAAACTAGTGCACATAGAACTAAAATCGGAAGAAAAAAACGAAAAAAACGGAGTTAAGAGAAAAGCAAAGAACAACTCAGATACTAAAGTTAATTTTCTTATATCACTAAAACCCAAACTTTAAAACCTTATGGACCCCAGGTTTATTTGAATATTCACTTGAAGTACTCATTACCGTCCGATATGACCTTTCAGGTTAAAGGCCGCTAAACTTGCCAAAGGAGAAGAAAAAAATTCTTCCAGAAGTAGATGCTCCAACACTGATTTGCTTAGAAAACGAAAAAAAAATATATTTTGGAAGCATGACACGTGTTTGAAGAAAAATACTTTAGTGTAAGTATAAGTAGTTGTAGTATTCTCGCAGACAGAACAGGACCTTTGACCCAAGAGAAGAACGTGATCCATGACTCAGAATAAGAACAATTTAGTCATAGATAACCTACTATATTTATTTATTAACACTTCCGTCAATTGAGAGCTGCCATATAGACAAAGTATATCTATACAATTAACAAATTTAAAATTTGAATAAACGACAATAATGACGATTTATAGTTAACATATCAAAATAATGAAAATCAACTTAAAATAGAAATATAAATGAATTTAAATCGGAACATAAAAGTAGTATAAAACAACACTATTATGAAGTTAAAATAAATAAATAAATAATTTCAATGATTTGTAAAGCGGTGTATCCATATTATATTGAATATAAATGATTTCTGAGGATGAGAATTGATCCTATAAAAGCCATGATTGCTATTTGATAAAGTAGGCGTTTATCTAGGTCATAATCTACCCAAAACTTGTGCAGTATAGTGATTATTAAAAAAACATAGTAAAATAAGTGGAAATGTTAAAACAGTTAAAATGTTCAGATGTTTATCGAGCAGAAATATCTTGCCTCCTTGGATTTTCTCGCCAAAGTTGTATGTTTCTGCGCTGCACAGGAGGCTTTGGCTGTTGACATTTCAAAAAAATTCTTCCCTGACAAAGGAACACAGCTTGTTTATATATTAAAGGCAGTTTCTTTGCGCGATGGGAAGATTGTTTTGGATGGCGTAACTTTATAATTATTTCAGGTATGCTCTTTCGGAAACATTTATTACACTTGAGATTGTTTTGCACATAGCAAAAACAAGAGACATTTGCCAGTACTGATTTCAGATATAGCAACAATGCGTGCTCTATACAGGATTTAACCACAAAATGGAAGTGTTTTCCTTACTTCGAAGAATTGCAATAATCCTACCAACGCTGCTAACAGTAGTAATTCCTGGTTTATACAAAATATATGCAGAAGATGCAAGTAAGTATTCTTTTTATTATTATGTCTCTATTACTTTAATCGGTTTTTACAATAATACTATTTAGTATCTTTAAAGATCAGCACTATTGTGTGTGTAGTAGTTTCCAAACACCCGTGCTAGTATAATGATCGGTAAAATTTGTTTTGTAATATCGTTTAGAATTAAGAATATTTTGAGTTAATAAAGTTACTCCGTATTGAAATTGCAATGTATACAACTTTCAAGAAATATGGTGAAAATTTTGTCTTAGATTTCTTCAGCAAAATTATAATATAAAATTAAGGAGTTACTTCGATATTGGATTATGATGAAAATAGAAGCCTTTAACTTACGAAATCGGGGGTTTTTGCTATCCACAGTAATTCTTGGTTAACTAGGAACGTTTTGGTATAGTGGATGTTGCTCCGGGGGTAATATATTGCCCAGACATCCACCCTTTTATGCGGCCGTTCTTATATAGTTTTTGGCGGGTTTTGGCATCTTTTGGGAGGAATTGCGGTAGTGATAAAGTCGGGCCCGTGCGCTTACCCGTCATTCTCCTCGCACGAACGGTAAGAGTGCCCCCACTACTCTTAACCACGTGATAGCCGCCACCATAATGATCACGTGATTACCTTTTCCCCTAATTTAGTTCTCCACCTCTGCGTTTGAAAACTTTAGCGCGAATGCCTCATTCTGCTAGCACATTTAGACCTGTTCGTTCGACATGAATTTTTTCGAAGTTACAAGTCAATTTGCTACCATAGAAGGTGCAGTCAATCAATTAGATTTCTTTTGCGTGCAAACTATTCCTTCTTTGCCCCAATTCTTTGAAATAAAATAAATTGCATGTCATTCACGTGGATATGGCAGGCAAGCACAGGGTCCCGACAATTTCACGTATCAGTGCGTGGTGCTCCTACACACCGCTATGCCTAAAGATTATAACTGAACTGCAATTGGCTAATAAAACGCGCCAACATTAGCGTTTATTTTTATATCCAATGAAAATTATGAATACGTTTCCAATAATGATAAACAGCTCACCCCCTCGCTGCATTATTGCAGGCTATTATTGTCAGTTTCAGTAAGGCAGTAATGATAAACAGCTCACCCCCTCGCTGCATTATTGCACGCTATTATTGTCAGTTTCAGTAAGGCAGTATAAGGCAGTGGTGGGGGAACCATGTTGCGTGTATAAGGCAGTGGTGGGGGAACCATGTTGCGTGTATAAGGCAGTGGTGGGGGAACTATGTTGCGTGTATAAGGCAGTGGTGGGGGAACCATGTTGCGTGTATAAGGCAGTGGTGGGGGAACCATGTTGCGTGTATAAGGCAGTGGTGGGGGAACCATGTTGCGTGTATAAGGCAGTGGTGGGGGAACTATGTTGCGTGGAGGGGAAGGTGGAATTTGGTGGATATGGAAGCTAAGCGCAGGGACCCGACTTTATCACGTAAGCCGGAATTGCTGCCAACGTGAACCATTCGAGTTATTGACGCGCAGATCCCTCGGCTACGCCCTGTCGTCGCTTCGCAGGCAGCAACTGCTACACTCCTCTCCTTCTAAAAAACATCCCTCGGCTACGCCTTGAGGCTGAGGGCCCTAAATCGTGTTTTCAGCTATGTTGGGATTTCAAATGTTGGCAGCGGAAAGGCAACGCAACCAACGTTCCCATGATGCCACGGGTGAGATGCATGCAATGCGACTTCGTAGTGTCGGTAATATGGAACAAAAGTGACAAAATATGCCATATATTCATGAAAATAAGTAAAGCACCATGTTATTTGTTCTTTATTATGTGTAATAGTGTGTTGACGTCAATAAAAGGCATACAGTGTATACGTATGTTACGTGTATATAGTGATACGGGCCATAATCCAATATCAAAGTTTATGGTGTATGGAAATTGCAATACATACAACTTTCAAGAAATATGGTGAAAATTTTGTCTTATATTTGTTCAAAAAAATTATAGTATAAAATAAATGGCAAAATTGTCATATCTCTGCCCACCTATATTCGGTATAAGAAAGTGAGAAGTAATGAAATAAATTACCTTAGGAGTGAGTTTAGAACATGATGTGGTCTCTTATATGTCTGGTGCTCACCTACTCGCCTGTTTTAGTTGTTTCATTTATATAGGCAAATCGCGTGAGGAACACAACAAACGTAGCCATTTTTCCGATAAATCACATGCAAAGTGGGTACTGCCAACCTAAATAAAAAGTGAAGCACTAAGTATGCGATGTGCTGTTGTTTCTGCGAACGTGAATCATTCGAGTTTTAGACGCGCGGATCCCTCGGCTACGCCCTGTAGTCGCAATCGGCCGCAACTTGCTACACTCCTCTGCTTCCAAAAAACATCCTTCGGCTACGCTTTGAGATGAGGGCCCTAAATCTCTCGGCTACGCCTTGAGGCTGAGTATCTTACCGGCTTCGGTGGCATTATTCATATGTTGGCAGCATTACGTTAGAGCAAGCGTAAGACTTCAGTCGCTAATGCGGGCAGAGATAAGGCAATTTACCCAAATTAATTTTTAGGGTCCAGGAAAATAATTTTCAAAAAATGAGAAGCGGGACTCATATAAAACGCTCCTAGTGACTAATTTATAATTAAATATTTTATGATAAATTTTGTGAAAGGATAAAAATTTCTAAAACCTTTCGGAGAAAATAATAAACCATGTAACACTTTTAATCTCCTAAAGATTATCATTAAATTCTTTTAACCGTAATTCGAAAATTATACTTGATACTAGGAAAAGGTTCTTTAAATCTCATCAAATTTCAAATAAAGTATACTGAAAATCTGAGAGAAAGTGAGCAACACTGTGCAATGGACAGCATCTTAAAGTGGGAAAAAAGTAAGAAAGCATTGAGAGTAAAAAAACCTTTAAAATTTCGTGCTATTTGTACATACATACACTCATCCACTCAAAGTCCTGCTTGTGCATTTAAATGCCCAGAAGGGCAAAACTACATTGTTTCTTGATTCTACATTGTTTGAAGATATTCTCCATGAACATTTTAAGAACTGATTTTTACTTTCTATACTACTTAATCTTTAGTAAGCAGAGGAAGTATTGTATTCCATCCAAAAATTGGATATCGATATTACACTGGAAAGACATTTTTGAGATTCCCCGAATCAAATAAATAAATAGGATAAAACATGAAAAGTAAATAAGTAAATACATTTTAGAAAAACGTCCGTGCGTGTATGGGTGTGTCTGTGTATATGTGTGAATGTGTGTGTGTCTGTCAGTGTGTCTGAATAGCATAACTCAAAAATGAAAAGTCAGTTAAATGAAAAACTTGGTATTTAAGCTCAGCATTTCCAAGGATGCCACATGAAGATACCATATGACGTTGTGATGGTTATTTTAGGGCCAAATAAAACACGACTAATGGCATTTGCTTTCTTCCATATCAAGCAACTTTTATTCAAGACATTTCTTTCTACAGCGCTTAGTTTTGGAGATATTGTACTGTCTCAGCTTAAATGGTCCAACCTGTATATACCAAACCAGATGGCTCAAACAAGCTGTCCTTTGCAGTTTTATATTTCCCACATACATTGGTGCAAAATCACTTATGATCAAAGGGGCAATGCAGGTACGAAGCGAAAAGTCATTGAGGTAGTGCTGATGTCTGCATGTGTTTACGTGGTAGTTTCGTACTGATCAGCGTCGCGCGGTCGCCTGTTTGCAGTTCGAGTCAGGTCACTCAGACTAAAAGATAATGCTGACCAATAACGAACACACAGATATTGTTACGATCTGTGCAGAGAAATACCAACGTTCAGCTGGAGCTCGAAGGCTGTGTTCTGAACATTTTCAGACGCGGCATCTGTCTTTTGTGCATCTTTTTGGGGGGGGGGTACAGAGATGTTTTTAAGAAATGATGGACCATTCCAGGTAAAACGTGGGCCTGAGAGGCCCTTACATCAATTCGTCCACCAAGACGGGCATGTTTTTGCACATGCTTATAATGAGTAATCCATTAATAGAAAATAATTTAATTCTAACGCACATTTAACGGTGCATAAATAGAATAAAAATAAAATTTTGCTTAATCTTGTGAACTTTGCGGTACCAATTGGTGCCATTGTAGTTGTACTGATTGTGATTAGCTGTCATGGAACTAAATGACTTAACACGTGTGCTCAGGTTTGCGTGCAATTCTGAATTTTTGTTAATGGGCGAATGGTTATTAAACAACCGATAATACCCCTGCCACACACACGCACACACAAAGTACTCTAACATTCAAACGAGAGACTCTGGACATACGTGAAATGTTTTTGATTAAAGACAACTTTCAGAAGCCCAGCCGGGAATCGAAACCGGAACGCCTCATATAGCAGGCACTTTCTCTACCGGATGACCTCTGAGACTAATAACAGCAGTTAAAGTGTTCGTTTTCAAGCAATGGTCTTTGATTTAGCGATCTCCTCTCTGTCGGTATGGAGTCGTCCTTACAGTTCTGTTTAGGCAAACCTTTTGGCATCCGCGCTATCCGTATAAACTAACTGTACCTATGGACGGTTTGTGTGGGTCACCTGGTATACATATGTGTGCAAAAAAGTTAAAATTGCTAAAATAAAGGTAACAGTATCCTTCTGCCCATATTTATTGCTCCTTACACAGCTGGTAAACTTAATGCAGCATTAGGGGTAACAAAAAACAAAGAATCTCCTGGGCCAGGTAAAATTCACCCAGAATTCATAAAACATCTGGGAGAAAATGGAAGGAAGATTCTCCTACAGATATGTAACCTCTAATGGGCTAGTTAGCTTGTCACCCGCAAACGGTATACAGCGGAGAGGGAATACGGAAGCAGTATTCTCTAATAACGGTGTTTGTCAATTTAATTATGAACTAACAGTAACGTCCTTAAATTGATACATAATCAGTCTTTGTCCTAGCGTAACCAGTTGTTTGTATTTTATTTTAATGCCATTCCTTATACTTTTAGGTGACTACAGTAAGGGCGAAGAATGCACGAGAAATAAACTGGTAAGCTATAAGAATCTATGTTCTTTTAAGTCATTATTATTTGTATGAATGTAATGTTTTATGTATTTCTCATTATAGCACTGCACCACTAAATTTGGTGAAAATCTGAGGAAAACTTAAGAATTCCGTGTCCAGAAAAAATACTTAAAAGTAATGATTTGAAAATATATTTTCCTTAACAATATGGAATTAAAATTTTTAACTCTAAAATTTGAATTTTTTTCTCCGCAATTTTGCTCCGCACGATGAAGTTTTCATTCAGTTCTTGCGAATATTTATATCCACCTTCCAAAAGATCAAACAATTAAAACTGCCTTATACATTTTTTTGTGCTGTGAGGGGTATTTGAGTTATTGGTTTTTAAAGCAAAAAGTAGTTGGAAAAAATAGAAATTAATTATGACTATTCTCTTCATACGTCGCGGTTTGATGTTGACCAATAACATTTAGCAATGCCTCGGATATCGACTAATCACGTTCGTTTATTTAATAATGTAGTGACTTTGTACGGTTTTCAGTGTCACTTGTCTAAGTTCTCAATATCACTTCACTAATATGAACTAAAGTTTTCACTGTCACTTCACTTAGTTTTCACGATCACTTCACATTCTTCGTGACGCAGCGGCGTAACGAAATACGCACGACGCAGCCTCTTCTTCCGGACGAGTCACTCGCTGGGGAGTCGAACGCAAGACTTCTCCAATCTCTCCTACAGGAGCAGCACTCACTGCATGTCACAGCAATTGTCACAAACTCTCTCGGAGAACGTCACTTTTTCTCGCACCAGAAACGCACTCGCTAACTCACTCACTAACTGACTGACCAACTCGCAAGAACGCTCACTTATATAGCCGCTGGTTAAATATCCAGAACATTCCAGAAAGGACAACTTCTAGAAGATTCTGCTTATCTTACGACAGCGCTTCCGGGTTCACGCTTGGTGAGCGCGCTACTTATCTCTGTTTACCTCTCCAATGCTAGACACCAACCTCCCAATAAACTTTCACCAGAGCCGCTGCGTCATAATATGCTTGAAAGAATGGGATTTTATCGGACAAAGCTCCAGCTTCTTACTAAACCGTAAATCTATCTCATCATTCATTAATTCTGGAGAAATTACAAAATGCTACTACCTCAATATCCACTTCAGTTATCATTACCAAAAACCATTACCGAAAAGCAGATTCCTTCAACAATCAGCTTTGAAGATTGTGTTTTAATGAGTGCACATTCAAATAGTGTTAATTTCCATATAAATTATATTCTTGAAAAAAAATGGAACTTTTTGTTTCCTAAATTATCCTATTACTTTCTCTACTACGTATAGTAAGTAGGGGAAGTATTGCATTCCACCCAAAAATTCGATACCGAGATTTCACAGGAAATACATGTTTTGAGACCTCCTGAATCCAAAAAAAGCATTTTTGGAAACATGTCCGTGTGTGTGTCTGTGTGTGTGTGTCTGTGTGTGTGTGTGTGTGTGTCTGTGTGTGTGTGTGTCTGTGTGTGTGTCTGTGAACAGCATAACTCAAAACCGAACAGTCGGATAAACACCAAACTTGGTATTTAGATTCAGTATCTTCCAGAGATGCGACACGAAGGTTTTCAAGAAAATCCCCCCACCCCAGACTACCCTTTACATGGAACATTTTTCGAAAATTTTAATTTTCTCAAAAATGGCTCTAACGATTTTGATTAAAATAACATATGTTTAAGATAATGTCATGAGAAATGAAATGTATATCTCGAATTTTCTGGGAATGTCTCCAAAAGTATTCTTCATTGTGAACGACTTTTGCATAACTGGTAAACCATAAGAGATAGACAAAATTTTACTACACAAAAAATGTAGATCGCGTTAAAATACACAACTTATGTCATATACATTTCTTTTGTTGAGTGAACCGTTTTCGAGATATTGCTTGTTTTTTCCTTAAATTTTCCAATACTTATACTTTTTCTCAAATTCGTTATTCATTTTTACTTTCTCTACTACGTATAGTAAGTAGGGGAAGTATTGCATTCCACCCAAAAATTCGATACCGAGATTTCACCGGAAATACATGTTTTGAGACCTCCTGAATCCAAAAAAAGAATTTTTGGAAACATGTCCGTGTGTGTGTCTGTGTGTGTGTGTGTGTCTGTGTGTGTGTCTGTGTGTGTGTGAACAGCATAACTCAAAAACGAACAGTCGGATAAGCACCAAACTTGGTATTTAGGTTCAGTATCTTCCAGAGATGCGACACGAAGGTTTTCAAGAAAATCCCCCCACCCCAAACTACCCTTTACATGGAAGATTTTTCGAAAATTTTAATTTTCTCAAAAATGGCTCTAACGATTTTGATGAAAATATCATATGTTTAAGATAATGTCATGGGAAATGAAATGTATATCTCGAATTTTCTGGGAATGTCTCCAAAAGTATTCTTTATTGTGAACAACTTTTGCATAACTGGTAAACCATAAGAGATACACAAAATGTTACTACACAAAAAGTGTAGATCGCGTTAAAATACACAACTTATGTCATATACATTTCTTTTGTTGAGTGAACCGTTTTGGAGATATTGCTTGTTATTTCCTTAAATTTTCCAATACTTATACTTTTTCTCAAATTCGTTATTCATTTTTTTTATGTCCTGGACATGCAAAGAGAATGGAATGCACCACATAGCAACCAGCGTTAAAATATTTGACTATCGCTTAAAAGCTACCATATTCCCCTTGCATCTACAAGAAAATTACCAATAAGATTGACATATCGATATCTCGATTAACATGAAGCATATGGAGAATAGGCGTTTTTTAAAAATAGTGTGTACAAGAGTAGAGAAAGTCATGTGAGTGTAACACATCAGATTTTTTTATGTCCTGGACATGCAAAGAGAATGGAATGCGCCACATAGCAACCAGCGTTAAAATATTTGACTATCGCTTAAATAGCTACCATATTCCCCTTGCATCTACAAGAAAATTACCAATAAGATTGAAATCTCGATATCTCGATTAACATGAAGCATATGGAGAATAGGCGTTTGTAAAAATAGATTGTACAAGAGTAGAGAAAGTCATGTGAGTGTAACACATCAGATTTTTTTTAGGTTGTTTTCACATTTTCACTGTTGATAGCATTAGTTAAGTATTCCGTAACACATTCGATTGTTTATTCTTAGTAGGTATATGGTAATCTGACAGCTGACACAATGGTGATTTGATTCTAAGCAACATAAGTAAGAAAGTAATTATTATTGATCTATCTTACATTTTACTTATAGAATAATTTTAATAAATCCCACTCGAGGTTGCGAGTTTCATCATATAAATTCGAACCTGCTCATGGGATTATGATTATTTTCCTTTGAACTAAAACTACCAAAAGACATTATATGACAAGTTTGTGTGCTACGATCAGATAAATGGTATGTCTATTTTTTTAAACGACAATTTTAAAAGGGTTATCTTGTAGGACACTTGGCATAGGGCATTAAAATGCAATTTGAAACCCAATAACTTTGAAAATACAGGGTAGATCGCTTAAGTTGAGACTGTACAATAATTCCAAAACTAAGCGTTGTAGAAAGAAATGTCTTTATATAAAAGTTGCTTGATATTATGGGGGAAACTAAATGCCATTAGACCTGTTTTGTTTGAAGGACGTTATGGTGGTCAATTTAATTCTTTTAAATGGGAACCTGCAATTAGGGTCAATTTAAATTGACCCTAAAATGCCCATCACAACGTCCTCTAAATAAAACACGACTAATGGCATTTACTTTCCCCCATAATATCAAGCAACTTTTATTCAAGACATTTCTTTTTAAAATGCTTAGTTTTGGAGATAATGTATAGCCTCAACTTAAATGGTCCACCTTGTATATTGAAACGAAATTTAAAACTAATCATTGTTTACGAAAGCAAAAATATTTAAGATTAAAACTTCAACCAAACTGATAGAAAATTTTAGAAAATAGTATTTAGCATCCCTTTAAATATAGTCAAATTTTAATTACCCTCCTCCCTTAGAAGAATTCAAGACCCGCACTACGACCGCCAGGTAAACGCAATGTTTAATATTATCCAACAGTTTACACAATGAAAACGTGTGTTTTGAATTTAGTATATTCATTATCTGAAAGAATATCCTCTAGATTAGCTAAACGTAAATTGAACAGTGTTTAATGGGCAGTCTTTAAGATAGAGATCAAAGAAGAATAATACGTCGTATTGGATTTATAGCCTATGTGATCTACCAAAACGACATTTTTATGAGTGCATGTACTATCTTTGAAGAAGGGAAATGCATACCGTTTGTTGGTTTTGCGTACGTTCAGGCGTAATTCTATGGAGGGTATGAAAATTAAATCAGTCGTGATTTGTAGCAGGCTCCTCATTTCGAAGATATCTGTGCTTTTATGTCCAAGTACGCAATTTTGCAACACCATTTAAAACTGATCAGTGACAACTACTGGTTATTTAATTAAGGTGAACACCGAGTAAAACGCAATGCACTGGTGCCGTTCAAACCTAGGAAAAGAAGTTGCTACTATATAACAGATTGGCCCTAATCTAGCACGTTAAGTGGTTGGTAAATCAGAAAGTTTGGGGCTCAGTTTCTACAGTGAGGTTATCTTTTCCTCTACTTCTTACCAATAGTATAGGGTTAAGGGTATAAACAGAGGAGGACACCTCGCGTTCTGCAACCTATGGGGAATCTACTGCGGCTACCATCCTTCCACAATAGGAAGGGATGAAGTGAAGGAACCACAGGAGCTTGCAGGCCGCGGGCAAACGGCAACAGAGACTCACGGAAGTTCTTAACAGCTCTTGATTTGAAGGCCCGTCCCACTACTGGAGCTACCCAGAGAGGGCGTTGAATGGCCTTTCTAATCAGACAGCCCTCTAGTGTCTACGGTGAGTATTCTTTCCATTAAGAAAGCATCCGCGCCATTTGTCCAGCACCACCATACGCCACGAAACCTAAAAGAACAGCTGAAACATGGAAGGAAACAGAATCAAAGGGATATAATGGAAAGTAAATCGTGGTGGACGAGAAACCACCGTAACATTCGCCTAACGACCAGGAAAAACCATGAGAACCCACGGTCAGAAAGGGCGGTCGATGAGATTCGAACCTGGAGCTTCTCGAATGCTAGCCTCACACGTTACCGCGGAGCCATCTCGGTCGGTTTAGCTAACGTAACAAATGTTAGTAAAATCCTTTGGTAGTAAATGAGAGAGCATGTACTGGAGGGTGCATTGCTAATGGTTTACCTGGTAATCGTAGTACAGATCCTTAATGTTTAATTTCCCCTCGAATGTTTCTGGGTGAATTGTTAGCAACTTTTATGTTTCGTACTTTAATATAAATACTTGATAAAAGCATGTAACAACGATGTCTCTTTGGTTTATTTTCCCCACTTTGTTCCTTAACATTAACCAAGCATATAATATAAAACAAGAAGTTATTGCAAATACAGTTTATTTGTCATTTTGTTTCAGCACTTCAGTATTTCGGCTAATCCACTCCTAGAGATATTCTTGTATGTAAGTATTGTGTCTCTTTTGGAGAATTTTTCATAACTAATTTGTAATAATGTATGAGGCATGTTTTTAAAGGTACCGTTTTAATATTTTGCCGCTGCAGCGCTACAGTAGCGATTCTGAGCACACGCGATCACTTCCTCCATTCATTCGGAAGTCAGACGCAGCTGTGAGCGATCGCCACTTTGTGTTTTCCTGTTGTTAGAGCGTTTCAAAAAGTTTAAAACAATCGAACGACCCACCGACTGCGAAGTCATATCAGTGATTTATTGACAAATGTTTGGCGACTCTACATTACACTTAGGAAAACAGGCTGCTTCAACTGCACTTACTGAAGTGACGCTAACTATGCCCCCCTCTTGCCGTGAGTAGCGAAGCCAGCCAGGGATGGCGTCATACCAGACCGGAATTCAAACAAAACCTTCTCTCTGGCGTGTTCCGCGCCAAAGGAAGGATGTTAGGCCGAAAAATAATCAAAGTAACCCAATAATGCGTCTGGCAATGCTTACTGATACGCCATAATATGCTGAGGAAGGCGATGATTTGCTTACGTACATCGTTACAGTAATGAGACATAGGTGTTTCACATCATTCCTGAACCAAAGCAATAATCAGTGGAGTGGAGGCATAAACATCCTCCGCGAAGAAGGCATTCAAACAGACGATATATATACTCAAAATCATATACAGGGTTTTCTGGGACAGACAAGGTATTTGCTGGTTGAAGAATTCTTGCTCAGGAATGCGACAATCATCAAGGACGTCTATTGTGAGACCTACGGAAGCTCCATCGCGCAATACAGAACAAAAGCCATGGAATGCTTTCGCGTGGAACCCTTTTGGTTCATGATAATGCCCGGTCACACACAGCCAAACTCACGATCTTATCGCATATTTGGTTGGGAACAATTCCACCACCCTCCCTACAGTCCTGATTTAGCACAAAGCGATTGTCATCTCTGCAGAAATTCCTTGGTGGGAAACATTTCAACGACGATGATGTGAAACAAGAAGTGCAGACTTGGCTTTCTCACAGGCGGCATCATTCTTTGACGAAGGCCTACAAAAACTGGTTTCCCGTTCAGTGCCTGAATAACGGCAAAAGTAGTGTAAGGTAATGAATGATAATAAAGTATTTTAATAATAATATTCTGCTATTTTTTAAAAAATTATCGGTACTTACTTTAAACACACGTCTCGTACAAGATGCTTTCCTGAAAGTTAATAAATTTCTAAACACAATGTTTTGCTAATGCTTCTATATAAATAAATTGAAAGTAACGTTTTCTCTTGTTCTAGTTAAGACACATACGTTCAACTTCATTTGCTGAACCCAACAATTCCGGACCCCACCTGCACAACTCCGCTAGCGTACTTCCCTCCATTTGGAGCGTAATATCACCGTTTGAATACGAGGAAGAGGAGGTAAGAAAACTTTATATAAGTGTCACAGTTTTATACTCCTTTTTTTCCTTGCAATCCAAATGAAAGTGTTCAATTCCTTCTTCACTATTATACTTTATAATTACTTACGTAAAACCATGCGAATCAATGGCCGATTTCCCACTAGTTACCTCTATAAGTAGAGGAAGTATTGTACTCCAACCAAAATTCGATATTTCACAGGAATATGTGTTTTGAAGCCCTCCGAACTACAAAAAGGCATATTTAGAAAACGGTACGCGCGCGCGTGTGTATATCCCTATGAACAGTACAATCAATAAACGAGAAGTAGGATAAGTACCAAACTTGTTATTTAAATTCAGAATCTTTCATGAATACGACCGAAATATTTTCAGTAAAATCCCCCAACCTCAAACTAAGTTTAGCATGAAAACATTTTCATTATTTTATTATCAGTATACAGCAAACAATTGTATTTATGTAAATTGACAAAATTGACTATTATTTTTGCTTATACCTCTAATCACAAGCTGTATTCCTTTATAGTGGAAGGAAGCAGATGCTGGCCAATCAGCTTTGACCAGGACTGTATGTAAGGATCAAGGACCCTTTGCTTTCTACTTCCCTCAAAAGGAAACCTGGAGTTGTCAACTCGTAAGTTGTTTATAAGCATTCAAATTGTAAGTGCTAGAAGGCACAATAAACTAAGCATAACTTAAATATGCATGGACATAACGGGATGAGCGGATTTGGAAAGATAACCCCCTCCTCCCGAAAAAAATCGTTTTCTCATTTACCTTAGTCCATCAAAGACACAATAAAATTAATTTGGAATTATCAGCATGCAAAAATCTACCGAGCGGAAATGGCAGGCGGTAACGTCGTTTTCTTTTGTTGTTTTTCTTTTTAATTTATGGACGCTCTTAGCGTCCTATAGTACTTAGCGTCCCATTCTATATTGGGCGTGAAAGACCGGAAATTCTGCTCAGTGGCCTTTTTATCAGATTTGAGGTTCTTTTACGTGCAATAAATCTACTATACGGGGCCATCGGCTCTGTTTCCCTTGGAAGGAAGCCATGCTAAGGATTTTTACGCCCGAAAAATCCATCGCCCTACGCCGGGTTTGAACCCGCGACTTCGGGAACTAGAGGCTAGCATGGTACCCCACGACCACGGAGGACGATAGGTAACATCTCTGGCCCGCATTCGGGCGGACTCAGGTTCGATCCCCGTTGACTGCCCACTCTTTCCCATGGGGTTTTTAGGGGTTTTCCCGGGTCGCCAGGCGAATGCTTGAGTGGTTTCTTTCATCCCCCGAATTTCCTGTCCCTGCATTTCGTTCCATTAATCATTTCATTCATCCTTTACCTCGTTTGGTCTATTTCAGGGTTGGAAGTGTCGGCGATGGTGTTTCGGTGCAGCGTGACGGGAAAAAGGATGCTGTCTGTGAACTTTCTCCGTCCCTCGGCATTCGGCTGGTTGCCGGGGTATAGGGATTGCCACTTGGAGGGCGTTGGACTCTGTAGGGCGGGGTACCTGGTCTACCTGTCCGACCGCCGGGGCGTCTCAGTCTGGAAACTGTAGGGGCCCTGTCATAGCTGTGCCGTAACTCCTGATTCCGGCCGCCTGGTGTCTCGTTTCACCTCCTCCCTCCCTCTCTCTCGGGGGCGCCCATCTTCCAATCCTTGAGAAGAGCAGTTGCGCCCCAATTCCATCCAATCTTCTGCTTCAGTACCGGAAGCAGATTTTTTATTGTTGGTACAACCTTCTGAACCTCATAAAAGTCGTAAATAGTGGCCCTAATAATGCGCTTGTCGAAGTCATCTAGGACAATTTTGCCCCGATTTCTGGACCTCAAACAAAATAAGATACTTGTTATTTCCATAGTACTTGCTTCTATGTTATTTAAATAGCTTAGATCCTAAAATGATGTATATAACAAAGTATCCATCCTAGCTCTTTTTTCCTGGAATTGCTGGAGAATCGTTTGAGTGAGATGCCTTAAGCGCCTTAATCTTCTGTTAATCTTCTTGCGTCTGTATAAGCAGCAGCTCGGTATAAGGTCTTCTCTAGTGGAAAAAGAAGCAGTACGCTATGTAGTAGGCTGTGCTCCAAACTCTCAAAATTAGGACTAAACTTCCGACTTCTGCAATAAATGATATACTAATAAAACGTAATGAATTATGACATATTTTAATATTTACAGTTTCCTGATTTTATTTATATGGTTCTTTAAATTTCAGTTATTATTTCCTTAAACTTAATCATTCATATTGATTACAATTCTTCCCGAAAAAAATGTTGAGTCATGTTTACACCCACACACAAATATAATATGTTTATAAAACTATATAAATTAAGTAAGTGCATAAATTGCGCACTATTACAGAGAGCGAATACCCTTCTTCATACTACTTATTCTAGAAAGTTAACAATCTCCCTGAAATAGAAATGCATAAATTACTTTTTTTTTAGGCAGCATAGCCTAAAATAACTTTTAACACAGTGCACATGAACTAAAAGCTGTACATTATTTTTATATCACTCCATTGAGACTAACTTTGTTTTCAAGACCAATCACACGGCAATTGTACATGTTTAATAATTCGACTTGGTTTGATAGGTTTTACTTTTCATATGTATTTTTACATAATTAATTTCTCACGGCGGTCGCATTAACTGTTCACGACACCAATCGTCATACTTCAATTTATCGCAATTCGTTGTGGAGTTAACCTACACGTAATTTTGGCAGCCTTCACTTTCTTTGATCTAAAACGTTATTGTTTTATCTAGTATAATCTATATAAGGATTGAATGGCGGCAATTATGAATTCAGAAGAAACTGAAATGGAAGAGCCAGGTGAAATTAGAGAAGCAGCAGAAACAATAACACTAGAACTACTTACTCAAAAATCTAGAAAGCGATATTATATAGCTTTTAATCGCTTCTTTGCTTGGTGTAAGGAAACATGGTGAAAACAATTTCACTGAAAATGACTGCTAGCGAAACAACAAAACATCTGACTTCTCGATGCACGCGAGAGAGAATCTCGTTTTTACTTTCTCTACTACGTATAGTAAGTAGGAGAAGTATTGCATTCCACCCAAAAATTCGATACCGAGATTTCACCGGAAATACATGTTTTGAGACCTCCTTAAGCATTTTTGGAAACATGTCCGTGTGTGTGTCTGTGTGTGTGTGTGTGTGTCTGTGTGTGTGTGTGTCTGTGTGTGTGTGTGTGTCTGTGAACAGCATAACTCAAAAACAAACAGTCGGATAAGCACCAAACTTGGTATTTAGGTTCAGTATCTTCCAGAGATGCGACACGAAGGTTTTCAAGAAAATCCCCCCACCCCAGACTACCCTTTACATGGAAGATTTTTCGAAAATTTTAATTTTCTCAAAAATGGCTCTAACGATTTTGATGAAAATATCATATGTTTAAGATAATGTCATGAGAAATGAAATGTATATCTCGAATTTTCTGGGAATGTCTCCAAAAGTATTCTTCATTGTGAACGACTTTTGCATAACTGGTAAACCATAAGAGATAGACAAACTTTTACTTCACAAAAAATGTAGATCGCGTTAAAATACA
Organism: Deroplatys truncata; assembly: GCA_030765065.1. NCBI lineage: Eukaryota > Metazoa > Arthropoda > Insecta > Mantodea > Mantidae > Deroplatys > Deroplatys truncata. The sequence goes on from CM060983.1 coordinate 44,274,616, forward strand.
CAACTTATGTCATATACATTTCTTTTGTTGAGTGAACCGTTTTCGAGATATTGCTTGTTATTTCCTTAAATTTTACAATACTTATACTTTTTCTCAAATGCGTTATTCATTTTTTTTTGTCCTGGACATGCAAAGAGAATGGAATGCGTCACATAGCAACCAGCGTTAAAATATTTGACTATCGCTTAAAAGCTACCATATATTACCAATAAAATTGACATCTCGATATCTCGATTAACATGAAGCATATGGAGAATAAGCGTTTGTAAAATTAGATTGTACAGGAGTAGAGAAAGTCATGTGAGTGTAACACATCAGATTTTTTCATTTCTCTTGTTTCAAGAATCTCGCTAAACACACGAGTTGATCTCGTTCTAAATGGTTCTCTTAGGTTTAGGAAACAATATAATATTATTATTTTATTGATATTTTACAAAATCTAGCGCTGTCTTAAACATAGTATATGCAACACGCGTTAAAAGTGGTTTTATTTTGCTCGTAGGATTGCGAAATAAAATGCTGCTTTTGATACTTGTATCATAATCTACTATTATAGCCTCAGTAAATTTTTACTCTCCTATAAAATGTATGCACTTGGATTTGGTATGTTTTGGGAACAAGTTTTGATATATGGAACGATAAAAGTAATACATCTTCCTTTATTGTAGGTTAGAGGTGCAGAAGAATTTTCGAAAGAATACTTCTGGGAGTTGCTGTTACCGTTTGTCTGTTTAGTCTCTGCTGTTTTTGTGTATATTTTAGTAAGTATCCAAAGAACTGTTAAAATTATAATTATACATTATGTCAAATTTATTTGCTATCTGACCAGCATTGCATGTTTTTTATTTCTTTCCTTTTATCTTCTTCCTTCAGGCTGTAGACATTTCCACCTGTTGCAATATACCTATATTGAACATGCCATCTTTTAGTAGGTCATCCTATACTTCTCTTTTTTCTTGGTTTATAGTCCATAAAGTAATGTGATAATCTTTAAAATGCAATTCTCTGTACATGGGTTATCTACTTGGTTTTATATGATTTTACTTTATTATTTAGGTTATATATTCCTAATTCTCCTCTTACTTCCTAACTTCTGTTACGGCCGGGTTTTCTATCAGGTCTTTCAAAAGTAATTTCAAACATTTGCGGCGGAATTTTATAAAAATGTGGGGTGAATTGAGTGATGATATCTCTTAAGTTTATTTACAGGGCACTGTAACAGGGAAGATTCCTTATTTTAAATTAATTTGAATGACTAATTCTTTTCAACAGAAACTTCATTTTATTAAAAATATTTCTTCATTGGTTACCATTATTTCGAATTTCTGATAATATTTACCGCCGACTGTTTTTAAACGTAGCTGTTCATGACTATTTTAATGTGTGAATAGGTCTACACAATCATGATGCGATTGTAATGGTGATCTGTACAGTATGAATGTCTATGAGATAATGATTCTTACTAGGAGAAGAATGTTATTTATTGTTCCTTGGCAATGTCTTTTGTTTTATTATTATTTCTTTGTATAAATAACAAGTTTATTTATTCCACAGCTATCTAGAGTAATTTACAAATTTTCATCAATTATAAATTTAATTAAAGTTGCCCATGTCTTTTATTTTAAAAAAATGAGTTTAACTTCTGAATAATATATATATATATATATATATATATATTAACAAGGAACAAATTCATAATCCTCTAAAAATGATAAATATAACAAACATGAAGATAACACAAAAGGTACGTAAATAATGCAATACATAAATACATACAACACTATAACAACGGGACAGATTTTAAAGGGTTAAATAATTTAAAAACAAAGAAAGATGTTGGTAAAGTAAAGATGGAAAGGGAATATTTCAAGATGAGTGATTGCTGTAAAGTAAATGAAGATTATTAATAATTTTATAATTTGGGTTAAAATGTTAACTCAAATAGAATATTTTAAGAACTATTTGTTTATTGAGAGAAATATTTTTATATAGTTAGAATAGTTAAAAACGTCAGAAATATCAAATTATAAGAAAAATGTAAAGCATTTGTGAAATCCATAGCCAACATTAATATGAACCATAGTTATGGAAAATTTCTTATTGGTTAAAAATCCACCTATAGAGATCCTTCACAATACTTATTGAATGAGTTACCATCGCAACGCGGGAAAGGCCTGCTATGGATAGTGTAGAGTTGTAGACATTCTTGTTAGCGTCTCTTTGATACGCGTCGCATCTCCGCGCGAGTTTAATTCGCGACCGCGAATAGCAATTTATGCATACCAGTTAAGAAGGATCATCGGCGGTGAAAACCTTGTATAACATTGTAAATACCGTAAAATGTGTTATTAATGAGCAAAAAGTGATTATTTTATGTCATTCCGAAACGTAAGAATAAATACAGAAAGTTTTCGGAACACGCACTCTTATTTAAAATTTCCTTTCCCGTACCGCGACCCAAGATAATAACACAGAGATCTCATAGCTCAGGCATTTCAGAATCCACCACGTAGCCTAAGATTCGACGCAGAAATGTTAGACGCATATCGACAGTGATAGGTATATCGCAGAGTTATATTCAGAACTTCGAAACGGGTAGTACCTCAAGCTAAAGTAAACCGCAAGCAGGCTTCAAACAATAACAAACCCGCAACATTTGGCACCCTAACTAGGGGCAAATAATAATAAATCCGTCTCAATAAGTAAATTCCACATCCTAAGCCCATATGTAGGCGGATAAGTCAAATATGGTTTTAAATCAATCTTTATGCTTCACATTAAACCGCTATAAACGTTATAGTTGAGATAGGAAAAACAATCACAGTTTGGGCAGACAATGGGGTTTGGTTTTCATTTGTTTGTTTTTGCATTGCACGATTACAATAGTTAGCATTTTTTTGAATAAAACATAATCATTTTGTTAGTACTGCTACATGAATTTGTGTCGTCCTTCGTGGTGTAGTTCCCGAGGTCGCGGGTTCAAACCCGGCGGAGGGCGATGGATTTTTTCGGGCGTAAAAATCCTTAGCATGGCTTACTTCGGAAGGAAAGTAAAGCCGGTGGTCCCGTGCCGTAGATTTACGGCACGTAAAAGAACCTCAAGCCCGATAAAGAGGCCTCTGAGCAAAATTGCCGGTCTTTCACATTCTATATAGAATGGGACTCTAAGGACCAAAGCAGTTAAAGAGCGTCCATAAATAAAACTTAATTTAATTTAATTACAAAACAAGTAGATCTCTTTAAAACACACAATTTATTTCAAATAACCATGTTGGCCGCTTTTAAGAATCTACCTATCCATTCAGTTTCCTTTATCCCCCTTATATCTACAATGAAATGTGCAACATTCATGTGTAATGTAGCCATTTTTGCAAAGGTTTATTTGGATTAAATGTAGTAGATAGACAAATAAGCGTTACTAACAATAGTTTGTATACCCACTAATAAACGCAGAGGCTAGAGAAAGTCGTGGAATGTATCACATCATAATTCTTTTTGGCAGCAGCAGCGTAGGTGGTTTCTATGTAACTGTTTTCGTCATAGATTGTCTAGCAAACTCGCTCTAGGCCCATAATCATAGTCATAATTCAGATCCGAAAAGTATGTGAAGATCCAGTATCTTCTCCAGTATTTCCAATACTTAGGCCTTTTAAAATCGTAGTTGAAGGTGCAAAGTCAACAATAATTTCCTATTAAAATTATTTGATGGATTCAGGCAGTTTTGTGCGTATAGCATAAGGATGAGCATACATATCTCGTACATATCCTGTATATACAAGCTGATTTATGAAGAACTGACACATTTCTTTCTTTAATTATTCTGTTCGAATTTCACTCAATGCCCCAATTTTAACACCAAATTAAGCAGAATGTTTTGGTGTAGTTTCGATTGCCTGTCACTAGATGCAATGTTCGTGTTTGACGCAGTAATTTGTATCACAAATTATGTAAATGTCAAGAGTAATTGTAGTGTGAATATGCATTATTGTGTGACATTGATTTGAGATGTTTGTTGATTGTAAGCATTGTCGAGAAGTGGGTTTATACGGCCTTACTGAAACTGACAATAATAGCGTGCAATAATGTAGCGAGGGGGTGAGCTGTTCATCATTATTAGAGACGAGCAAATGACGTAATATTGGCGCGTTTTTCTTAGAATTTGCTGGAACATTTTCCCTAGAGCATATGTGTTCATAATTTTCATTGGATATAAATATAGACGCTAATGTTGGCGCGTTTTATTAACCAATAGCAGCTCAGTTATAATCTTTAGGCATATCGGGGTGTGGGAGTATAAAAAGGGCTAAGTCAGAGGTAGATCCCTCCCAGTTCATCGGAAACATTTGTACATTACACGTCGGCTTCAGTCTATCGGAAACATTTGTGCATTACACGTCGCTGAGTTCAACAAAAACAGTCATGGTGAATACATAGCATAGTTTATCGATTCGCAGGTTACGCGTAGCAAAGTTATAAAAAAATCTCAAGTGTCGTAAAGTTAATTACACAAAAAGTTGAAGTACGCGAATTAATAAGGGGCAGTAAAGAAGTTATTATAACAGTTTCAGTTTGGCGAGTGTCAAGATTAATATGTGAAAGTGCATAATGTGTTACGACAATAAATGTATAAAACAAATTCTTTTATTAGTGTTATCTTTGGATAAAAACTCCTTTCCGTTTACACACCTTGTATAAGATAAGTGCTCGACCAAAAAGATCATAGCTAGCCGGAGGACAGTGAACCCAAAATTAAATAAAATAACAGGCGCTCAGTAAATGATAACATGAAGTGACCGCGACAAATTGTCTTTTATACGTGCGGCAAATAAACAGTAGCATTCTTTCAAACAAACACTAATACCGTCACATATTTGGCGCCCAGAACGTGGAGCAGAATAACCAGGAAGGAGCATAATAACCAGGAAGGGGCGAAGGAACTAGGACGTGAAGCGAATGGAGCAGTGAACTGAACTACAAGACGCAGATTCCAGAAACAACTACAGGAACGACAGACGACGCGGATGAGTGGACACAAAAACATCGAGACGACGCAGATTCATCATAATACGACGCAGAAACGACATATAATCTAGGAGAGAGGGGCAGGAAGCTGGACATCAAAGCAACATCAGCAGATAGCATCAGAAAGGTTAGGTTTTTTTTATTTAAAAAAAATTGTAACAATCAAATGTACTTGAGGAGTGGCAGGATTAAGAGAACAATGTCTACTAATAATACTGAAGAAACAATTATGGAAGGGGATAATGTAACAGTTAGCTGTAATTTAATACAGGTTACAGAAAATAGCTCAAACAATGTAGGATTTGAGGGAGGAAATGTTAGTGAAGAAAGTCAGAACAGAATAGCAGGAAATGTTAATTTTGATGCTAGTATGATGATGGAAATGCTAAAAGATATTAGTAAGAATAATAGGGAATTGAGAGAAGATATGGAAAAGAATAGTAGGGAATTAAGGGAAGATATTGGTAAGAATATTGAGAAATTAGAGCAAAAATTAGATCAAAACAGGAAAGATATGGAAAAGAATAATAGGGAATTGAGAGAAGATATGGAAAAGAGTCATAGGGTTAAGGGAAGATATTAGTAAGAGCTTAGAACAAAACAGGGAAGAAATTGAAAAGAAATTTATGGAGCTAGATAGCAATATAATAAAAATGAGAAATAAAAATCAGGAAATGATAGCAAATGAGATAGGGGAAGTTTCAAAGAAAATGTTAGACATGAGCAGGGAAATATCTAACAAAGAAAGTGAGGTTAATATTAAAAGTGAATATGTTGATGTAGAATGTACAGAGTCAGGTAGTGGAATGAGTATCATTTCAAGTGAGCTAAGAGAGATGAAAGAGGTTACGAATGTAGATTTAAATCAGGCGCAAGTTAATTTCAAAGGGGAGATATCTGAAATTCAGAAAGAATCAGAAACGCAAAGAAATAAATTGTCTGAAGAAGTTAAAGTTTTGCCTGTAAATAATCAAAAGCTAACTTCTGAAATTAACAAATACCAAGCTGTTCAGAATGAAAATTCCAATCCAGTACAGTTTATTACAGACTTGTCGGATTACTCTCAAATTAAAGAGATACCGGAAGAATTGAAAATGACAGTTGTTAAAAGACGTGTGGTTCAGAAAACTTTAGATTGTTTTCAAATTATATCAGGGGTTGAAATTTCATATGAATCCTTAAAGAGGTTATCCATGAACAAATTTTGGAAGGTTAGGATACGGCTACGAGTAATGTTTAGCCACACACAATTTGATCCAGGAGGGTGAATAGCAATGAGATGTAAAGTAGATGCTGGATAGTTAAAGATGAACTGCAGAGCAATGTATTGGAATGTAAGAGGGTTAACTATATATATATGTCATGAGAAAACAGAAATAAATTCAGAAAAAAACTAAATGTTTAAAGGGAAAAATAACATTTTCTTAGTAACTGTAACAGCATTTGAAATGAGGCATGTAATAATTAACACTTAATGTTATATTAAAGTAAAAGTACGTAGATATAATTCCAAGAGTATTGTGAATATAAAGTACAAAACAACAAAAATGGGGTAAAAATAATTAAAACAAATACTTATGTAGCAAACAGATAATGTGAAACAGTGTCTAGATTTAAGAGATGTAAATATACTTGTGTAGAGGGTGAATATTTATGGCAAATATGTTTAATAATTACAAAATTCTTGAATGCATAAATTTTTGTCAACAATCTAAGAGAGTAAACCATTTTTGTAACAGTAACTAAATAATTCAGGGTACAGTATTTGCTATAATTTTTTTGTAATATTAGATTAATGTCCAAACACATTAAACCAGAGCCAGTAAATAGTGGCGAGATAAAGGCAAAACATATGTCGTGTGTTAAATACGTGTGCAGTGTTAAGTGAAAGTGATAAATAGCGTGTGTTCCAAGATTCAGGAGACTAAAAACCCAATTATAAAATTTCCAAACAAGTTGTAAATATTTATAATTATGTTTCTAGTGGGGCATATGACGCAGTAATTTGTATCACAAATTATGTAAATGTAAAGAGTGATTGTAGTGTGAATATGCATTATTGTGTGACATTGATTTGAGATGTTTGTTGATTGTAAGCATTGTCGAGAAGTGGGTTTATACGGCCTTACTGAAACTGACAATAATAGCGTGCAATAATGTAGCGAGGGGGTGAGCTGTTCATCATTATTAGAGACGAGCAAATGACGTAATATTGGCGCGTTTTTCTTAGAATTTGCTGGAAAATTTTCCCTAGAGCATATGTGTTCATAATTTTCATTGGATATAAATATAGACGCTAATGTTGGCGCGTTTTATTAACCAATAGCAGCTCAGTTATAATCTTTAGGCATATCGGGGTGTGGGAGTATAAAAAGGGCTAAGTCAGAGGTAGATCCCTCCCAGTTCATCGGAAACATTTGTACATTACACGTCGGCTTCAGTCTATCGGAAACATTTGTGCATTACACGTCGCTGAGTTCAACAAAAACAGTCATGGTGAATACATAGCATAGTTTATCGATTCGCAGGTTACGCGTAGCAAAGTTATAAAAAAATCTCAAGTGTCGTAAAGTTAATTACACAAAAAGTTGAAGTACGCGAATTAATAAGGGGCAGTAAAGAAGTTATTATAACAGTTTCAGTTTGGCGAGTGTCAAGATTAATATGTGAAAGTGCATAATGTGTTACGACAATAAATGTATAAAACAAATTCTTTTATTAGTGTTATCTTTGGATAAAAACTCCTTTCCGTTTACACACCTTGTATAAGATAAGTGCTCGACCAAAAAGATCATAGCTAGCCGGAGGACAGTGAACCCAAAATTAAATAAAATAACAGGCGCTCAGTAAATGATAACATGAAGTGACCGCGACAAATTGTCTTTTATACGTGCGGCAAATAAACAGTAGCATTCTTTCAAACAAACACTAATACCGTCACATATTTGGCACCACAACGTGGAGCTAACAAACTTAAATAAATAACATTAATACCGTCACATGTTTTATTCGTAATTGTTGGTTTTGTTGCCGCAAATTTTTGAGATTTTGTTCTAGTCAACGTGAAAATGGAGTACACATTAAATGAACGACTCTTCCTTGTAAAGCAATACTGGCTTACAAATTCAATTACAGCTACTCAAAGGGCATACCAGAGAGAATTTGGTATTCGGAATCCTCCCCAAAGAAACACAATACTGGGACTGGTAAACAAATTGGAAATAACTGGATCTCTGGTGAGTGAAAAAGGCAAAACTCGTTCATCTAGGCTTCCCACAGTTGTTGACTTAAGAGCACGACTGGATCAGTCACCCAAAAAATCATTAAGAGGTTTGTCGCAGGAGACAGGGTACAGCTACTCAATGTATCAGAGAGGTGTGAAAAGTGCAGGTCAAAAGCCGTATAGGATAACGGTTGACCATCAGTTACAGGATAGACGACTGAATTATTGTCGTTGGTTTCAGGCGTTCATTGTGCAAAATCCTGCCATATTGCCCATCACATGGTTCACAGATGAAGCATGGTTCCATTTATCCGGCTATGTGAACTCAAATAACTCACGCTATTGGGCCAGCGAAAATCCACATGTTATTCATGAAGCACCTATGCATCCGGTTAAAATCGGAGATTGGTGCGCAATATCCGCACAGAGAATAGTGGGACCATTTTTTTTAAAACAATGTCAACACTGCAGAGTACCGACGGATTTTCATGGAGTTTGCTGAGCAACTATACGATGTAGAGCTGAGTTCGAGGATATTTTCAGCAGGACGGCGCTACATGCCATACATCAAATGAATCCAGGGCACTAATTGCAAGTTTCTTTGACGACCGGATAATTTCCAAGAACTGTGGCCACCGAGATCTCCGGATTTAACATCGCCGGACTTCTTTATAAGGGGTTACTTTATGCCACACATCCCCAGACATTGGACGATCTGAAGCACAACATTGCACAGGAGATTCAAGCTATTGACAACAGAGTTCTCCAACGAGAGGCCAGTAACATGGAACGATGTTGATTTGTGCCTTATGCAGGATGGAGGACATTTTCAACATTTGCTATAGAGGTAAATAATCTCCCAAAATTCCTCTGCATTTCAGGTATAATAAGTTGTCGCTAGCATAACTCGTTTTGAAACAATTAAAGAAATAACTGTGTCAGTTCTTCATAAATCACCCTGTATAAGCAATGTCTTCCTCTCCTCAGCCAGTCGACTACATGATAACTGTAGAGTTTCTACGTACTTCCGTTTACTTTTATGTAGCTTTTCTTGCTCTGTGCTAATTATTGCTCGCAGACTGATAAAACTAACATTCATTAGAATGTCTCGTTGTTTCAGGTAAGACAGGAGTCATTCAGATACAAATGGGACAATATGCTAGAGTTTATACTAGAAACTCTTTCATTTTATCCTAAATACTCAAAAGCTAAAGGTAAATTAATCTCCAGTAAAATAGAAGAAGTTGTTATAGAAAGCGACAGCGAAGACGAGGTAATGTATTTCCTTTACGTTTTCTCTTGCCGTAGTTTTAATGATCATGCAAAGCACCATGTTTATCTTTAAAATCCATCTTGTAAATGCTGTAAATTTCTCTCTTAAGACTCCAGTGCTTACTCTTGAGGGAACCGGGTCGAGAATGCCTGTGGATTTTTAATTTCTCTAGCCCTAAAGAAGTATCGCTCCTACCAAAAAATCGATATAGAGATTTCATCGGAAATAGATGTTTAGAGGTCTTTATATAAAATGCAGAAAAACTTATGCTGTTAAATTTAAAACTCCTCCCCCCCAACTACCCTTTACATTTGAAAGAATGTTATTTTTATTTAAAGAAAATGGCTGTAATGAGTTTTATTAAAACACCGAGTGTAAGATATATACATGGTTAATAAAACTTACATCTTGAATTTTATCCAAATAGACTTTTGAAGCCCTTTGTGAAGTCCTCTTCATTATGAAATAATTTTGTTTAATTTTGTATAACCGATAAACCGTAAGAGATAGACTAAAACTTACTATGAAATAAAATATAGAGCTCTTTGTATCACACTATTTATTTCTAAAACTTTTGTGCCATAAAAATTTTCTAAGATATCTTTGCTACTGGTATGAAGTTTTCAACACGTCTATGCTTTTTAAAAACTTCGACTATCGCTTCAGCTTCCTGTACACCCCTTGTACCTACAACGAAATGTGTAATTAAACTATTTCTGTTGTAGGTTTTTAAAATTAATAATATTACAATTCATCATCAAACTCCCAGACTCTGCGGAGAGTAGGGAATGGTTCTCGTTAAAGGAGAATCCCCCACTCCAGTCAGGAATCGAATTCGAGACCTCTGAAAGAAGCTAGAAAGCTCACCACTCGACCATAAAAAAAAAGTTTTGTAAGAGTAGCTGGTAGAAGCCATAAAAAACTTAATAACTATAGAAATCCATGCGAAAGTAGCAAATCAAATATTTATACTCACATAAATTCACTGAAATAAAATATGTTTTGTCTAAATTTTCCTAAATTTTTATATTAAATGTTCATCTCACCATGACTGCTGAAACTTTATTTAGTTTCATATATTTAACATTAATCAATTCAGTAAGGAACAATAAATCAGGAATGAACATTTGCTTGTCTAAGTCAATATAGGTTTTGAGAAGAATTACTTTATATCGCATTTTACTTAAGCACAGAAATTCACAAACCTTCTCAACCCAGTTTCCTTAAATTAAAATATTACCATCTGACAATAACACTTTTTTTTTCAAAGTAGGTCATTTAATGCAAACACAGCCTTCTACAGGATTCTATGGTAACGTGTGGTATCTTCCTTTGTCGTCAACACTTTTTACTTTATCTACCACGTACATAGTAGGTAGAGAAGGTTTCAACCAAAATTTCATTCCGAGATTTCAACGGAAGTACATGTTTTGAGACCCCCTGAATCCCAAAAAAAAGCATTTTAGATAAACGTCCGGTGTATGTGTGTGTGTGTGTGTTTGTGTGTGCGCGCGCGCATGTGTATCTGTGAAAAGCATAACTCAAAAACTTGGTATTTAGGTTCAGTATCTTCCAAAGATGCGACACGAAGATTTCCAAGAAAATCCCACCACCTCACACTATCCTTTGCATGAAACATTTTTCGAAATTTTTGATTTTCTAAAAAATGGTTGTAGCGATTCTTATTAAAATACCATATATTAAATATATTTAGACAACAAATAAAATTATATCTTGAATTTTCTGGGAGTATCCTGTAGAGTCCTCTTCATTCGGAAGGGATTTCGTATAATGTTGTATAACTGGTAAACATTAAGCGATAGACGAAAGCGTACTATACAAAAATTGTAGTTTCTTTGAAACACACAAGAGATATCGAGATATCTTTATTAATGGTCCGAATCCTTCATTACTTGGTCATTCTTTAAAGTCCTTTCCTTGCATGGAAACAGTATGGAATTTTAAGGTCAACATATATCGACCTGTTCTTAAACATTTGACTGTCGCTGTTCCCTTTGTATCTATAACAAAATGTGTAATGCAGCTATTTCTGCAAAAGTCTATTGGTATTAAAATTAAGTAGATACTAAATTAAACTTTAGTAAGAATAATTTGTATAGCCACTAATAAATGATCGAGGGTAGAGAACGTTATGGGAAAGTAACACATCCGATTTTTCAATTCCAAAGTATCTCTTGGAAGCAATTTCTTCTCACGTTATTCAACATAATTTATTATCCCCATTTTCATAAGCTCTCTCGCTTCATCGCAACTTCCAGGTTTCCGCACTCCACACGTAACGGTTTCTTATTCATTCTTTGAATGCTCAATAGAAGATGCTGCTTTTTATATACAAAGTTTCCTTTGCCATTGTTTGACAGGAGTGGACATGCTTCGTATTGCGGATGTAAGCATATGGATATTGAAATTGAGATGGGTTTGTCATGCGAGAACTAAGATACCGAGCGGTCGTTTTGTGGCCAGGCCACGATCGCGTGTATGCGTGATTCGCTTGCACTGCAGTTACCTCGGTATGTTTCGCTAGCTCACTAGCAGAGAATGACCCGCTCAAGGGTACACTTTATTGGCTGTGAATGGCAACTATAAGTTCTGTTCGTGCAGTAAAGACTAGAGTTTGCTCATTGTGCATCTCAAAAGTGAGAGCGTATTCAAACACCTGTGTTGTGTGTGAATTACTTTAGAGTATTCTTATTGTTGTTTGGGATAGTATTTACAATAGGTAGCAGTCGTATATGGTTCTCCTTTGAATGACTCTTGTTCGATGTTCTCAGGGTGGGGTAGAGAAAGCGAAGTATAGTTTTGAAATTATACGACAATATTTACTATCAGAATTTATTTACTTGCATTTAACAATGATAACGAACATACATTTGACATCCGTAAATATACAGTAATGTTGCTTACAATCGTATCACCGATGAATACGAAAATCAGTTATCTATCGTTAACAGATTCCTTCTCTGCCGAGTTGTTAATGTTATATCTTCTATACAAAGTACTAATAATGACAAAAAAATCTTGTGTTACACTCACATGACTTTCTCTACTCTTGTACAAACTATTTTTACAAACTCTTATTCTCCATCTATTTCATATTAATCGAGATAAACATTTGCAGAAACGATCTTTTGGCATGCAAAGAGAATTACATTTTACACATAGCGAAAAGTTCTAAAAATGTTGACTATCGCTTAAGGCGCACTATGTTCCCCTTGTTTTGTATTTGCAAGGGCAATATAAGCACAGACATATCTCTTAATAGCTGGTTGCTATGTGCAGCACCATTCTCTTTGCCACAGATTAATACTCTTTGCATGTCCAGGACAAAAAATGAATAACGAATTCCCATTTCAGAAAATAAGTATTGAAAAATTTAAGGGAATAAAAAGCAATATCTCGAAAATGGTTTACTCAACAAAAAAATGTATATGACATAAATTGTGTATTTTAACGCGATCTACATTTTTTGTGTAGTAAAATTTCGTCTACGAGATTTCTATAGTTTACCAGTTATGCAAAAGTCGTTCACAATGAAGAATACTTTTGGAGACATTCCCAGAAAATTCGAGATATACATTTTATTTGTCATGAAATTATCTTAAATATATGAGATTTTAATCAAAATCGTTAGAGCCATTTTTGATAAAATTAAAATTTTCGAAAAATGTTGCATGTAAAGGGTAATCTGGGATGGGGGAACCTTCTTGAAAACCTTCGTGTCGCATCTCTGGAAGATACTGAACCTAAATACCAAGTTTGGTGTTTATCCGACTGTTCGTTTCTGAGTTATGCTGTTCACAGACACACACACACACGGACATGTTTCCAAAAATGCTTTTTTTGGATTCAGGGGTCTCAAAACATGCATTTCCGGTGAAATCTCGGTATCGAATTTTTTGGTGGAATACAATACTTCCCCTACTTACTATAGGTAGTAGAGAAAGTAAAATACATGACAAATTCGACACTTAAACAACGAATAACGACATACGAGAGCAGTTCTAGAAGTACCCGACCTGACGTATAGATATCGGTTGTTGTTTCAAACAATAAATATGGTAGAAAGTACCACCCTTATAAAGCTTAAGTTTGAAGTTTGGCAATGCTACATTGTTTAGTAATTGTTCGGTAGCCATCAATAGTGAGCGTTCTCAGCAAATTTGTAAACATAGATAAAACTGGTCATTGTTATGTGAGACAATACTTTCATTTGAAAGGTCTTAGTCCAACTAATATTAAAGCTGAGCTAGATTCAGGGGGAGTATCAATCAATGGCGAGTATTTGCTAACTTATTGCAGCGTTTGAATGATGCAATCAAGCAAAAACGCCCGCATTTAGCGAAAAAGAAAGTTCTGTTTCATCAAAACAATGCACCAGTTGTCACATTCGTTATTGCCATGGCCCAAATCAATGAGTTAAAGTTCAAAGTGCTTCCCCATGCACTCTATTCGCCAGATTTAGCCCCCTCTGATTATTTTCTGTTTCCAAAGTCGAAGAAATGCCTTGGTGGTAAAAGATTTGCCAACAATGACGTGGTGGAGTCTGCAGTTAATGGCTATTTTGCAGAACTCGACGGTTCTCACTATAAGCAGGGTATCGAAGCGATTGAACAACGCTGAGAAAAGTGTATCGAGCTGACAGGAAACTATGTAGAGAAATAAAGATGATTTCCCCCCAAACTGTTGTGTTTCCTTTGTTAGGTTGGGCACTTTTGGGACAGCCCTCGTACTAAATGAAAGCATAACCAATATAATCAGTTTCACATTGCTGTTCTTGTCTTGTTATGAGTCCACTGAAATGCCTACCGCTTGAAAAAAGAATGTTTATGTACGATGCTTACGTAAAAATCTGTGTTATGTGTTACGCTCACATGACTTTCTCTCCTCTTGTACAAACTATTTTTACAAACGCTTATTCTCCATCTACTTCATGTTAATCAAAATAAACATTTGCAGACTATCTTATTGCTAAGTTTCTTGTAGATGTAAGGGGAATATATATTTACAAGGGCAATATAGAAATACAGTAGCCTTTAAGCACATACATATCTATTAATAGTTGGTAGGTGCACCACCATTCTCTTTGCCACAGATTAATACTCTTTGCATATCCAAGACAAAAAAATGAATAACGAATTCCGATTTGAGTAAATAAGTATTGAAAAATTTAAGGGAATAACAAGCAATATCCTGAAAATGGTTCACTCAACAAAAAAATGTATATGACATAAATTGTGTATTTTAACGCGATCTACATTTTTTGTGTAGTAAAATTTTGTCTATCTCTTATGATTTACCAGTTATGCAAAAGTCGTTCACAATGAATACTTTTGGAGACATTCCCAGAAAATTCGAGGTAAAAATTTCATTTGTCATGAAAATATCTTAAACATATGATATTTAAATCAAAATTGTTAGAGCCATTTTTGAGAAAATTAAAATTTTCGAAAAATGTTCCATGTAAAGGATAATCTGGGGTGGGGGAATTTTCTTAAAAACCTTTGTGTCGCATCTCTGGAAGATACTGAACCTAAATACCAAGTTTGGTGTTTATCCGACTGTTCGTTTCTGAGTTATGCTGTTCGCAGACACACAGACACACACGGACATGTTTCCAAAAATGCTTTTTTTTTTATTCAGGGGGTCTCAAAACATGTATTTCCGGTGAAATCTCGGTATCGAATTTTTGGGTGGAATGCAATACTTCCCTACTTACTATACGTAGTAGAGAAAGTAAAAATGACGACACTCGACTGCTATTCAAAGAAGTCTCTAAGACATATTGCACAGCAAGTAGGTGTTTCAAATCCTCTGCTCATACACCTGCTAAACTTTTAAAACTGAAACCCTACAGAGTGACACTTCTTCATGTATCACAACCTCATGACGACGAGAAATGCCAGTAATGCCACTTTCAGCACCACTTAGTTTAGTATACTCATTACAGAGCATGTTACTATTACTCATTAGTATGTAATGCAGGTGTTTTAGAATGTGTAGTAGACAGCGCGCTGAGCAAGCATACACGCAATCCGGGCAGAGCCATAAAATGACCGCTCTGCATATAAATCATACGGTTTACATTTAGATTTCTCATAGATGTCGAATCGATCGTTGTGTTTCGCAGGGTGGACGGTTGAGGTTGAACGCAAATGAGAATGATTTTGGACGGCATTTCCAAAGTTTCTTGCAGTATTTGGAGTTTCTTGTGGACGTTATTTTGAAATTTCAGGGGCATGCGCAAATTAAAAGTCTGATAATCGTATGTATTCTATACACACCCCCTCAAGAAAGTGTTCTTTAAAAATTTCTAGCACGCAAATTAATGCGGGGAAAATTTAATTTTGGGGACAAAAACGTCATATGGTAACACAGTTTACGTGTTTTGGCGGTTTTTCAGATCATTCATTTTATCAGTTTTATAAATTTTTAAAAAATTGCCAAAATTGGAACTTTTTGCTTTCTCTACCACGTATGGTACGTAGGGGAAGTAATGTATTCCACCCAAAAATTTGATATCGAGGTTTCACCAGAAATACATGTTTTGAGGTGCCCTGAATCCAAATAAAGTATTTTTGAAGCATTTTCGTGTGTGTGTCTGTTAACAGCATAACTCAGAAACGAAAAGCCGGATAAAAACTAAACTTGGTATTTGAGTTTAGTATCTTCCAAAGATGCGGCATGAAGATTTTCAAGAAAATTCCCCTACCCCAACTACCCTATAATGGAACATTTTTGGAATATTTTTATTTTCTAAAAAATGGCTCTAACTATTTTGATTAAAATACCGTGTATAGGATATTTGCATGTAAAATGTATATCTTCAATTTTATGGAAATAGCCTAGGAAGTCCACATCATTAGGAAGGAATTTTGTATAATCTGGTATGACTTGTAAACGTTAAGCGATAGACGAAAACGTACTACACAAAAAACGCAAATCTCTTTAAAACACACAATTTCCTGTTTTTGTGGCATAAGCCGTTTCTAAGATATACGTTATGAAAGGTTCGAATTGTTCAATATTTATCATTCTTTTAAAGTCCCATCAGTTTTCTGATGTTTCTCGCGATTGCATGGAAACAGTATGGAATTTTAAGGCCAGCATATAGCGTCCAGTTCTTAAACATTTGATTATCACTGTTCCCTTTGTATCTATAACGAAATGTGTAATGTAGCTGTTTTTGCAAACGTTTATTTGAATTAAATGTAGTGGATAAAAAATAAGCTTTAGTAAGAATAGTTTGTATATGGACTAATAAAGATAGAAGGTAAGAGAAAGTCATGTGAACGTAACACAGATTTTTTTACGTGGTATTTTCATAATTATCTTTCAGGCATTGGGTAGAGCATTGTTTGTGCACACATACACTTATATCTGGTGGAGAAATAAATTTGTGAAGTCTTAAAAAGTGAGCCGAAAATGAGGAATTAAGGCAAAAACGTTGAAAATTCCCAACTTTGACATTTTATTCCTCCGTAAAATAAAATCCTAATTCCACCACAAAATCAAATTATACACAAAAAATCCTCTTCTCAGTGTATGTAACATAATTTTGAAAACATCACGTGTAAAAGAGTTGCAATTTTGGCATATTTTTCAAAGGTTTATAAAACTGATAAAATGAACAATCTGAAAAACAGCCAAACAGGTAAACTGTATTACCATTTGATCTTTATGTCAAAAAAAATAGTATTTCTCTCCATTAATTTAGCTGCTAGAATTCTGTAAAGTGCAGACGAATACTTTCTAGAGAGAGTGTATACCAGAGAGATCATCAATTTCAAACTTCGAACACCCCGATAAGACTTACTTTCGGTGTTATGAAAGTTCACAACGCGGAAGCCCGAAAACATATGCTCGCTTTGGCCACTTGCTTTAGAGTGAGTGGAAGGCAGGCAACGGCGCAATTACGGCCTGCTTACTACAACCCATGTCTAAACATGCAACACCGCGGTATTTTATCTAATTTTATGTAGTGTTAGTGCTGTAAGCTAAAGCTTTTAGTTCGCATTGTGCGTATTTTGCCTCTTCCTCTACAGTTTCTTTTTCTTTCCTTTTTTACTTTCTCTACTACGTATGGTAAGTAGGGAAGTATTGTATTCCAACCAAAAATTCGATACCGAGATTTCACCGGAAATACATGCTTTGAGATCCCCTGAATCCAAAAAAAGCATTTTTGGAAACATGTCCGTGTGTGTGTCTGTGTGTGTGTGTGTGTGTGTGTGTGTGTGTGTGTGTGTGTGTGTGTCTGTGAACAGCATAGCTCAGAAACGAACAGTCGGATAAACACCAACTTTGGTATTTAGGTTCAGTATCTTCCAGAGATGCGACACGAAGGTTTTCAAGAAAATCTCCCACCCCAGACTACGCTTTACATGGAACATGTTTCGAAAATTTTAATTTTCTCAAAAATGGCTCTAACGGTTTTGATTAAAATATCATATGTTTAAGATATTTTCATGACAAATAAAATGTATATCTTGAATTTTCTGGGAATGTCTCCAAAAGTATTCTTAATTGTGAACGACTTTTGCATAACTGGTAAACCATAAGCGATAGACAAAATTTTACTACACAAAAAATGTAGATCGCGTTAAAATACACAATTTATGTCATATATTTATTTTGTTGAGTGAACCATTTTCGAGATATTGCTTGTTATTCCCTTAAATTTTCCAATACTTATACTTTTTCTCAAATAGGAATTCGTTATTCATTTTTTTGTCCTGGTAATGCAAAGAGAATGGAATACTCCACATAGCAACCAGCTCTTAAAATATTTGACTATCGCTTAAAGCCTACCAATTCCCCCTGCATCTACAAGAAAATTAGCAATAAGATTAACATCTCGATTAACATGAAGCATATGGAGAATAAGCGTTTGTAAAAATAGTTTGTACAAGAGTAGAGAAAGTCATGTGAGTGTAACACATCAGATTTTTTAGTACACTTATTATGTAATACTGTAAGTATTTAACATGTTGTGCTCCTAAAAGTATGCGTTTTGAACAGGACGAATATTGAAGTAGGTTTAAAATGAATTAAATACGCCCACTCGATCTCTCAATCATTCTTTAAAACGGAGAGCAACTGACTTATAACCAATAATTTTTGTTTCAGATTGGCGCCGGTGACGAAAGATCAGGTAAGTTAAAAGGTTTTATATGTAGTTGTATAACCAGATCTCCACAGTTTAACTTCATAGAGAAGCTTGAGTTGGTTTATTTTGATTTTTAGCGAATAGCTAAATTAAATAAATGTTGATAATAGCATTGAACAAATTCCCCAAAAGGAAATAAAATTATATAGGTATTTGGTATCGTTGGACCATGGTTTCATGCACTGCGCCAGTACTCATTGTACCTCAGAACAAAACTTTTGGCACGGAAATATACTCTTATATTTTTCACCTAAAATCTTTGCTAATAAATGTGTAATTGAAGAAAATAAGTATGATAGCCTAATAACACTAAATAAATGTTTAAAAAAGCAATAAATATAATTCACTGTGTTGCTCTGATGAATTTACCTAAAAACTAGTACACTTAGAGGCGATAAAATGAAAGAGATAAACCGATAAGAATAAAATTGTGGCGCTAGGAGCAATGGTTGGTTGAAATTCCTGATAGTCTTGTAAATTAATTAATTAAACTGAGTTTTGTTTATGGACGCTCTTTAACTACTATGGTTCTTAGCGTCCCATTCTATATTGGGCGTGCAAGACCGGAAATTTCACTCAGAGGCCTCTTTATCAGGCTTGAGGTTCTTTTACGTGCCGTAAATCTACGACACGGGACCACCGGCTTTACTTCCCTTCCGAAGTAAGCCTTGCTAAGGATTTTTACGCCCGAAAAAAACCATCGTCCTCCGCCTGGTTTGAACCCGTGACTAGAGGCTAGCACGGTACCACTAGTCCACGGAGGACGACAAACTTTTTTTTATTTTTTTTATTTTATTATTAGTAGTATTATTATTATTTTATTTATTTTTCATTTATTTTTTTGTACCGGATCAGTAAGCTATTCGTGAGCTAAATGGTCTTTCTAACCTGTTTCAAATTGCCCTCCCCTTGTAGGTTTAGAACAGTGAGACTGTTATCGAAAGAAAATTCGGCTAATGAGCTTACGAAAACCCAACTTCGTACCCTAGCCGGGGAAACAGAAAGAAGTAAAGTGAGGACAGTTGTTTACAACAAATAAAAGACGGATTAAGCAGAAAATAAAAATTCAATTGCGATGCAGAGTGCATGTGCGAACTCAAGCAACTTTGGAATATCTCCGGGTTTGGAACACTACCGGACCCTCTGTTGTAGTGACATTAAAACTAAAGGAACTAAGTCCATAGGTTTCGATTTGCTGTATTTATTTTAATATTTGGAAGGAATTTAGATATCTGGCATTTAAAGGTCCATTTTTGTATATACCAGTAACTAAGCCAGACTACGGCATTGATTGATAAAAGGGAGTTTAACCCAGGACCTTCCGAATGAGTGCCACTATCGCCAAAGCCATCTCGCTTTGTAGCAGCCAAATCTGATAACACTTTTACATGGTATCACAGAAGTAGATACACAAAACTTGCAAGTGTAAACTAGTCAAATAAAACGATACAAAACCACAGCATGATTAATTTCAATTCTATATATCTAAATAATCGTTATTGACAGGTGTATACACACATTGTTGTTTGATTTGCACAAAACAAAGGAGTCTCCAGAAAATTTTAAAAAATGATTAGAGAAAATTAAGCTGTTTTCCCAAATTTTAACTGGATATTTACATATGTATTTTAACATCACCTGTGGCTGGATAACAGTCAACACAGAGTCACAAATCATTATAATTTAGATCAAACAGTTTTTAAACAAACAATACTTGCAAAAGGAAACTTTCTGAGAGTATTTTATGTATCACTCCTCAGAAAACATTTTACATTTATTTTTAAGAACTACATTGTTGAGCTGGAATTATGCAATGGTATATGAATATTGGTATAGGAAACAACACAAAACACCTTTTTGTTGTAATTTTGGGTTAAATATCCTCTTAAGGACACTGGGAGGTCATAAAGAAGTTAGCATATGATTACACAATAGGTAACTACTGAATGAATGATAGTCAAATTTTGTTTCTGCAAATAATGATTATAAAACTAATACGTTTACACTCTTTTAAATTGTGCAAAGGTGATATAAGTGCTTCCTCCTATGATATATTTAACCTGTCAAAAGCCCTCCCCCAAAAAGTTAGTGGAACTAAAGGTGTAAACGTCAGTATTTTTGCATAATTAATGTTTATTCACATATTTATTTAAAATATGAACAAATAGGTAGTTTACCGTAAAAATATAGTTTTCAGAAATGTCCAGTAAACATTTGGAGTACATATCTTTAATGCATTTTGATAAAAGTGCATCTGAAGTTTGAAAAACCTTAATTACAGGCAACTGAAAAAAAAGAAAAAATACAAAATTTTCCAAGTTCAGTACATGTGCAGAACATTTCAGATTAATATTCACAGTCGTTCTTCGTGGTTTAGTTCTGAGTCACGGGCTCAAACCCGGCGAAGGGCGATGGATTTATTTTTTCGGGCGTAAAAATCCTTAGCATGGAAGCCGGTGGTCCCGTGTCGTACATTTACGGCACGTAAAAGAACATCAAGCCCGATAAAGAGGCCTCTGAGCAAAATTACCCGTCTTTCACGCCCAATACAGAATGGGACGCTAAGAACCACAGCAGTTAAATAGCGTCCACAAATAAAACTCAATTTAATTTTTCCACATCCATCTTCCTTCTGGTCTCCTGTTTCCTCTTGTGGTTCTTGGTCCTATTTTCAAGGATTTGTGCCCTGTTTTTATGCATCTGAGTCGCCGCATATCATGTTTTCATCTACCCTTACAAGCCCATTTTTTCCCATTACTTTTAGTCTTCCACTGCAGCCATCGTTATAATATATAACACTGTTATATACCCAATCTGCGATATTTTAGCTCCAACATTCACGATGGTCCCGTATAGTAGATTTACGGCACGCAAAAGAACCTCAAGCCTCATAAGGAGGCCTCTGAGCAAAATTTCCGGTCTTTCACACCCAATATAAAATGGGACGCTAAGAACCAAAGTAGTTAAAGATCGTTCATAAATAAAACTCAATTTAAATTTCTCAAATAAGAGAAAAGCCTGCCAAGACCAAGTGTACATTTCTATTATACTTTTCAGACTTCATACGTTACTAAACCTTGATTTTGTGTTTGTGTTTCTCATTACAGAGAAAATACCTTGCCAATGTGAAATGTGTTCAGTTCACCTCGCTGCCCAGATACTTCTGAAACAAAAAGTGGAAGAATTGGAGAGCACATTCTTCTAGGACTCACCTGAATTTTAAAAAATTGCAAAAATCCATAAAGTGTGAAACGATGTTTTATTGTCCTTTAGTATTTTTATCTATTTGTATGCTTCTATTGCAATTCTTGATCGTTCTTGATATTATTACATTAAATTATATATGAAAATCAGATGTGTTACAGTCACATTATTTTCTCTACCCATTACTAGTCTGCAATAACTCCGATGTACAATTAATATAATGATGTGTTTCGTTCACATGACTTTCTCTACCCATTCTTCTACAAGCTATTCTCACAAACTCTTATTATTCTCTCTACCACGTACATATTAGGTAGATATTTCACCGAAAAGACATGTTTTGAGGTCCCTTGAACCCCAAAAAATCATTTTTAGAAAGAGGTCCGCGCGCGTGTGTGCGTATATTTCTGTGTGTGAACAGGATAACTCAACAACGAAAAGTCAGATGAGTACCAAACATGGTATGTAAGTTCAGCATTTTCCTAGGATGCGACAAGAAGATATTGAAGAAAATCTCAACTCCAACTACCCTTTACATGGAACATTTTTCGAAACTTTTGGTTTTCTAAGAAATTGCTCCAACAGTTTTGATTAAAATATCATATATTAACTATATTTACATGACAAATAAAATGTATATGTTGTATTTTCTGGGAATAGCCTGTGAAGCCCTCTTCATTCAGAAGGAATTTTGTATAAGCTTGTATAACTGGTAAACGTTAAGCGACAGACGAAAACGTACCGCACATCTGCAGATCTCTTTAAAACACAATTTATTTCAATAAGTTCCTTTTTTGTTAAATAAGCCAGTTCTGAGATATCCGTTGTTAATGGTTCGAATTGTTCATTACTTACGTTCTCTTGAAGTCAACATTCAGTTGTTTCTCGCGATGTCATGGAAACAGTATGGAATTTTACGGCAGCATATAGCGTCCAGTTCTTAAAAATTTAACTATCGCTGTTCTCTTTGTATCTATAACGAAATTGTAATGTAGCTATTTCTGCAAAGGTTTGTTTGGACTAAAATGCAGTGGGTAGAAAAATAAGCTTTAGTAAGAAGAGTTTGTATGCTCACTAACAAAGATAGAGGGTAGAGAAAGTTATGTGAATGTATCACATAAGAATTATTTGCTACCAAGTTCATGTTAATCGAGATATTAAACGTTTACAGAAATAATTTCATTACATAGTTCATTTTAAGTACAAAGGGGGATAGGTATAGGTTATACATCGGAGGGGGACACCTTGTGCACTGTGACCTGCAAAAGATGTACTGTGGCTACCACCCCCCAGGAGCAAGGGATGAAATGAAGGAACCACAGGAGGCTACAGGTCGCAGGCAGACAGGCCACAGAGACGCGCGGAAGTCCCTAATAGTTCTAGGCCTGAAGAAGTGCTAGAAGCTGCCTAAGAGAGATCGATGAACGATCCGAAAACCAAGTTGCCCTCTAGTATCTACGGGGAGTAATCTTTCTTTTGAGCAAGCATTCGCGCTATCACTGCCATCGAACCCGAGACCTCCCGAATGCGAGCCTCACACATTACCGCGGAGCCACCTCGCTCGGCACAAAGGGGGATACAGGGAGCAAAAGTAATAGACATTTAAACGGGTCTCTATATGCTGGCTTTGAACTTTCATAGTCTTTGCAAGGCATCACGAAAAGCAAAAGAATGGTGATTTGCCACATAAAAAAAATACACGATAAAAGTATTGTAGAATTCAAACCAATAATAATGAATATCACGGAAATGATATATGCCAGGGAAAAAAACTGATATTGTGCGTTTTAACGAAATCTAGGTTTTCGTGTGATAAGTGTGATTTATCAGTTACAGAAAATGCAAGAAAATTCATTTAGAATGAAGAGTTCATGCAACAAAATTAAGATATATACAAATATCTTAATCAAATCCCATCTTAGTAAAAA
This sequence comes from Deroplatys truncata, assembly GCA_030765065.1. Classification (NCBI taxonomy): domain Eukaryota; kingdom Metazoa; phylum Arthropoda; class Insecta; order Mantodea; family Mantidae; genus Deroplatys; species Deroplatys truncata. The sequence continues at coordinate 44,298,450 of CM060983.1, forward strand.
CGGTTAGAGCCGCTTTTGAGAAAATAAAAAAAATAACAAAACATTTGGCATGTAAAGCGCCGTTTGGGTGGGGATTTTGTTCAACATCCTCGTGTCACATCCTTGAAAGATACTGAACTTAAATACCAAGTTTGGTATTTCTCCAACACTTCGTTTTTGAGGTATGCTGTTCACAACATACACGCGCGCACACACTCACACATACGGCCATTTTCTAAAAATGCTTATTTTATTCAAGGATCTCAGAATGTGTATCTGTGCAATCTTGATATTTTTAATTGGAATGCAATACTTCCTCTACATCCAAATGCTAGATCGTAGCGAAAGTCCACTTGGCGTTAGACATTTGCCTACAAATGATGCCTGTTTCAAAGTAGGTAGCAGCGACTTTTTTAGAAGTCGACATCCAATTCTTTATGTAACAAGTCGCCTTTTGTCTGTCATGTGTTCAGCGAGAATAGACTTAAAGAATCGATTATTTTCACACATGTTACTAGACGGTGATTAGACTTCATATGGGAAAACTGAAGCATCATAAAGGAATATTTCATTACGGAAAAGGCTAACATTCGATAAACCTGAATCTGGGAAAATTTCAAGAAGAAAAATTCTAGACCGCTCTCCGAGATGGTTATCTTATCAGCAGCCTGACATCTCCTGTCACAGTCACTTAAGGGGACAAGGTACTCTGAAATGGTGAAAAATCACATGTTTTGTTTTAGGCACCAATAAAGTCTCTATTATTTCCAGTTTCATTTCTTTAAAACTGTCATGCAACGCCCGTTTTTAGAACATTTTTGTATCTTTCAACAACGAAGGACTATACCATGCCCAGTGAGCAGTTCAGGAATCAACAAAAGAGGCCAGGACATGTAAGGCAATCAGAAAAGCTGAAGCAATCCAGGAATGAATGTACAAATGATTATGATCCTGAAATGTACTGAAGTGTGTCGGGATTTTAATGTTCAAACTTTAAATTCAGTTTTCTCAAAACAATATTTTTGGATACTTATGTACCTTTTTCTCAGAAAGTATAAGAAAGCTGAAATTTTCAGTACATGTATACAAGACATAGTTAAACTTTCTGAACCAAAATCATAATTTTATAATGTATATTAGTGATATTAAGAAAGCAACAACATTGCAAAAATTCCAATTCTTACATTTTTAACTTTGCAAATAATTGTTTTTTTCAATTTCTAGTGAACTGATATACATAACTAAATAATTGAGGTTCAGAAGATACCTTCTTTTTTTATTTATGGACGCTCTTTAGGCAACTACTATGGTCCTTAGACCTTGGGAACTAGAGGGTAGCACGGTACCACTAGTTCACGGAGGACGACCAGAAGATATCTGATTATACTAAGACCAAGCATGCAAAAGTGTGATTCTGTATTGTAGGTAGTATCAGAGAAAAAGGTACATGAATTCACAGGTTTTAAGAGTAAATTGTATTGTTTTTCTGCTAAGTGAAATAATTTTTACGGACTCAACTACATAAGTTATCAATGCAAACAACCACTTAAAATAAGATTTATATAATAATTCATAAAAATTTCAGGAAAAACCATTGAAACTTTAAGAGCAGTGGTAATTTAACACACTTAGGTGTAGTTTCCATGTGTTCAGACTACCTTGTCCCCTTAAACTATTCAGGGAACTCAATAAGAATACAATAGTTTTCTGATCAGCTGCTAAAGTGATACACTTTCTCACGAGTGAGGAAATTGTATTTTTTAACAGGCATAATATTATATATTGTTATACACTACAAAGAACTATGATCTAAATAAATATTGAAAACTATGTTTGTATAGGCTTAAAGTGGACACGAAACTAGAGTTTAGGTATAAAGTATACAACAAAGGGAGACACCACGCGCACTGCGACCTACACAGATCTATTGTGGCTACCATCCCCAGGAGGATAGGATGAAGTAAAGGAACCACAGGAGGCTACAGACCGCAGGCAGACAGGCCACAGAAACGCGCGGAAGTCCGTAACTTCCAAGTTGGAATACCTGTCCCACTGCTGAAGCTGCCTAGAGAGGGCGATGAGCAACCCGTGTCCTTCTTAGGGAGAACTCTTTCCTTAGAGCAAGCATCCGCGCTATCTGTCCGGCACCGCCAAACACCACGATACCTAGAAGCACTCCTGAAAGATGAGAAGGAAACGGAATGATAAGGGAAATGATAGAAAGGAAGTCGTGGTAGATGAGAAACCACGCCAGCATTCGCCTACCAATCAGGGAAAACCAATGTCGGGGTGAGCGTTTGACGGAAATCAATCCCAGGACCTCCCGATTGCGAGCCTCACACGTTACAACGGAGCCATCTCTCCCGGTAGAGTTTATGTAGCTATATGTATTTTTGTGCGCCGTGCTGTATAACTGTAAACTGATATGAGCCGGTAAGTACGAGAATTTGGAACTGCATTCATCCAAGTAGGTGTCAAGAGTTGGATAAAGAAGTTAGTAACCAAAATTCGAATAGATTTGATGAGCTGACTCCCCCCACCCTTACTACCTCACTAAGTTTGAAAATATATTTTTAGGAGCATTGTTTGATTCTTAAAGATGTTGTTAACTAAGCAAATTGTAATATAAGAGTCTATTAACACAATATGCTTATACTTTTACTTTCTCTGCAACTCTCCCAAAATTTCAATATCAATATTTCACCAGAAATACACATTTTAAGGCCCCTGAAACAAAAGTATTTTTACAGAAAGTCCCAAGGATGTGACACGAAGATTTACCAAACATCCTTTATCCAAAACTATGCAAATCGTCTGCATAAATGTTTTTCTTTATTTTTTATGTTTTCAAAACATAGCTCCAAAGACTTTGATTGTTTGGCATATTTATATGAGGAATAAAATTATAACTTTAATTTTCTCTGAATGATCTCGAATACTCCTCCATTCTGAATGAATTTTAAACAGCTTTAAACCATAGGATATACAAAAAATTACATCTAAAAATGTACAGGAATTTAAAATATGCAAGTTGGTGAAATTATTATTATTTTATTTATTTTTTGCTTTGTTTCTCATCAGACTATGTCAAGAGTATTTGAAATATGAAGTGCAGCATACTTATAGGGAGCTTCTTTTTAAACATTTGACTATCATACTAGCGTTTTGTATGCTTCTATGTAGCTACAAACCAATTTTGACTGCCTCTGTGGTCGAGTGATCAGCGATCTGGCTTCTCAACTCAGAGATCCCTCTACTTCGCAGAGTCTGGAAATGGGAGTGAATATGTATTTAATACCAAGCGGTATTACAAACCAAAGTTCAAAAAGAAAAAATACTATTAATTGTTTCTGAAGTAAACACCCACGATATGACCTTAGAAGTTAAAAAAGATTGATACAGTTTAAACAATTATACGGAACGCATTTTAAAATTTTTTGATGTGTTACATCCACATGACTTTCTCTGCCCTCTATTGCTTATTAGTGGGTATACAAATTATTGCTACGAAATTTTATTTTCCTATTTACTTTATTCGAGATAAACCTTTCCGGAAATATCTGCAATTCACATTGCGTTATAGATACAAAAAGAATAGCGATAGTCAAATGTTTCAGAAATGGACGCTATATGCTGGTCTTAAAATTCCATACTTTTTCCATGGCATCGCGAGAAGCAATTAAAGGTCGACAGGAGCTTAAAAGAATGGCTAAGTATTGAACAACTGGAATCATGAATAAGAGATATTTCGGAAATGGTTGATGCCACAAAAACGTTATTTGAAATAAACTGTGTGTTTTAAAGAGATCTACATTTTTGTGCAGTACGTTTTCGTCTATCACTTATACAAGATTATACAAAATTACTTCCGAATGAAACCTACTCCGCATGCTATTCCTAGAAAATTAAGGATATAAACTTTATTTTTCATATAAATACCTTTAATATATGGTATTTTAATCAAAATCGTTAGAGTTGCTTTTTAGAAAATAAAACATTTCGAAAAATGTTCCATGTAGAAGGTAGTTTGGGGTGGACGGATTTTCCTTAAAATCTTTGCTTCGCATTTTTGGAAGGAATTGAACGCAAATACCAAGTTTGGCATTTATCTACATTTTGGTTTTTAAGTTCATCTGTCCACAGACACATACACATGGAAGTTATTTCTAAAAATGCTTTTTTTTTTATTCAGGGTGCTCAAAACATGTATTTCCGGTGAAATTTTGGTATCGAATTTTTGGGTGGAATGGAAACAAGCTGTGCACAAATAATTTGCAGAATAGATATGAAAGCAAGTTGCAATTGCTGGAGAAAAAACGTATGATTAGGATTTCTATGTGATATTGAATGCATGGTTCCAAATCTATAGATACATTGCCACGTGCAGAAACTGGTGCAAGGCCCACATCTTGAAACGTGCCATTGTTTTACCTGCAAGGAAAGAAGACACAGTTTGGGTGACCAAGTTAGCTAGGACTGTGTCACATGTGGATTATTCTAGTTTGCTTTGAAAATTAGAGCTGCAGAGCCGTTACTCTGTTTATCAGTTAGAGCGTCTAGGGTTGCGTCAAGAATTTGTAATCAGAGGACGTTCCTCGAGCAGAGGTGTTCGTGCTGATCAGGAGAACGTCAAAGTTAGGTAAGTGCTAGTGAACATGGTGTGTAGTGTGTGTGATTATAAAACTATTGCTGAATCAACAGCTGCTCGTAACAGTAGATGGAACTTTTGAAGTGTGAATTATTTTCAATCGCGTATTATTAATGACGGGTAAGTTGAGAAGTACAGTTTGTGAAATAGACTTTTTAAAGTGTGATCATTATTATTTGGAGTTTCCTACCTTAGTTAAAGCCAAATTTTAACGCTTTAGCAAGTGAATTTTCTGACTATTCCACTTTTATTATATCATACCACTTTGGTGCAATGACGTGGGATTTGAACCAATCAAATGGTTGTTTAACCTTAAAAATTGTAATATTACTTCTTTCTTTACTACTCACCTACAGTAAGAAGAGGAAGTATTGCATACCACCCAAAAATTCAATATCGAGATTTCACCGGAAATAAATGTTTACAGACCGTGAATAGTAAAAATTGCATTTTTATAAAAAGGCTCGCGTGTGTTTGCGTGTGTATGTGGGGTAATCTAAGAAACCACTCAAGTGATTTTGATAATTTTTCACCACTAAAAAGTCCTATTCTTCCAGAAGAGTCTGTGCAATATTTCCACTTATTTTTTTAATTGAGGGCTATTGAGAGCATCTTCATATTAAGGTCACACAATTTCTATCCCATTTCATTGAACATGAATAACAAAGGATTTTGTGCCCTTTATTGCGAACGACAGATATAGATGATTTCTCATAGTAATGTCGGTTTTTAAGCAAAACCGACATTACTATGTTTGCAAAAGCAAAAAGTGTTGTTACAGAAAATTATTCTAATCTTTAAAGTAAAGACCATTAGATTCTATAGTCCTGAGCCATCTTTCAGCGAGGTTTGCTATCCCGTAACAGTACAGAAGAATTCGTTGATACCCATTTCAACTCCTTCAATCTTTTCAAAATTTCTTGCATGTAGGAAATGGGCCATGGATCTACACAGATGATAGTCTGATGGCGCAAGATCACATCGACTGCACGTCCATTTGGAATAAATTCCCAGTGATCGCACCTTTATAATTCCACCAGACACATATCATTATTTTGGGGCCGAACCAATTCTTTTTAACAACGTTTGCAAGCTGACGGGTATCGAGCCACTGTTTCGAGGTGTCAGGGTTGCGGTAATATCATTACATGTGACAATTCGCCTGTTAAATCTATCATCCTAGGGATTAGCGATAAGCTGACGACAGTATCCACTCTACGCTGAGCTTGATCAGGTGTCAATTCATGTGGTACAAATTTAGAGACTCTGAACAACTTAATATGACGATGTATGGTATCTCTTGAAGCACCAAGTTCTTCTGATAACTCTCGAGTGCTTGTCTATGGATTTTCTTCCAAAGTTCTACGTGTATTCTCAATATTCCATAACTTGGGTCTTTCAGAACGTTGTAAATCTTTAATGTTTTCGCCTCCATTATTGAAACGCTGGAACCATCGTTGTGCTACTCGATCACTAACGACACCTTCAGCTTTAATTCACATATTTTTTAAGCCGCGGCAGCAGCTTTATAATCTTGTTCCAGTAGTGCTTCAGAAGGGTTCTAACCTCAAAATGTGTTGCCTCCATTTTAAAATCTTGTATTATTAACTGCTGGCTACAATAACCATAGCACCCTATAAATATTCATTCATTATCTGTTTACCCTCCTTTTATGTAGGACTTACACCCCCAGGACTTACAAGCGGGTGCCTGGGGTCAGAGGCCCGTCGAGGAGCAGACACTCATGGATCAGACGGAGCATCCAGGATGGGTGATCAGCCCAATGAAGGATGAAGGGAGTAGATGAAACGAAATGTTGGTGAAATGGATTAAAGGAAAGGTGATGATGGAGCAGTTGGTGGAATGAATGGTGGGGGAAACCGGAGAATCCGGAGAAAACCCGCCCAGACGCCGCTTCGTCCACTACAAATCCCACATGCAGGTCCCTGGGATTGAACCCGGGCCGCCTCGGTGGGAGGCGAGCGGTCTAACCACTCGGCCACGGCGCCGCCACCCTATAAATAGTATTGACAAAATAAAAGCATATACGTAAGATATAAACCCAATTAAAAAAACTGACATTACTTATGAGACAGCCTAATATTTAAAATTGGATTATTGGGGATGGGGTGCATATTATGTTATATGGTCAAATTTACCTTTATTATTACAGAACATTTTTTATGTGACTTTGGCAAACGAGATGCAATTGGATTTTTGACTCTGGCAAAAATGAAAAGTTACCCTGTAAGTTTCAAAACCTTCCGCTACGTTTATTACGTACAGATAAATTTTCTTTGATCCATCCAGACCAAACTTAGGAAGAAAACTGTAAGTAATCTTGCAATTCTCAAAAACTGCTTTAACACATTCTTAACGCCATGTGGAAATATTCACTGTTTAATCCATGTGGTCAAAATATTGTGTAACTATATTATTTTAAAGGTTCCTTTATTGAAAGGCGCCTTTTGGTCGAAGCATAATAAATACAAAATTGCCAAAAGCACACATACAAACGATTGAGAGAGCATAAAAGCCGAACAAAGTCATACAACGAAATAATTTTAAGATTAAAAAAAAATTAATTGAATAACATTTTAGAGGTTTCACAAATATCCATGGCAAATATCACTGTGGATTGTTTAGAAAGTTTACGATATGGTTCGGGGGAAGCCAGTAGAAGAACGTGGGAGGTTTCATTGAGGATAATAAGGGCTATAAAGGTGATCTCTTAAGAGGGCTGCTGATCCTTCCAAAGCAGACGTTCCGATTGATTTAATGTCTATGGTGGGTAAGTCAACATCTTGCGAGGAATTTTGGAATTGTTCCAGGGGCACCTACCAAGCCGAACCACTACAATGTGATCATATTTTTCATTATAATATAGACTGTTGGGTGGTACATATGATTTTTCCCGTCATCAACGTCCTTGGCTTGGATAAAATTTGTTTAAAATTGTATTGTTGGATCTAATATTATGTAACCGAACTGTGAGCAGCTTTAAAGGCAGTTAGATCAATACGTCGTGTACTCCCTTGTGTAGCAATTCCGGAGATCTCTTCGCGAGCGACATATCCAATCTTCTGGAGGGAATTACCCAACGTATGCGAACTGTGTGGTGACGGATATTCCCGAGTGCTTCGTTGTAGGGACAAAAGCCGAGGACATGTGAAAGAGTTTCAAACTCGCTGTGGCAGCGCCAATAACGCTATCGCTCTGACTTTGCACAGCTCGCACCGCAGCAAGTTGTTATAAGACCTGGCAAAAGGCATAGTTACTATACAACTTCCAAACTACCCCAACCCTCATTTTGAACATTATTATACATTCGAATTTTAAAAGCTATTCCTATCTTTTCAGCCCTTTGTGTATGTAGCTGCACCTTTAACAATCGGGAGACAAATATGCACTTACACTATAAGGCTCCTTACAAATTATGGGCTATATTCTGGGAAGGTAACCCCTCCTACTTCCGAGCTGTAAGGATGCTCGTCACCCTGGCAGCAAGGAGGCTAGCTACCGTACTATTTTTATCCATTCCTGGTGAAGGAGGAGCAAAGGTGCAGGTGAGAGCGCGCCCACTCTGGCGCAGGATTAACGAGCTCCATGTCCGTCGCTAGCGGGCCGACTTCCACTGCTGGTACTAAGGTGCAAGCTAGAAAAATCAGGATCGGGACCCATTAGGAAAGGGCAGTTGGTCGGGCGATTTGCCCTTAACAGGTAAAACCGCGCAAAGGTCACTCCCGCCGTCGGACATTACCCGACGATCCCCGACGCCACGCCCTGACTTCTGCCACCAGCCAGGAAGTGACTCGCGCCACACGCACAACCGGAGTGGCCCTAGTGCTGACGAGTGGCCCTATTCACAAACCTTCCACAGCAAACCTCCACTCAGACAAAGCGTTTTAGTTTTATAGGGCGACTTACATGTCTGATCTTTATAAGGGTGCCTCCAGCCGCTTTCAGTACTGAGATCCCAACAGGTATGCGGTGTTCGTCGCGGGCTAAAATGGCAGGCCTAAGCCCTCCGCCAGTTTAGCCCGGTTGCCTGTCTCCCTCAGGTCTTCCCACAACCTTCTCAGGTGAGTCTTCAGCACCCTTTGCCAAGGCGTCCAGGAGGCCCTTCCAGCCCTATTCTGCAGGTCCCGCCATCTGCCTCGGGGCTTCATACGAATTAATCTGACAGGAGCGTCATCGAGGTTTCTGACGGGAACGTTCTCCTCACCCGGACATATCCGCGTCGACTTTGCGTTCACAGGGGACACCACTACCCCCGGGAGTACCGACGGTGGTCTGAACTCCTCGCTCTTCAGGCTTTCCGGGACACTTTGTATACGAAGGCTCCAGGCAGATCCGAACTCGGACCCACCGGCTGTACCCACCTCACGGCGTCTGTCACCCATCAGCGGAGGTCACCTCTCTTCCGAGTGGTGCTGCAGCGGGAAACTACAGGGGCTCTTAAGGGGAGGAGATGTTCACCTTAAGAGAGTCATGTTATCCATACTGATATTTTCAACCTTATAAGTACAAATCTGTACAATTTGACCAATCTGGATAAAACGTGAGGCACCTACTTTTAGATACGTGCGAAACTAATAAGCTACTAATGCCTTTCAAAAACTACTCCCCTCATTTTTAACCGCTAACGCCGGGAAAGACGGCTAGTTTACAGTATCTCACTGGGGATTATGCAGCCAGTGTTAAAATGCTGAAAGAAACATCTGACTGTTACATTCACATTACTTTTACTACCCATTCTTCTACGAACTACTCTTCCAAAGCTTATTCTTCTATTTCACGATAATCCAGATACAGATTTGTAGAAATAGTTCCATTACATGTTTCGTTGTGGGTACAGAGGAATCAGCTGGCTGAATAATTAATTTAAACCTTTGAAAATTGGGTCCCTCTAAGGTGTACAGGAACTTTCATAAGTAAGGAACAATACAAATAAAACCAAAATTAACTCATTTTTAAAAAAAATGCTCTGACACGTCAAGTTTAGCATTTTGAAAGGAACATTTTACAAAAAATCTGATGTGTTACACTCACATGAGTTTTTCTACTCTTGTACAAACTATTTTTACAAACGCTTATTCTCCATATGCTTCATGTTAATCGAGATGTTAATCTTATTGCTAAGTTTCTTGTAGGTGCAAGGGGAATATGGTAGGCTTTAAGCGATAGTCAAATCTTTTAAGAGCTGGTTGCTATGTGGAGTATTCAATTCTCTTTGCATGTCCAGCGCATAACAAAAAGAATAAGAAATTCCCATTTTAGAAAAAGTCAATTAAAACAAATAACAAGGAATATCTCGAAAATGGTTAACCCCACAAAAAATGTATCTATATGACATAAATTGTGTGTTTTAGCGAGATCTACATTTTTTGTGTAGAAACATTTTGTCTGTCTCTTACGGCTTACCAGTTATGAAAAATCCATTCAGAATGAAGAGGACTGTTGGGTACATTCCCAGAAAATTCGGATATATATTTCATTTGTCATAAAAATATCTTAAATATATATTTTAATAAAAATCGTTAGAGCCATTTTTAGAAAATCAACATTTTCAAAAAATGTTCCATGCAAATTGTAGTGTGGGGTGGGTGATTTTCTTGAAAATCTTCGTGTCGTATCTTTGAAAAATACTGAACCTAAGTACCAAGTTTGGTATTTATCCAACTTTTCGTTTTTGAGTTATGGTTTTCACAGACACACATCCACACAGATATGCGTACCTTTTTCTAAAAATGTTTTTTTTGGATTCAGTGGACCTCAAAACATGTATTTCCGTTTAAATCTCGGTATCGAATTTTTGGGTGGAATGCAATAATTGTGAGGCTGTGACGTTACCAGACAAATGTTTTAAATGGCAACATATTATTTTTTCATTTTTTATTTGAAAGGTAGTTCTCATTTAGTTGCATACGCAATTTCATTTGTTTGGTTGCTATGGGAGCAGTTCTCTCTCCACTGGATTACCTTTTGCGGGTCTATATGGAACGTGGAGTCTTTGTTACGAGGCCTGCTAATAAGGAAGAGTTAAAAGTGAAGATCAAGAAAGAACGCAGAGATATACCGTCAGCAGGATTGAAAATGTTGAACAAGAATTCACTCTTCGACTTGGCCAGTCAGACTTAAATGGACAGCATTTTGAAAATCTTATTAAGTAATTAGAGTTGCATTTGTTATATTAGTTGTGTACATTGTGGAGAAAATTATCAAAGCAGCCAACAATTAAATCGTGAAAAAATATTAAGTTGCATTTAAAAAATTTTATCGACGACGTCAAATCCTGTGCTATAATGGCTGAAAATTATGTTTGTTTTTTTTTAAAAAAATCCTTTGAAAATATTAAATTTGACGTGTCTGAAAATTTAAAAAAATTAGTTAATTTTTGTTTTACTTGCAGTATGAGACCCTGTATATATGATGGCTTTGAAATTCCATATTCTTTGTGTGATGTCCACGAGAATAAAAACAAATAGCGACTTAATACTTAAAAAACTACTAAGTATTTGAAAATTCAAACCAGTAACAACAAATATATAGGAAATTGTGACCTAAATTGTGTGTCTTAACGAGATCTACAATTTTGTGCAACAACTTTTTCTTCAACTCTTATCGTTTACAAGTTACAGAAAATTATACAAAATTCATTCGTAATGAAGAGGACTTCACAGACTACTTACAGAATATTCAAGATATTCTTTTTATTAATGATACAAATACATGTCTTAGTCTACATAAAGCCATTTTTTAAAAAATAACTAAGGTTTTCCATGCAAACGATAGTTTGGGGAATGAAAATTTTCTTTAAAATCTTTGTGTCGTATGCTTGAAAAATGCTGGAATTAAATACTAAGTTTCGTATTTATCTAACTTTTCATTTTTGAGTTATGTTGTTCACAGATACGAATACATGGACATTTTTTTAAAATGTTTCATTTGGATTCAGGGGACCTCAAAACATGTATTTCCTGTGAATATATATATATATATATATATATAAAAGTTTAGAGTGACTGCAATACTTCCTTTACCTGCTATAAGTCGGTGGCAGAGAAAATAAAAATACGTGGTTGCATTAATCTTTTCTCTCCTGTAACATTGTATGTGTTCGGTTATATCTGAAACTTTGTTGTTGAGGTGGCAGTATTGCTAATGTTGCCTCTGTTTTCAGGAATGACACAAATGACAGTGGCAGTGATTCTAGCACTACTGATGTGGGGCGTGTCTGGCGGAGGCACCTGGGACTACAGGTACTAATTTATTGAATTTGTAGCATGTGAGGGCAACATGCGCTTAGAAATACATTCAGTTTTAAATTATCGTATTTATTTCATTGTTATAGTCAGATCTTAATAGTTTGATAAAGGTCAGTACCATACAAAATATAGCGTTAATTTATTTATGCAATTCTAGCATTATTAACACTTTATGTTCAAAATCATACGCAATTTTATTGCGTCTTTCTAGTGCGTGTGCATAACGGCTGTTTAGCAACACGGACGTAATAAATCTGTTGAAACGTATGCACTTATAATCGACGTACTACGGGTGCGTTTTTAAACCCCGAATAACGTTTTAAATAATGTTTAGTACACTCTCTTTAAAACAGCTGCTTTTCGGACTGTTAACACGCTGTAAAATAGTACTTAAAGTGACATAATAAACAAAACCCAGATAGCAGTGACCAGTCATACCAACTTTAACAGGTTTTTAAACCAAATACCTTGATAATAAAACAAGAAATATAAGCCAATGTTGTTTTTTATTTATAATCATAAAATTTACCAGCATTTTTCACTAAACAATTAATAATTTAAATAGAAATATAAGTTAACATCGTTTTATTGTTTATCAGATTCATTTCGCAACATGGAGGGGTCTTCGTTTACCAGAGAAACCCTGCTTACCTTGCAGCAGTCTTTAAATGCAGTATATTCCTCCTCATACTACTATTTTGCTAATAGCAGCTCCGATTCAATGCTTCTGGCTCCGATTGAAATTTCCTCGGGATTTTCACCAATATTTTCAGCCACAAGCTTGTTGTTTAGAAACGAGCGCTCAGAATAAGCACTGCCATCTACATCCGCATCTTGTATTGTTACGGTCAGTGCTTCCTAGGAGGCGTTGGTACGGTTCATAACGTAGGATTCAGGCGACTGTGAGAATATCAACAAATTATTGACTATACCTTTTATATTTTAAATACTTATGTTACATTTATTTATTTTACTTAATATAACTTAGAGAGCTGTTACTAAAAAAAAACCTATTCTATGTACCAGGTAGGCAAAACCTTTAGCGGACTCATCCAGTCTCTCGGCTTACGCCCCGTCCGAAGTACTTAATCCGTCCACTAAAGTCTTATTCTTAGCACTTGATACATAAATGTCTATCGTTTATCTCCCCCTAGTATTCTTTATGAGCTTATTGTACAAATATCTAGAAAATTGTTACCCCTTATAAATGTAGTCAGTGTTGTTTCTGAAAACGGATGAAAAATCTACTGATATTCATGGAAATGATTATGAAACATTGGTGGATGTTATACTTCTGATTTCCTTAGACTTCCCCCGACAGTGTTTTATGCTTTGGGAATGGCGTATATTTAAATACCTTTTGGCGGTGAAAAATTACCGCAGTGTTTGAGTAATTCTCAGACAATAACAGCAGAGGGAATTTAAACGTTTTGTACGTCCTCTTTGGCCCGGTAGTTATTCATTAAACCTAAAATTTAAACATATTTCACATAATACATAATACTCAGAGAAATAGGAGCGAAACTATTCGTCACTCCCAAGTCACCAAGTTATACATTTTGGAAATGGCATAGAATCGGTAACCTCCACAAAAATAGTGTTTTTAGTTGTTAATTATAATATATCGGTTCGCTAATTTCTGATGTTATACTGAAAATAATTTTTCCTCTTAATAAAATTATTTAGTGCAAGCTGGTAATGAATTCGATTAAAATTAACAGAGAAAGTAAAGCAAAACTTTCTTCTATAAGGCTTATTAAAAGGGTTTTGCAGAAATATAGCTTACATTATGGTACTGTTATAAGCATATTCAGTTGTCTTTTGTTTTGTTAAGGCTTTTATTTTACCATTTGCTAAATCATTAGCAATTGATTGTTTGAAATAAAATATCCGCGACTGTTGTCTTATTTTATTTACATATTCTGTATAGCAGCAATTATTTTATTAAGGAAAACTCAAAGCCTTTTTCGCATGCATGTTCTTTTGTCCTTCCAACCTGTTTATATTCTCTAGTATATAGGTACATGTGTAAATGCTTTATATTCTTTTAATAATTTAGAAATTGAAATTGGAATGTTCCCTATAGCCTGAGACCGTTGTGAAGGACAGGAATTTTCAATGGTGAAAGAATGATCAAAGTTGGTTGAATGGTATTCGAGATTATTCTACATACACACATTCACAAATGTTCTCTCCTTATACTAAATATTAGTATAAATGCCATTCTAATTTCCTCATAAACTACAAAATTTTAAAGCCACTTTGATTTCCTTTTATGTGAGTTGGCAGTGGAAACAATTACGTTTTGTCTCAAAACCAAACATTTACCTTATACCACTGCCTTACTGTATCCAGTGGACAATGCATTTATGAAGTAACAATCGAAATCTTCATTTATCGCTGTGCCAACATAAATTACTATAAATTTAACATTCATTCCGGTCATTAATATACGTTACTTATAGTTTTCACTTAAACAAACCTTTCATCCTTGGCTGAATCAAAGAACACGAATTATTCCCTATATTCATTTTATAAGCAAACAAACAAATCACACTTCGCACACCTCTCTCGTCGCTACGTTACCATGAGTTGATTCTTTTTCTTCTAAGAGGAAAATAAACTGAAATTTAATTCTCTAAGTTAGGACTTTATTACCAATTTGTGATACTAGATTTGCGCAAATGTCGTATGCAACTCTGTATTTATTTCTCTGATAGCACTCGTGGCAACTAGCTATTCGTGTCCCTCATGCGCTAAAAATAAACTCGTGCCACAAACTTAAGGTCTATTCACTTGTTATGCAAGTAATTACACTGGTCAACAACAAATTATCAGAAACGAAAGTAGGTGGATCTTGGTAAACCGACGTGCTGATTTCAAATATGCAATTGTTTTTCTGTATCAGGTATAGTTTCGGAGATGAACCATATTTTACATGTAATTTTTGCAACAAAAAAAAAGAATTAAAATGCTTCCTAAGTTAAAAATTATATTTTTAAAATTATGATTGGTTAAAAAAAACAAAATAGTAACGCCGTTTGCCATCCCCATGGTTTGTGGGAGCCAAAGAATAATCATTACCAGTGCTACTTTTGTAATTTAAACATTACTGTTTTTGCTTTAAAAACCAGGCATCAGATAGTGTATACCAGTCTACAATTCCCCATTTGAAAATTCGCCAGTTCCTAAACCATCAGAGATAGGAAAGTTATTTACAGAGCAAATTGTATTTGGAGACACATCAGTCGAAAGTGAACAATCTTTGAGCAGTGAGTATGCCTCAGATGCTAAAATTTCAACACCACAAACATTTAATAGGAGGAACTGAATGACCTCATAAGAGACCTGTCTCTTTCTAAAGAAACATCACAGCTACTTGCCTCTATACTAAAAGAAAAAATCTGATGTGTTACACTCACATGACTTTCCCTACTCTTGTACAAACTATTTTTACAAACACTTATTCTCAATGTGCTTCGTGTCAATCGAGATATCGAGATGTTAATCTTATTGCTAATTTTCTTGTAGATGCAAGGGTAATTGGTAGGCTTTAAGCGATAGTCAAATATTTTAAGAGCTGGTTGCTATGTGGCGCAATCCATTCTCTTTGCATTACCAGGACAAAAAAAAAAAGATTAATGAATTTGAGAAAAAGTATAAGTATTGGAAAATTTAAGGGAATAACAAGCAATATTTCGAAAATGGTTCACCCAAAAAAAATGTGTATGTGACATAAATTGTGTATTTTAACGCGATCTACATTTTTGTGCAGTAAAATTTTGTCTATCTCTTATGGTTTACCAGTTATGCAAAAGTCGTTCACAATGAACAATATACATTTCATTGTTCATAAAAATGTCTTAAATATGATATTTTAATCAAAATCGTTAGAGCCATTTTTGAGAAAATTAAAATTTTCTAAAAATGTTCCATGTAAAGGTAATCTGGGGTGGGGGATTTTCTTCAAAACCTTCGTGTCGCATCTCTGGAAGATACTGAATCTAAATACCAAGTTTGGTGTTTATCCGACTGTTCGTTTCTGAGTTATGCTGTTCACAGTCACACACATACGGACAGGTTTCCAAAAATGCTTTTTTTTTTTTGGATTCAGGAGGTCTCAAAACATGTATTTCCGGTGAAATCTCGGTATCGAATTTTTGGGTGGAATACAATACTTCCCCTACTTACTATACGTAGTAGAGAAAGTAAAAAAATCTTCTGGAGAGGCATGTTAAAGTGTCTTTCTATAGAGATAGAAGTTATGTCAGTTGTTTACAGTTGATGGTCCTATGGCATATTGCAATCATTTTAATTGTCTCTTCAAGGAGTTCCCACTGATTGGAGACTTTTCATTCATTCTTCTGCGCGAAGCTTGAAAGGAATACTGTTGCACAATGGGAATACAAAACCATCTACTCCAATAGGTCACTCCGTTCACTTGTAGGAGATATATGATAACATCAAAATACTTTTGGATGCCATACAATATAACCTTCACCAATGGAGTATTTGTGGGGATTTGAGAATCATCGGTATCCTCATAGGTACACAAGGAGGCTTCACAAAGTTATGCTTCTTCCTATGTCTATGGAATAGCCATGCTCTAATGTACCAGATTGGGATCTCAGGAACGAGTATGTACCAGGAAGACATAGTGTTGAAAATATGTCTTTAGTGAATGGGGAGAAAACATTTCTCCCTCCGCTCCATATTAAATTGGGGTTAATTAAAGTTCTTGTTAAAGCTATGGGTAAGATAGATTCTAGGGATTTAGGTATCTGTGTGAAAAATGTTCCCAAGATTTCATAGCAAAATTAAAAGAAGGGTTTTTGTGGGCCACAACTACCAGGGATCTTCAAAGATTGTGCTTTTGTGGAAACTCTATATGATGAAAATAAAGGCTGCTTGGAAGAGCTTTGTGTAGGTTTGTAATAATTTCTTGGACAAACACAACTCCTCAGATTACAAAGAAGGTGTGGAAAAACTTTTGAGTTGTTACAAAGCAATGGGACGTCGGTTGCCACTAAAGTACATTTTCTACATTCCCACTTGGACGTTTTCCCGTATAATTTTAGTGAAATCAATGATGAGCATGGAGGAAGAGTTCACCAAGATATCGAGGCAATGGAGCAAATGGAGGGATTTTGGAATGACAGACTTCTGCTGGTGCTGTATCGAGAAAATCCAAACCAGGAACACCATAGAAACGTAAAATCATCTTATTTTCAACAGTGTGAATGTGTGAAATACAATAATTAACTGTAATTTTGTGAGTATTTATTGTAAGGCAAGAAATGTCCAGTGCAAACCATTTACTAAGATTTCAGCTTTTGTTGTGTACTGTACTGAAGAAGCTATGCCGGATACAGATAAATTAAGAACATTTTTAAAATCCGTGTGCTTAAATGATTTTGAAAATCTTGTTTTGATCTCCGATGGTTACATTTTTTTTCCTGTAGATCAGTGTTATTGCTAAGTAAGCTCGGCATTGATCTGAAAGATAAAGTAATTCTTGAAGCACCGCCAACTATTGAAAATAGAACAGTTGTCTCCTTAGAAAATTATTATTACCGAGTGGGATGACTCAAGCGGTAGCGTCTGCAGCCCGCATTCAAGAGGTTCGGGTTAAAATCCCTTGGGCCGACCAGTCTGATTGGCGTTTTTTCGTGATCTCTCTCAGTCGTCAAATGAATACTGGATTGGATACTTAATACCATGATCCAAAGTTCCACCTTAAATCTAAAAGTAGAGCAAATGCTCTGCCATTTATTCATAGATAATGTAAGCATGTAGATTGGCACGCTAGAAGCAGAGGCACAGTTGCCCGGCACGAGAACCAGCGATACAGTTGTCTAGCACTAAGACCTCTGTGAACACGCGACGAAGCAAGAGTATGGTGCAGGGATGAGACCTATAAGGCTAAGGTCCGCCACACACCGAGCCACAAGGTATGTTCTGACAGATCAGTTGCGAGGTGACCACGTAGTTAAAGCGACGTAAAATAAATAGGGAAAATTATTGTTATTATTATTATTATTATTATTTATAGACTCAAAGTGGTTACTGTTTTTAAGAATGGCATTGTAACTACTCCAGGAACAAACGCAAATGAATATAGGAAATATATTTAGAAATTATAAAATTGTCGCCATAAAAAGTTGCTTGAAGAAAACACCTACATATAATTAAAATTGTACCCAAAATTTTTTTGGATTAATTTAGATTTTGGAAGAATAATAATTGATAACAACTATATAATGGGGTTATCCTGAAGGTAGAGATATAATTTTTTAAATATTTGTGTCTGTATTCTTCTTATCTTTTAACCTTTTCTCGCACGAATGGCTGAACCCATTGTTATGAAACCGGTGTATAACGCACCTTAAGTCTCAGAAAACAGGTTCTATAGTATTTAAATGATTTTTCCAAAAGGGAAGATTCTAATGAGGTGTAAAATAAAAATAAAATGGAAATGTTTAGTTTTAATTTTCACCTGGAAGAAACTGTTTTATTTCTGGGTTTCAGAACATCATATCACATCTAAGTTGCAGAGAGGAGAGAGAGAGAGGTGAGGGCGCTTAAGGGGAAGAAAGTGGGAGAAAACAGGAAGTGAGAGAGAAACACACACACTTACACACAATGGGGAAATTATAGTCAGGAGAAAAGAAAGAGAGACGGAGGGAAGTGAGAGAGAGAAAGAGGACGGAGAAAGAGGGGCAGACAGAGAAGAATTTCCGCATTGAAGGGTTTATAACATGCATATTTGCCGCTGGAGTTCTCTCTAGTTGCAAACGTGGAAGAGTAAATCCACAACAGAATACAACATAGTAAAACAAATAGAGAGCGCGATGAACGACCCCTTCAACCAGCAGCTCTCTGGTGTCTACGGGGAATATTCTTTCCTTGGAGCAATCATCCGCGCCATCTGCCCGGCACCGCCATACAGCATGAAACCTAGAAGCGCACCTGAAAGATGAGAAGGACACGAAATGAAAGGGAAATGACGGAAAGGAAATAATGATAGATGACAACGTACCCCAGCATTAGCCTACGGGCCAGGGAAACCCACGAAAAACCCAAGCGCCATTTGTTATTATCCCATTAGGATTTTTAGAAAATGTTTATTGCATTCAATTTCGAAGCTGGTTATCCTGTTGGCGTAGTTACAAGCAGGTGAAAAAGTATCATTAGTCAGTTGCAGACAAATAACATTCCAATATACAAAATCGTTGCTACTGTTATTGCCATAGGCATTCCCGTTCTGTTCCTAGGATATTATGAACCAACTTCTGGTACCTATTGCGGATTTATTGAACACCAGCCTGAGACTCGATTTAAGTTTGCCTATCACGTTCCCTGCCTTATAAAAGTAAATAAGGGAAAACATTCACTGTTAAAATTTACATTTCATATTTTCAATGTTTTCTCTATAAATATTTACAAATTTCTATGTGTATTCATCATGTCTTTTTTCAAAATAGATATTTTCACAAGTGTGAAATAAAATAAAAAATTGCATTATAGACTTGATACTTGTTCACCAGTTTGTGACGCAATGGAAGCAGCATTGTTGGCTTGTGCATTTATCACCAGAGCAGATGGCGATAGCACCTGTACGTGTACAGAACAACTTTGTTACTAAACTTGAACACATATCTGTACTAGTATATTGTTATTGCCAGCCTCATTAATACTTTTTTGGAGAAAAGATATCAGATTCGAACCAAAGTACTAAATGGCACATAGTAATAATCTCTGTCATGTAACACCTGATCACACACAACTCCCAGCGATGTACAAAAATCTTGTGCTGATGTGATGTTGAACACCATCTACCGGATATGTTCCTTTAGTTTGGTGACGTAGTTGATCCTCTTCGCAGAGTGGGTATGCTGAAAGTACAGGATGATCCGTTTGAGATGTCAAAAAAGTAAAATGTTATATATAAGAGGTTAATGGACACATTTTTGAGAAATTTCCTGCAATATAAACGGAAAGAATGGAAGTTAACAACAAGTGATGTTTCAGACTTCACCCTCGTGGTATGGCAGCGCTATCATACATAGGAGACTAAATGGAAGTCTTGCCACAATAGCGCATTCAGTGTCATATGGTGTACGAACTTTTCAAGAGTAACAAGGACTCAGCGAGCTTTCAGACTTCAGTACAATGTCACCATGCCCCATCACGTTGAGACATTGTTAACTGGTACATTTTCTTGTCGAATGATCTCAAACCGCCTCGTACAGGATACGTGATAGAAACACGGAGGAAGATACTCGGCAAGGCATGACTTAGAGCCCACGGAAGTCACTCCACCGCTTATCAGCACTAGCAGAATATGCCATACAAAAGTATCAAGGATTGATAGACAGAACCTTAAGATGTTTCCATACCATATTCAGCAAAACGAAGCGTTGATGCAGCGTAATTACGAAGCTCATCTCCAGTTTGCTGTCATGATGTGTGAGAGACAGGAAGCGGACGACAGTGAATCAAAGGATGTTCATGGAAAAAGCCACATTTCATGTGAGTGGCCGAGTCAACAAGCTATCTGCATTATTTGGAGAACTGAGAACACACAGTCTCATATGACACATTTCATATACCATGCGACACAATGAATGTGCTGTTGTGGGTGACCACCATTTTATCTCCTATGCACGATAGAGCTGCCATGCCATGCGGATGAAGTCTGAAACATCACTCATTGTTAACTTCCATCTTTTCCGCTTATATTACAGCAAACTTCTCAGATATGTGTGCATTAATCTCTTATATAAAACGTTTTACTTTTCTGACATTTCAAACGAATTATCCTGTATCTCTTCAACAGGATGACAACTTGGAAAGTGGTTTTCCAACAACCCTTATTTTGTAAGATGGCTCATGAATAGCTGGATGCTACATTTTTATTTAGGCGAATTGGCAGCTAATCACAAAGCATTTGGGCTCCACGTTCTCGGATATCACTCTTCTAGACATATTTTGTTGTATGGCGATGCTTAAAGTTGTGAATGTATAGGGTCAAGATTAATTTAATTGTCCATCTAAAGGATCGTATCCATCAGATGGTGCTCACCCGCAATGCTGTATGTGTATATCACTAGAAGTTCTGTTTCGAATTGCCTAATCATCATGTGGAATGTGACTGGTAGTGAATTGTGATATGTGTTAGTGTTAAGCATTTCATTCAGTAAATTAACTCAAATCTTAGTATCTGTTTTAAAAAAAAGCATATAGAACATTTGTGAACACTCTGTACTACATTCGAGTATTATATACTCGTGATCTTCGAAGCTGTAATTAAACTATTAAAAAAATACCGAACAAATGCCCAACTCTCTAATCTTGCAGGGACGTTAGAACACTGCATTAACTATAAAACTGAAATGAGAGTGTATTTAAAAAGTTGCTATTTTCTTTTGTGTACACAGATTCCATGGAAATACATCTCCCAGAAACAACAGGACTTCACCCTCTTCAAGCAGAACGCTGTATTCAGAAGGTGGGGAGATGATTCTTCAGGACATGAAGAGCGGCGAAAGTACACAAAACATAAGCATGAACACATCGAGAACTAATTTTACACAATCGACTATACCTGTGATGTCTGAGGGAGGTGGTATTGATAAAGTATACTTTGAAGACAAAAACACAACTAATCACAGCAGGAAACATATATTTCAGAGTGAAGAAAATAATGACAGAATATCCAATTCAACCCTTTATGATTCATTGAAAAAAGATCACGAAGATTCAACAGCTTTGCAGACGTTGAGTAGATCTCAAGCATCCGAGTCAACAACCAAAACTGACATATCCAAAGAGTTCAGCAGCAGAAGCATCAGGGTCCAAAATTCACACACTGCTCTTGAACTGGTTGGTCGAAGTCTTGAAGAGCATCATACGGAGTCACCAGGTCCACGCTCTGACGCCGTCAGCAGTTACTATGACTTCCTTGTAAACGAGGGTTCTTATAAGTTCTGGTCTGTGTTCCAAGTCTTTACTGCAGCTCTTCTCATCTACTCAGCCTTCGCTGCTGTATACTATGCTAAATACACGTTTGCTACAATGGATTATCCGGATTACCTCGATGATGGATTCTTCTTTAGGAGGTCTGGCGCAAATCGTGCTCAAGGAGATGATGTATATTACGATTATGAAGATGAGGAGGACACTGTCACAACGACACTTCGACCTCAGCAGTCCACCTTCCTTGGAATGTCTTCCGCCACTTTCCAAAGAATTATGGATGCCCTATCCTCCAAGAAATATTCTTAGCTGCCAACATCCTAGATGTAATGGACACTAAAATTCTTTAAAGTAGGGACCCGTGTCAGTGGTTTCAAAATGGAACAGCTTCAGTTGTTTTAAAGCCGAAGAAATGTAAATTTAATCCATTACGGCAACTGTCTTTCATTAACATCACAGTCCTGAAAAAGCACTCATACTAAATGATTGTTGAAGCTGAGGGCATTTTATTGAAAAATGTCACGACTCTGGTTGCAGTGTGCCATACGAGACAATTGAAGGCAAGTCCTCAATTAAACTGCTGAATTTTATTCACTGCCTGAAGAGTCTACTAATTTCTAGTAGATCAAATTCATAATTTCGTCAAGATTTTAAAGGATCTCCTTAGTAAAATTAATGATTCCTTTGAAATAGATATGCCACAATGGTGACAAAAAAATCTGCATCCTTGACTTAAGATTCCAAGTGATTGTTTAATTTTATAAATACTAAAACTTAATGAGACAGTAATTTAGGCAAAGCTGTTGTGTCTATACATAATGACAATATATATGATAGTAAAGCATTTAAATTGTCTTTGTTCATACGATGATGCCAGAAAAACTATTTTATGTTCACCGGCTTAGTTTCATCACTTTATCGTGCCTTTATAACTTTTCTTCCGATCAATAAACATTCATGATTTATTACACTTTATCACTTAAGTAAAGTTGATGCCAAGTTTTCCACATTTCAGAAAAATTAACCTTAAAAAATGTTCATGGAAAATATCCTCAAACATTGAAGAATCAGGATTCAATAGTATTTTTTCCTTTTAAGGCTATTTAAATGCCCAAATGCGGCGCTTAAGCGGACAAAAACTATTTGAAAACTTGATTTTTCGTAATACTGTGTTACAACATTTTTGCACATTTAAATGCTCCTCGTGATGCAATTTTTGTTCCATATCTTTCAAATTTTCAGCATACATTCTTTGAGGGTAGATGACGAGATCTAAAGAGTATTTTCTTATATCTAGTATAGTTTTACACCTAGGGTTTTAATAATCTAATATGGTTGTTTTTTGGAACATTAAGAGTGTTACACACTTTATTACTTTTCCAAGAGAAGTTTTAAAGTTACTCAAATATTAATTTTTGATTGAATAGAAATGTGTTTCAGCGACAGTATGTCAAATTTTAAAAGTTTAGAATTATCATCACATGGGACATTTCACGTCATACTCGACTTTTAGTTCTTTTAAAATTATTTTCTTAGAAAGTCGGATAAATAAGAATTAATTTATTTTCTGCTAAATAAACTTGTGATAGGAACTGCTGATAAATTGCTTGACTTTAAAGAAATTATGAATTTTAGCGAGTACCCTTAAGGGCATTCACAGTATCCAACGATAAAGTTCAAGGGAATTTGCAAAAACATGTTTACCTTATTACTTTAAGGAAGATCGAGAATTTCACATGTGAGGCAAAATAAGCCCACATTAATAATAAAAATATAAATCACTTCATTGTGTTATGTGTATATGCATATCAACGTTATAATTCTATGTAATGTTATCCCACTTATAAGGCTTCTAAATATCTTTGTGCAGTTTTTTTTAAAATGGGAAGTGGACAACATTTTCATATAAAAATGTAGAAAAACTACATTTTAAGAGCAAGTTTAAAAAGCATGTTAGTAGGAGGCAAGCTTTAATGTCCGCATTTCCAGGAAGTTGAAAACCTGCTTTTCCGCCGTTTCAGATTTGTAGCGGAAAGTTGTATTTTATGTGTTAACGATTTTTCTTTTCAACAAAATAATTCTACACTCAAAAGTTCCTCTGTCAACTTTCCGCTTTTCTGCAAACTTAATTCGCAAGTTATGGCCTGAAAATGCGCGGTATTGTATCACTGCAATGCAGGTAGTTGAGAACAATGTGAATTATAAGGATGAAGAGATCGAGCAGAATGGCTCAGGCGGTAACGTCTGTGGCCCGCATTCGGGAGGTAGTGGGTTCGATATTCCTGATCCATGGGGCTTTTCGGGGGTTTCTCCGGGTCGCCACGCGAATGCTGGGAATTTCTTGTCCCTCTATTTCATCCCCATTCTCATTTTACTTCACCTTCCATCTGCTTGGTCTTTTTCACGGTTGCAAGTGTCGGCGGGAGGTATCGGCGTGTGCATGGCAGAGGAAAAGAATGCTCTGAGGAAACATCCGTTCCCCTAACTGCGAGTAATCTCCGAGTCCCGTGCTCCCCAGGGGGTGTGTAAGCCCACAGGGGGAAGGAGAGCGGCTGCACCAGCCACCACCTGGGAGTTAAAATCTGTAAATGGTAGGGACCCTGCCTTCATCTGTCATGCCTCCTGGTCCGGCAGTCCTCTGTCTCCTCTCACCTCATCCCTCCCTTTCGGAGACGCCCCGTCATGGGTTTAGGTGCAAAAGATCTGCGTAGGTCGAGGTGCTATGTCCCCCTCCGCTTCTGATCCTATCCTATCCTAAGGATGAAGAGAAACAGTGACAAGTTGACCTTCAGCCAGGTAGCTGCGCCAGCCCGAATGGATTTTATCCACAGCAGGCTGGCAAGTGTATAGCACTAAACTGTGATGCAACATCGCGCCTTTTCAGCGTTTAACTTTCTGCGAATACAACTTAAGAACTATTACAATTTATACATACGTGTCAAAGTTCTTGTCTTCAAATTGTCCTTAGAATAGGATCCTGAACAGATGGAGTAGGGGATCGTGTACACCCTGTATATGTTTCTCGTAGTATAGCACTAGATATCTATCAATATATTTATTGATGCCAAAATAAATTAACATTCTACAGCTTTAGTAATTGCTTAACTGTTTAAAACAAAAAAGAATCCTCCGGTTTTGTATTGTGATAAAATGAAAATGAAACCTAACCTTTTCTCTTTTTTGTAAATAGTGTTATTATTTGTATACATAGCTATTTATGTGTCTTATGTTTAGATATCCGTATTTAGGTGGATTTTTAAGAAACAAAATATCTAAACGAACATGGCAATGTTAATGAGAATTCTTTACTGTGATTGAAGGGTTTGTGGTATGGATTTGGGTTTGAAAACATGTAAAGTTGTACTGAAATGTACCTGAGTCTATGGATGCTAAATGTATAGTATTTATTATTATGTTGTATTTGTAAATAAATCAAAATATGCATATCTTCCTGGTGTTTTCCCAACAATGAATATTTGCTGAAACCTTAAAAATACAGGGCTTGTTGAAGAGATATTCATGGTCTTAGACAGGTGTGTCCAGAGAGTGTAAACCAGACACCATTCAGCGTTATTTACATACTCTGTAAAACTGTTTCGTTCAGAATAAACATCCTGACTCTTTAGTTTTCCATTCAAATGACGTGCATCCTTTCATACAACTCTGTAGTTACATTTGCATACACTTCGTTTATTATCCTAGAACCGCCCACCAGTAAACTTTGTTTGCAAGTTTCTTTTATCCCAAGAGTTGATGCGTGGGAGCAAGATGCACCCCATTTTAAGATTTCTAATGCTTTCTCTACCACGTATAACTATGGTCGGTAGAGGAAGTGTTGTACTCCATCCAAAAATTAGGCTCAAATCAAGGTTTCATCGTAAATACATGCTTTGAGTCCCCCTGAATAAAGAAAAAGCATTTTTAGGAAAACTCCGTGTGTGTGTGTGTGTGTGAACAGCATAAGTCAAAAACATAAATTCGGATAAATATCAAATTTGGTATCTAGGTTCAGTATATTCCCAGAATTAAACACAAAGACTTTCAAGACTTCCCCCCACACTAAACAGCCTTTATCTGGATAAATTTCATAACGATTTTGATTAAAATACCATAGCTTTATGACATTTACACGACAACTAAAACGTCTATCTTGAATTTTCTGGCAATAGGCTTTGAAATAGATTTCATTCGGGAGGAATTATATATAATTCTGCATAACAGCTAGACAAAATTTTAATGCATAAAAATGTAGATCTCTTTAAAATACGCAATTTATTTCAAATAACTTTTTCTGTGGCACCAACCATTTCCGAGATATACGCTATTATTTGATTGACATGTTCAACATTTGGTCATTTTAAAGTGCTGAATCTATTCAATTGTTTCTCGCGATATCAAAAGAGTATGTAATTTCAAATCCCGCTGTTTAACATCTTATTATTGATTCTGTTTCATTTCTCTCTCTCTCTCTCTATTGTACCTACAAAGAAATATGTAATGAAACTACATCTCCAAACGTTTATATCGATTAACACGAAGTAAAACAAAAAAAAACAACTTTCTTGGACAGCATGACCTAAAAGTAGAACTTCTAACATAGAGTACACGAGCTAAAAGCTTTAGATTATCGTACTAGTGCAATAGTCTTCAGTGTGACCAACTTTGGTTTCAAGTCCAATCACATGACAATTAGCCCTTATATTTGCAATGTTTAGTAACTTGACTTTCGCAATTTTCATGTTTCTTCATCCGAAGAAATTCCTAGGTAGAAAACGTTTCAACGACAATGATGATGTGAAACACGAAGAGCAAACTTGGCTATCATCACAGGCGGCATCATTCTTTGACGGTTTCCCGTGACAAGTGCGTGAATAACGCGGTGACTATGTGCAGAATTAGTGTAAGGTAATGAATGATAATAGGGTATTAGGAAGATAATGTTATGTTATTTTTTAGAAAATTATCTAAAACACGCATCGTACAACTTCTCCTAAAAGAGGGATTAAAATTCACCTCTCTACTCCAAAGTGTGAAGGAGTTACGACTTTCCACTGTGAATCAGAGCAGGATTAACAGTAAACTTTTTGAAAATATATTTAAAATATAAGAATAGCATTGCCTACGATCACTATATATATATAATTAAAGAAGACATTCCAATGAATAAGACTGCAAAAAAAAACAACTAAAAATGTAATTTTTTGACAATTTTCGCTATTTGGTTTTCCCTTAACAATTTTCGAGATTTGCATTCTAGAATACTTTATCAACATTTTTAAGTGATAGTCAGCATTGTTACTCATGATGTCATTCCAAAAGTATGAATTTCAAAACTAGCATAAGGCGACCCGCTTTTAAGAGTTCACTATCGCTTCAAACTCCTGTTTCTCTCTCGCATCTATATATAACTAACTGTGTAATGAAACCATTTCTGCAAACATTTATAATGATTCACATGAAGTAGACAGAAGAATGAACTTTTGTAAGAATAGTTTATATACCAGGTGGTCCACACAAGCTGTCCTTAGTTGAAGTTAGTTTATACCGGATAGCGCGGATGCCAAAAGGTTTGTCTAAGCAGAAATGCAAAGGGGACTCCATACCGATCGAGAGGAGACTACTAAATGAAAGACCAATGCTTGAAAACGAACACGTTAACTGCTGTTACTGGTCCCAGAGCTCATTCGGTAGAGAAATTGCCTGCTATATGAGGTGTTCCGGGTTCGATTCGGCAGAGATCCAGAACGTTGTCTTTAAACAAAAACATTTCACGGTATAACCACAGTCTGGTGTTTGAATGTGAGAGTACCCATGTGTGTGTGTGTGTGTGTGTGGGGCGGGGGTGTTATCGATTATTTAATAAGCAATTGCCCATTAACAAGAACTCAGGACTGCCGCTTGACGCAAACCTGAGCACACGTGTTAAGTCATTTAGCTCCACAACAGTTAAATCTACATTCAGTAAAACTACAGGTGGACCATTTAAGTTGAGACTGCACAATATCACCAAAAATAAGCGTTGTAGAAAGAAATGTCTTTAATAACAGTTGCTTGATATTATGGGGGAAAGTAAATGCCATTAGTCGTGTTTTGTTTGGAGGACGTTGTGATGGTCATTTTAGGGTCAATTTAATTTTTCCTTTTAAATGGGAATCAACCGTTTTTATGTTGCTCTCTTACTCGTTAAAAAACTACATTTGTATAAAGCACTTTGCAATTGTTCTTATATAACGAAAATTCAGAATGGCTGTGTACGAAGAGCGCAATGAATGGTTGGACCATCCATGGATGGTCATTTGAGGGTCAACTTACATTTCGTAAGTGGGAATCAACATTTTTTATTTTTAAAGGTAGAATTGGATGACTGAACAATTCGATGCCATAGCCGGGATGTGAACCACGGATCTCCCTGTCTCCGTCCCGTTGCTCTAACCACTGAGCTACCATAGCAACATGCCGGCACGACATTAAATTCTCCAATTGATTCGCAGTTTTACAGTAAACCACAAGGAGATCTCAAGTTGTAATGAAATGACATACCCTAATGATATACCTCCTCCCTATACGCTTACACATAACACTGGGTGGGGAGGACTCGGAGATCGTCCCCATTCCGGGGGACGAAGGGTTACATAGAGCATACTTTTCCCCTGCCATGCAACGCCGACACTTCAGATAAACCATGAAGTGTAATGTGAATGGAGGTGAAACAGAGGGGCAGGAAATTCGGGGAAGGCAATGAACCTTCCCAGCATTCGCCTAGTGATCCAAGGAAACTCCCGAAAAAACCTATGGATCAGGAAAGTTCGGCCGCGGGAATCGAATCCACGACCTCCCGAATGCAGGCTACAGACGCTATCGCCTGAGCCATCCCTCTCGTTAGGTAAAATTAGCATTAAGTTCTGCATGTAAAGTTTCGCAGGAAGCGTGTAGAAAAAGAATTTCATCCAATTCCACCGAAAAATTCGATACAGATATTTCACCGGAAATACATGTTGAGGTGCCTTGAATCCAAATAAAGCATTTTTTTAACATGTGTGTGTGTGTGTGTGTGTGTGTGTGTGTGTTTGTGTTTCTGTGTCTGTCTGTCAGTCCCTGAACAGCATTACTCAAAAACGAAAAGTTGGATAAATACCAAACTTGGTACTTAAGTTTACTATCTTCCAAGGATGCAACACAAAGATTTTCAAGAAAATCCCCCCCATCCCAGACTCCCTTTATATGGAACATTTTTCGAAAATTTTGATTGTCTCAAAAATGGCTCTAAAGAATTTGATCATAATAGCATATGTTTAAGATATTTTTATGGCAAATGCAATGTATATCTTGAATTTTCTGGGAATGTCTCCAAAATCCCTCTAAACCGTAAGAGATGGACACAATTTTATTACACAAAAATTGTAGATTTAGTTAAAACACACAATTTATGTCCTATACATATTTTTGTCCAATGAACCATTTCCGAGATATTCCTTGTTATTTGTTTGAATTTTCCAATACTTGTACTTCTTCTCAAATGAGAATTCGTTATTGGTTTTTTTATGTCCTGGACATGCAAAGAGAATGGAATGCGCCACATAGCAACCAGCGCTTAAAATATTTGACTATCGCTTAAAGCCTACCATATTCCCCTTGCATCTACAAGAAAATTAGCAATAAGATAGCGTTTATCTGGATTAACATGAAGTAGATGGAGAATAAGCGTTTGTAAAATAGTTTGTACAAGAGTAGAGAAGGTCATGTGAGTGCAACACATCAGGTTTTTTATCCTGAGCCTTGGCAGACATCAAGCCATATTTCCATGGTGATGAAGAGGCTATTGACTGTGATCGGCGTGCAGTTACTAACTTGTAAGCAGTTTGTTACTGTTGAGACTGAAATAGGAAGTTGACGTGGTTCTTTATATTACATTTCTTGATAAAGACTTATTGAAAACTGTAACTTGACAATTCTATTAAACATTTTTTGACATTGCTATAGTTTAAAACAAAGAACAAAATTATATTTTGAACCACATCAACCTATATTAAGGTTGTTCAGAATGCTTTACCAATCTATATTATAGAGACAATAAAAATAAACAAAGATAATATTTTTAACCACCCCAACCTGTATAAAGGTTGTTTAGAATGTGTTACCAATCTACAAAATAGAGAAAATAAAAATAAACAAAGATAATATTTTTAACCACCCCAACCTGTATAAAGGTTGTTTAGAATGTGTTACCAATCTACAAAATAGAGAAAATAAAAATAAACAAAGATAATATTTTTAACCACCCCAACCTGTATAAAGGTTCTTTAGAATGTGTTACCAATCTACAAAATAGAGAAAATAAAAATAAACAAAGATAATATTTTTAACCACCCCAACCTGTATAAAATTGTTTAGAATGCTTTACCAATCTACAAAATAGAGAAAATAAAAATAAACAAAGATAATATTTTTAACCACCCCAACCTGTTTAAAGGTTGTTTAGAATGTGTTACCAATCTACAAAATAGAGAAAATAAAAATAAACAAAGATAATATTTTTAACCACCCCAACCTGTATAAAGGTTGTTTAGAATGTGTTACCAATCTACAAAATAGAGAAAATAAAAATAAACAAAGGTAATATTTTTAACCACCCCAACCTGTATAAAGGTTGTTTAGAATGTGTTACCCATTTACAAAATAGAGAAAATAAAAATAAACAAAGATAATATTTTTAACCACCCCAACCTGTATAAAATTGTTTAGAATGTGTTACCAATCTACAAAATAGAGAAAATAAAAATAAACAAAGATAATATTTTGAACCACATCAACCTATATTAAGGTTGTTCAGAATGCTTTACCAATCTATATTATAGAGACAATAAAAATAAACAAAGATAATATTTTTAACCACCCCAACCTGTATAAAGGTTGTTTAGAATGTGTTACCCATTTACAAAATAGAGAAAATAAAAATAAACAAAGATAATATTTTTAACCACCCCAACCTGTATAAAATTGTTTAGAATGCTTTACCAATCTACAAAATAGAGAATATAAAAATAAACAAAAATAATATTTTTAACCACCCCAACCTGTATAAAATTGTTTAGAATGTGTTATCAATCTACAAAATAGAGAAAATAAAAATAAACAAAGATAATATTTTTAACCACCCCAACCTGTATAAAGGTTCTTTAGAATGTGTTACCAATCTACAAAATAGGGAAAATAAAAATAAACAAAAATAATATTTTTAACCACCCCAACCTGTATAAAATTGTTTAGAATGTGTTACCAATCTACAAAATAGAGAAAATAAAAATAAACAAAAATAATATTTTTAACCACCCCAACCTGTATAAAGGTTCTTTAGAATGTGTTACCAATCTACAAAATAGAGAAAATAAAAATAAACAAAGATAATATTTTTAACCACCCCAACCTCTATAAAGGTTGTTCAGAATGCTTTACCAATCTACAAAATAGAGAAAATAAAAATAAACAAAGATAATATTTTGAACCACATCAACCTATATTAAGGTTGTTTAGAATGCTTTACCAATCTACAAAATAGAGAAAATAAAAATAAACAAAGATAATATTTTTAACCACCCCAACCTCTATAAAGGTTGTTTAGAATGCTTTACCAATCTACAAAATAGAGAAAATAAAAATAAACAAAGATAATATTTTTAACCACCCCAACCTGTATATAATTGTTTAGAATGCTTTACCAATCTACAAAATAGAGAAAATAAAAATAAACAAAAATAATATTTTTAACCACCCCAACCTGTATAAAATTGTATAGAATGTGTTACCAATCTACAAAATAGAGAAAATAAAAATAAACAAAGATAATATTTTTAACCACCCCAACCTGTATAAAGGTTCTTTAGAATGTGTTACCAATCTACAAAATAGAGAAAATAAAAATAAACAAAGATAATATTTTTAACCACCCCAACCTGTATAAAATTGTTTAGAATGCCTTACCAATCTACAATATAGAGAAAATAAAAATAAACAAAGATAATATTTTTAACCACCCCAACCTGTATAAAGATTGTTTAGAATGCTTTACCAATCTACAAAATAGGGAAAATAAAAATAAACAAAGATAATATTTTTAACCACATCAGCCTATATTAAGGTTGTTCAGTCCCAAGTCTTTGTTAACGCGAGGGAGAATCTTGTCTTTGTAGTAATTCACAGAATCCGACTAGAGCAAGACAGCTGAAAGAGCTCAGCCCCTCTTTTGAATAACTGGTAGGACTGAAAGGGCCTCAGAACCCAGGCTCCCTGATCCGAGGCATTGCTAAACGTTACAAGTCAATATCAAATACACGACGTAGGAAGATGTAGTTAATTATCTAGTAGTTAAGACTACACAACAGGGTTGTTTCACTTATGTGAGCTTCTACCTTTGCCAAGATACAGTTAATCACTTAAGGCTTTACATTACAACAATTTCCTTTCCATTTACTTAAGTGGCCAACATGTTGATCTTCGCTTCACGCTCTTATCGTCGGCAGAAGTTGAAACGCGGCGCAACTAGGTGCTAAGTGGCAGTTCACAACGTGACCAAGTTAGCATTACTTCCGCCCGTTAACTGTATTGATGTGACGTGTTTAAGTAGAGCGAAAAGTGCAGCAATTGTTTACATGTCGTGATAAAGGAAATGCAGCGGGGACAAATGGTTCTGCATTTATATTTACACAGACGAAATTATGTTGTTCACAATGTCACATGACTGCATTATTAGGTGCATCCAAATACAAACGTAATATAATCCAGCTATCGATTTCTATTAATTTCTAATATGTCTACAGTTTGATTTCGCACTTATGGCCGAGCGCGGTAATGCGTAAATTCGATGCCAGTGACTATTTAAAGAAAGTAACAAGGGAAGGGTAATTACTTCCCCCGAATTTTCTGTCCCTCCATTTCACCTCCATTCTCATTTCGCTTCACCTTTTATCTACCTGGTTTCTTTCAGGGTTGCAAGTGTCGGCGAAAGGTCTCGGGTGTGCATGGCAGAGGAAAAGGATGCTCCGAGTAAACCTTCGCCCCCGGACTGCGAGCGTCTCCGGGTCCCGAGTCCCCAGGGGATGTCTAAGCCCACAGGGGGGGAGGATCCTGCTGCACCAGCTGCCATCCGAGGAATTTAAATCTGTAAAATGGTAGAGACCCTGCCCGCCCTCTGCCTCCTCTCACCGCATCCCTCCCTCCCGCGGGACGTCAGAGGGCTAGGTACAAAAGATCTTCGTAGGTCAAGGGGCTAAGTCTCCTTCGCTCCTAGTCCTATCCCTAACCGACATCTAAAACTGCTGTTACTCCTTCCTTTTTCAACCGGGATCTTCAAACGAAATATGTACACGTCTTCAAATATGCACACTTCTCTATTCTGCTACTCTCTCTTCGTTGCGTGCAAATGAACATACAAATGTAATGGCTAAGCTTCGTTTTGGAGCGTTAAACATTTTACCACAACTAAACACCGGTAAAATCGAAACCGAGCTTGGTGGTATAGAAAATAACACTTTACCCTGGTAAACCATGAAATTTGTCGCGGAATTCTCTCAACCAGGAATCTAGCTTCTCGATAAAATATTAAAATCTTCCAGGTTAAAAGGCCGTAGTTTAAGGGTGAAATTATACCCCTTAGGCGGTGTAAATAATTTTACCCTTAGACCACGGCCTTGTAACCCGAAAGTTTTTAATATTTTATCAATTAACTCTGGCCGTGTAAGCCTTCGCACTTATTTAATCTAGTTTCTGTTTAGATGAAATCAACAGAACTTATATTAACTTTTAATGCTATAAATCTATATTAATGTTATAAAGACAGACAATTTGTGTGTGTATATAGGGCGATCTCAAAAATCACTTAAGCGATCTTGATAATACTTTCACCATTGAAAAGCCCTATTCCTTCTGACTGACAAAGACTATAAAGCACTTTTTGATCGACCACACTATAATACGCTGATTACCTGTGACGTAACTGAAACTATAATATATGTATTAAAAATAAAATAAATTCTATCTATTGTAATTTTAATATTCTAATAACTTGAGTTCATTTCCTTTGTTCCAGTATTGTTCAATATAGTTACCTGCAAAAAGTCAATAAATACGGCCTGAACTCAGCAGTACTGCCATCTGTTGCAGTACTCGCAAACTCGCTGAAGATCTTGCCATCACATCCGATCAGCACTAATTACACACAATTAGCAAGGTCGGATCTTTTGGTAAAAAAACACAATTTTGAAATTATAGTGTGTTCGGCCGCAAACAGTCATATGAAACTCATCTATAATGGCAATTAAGACGCTCAAAAGAAACTTATGAAACTCGCTACTGCTTATTTTCATAAGCATACTCGCATATTAATTGCTACCATGCCGAGTGGGATGGCTCAGGCGGGAAGGTTTATAGCACGCATTTGAGAGGTCGTGGGTTTGATTCCCGCGGCCGACTTTCCTGACCGGGTCACTAGGAAAGAATGCTCTATGTAAACCTTCGTTCGCCGGAGTGGAGGTGGTCTCCGAGTCCCGGACCCACCCCCAGTGGGACGGGGTAGGGGAGCCGGTTGTGCACAAGCTGTCATCCGAGGAGTTTCAATGTGTAACAAATAGGGACCCAGCCCTCTGACCTGTCGTGCCTCTTGGTCCGACCGCCCTCTGTCTCCCCTCACCTCACCCCTCCCTCCCGGGGGCATCCATTCAGTCCTCCTCGCTCTTAGTCTTAATTACTGCCATTGTAGTCTTGTTGCATAATATTCTAATTTCAGTTCATAAAGTACTACGAGGGATGTTTATAAAGTAGGGTCCGTCGTGCAGTAAAATAAGAACTACTGAATAGTTTTGCTAATTAATTACTTTCCCTACTATGTATAGTAAGTAGCGGAAGTGTTGCATTCCACCCAAAAATTCGATACCAAGATTTCATCGCAAATACGTTTCGAGGCGCCCTGTATCCAAATAAAGCATTTCTGTGTGTGTGGTGTGCCTGTGAAAAGTCGGATAAGTACCAAACTTGGTATTTGAGTTTAATATTTTCCAAGGATGGGACACGAAGATTTTCAAGAAAATCCCACCACCGCAGACTACCCTTTATATGGAATATTTTTCGAAATGTTGATTTTATAAAAAATAGCTCTAACGATTTTGATTAAAATATGATATAGTTAAGATATTTTTATAGCAAATGAAATGTATGTCTTGAATTGTTTAGGTATGTCCACAAAAGTCCTCTTCATTCCGAATGACTTTCGCATAACTGGTAAACCGTAAGCGATAGACAACTTTTACTATATAAAAATGTAGATCTCGTTAAAACATACAATTTATGTCATACACATTCTTTTTGTCAAGTGAACCATTTCCGAGATATTCCTTGTTACTTGTTTCTATTTTCCAATACTTATACTTTTTCTCAAATGGGAATTCGTTATTTGTGTTTTTATGTCCTGGACATACGAAGAGAATGGAATACTCCACATAGCAACCACCTCTTAAAAGATTTGACTATCGCTTAAAGCCTACCATATTCCCCTTGCACCTACAAGAAAATTAGCAATAAGATTAACATCTCGATTAACATATAGAGTATATGAAAAATAAGCATTTGTAGAAATAATTTGTACAAGAGTAAAGAAAGGCATGTGAATGCTAAACACTAGACTTTTTTTATTCCATTCCATACAACTTGAGCTTTCTTTCCCCACAGTTTTCACAGTTAATTAAATTCTCATTCTGATGTAGAATAAACTTTAATGCCTCCCCCTAATAGAAGTTCGCCGCCAGTTCATGGAACAATCGTACAGTTTCCGAGAAGCTCTTTCTGTGTCTAAGATTCAATGATAGAAGAAACCGCGTTGTTAGTATCATTGGTTTCAGAGGGCGGGATTTGAAACTACTGGTCCGGAAGTCAGATTTTTATCACAGAGTAGCTGAAAGGAAACACTGCGAATCTGCAAGTTAATGTGATGTTAGCCAAAACGGAAAACTCATTATTTAGGTCCTTCAAGAAGGTTTCGCACATATGCTGCATATGTAGGGTTATTCAAAATGAAGGAACAGACTTTAAATATTTATTTCTAATGAACGACAATAGATGGCGACACATGCAATGCATAACTGATTAGAGAAAAGTTCAAAATGAGCACCATTTGTTATGCGAGGACGACCACTCTTCCTTAATGCAGCACACAAAGCGACTTTTCTTGTGGCGTCGCCATTTTCTCGTAAACAAACACAGCGCCGCTGTAGGCGCCGAATGGAACTAATAGGTGGGGCTTAAAACCTTGAACTTTCTCTATTCAGTGATGTGTCATATGTGTGGCAATCTATTGTCGTTCATTAAAAATGAATATTCAATATCTGTTCCTTCTTTTTGAATAATCCGGTATGTCCTAAGAGATTATAATAGGTGATTTTCAGTACAGATAAATTTAACTCCAGAAACATATACACGTTTCCTAGATGAACTGGCCGCGTAAGTCTGCGACGAGGTGCCAAAACGCTACGCTAAGAAAAATGTTCGTAAACTTTTATAACTAGTAGAAATGTAATCCATTCCTACTCCCACACCACGGAGGTGGGTTTTTAATGTGTTGATCTTGCAGATAAGTTATACTGCACCCTAGATAGTTAAAATGCGTCACTTGTCCTATGATTTAAAACTATTTTCTACCATTTAACTGCAGTGGTCATATCGGCGGACCGGCCTATCGGCAATGGTGTTAACTCGAATATACATGTTATTGGATTTCTGGTTTTTCTTCGGATTTAAATATTACACGCATTCACACTCTCATGCATACTTCCAGGATAGGCAATAATCTGGGCTAAAGAAAAATTCGCACCGAGCCTGGGAATCCAACCTGGGACCCCTCGCACAGCAGGCAGGTGCTCTGCCAGCTCAACTATGACCCCATTAGTTTTGTTTTTGTATTTGAGATCTTTAAATTATCCTTTGCAACCAGTGTATAATCCCAAAAAAAGTTCTGTCATATTCCTAAGCTTGTGGTAGCCGCTGGAGCCGTGTTAAGCTCAGGAATTGAGCGCTCTAATTCTCGGAGCTGCATATCAAATAACCTGCAATACTACTTTTATCCGAGGCCAGTGAATGACCAACTGCATAAAACATTGCTGCAACTTTGTGCCTGAAGTGGTTTCACTTTAAGTTTAAGGGGACAAGGTACTCTGTAGTGGACAAAAATCATAATTTTTTGTTTTAGGTACCAATAAAATCTCTATTATTTCCAGTTTCAGAAAATATATACTTTTTGGGGGTTAAGAGGTTTTTAAGACATTTAAATACCATTTAAATGCTAGTCTGCATTCCTTTAAAGCAGTCATGCAACGTTACTTTTTAGAACATTTTGGAATATTTTAACACCGAACGACTGTATCATGCCCAGCGAGCAGTTCAGCAATTAACAAAAGAGGCCAGGACCAAGAGAAGATCATCAGAAAAGCTGAAGCAATCCAGGAATAAAGGTGCAGATGATTATGACCCTGGAATATACTGAAGTGTGTCAGAATTTTAATGTTCAAACTTTAAATTCAGTTTACTCAAAACAACATTTTTGGATACTTATGTTCCTTTTTTTCAGAAAGTATGAGAGGTAGAGAGCTGAAATTTTCAGTACATGTATACAGGATATATTAAACTTTCTGAACCGCAATCATAATTTTATAATGTATATTATTGATATTAAGAAAGCAACAACATTGCAAATTTTCCACATTTTTACTTTTTGATTTTGCAAATAATTTTTTTCAATTTCTAGTGAACTGATAAACATAACTAAATAATTGAGGTTCAGAAGATAGTTGATTATACTAAGAACAAGCATGCAAAAGTGTGACTCTGCATTGCAAGTAGTATCAGAGGAAAAGGTATGTGAATTCACATGTTTTAAGTGTAAATTTTATTATTTTTCTGCTGAATGAATGAATTTTTAAGAACCCAACTGCATAAGCTATCAATACAATCGCTTGTAATAATTGCCATGATTTATAGAATAATTCATAAAAATTAAACAAAAAAGAGCTTTAAGAGCAGTGGTAAATTAACACACTTAAGATGTACTTTCCATGTGTTCAGACTACCTTGTTCCCTTAAAGGAGTTGCAAACAAAATCACGTGACAAGAGAGCAGCTCATTGGTGGGCAAACTACACCTTTTTCCGCTTAGCATGTAGTCTCTTCCTCTACATAAAACATTTCGGTTCAGACCGTAACATTTTGTGATTGTTCTCGTCCTGAGAAATTTAAAAAAAACTCATTAACAATAATTAACAGTTCAATTTATGAAATAAAATGTGTTTGTTCAGATTCACCTATAACTAAATGAACCGTTTAAGAGAACCTGCGCAGGCGCTGCAGTTCGTTTCCGGATAACCGCCAGTGTATTTTTACTTTCTCTACTACGTATAGTAAGTAGGGGAAGTATTGCATTCCACCCAAAAATTCGATACCGAGATTTCACCGGAAATACATGTTTTGACACCCCCTGAATCCAAAAAAAGCATTTTTGGAAACATGTCCGAGTGTGTGTCTGTGTGTCTGTGTGTGTGTCTGTGAACAGCATAACTCAGAAACGAACAGTCAGATAAACACCAAACTTGGTATTTAGGTTCAGTATCTTCCAGAGATGCGACACGAAGGTTTTCAAGGGGGGGACCCCAGACTACCCTTTACATGGAACATTTTTCGAAAATTTTAATTTTCTCAAAAATGGCTCTAACGATTTTTGATTAAAATATCATATGTTTAAGATATTTTTATGACAAATAAAATGTATATCTCGAATTTTCTGGGAATGTCTCCAAAAGTGTTCTTCATTTTGAACGACTCTTGCATAACTGGTAAACCATAAGAGATAGACAAAATTTTACTACACAAAAAATGTAGCTCGCGTTAAAATACACAATTTATGTCATATACATTTTTGTTGTTGATTGAACCATTTTCGAGATATTGCTTGTTATTGCCTTAAATTTTCCAATACTTATACTTTTTCTCAAATTCGTTATTCATTTTTTTTCGTCCTGGTAATACAAAGAGAATGGAATACTCCACATAGCAACCAGCTCTTAAACGCAATAAGATTAACATCTCGATATCTCAATTAACATGAAGCATATGGAGAATAAGCGTTTGTAAAAATAGGTTGTACAAGAGTAGAGAAAGTCATGTGAGTGTAACAATTCAGATTTTTTTTAACATGTTCAGAAAATGAGCGTCATGGCTGAGAATCCTCTGTCACTGTGAAAAACATAAAAGCGGGAAATGGAAAGAAGACAACTGCGTTAAATGCTTTTAACAAAGTCTTTGAAACGTACTCAGCTTTAATCGACAATGAATATTGTTGGCCATTATTTAGCAATAATTGACCTTCTTTGTTAGTGGTGTAGAATTGTTACTCAGACCGCTTGGCTCGCGTTTGTTTTCTTTGGTTTTCTAATCTATAGTGCTAATCATTTGCTTAACTTGTTGATTCATAAAAGGTTAAAGCAAAGGGGATATACTGATATTAGTTATTAAATGGATGATTTCTGAAGCCTGAAGTTAAGAGCAGTTTAATCCAGTACCTTTAACCACATATTCAGAATTGATCAGGTGCAACCTTTATCAATTCTTAGCGTTATGTGTTAGACGTTTAGGGAGTAAGGTAAAATATAGGAATAAGACATACAATGTTTAAAAGCTAATGATCCCCA
The DNA here is from genome assembly GCA_030765065.1 of Deroplatys truncata. Taxonomy (NCBI): domain Eukaryota; kingdom Metazoa; phylum Arthropoda; class Insecta; order Mantodea; family Mantidae; genus Deroplatys; species Deroplatys truncata. Next base: position 44,338,042 of record CM060983.1, read on the forward strand.
AGCCGCAATATACTGTATTCGCATTAGCTCGGCGGAGTGATACATTTTGAGTTTTGTTGACTTCTTCTTTCAACTTATAGCAAAAGATCTGATGCCTTACACTCACATGACTTTCTCTACTCTTGTACAGACTATTCTTACAAACGCTTATTCTCCATATGCTTCATGTTAATCGAGATATCGAGATGTCAATCTTATTGCTAATTTTCTTGTAGATGCAAGGGGAATTGGTAGGTTATAAAGGATAGTCAAATATTTTAAGCGCTGGTTGCTGTGTGGCGCATTCCATTCTCTTTGCATGTCCAGGACATAAAAAATGAATAACGAATTTGAGAAAAAGTATAAGTATTGGAAAATTTAAGGGAATAACAAGCAATATCTGGAAAATGGTTCATTCAGCAAAAAAAGTATATGACATAAATTGTGTATTTTAACGCGATCTACATTTATGTGTAGTAAAATTTAGTGTATCTCTTATGGTTTACCAGTTATGCAAAAGTCGTTCACAATGAAGAATACTTTTGGAGACATTCCCAGAAAATTCGAGATATATATTTCATTTGTCATGAAAATATCTTAAACATATATTTTAATCAAAATCGTTAGAGCCATTTTTGAGAAAATTAAAATTTTCGAAAAATATTCCATGTAAAGAGTAATCTGGGGTGGGGGATTTTCTTGAAAACATTCGTGTCGCATCCCTGGAAGATACTGAACCTAAATACCATGTTTGGTGTTTATCCGACTGTTCGTTTCTGAGTTATGCTGTTCACACACACACACACACACACACACACACACACACACACAGACGGACATGTTTCTAAAATGCTTTTTTTTGGAATCAGGGGATCTCAAAACATGTATTTCCGGTGAAATCTCGGTATCGAATTTTTGGGTGGAATACAATACTTCCCCTACTTATATACGTAGTAGAGAAAGTAAAAATATATAATGATTAACTGATTAAGAACTCTGGAAACGCCTAAGAGACCCGCAACCCGCGAATATGAAGCGCCATTGTGGTTGTCTATAAATCCGGAGATTTTAAAGTTGTGTATAGTGCTGCGCACCGCAACAGATTACTAAACTAACAAGCTTCAGGGATGTTCCGCCATCTATAGAGCTTTTTCAGGACTATAAAGATACCTTCTGGTACGTGACTGCATTTATCTACGGTTTGCGTATTTCCTTCCTGGTCGAGGCAGAACGAAACTCGTTTGTTATGTGCCGCGTAACGTAATAAATACAGCACAACAAAGCAAGCGTGAGGAGAGGTTTTAAACTCCAGGTCAAAGAACCAAGATGACTATGCTAGATTCAAACATGTTCTACGACAACTCGGTTTCTTCGTATCAATGTGATATTCTGTAGCGATTTATGAACAAACTTGCTGGTTTAACCTCTTTTTTTTTAGCACGATGTAACTAATTTGTAGTACTTACAACACTGTTGCTATAGATAGGAAGTTGACATTTCCACATGCAATGTGGTTGCTATGAAAAGTACAGAAGTCTCAATGCTGAAAGAAATGACCAAAAACGCTAGTGCAGGAAGTAAACCCATCACAATACAGACACTAATTTATTGACAGTTCCGATATCAATTCTAACATTTAACTTTATCGTAGTTTTCAAAACGAACTTCCTAGACTCATCGATTAGAACGAAATACACCAATACATTCTTCTCATTAACGTCTACACCTTTTTCTTTTAATTATTTGCAGAATGAAGTATATGCTAGCATTAGGATTCGAAGCGGAGGGGATTACCCGATCCAGGAATTAGGATATTGTACCGACGCCCACGGGGTGAAGGGAGACACCTGGTGGCCGGAACCAGAAGTTACCGCACAGCAATGACAGAGTTCCTACAGTTTCCAGGTATATACATGCCCCGGAAGTCGGACAAACAGATCGGGAACTCCAACCCTGAAAGAGACAAAACAGGGTGAATGATGAGTGAAATGATTAATGGAACGAAATGGGGGTACACGAAATTCGGGGGGGTGAAAAAAAACACTACAGCATTCGTCTGACGACCCGAAGAATCCCATGGGTCAGAGTGCCCGGGCCATAGGGGTTAGTGCCTGAGCCATCCCGCGCGGTAAGTATATGCCAACATATACCTCTGTTTTGATTTCTTCTTCGGTATTAACTCGTCACATCTACTTTTCCAAGCCTCTTTGATTTGCACATCATTGGAGATGTCGTCTATTACGTTTTCCATAATGAAGTAAAAATAAATCAATTGCTAACAAAACTTCAATTAACATAAATACCATTCATTCATTATCTGTTAACCCTCCTCTTATGTAGGACTTACACCCCCAGGACTTACAAGCGGGTGCCTGGGGTCAGAGGCCCGTCGAGGAGCAGAGACTCATGGATCAGACAGAGCATCCAGGATGGGTGATCAGCCCGATGATGTATGGGATGAAGGAAATAGATGAAACGAAATGTTCGTGAAATGGATGAAAGGAAAGGTGATGATGGAGCACTTGGTGGAATGAATGGCGGGGGAAACATGCAGGTCCCTGGGATTGAACCCGGGCCGCCTCGGTGGGAGGCGAGCGCTCTAATCACCTCATAAATACCACCATGCAAAAAATAGTATGCAATACAAACGCATAACGGAATCTCGGAAACTACAAAAGCTCGGCGCAAGCGCCTCGTTTTTTACTTTCTCTACTCGTATAATACGAGGGAAAGTATTGGAGTCCAGCCAAAAATTCTATACCAAGATTTCACCCAAAATACATGTTTTGACGCCCCCTGAATCCAAATAAAGCCTTTTTGGAAACATGTCCACGCGCGCGTGTGTGTATGTGGGCACCTTAAATCAAAAAGAAAAGTTGAATAAATACCACACTTGGCATTTAGGTCAATATCTTCCAATGATGCGACACCAAGGTTTTCAACAAAATCCCCTTACTTCAAACCACCCTTTACACCGTTTATTTTATAAAAAATCGTTCTAATGACTTTGATTAAAATACTCTGTATATTAAAGATACTAAATGACAAATAAAATGTACATCTTGAATTTTCTGGGAATAACCTATGAAGTCCTCTTCATTCGGAAGGAATTTTGTATAACCCGTTGAATTGGTAAACGTTAAGCGATAAACGAAAACGCACTACGCAAAAACTGTGGATCTTTTTAAAACACACGATTTATTTAAAACATTTTTTGTGGCATGAACCCTTTCTGAGATATTCGTTATTAATGGCTCAAATAGTTCATTACTTGATCATTTTCTTTTAAGTCCTGTTAACATTCAGTTGTTTTTTGCGATGTCATGGAAACAGTGTGGAATTTTAAGGTCAACATACAGCGTCCAGTTCTTAAACATTTGACTATCGCTGTTCCCTTTCTATCTATAACTAAATGTGTAATGTATGTATAGGGTCTTTCAACAAGAGTATCCTATCTTTAACATGTGATAGCTGCCATTGTTATTGAGTTATAGCAGTCAATTTTTCATGTGGTTACAGTTGTTATTGACAAATAGCCTGGAACGTTACAGCATTCAGCAATGCGTAGAAATTGTGAAAATTTGTTATCAAAAAGGATCATCTGTTCGCCAAACCTTCCGTGTATTACATGAAGGTTACGGTGTGCATAATCGTCCCTGCAAGAGGAGGATTCGGCGTTTGATCGATAAATTTGAAAGAAGTGGTTCTGTCAGTGATCAAAGAACGCCTGTACGTAATCGACGTAAGCGCTGCAACGAAAACATAGGCGCCGTTCGTTAGAGTGTACGCGAGAACGGAAACAAATCAATTGCTCGTCGAGCGCAAGAATTGGGGCTTTCGCCGACTATAACTTGGCGAATTCTGCATCTGGACTTGAAGTTTCACGCTTACAAAATGGTGTTAACTCAAGAACTAAACCCAACGACCACGGTTGCGCCGTGTATTCGCTGACTGGGCTATGGAGCTATTTTTTTTTTTTTTTTGTTTTTTACATTGTCCCCTTTCCAAGGTGTTGAGCCTTAAACGGGACGAGCATCAGTCGGGCAAGTGAGTCAAATCTTGGACAAAGTTCAATAATTGCGTTCCCACCACGCGCACCAGTGCCGGTCTGGCACTGTCCTCACGCACGAATTCCTTATCATTTCATAGCTGTTCTGTATAATATTAAAGTTTATATCATACTAACCACGATAAATATTTGCATACATATATTGCTTTTTGTACCTACTAAACACACGTTTTGAGGACCAGTGAATGTTAATGTTCATGTTAATCTTATTGCTAATTTTCTTGTAGATGCAAGGGGAATTACTAGGCTTGTTTTTTCATTTTTGCGAAGAAGCAACATCTGAGGTAACAATTTATAATTGGTACAACGAATTCAAAACATCGTTTTTGTTCTTTTCTTTCTTTCTTCTCAGTATGAATTTCGTGAAGGACGCTCAAGAACCGCGGTTACTGATGAAAATATTGTCGCTGTTTTTTTTATTTATTTTTTTATTTTTTTTTATTTTCATTTTTCCGAACACTTTTTTTATTATTTAAATTTGTTTGTGAAATAACCACAGAGTGAATACAATCCAGTATGCCAATTTTGTATATTTTTTTGGGGAGGGGGTAATTGAATGGCAGTTCTCTGCCAAGGCTAATTTTTTTTTTTAGTTTTTTATTTTTTTAATGTCTTTTGTTTAATTTTTTGTGCAATGTATTTATTTATTTACTTTATTTTGGGATAGATTTTTAGGATAATATGGAAACTACTACACAAGAAGGATAGATCACTTTTGTTTCTTCTTCTTCTTCTTATCCCTATTCTTAGCATATGCCCTCCTGCAGTGGACACTTAGAGCTTCCTTAAATGCGGGAGATCCAAGGTCAAAGTGGTCCTTTTGGAAGCTGACCCGGATTTTTGTGGAAAAATCATCTTCAGCGACGAAGCCCACTTTTGGATGGATGGTTGTGTTAACAAACAAAATTGCCACTATTGGAGCAATCACAATCCAATGCAGATTCAAGAACGACCACTTCATCCGCAAAAGATTACAGCGTGGTGTGGATTTTGGTATGGTGGAGTCATTGGTCCATATTTTTTCCAGGGTGAAGATGGAGAAGCTCTAACTGTGAATGGAGAAAGATACCGGCCTCTTATAAGGGACTATTTTTGGCCTCAATTGGATGGCATGGATCTCAGAAACATCTGGTTCCAGCAAGATGGTGCCACATGTTATACTGCTCTCGAAACAATCGATCTTTTGAAGAAGTTCAGAGGTTTCATGATTTCCCGTGGTGGTGATGTTAACTGGCCCCCGAGGTCATGTGATTTAACGCCGTTGGGTTACTTCTTGTGGAGTTATGTTAAATCTCGAGTTTATGTCAACAAGCCAGAAACAGTAAATTATCTTATGAATAACATCACGCGTGTTATTCGTGAAGTTGGACCTAATTTACGTTCTTCTGTCATTGAAAATTGGGTCAACCGTATACGCCCAACCCAAGGAAGTCGCGGCGGTCACTTAACTGATGTTCTCTTCCACACGTAATGACATTATGTTCCAAAATAAAAAAAAATAAACCTTTATCATTTATAGAATGTGTTTTATTTAAGTTCAAAGATAGGACACTCTGTTGAAAGACCCTATATTTCTGCAAATGTTTATTTTGATTAAAATGTAGTAGATAGAAAAATAATAATCTATAATTAAAAAAACAATAATGTTTCCTCGATCCGTATGAACCGCTTACCAAATTAGTATCGCAGTATACCATTAGGTGTGACCTTTTACTGTCCAATAACGAATTAGTTATTTTAATTTACGCACTCCTATTTAATAAAATTATCATAAATAATACCACGAGTGACTTACGATACGTCAATATATTTGCGAATAACGAAGTGACGAGAATATTTGGAAATCAAGAGTAGCATTTGCTATGATTACAATTAGTCAGACCCCCACCCCCAGCCCTTGTAAGCTCTTTGTGCTTGTAGTATGACTCCTGGGAGGAAGGGATGAAGGGGAAACCGAAGAGCGACAGATCTACACGTACCTAAAGACTCCAGAATTCAGTTATGATGCTGGCACGACTCGCCAGTGCCATCTTCACCTGGAGATTTCGGAATTAAACGAGCCCTCCGCAGGAAGGGGCCCTAACCGGTCAGCCAAGCGTCAGAGAGAAATCTTTACACAGTGTAAATTCCACCTTCCCGCTACAACGCACCAATCGCCATTACCTTGTCCTACAAGGCTGAAACATGAAGATAAATCAGATTAAAGAAATGATGGACAGGAAATTGGAAGTAGAAGAGGAACCACACCAGGATTACCTCGACCTAAGCAGATCTTTTGTACCTAGGCCTCTGAGGAGCGCCCCCGGGAGGGAGGGACGAGGTGAGACGAGACAGAGGGCGGCCGGACCAGGAGGCAAGACAGGCAGAGGGTAGGGTCCCTACCAGATTGGAACTTCTCGGGTGCTGGCAGGTGCAGCCGGTCCCCTCCCCCCTCTGGGTTTACACATCCCTGGGGGCCCGAGACCCGGATACCTCTCACTCTGGGGGACAAAGGTTTACTCAGAGCATCCTTTTCCCCTGCCATGCACACGTCGAGACCTACCGCAGATACTTGCAACCCTGACAGTAACCAAGCAGATGAAAAGGTGATGCGAAAGAGAATGGAGATGAAATTGAGGGACAGGAAATTCGTGGGATGTAATGATCCTTCCCAGCATTCGTCTAGCAACCCAGGGAAACCTCCGAAAAAACCCATGGGTCAGGGCGGTCGGCCACGACCTCCCGGAGCTGGCCACAAAAGTTACCGCCTGAGCCATCCCTCTCGGTATTGTAATGATAATAATATGAATACTAATATAATATTCCGTAACACATTGCAGTATAGGAGTAATAATAATGTGTCCCACCCATTATGAATCAGACATCTGAAGATTCCACTTAAGCAGTTACTTTGACATACATATCCACAGCTGTGCTTCGTTTAGGAGTGACTAGGGGAGGTTTCTAACGAAGAAGTTCCGAGTTCGAATCCCGCTCCCGTCTGCAGAGTTTTATATCTGTAATGCATAGGATCACAACTCGTAGCTTTTAAGTTTTTTACCACCATTGAAACACCTTAAACATACAACCAACATTCCCGGCGCGCAGTGCACAACAACGACATATGAATTGAAAAAGTGGAAGGGGACTGGGGAACACCACACATACGATGGTAATAATATAATCTTTGCTGAGGAATTCCTGTACAGCATTGCAAGAAGCACGTGAACTACTGTACTATCATATTCCGCCACTAAGGCAATGTTTGCAATGAGCGCGTTACGAAGTTCTCATGGACCCTGAGGTCACATACACAAGCTGTGAGCTCTATAGACGCCAGATGCTCCTCTCTCGTTCGCCAGCCGCTATCGAGAATGTCAACCATTTTTACACCTGTTTACAATCAACAAGAAACTCATTATACGGTGTTCTTTGTGTCATTCAAGATACGATGAGGACGATGTAGACCTGCTGCTGAATTTTGATGAGCAATCGTGGTGATGATAGGTCATTTATCATTCTTCATTTAATATGACGAATCTGCGTAAAGTATGATGATTTATAACACTAAATTTAAATGCCTGCTAAAGATAACTTCAGTCCTTTAGAGCACAGTTTGCAAAATTGCCGCCCGGAGGTCGAACCCGGCCCGTGAGCTGCTTTTGTTTGTCCCACCTACAAACCTAAAAAAGTATAAATAAAAAGAAATTGCGCACCTGCATTAAATTAATTTATTCACGCATTTCAAACAATTAAACAAAATTAAAGCGCTCAGGCTTTTAATTGATATACAGTGTAATGGTTACTGAAGGACAAACACAAATATCTTACTTTCTCTACTACGTATAGTAAGTAGGGGAAGTATTATATTCCACCCAAAAATTCGATACCGAGATTTCACAGGAAATACATGTTTTGAGACCTCCTGAAGCATTTATGGAAACATGTCCGTGTGTGTGTCTGTGAACAGCATAACTCAGAAACGAACAGTCGGATAAACACCAAATTTGGTATTTAGGTTCAGTATCTTTCAGAGATGCGACACGAAGGTTTTCAAGAAAATCCCTCCACCCCGGATTACCCTTTATATGGAACATTTTTGGAATATTTTAATTTTCTCAAAAATGGCTCTAACGATTTTGATTAAAATATCATATGTTTAAGACATTTTCATGACAAATGAAATGTATATCTCGAATTTCCTGGAAATGTCTACAAAAGTATTCTTCATTGTGAACGACTTTTGCATAACTGGTAAACCATAAGAGATAGACAAAATTTTACTACACAAAAAATTTAGATTGCGTTAAAATACACAGTTTATGTCATATACATTTTTTTGTTGAGTGAACCATTTTCGAGATATTGCTTGTTATTCTCTTAAATTTTCCAATACTTTTTCTCAAATGGAAATTCGTTATTCATTTTTACTTTCTCTACTACGTATAGTAAGTAGGGGAAGTATTGCATTCCACCCAAAAATTCGATACCGAGATTTCACCGGAAATACACGTTTTGAGACCTCCTGAATCCAAAAAAACATTTTGGAAACATGTCCGTGTGTGTGTCTGTGTGTGTGCGTGTGTGTGTGTGTCTGTGTGTGTGTGTGTCTGTGAACAGCATAACTCAAAAACGAATAGTCGGATAAACACCAAACTTGGTATTTAGGTTCAGTATCTTCCAGAGATGCGACACAAAGGTTTTCAAGAAAATCCCCCCACCCCAGATAACCCTTTACATGGAACATTTTTCGAAAACTTTAATTTTCTCAAAAATGGCTCTTACGATTTTGATTACAATATCATATGTTTAAGATAATGTCATGAGAAATGAAATGTATATCTCGAATTTTCTGGGAATGTCTCCAAAAGTATTCTTCATTGTGAACGACTTTTGCATAACTGGTAAACCATAAGAGATAGACAAAATTTTACTACACAAAAAATGTAGATCGCGTTAAAATACACAACTTATGTCATATACATTTCTTTTGTTGAGTGAACGGTTTTCGAGATATTGCTTGTTATTTTTTCCTTAAATTTTCCAATACTTATACTTTTTCTCAAATTCGTTATTCATTTTTACTTTCTCTACTACGTATAGTAAGTAGGGGAAGTATTGCATTCCACCCAAAAATTCCATACCGAGATTTCACCGGAAATACACGTTTTGAGACCTCCTGAATCCAAAAAAACATTTTGGAAACATGTCCGTGTGTGTGTCTGTGTGTGTGCGTGTGTGTGTGTGTGTGTCTGTGTGTGTGTGTGTCTGTGAACAGCATAACTCAAAAACGAATAGTCGGATAAACACCAAACTTGGTATTTAGGTTCAGTATCTTCCAGAGATGCGACACAAAGGTTTTCAAGAAAATCCCCCCACCCCAGATAACCCTTTACATGGAACATTTTTCGAAAACTTTAATTTTCTCAAAAATGGCTCTTACGATTTTGATTACAATATCATATGTTTAAGATAATGTCATGAGAAATGAAATGTATATCTCGAATTTTCTGGGAATGTCTCCAAAAGTATTCTTCATTGTGAACGACTTTTGCATAACTGGTAAACCATAAGAGATAGACAAAATTTTACTACACAAAAAATGTAGATCGCGTTAAAATACACAACTTATGTCATATACATTTCTTTTGTTGAGTGAACGGTTTTCGAGATATTGCTTGTTATTTCCTTAAATTTTCCAATACTTATACTTTTTCTCAAATTCGTTATTCATTTTTACTTTCTCTACTACGTATAGTAAGTAGGGGAAGTATTGCATTCCACCCAAAAATTCGATACCGAGATTTCACCGGAAATACACGTTTTGAGACCTCCTGAATCCAAAAAAAGCATTTTTGGAAACATGTCCGTGTGTGTGTCTGTGTGTGTGTGTGTGTGTCTGTGAACAGCATAACTCAAAAACTAACAGTCGGATAAACACCAAACTTGGTATTTACGTTTAGTATCTTCCAGAGATGCGACACGAAGATTTTCAAGAAAATCCCCCCACCCCAGATTACCCTTTACATGGAACAATTTTTCGAAAATTTTAATTTTCTCAAAAATGGCTCTAACGATTTTGATGAAAATATCATATGTTTAAGATAATGTCATGAGAAATGAAATGTATATCTCGAAATTTCTGGGAATGTCTCCAAAAGTATTCTTCATTATGAACGACTTTTGCATAACTGGTAAACCATAAGAGATAGACAAAATTTTACTACACAAACAATGTAGATCGCGTTAAAATACACAACTTATATCATATACATTTTTTTTGTTGAGTGAACCGTTTTCGAGATATTGCTTGTTATTTCCTTAAATTTTCCAATATTTATACTTTTTCTCAAATTCGTTATTCATTTTTACTTTCTCTACTACGTATAGTAAGTAGGGGAAGTATTGCATTCCACCCAAAAATTCGATACCGAGATTTCACCGGAAATACATGTTTTGAGACCTCCTGAATCCAAAAAAAGCATTTTTGGAAACATGTCCGTGTGTGTGTCTGTGTGTGTGTGTGTGTCTGTGTGTGTGTCTGTGTGTGTGTGTGTCTGTGAACAGCATAACTCAAAAACTAACAGTCGGATAAACACCAAACTTGGTATTTACGTTCAGTATCTTTCAGAGATGCGACACGAAGATTTTCAAGAAAATCCCCCCACCCCAGACTACCCTTTACATGGAAAATTATTCGAGAATTTTAATTTTCTCAAAAATGGCTCTAACGATTTTGATGAAAATATCATATGTTTAAGATAATGTCATGAGAAATGAAATGTATATCTCGAAATTTCTGGGAATGTCTCCAAAAGTATTCTTCATTATGAACGACTTTTGCATAACTGGTAAACCATAAGAGATACACAAAATTTTACTACACAAAAAATGTAGATCGCGTTAAAATACACAACTTATATCATATACATTTGTTTTGTTGAGTGAACCGTTTTCGAGATATTGCTTGTTATTTCCTTAAATTTTCCAATACTTATACTTCTTCTCAAATTCGTTAATCATTTTTTTATGTCCTGGACATGCAAAGAGAATGGAATGCGCCACATAGCAACCAGCGATAAAATATTTGACTATCGCTTAAAAGCTACCATATTCCCCTTGCATCTACAAGAAAATTACAAATAAGATTGACATCTCGATATCTCGATTAATGTGAAGCATATGGAGAATAGGCGTTTGTAAAAATAGATTGTACAAGAGTAGAGAAAGTCATGTGAGTGTAACACATCAGATTTTTTTATGTCCTGGACATGCAAAGAGAATGGAATGCGCCACATAGCAACCAGCGATAAAATATTTGACTATCGCTTGAAAGCTACCATATTCCCCTTGCATCTACAAGAAAATTACAAATAAGATTGACATCTCGATATCTCCAGTAACATGAAGCATATGGAGAATAAGCGTTTGTAAAAATAGATTGTAGAAGAGTAGAGAAAGTCATGTGAGTGTAACACATCAGATTTTTTTGTACTGGTAATGCAAAGAGAATGGAATACTCCACATAGCAACCAGCTCTTAAAATATTTGACTATCGCTTAAAGCCTAGCAATTCCCCTTGCATCTACAAGAAGATTAGCAATCAGATTAACATCTCGATTAACATGAAGCATATGGAGAATAAGCGTTTGTAAAAATAGTTTGTACAAGAGTAGAGAAAGTCATGTGGGTGTAACACATCAGATTTTTTTACAACTGCCTGCCTAGTGACACATTTTCTCTTTCTAAAGATTCTGCATGAGGACGAATATCAGTGTTCCCATTAACGTATAACTGTGAAGACATTCTCAAAATGAAATATGTCAAATCAAAATATAGGTCCGTTGTGATTGATGTACATTTATTCCGTTTTGATGATAGGAAGCGTAAAATTAAAGCCACAAGTGTCTGCAATTATAGCACAGAAAAGTCGCTCTTATTCTTCTCATTGAATATTGAATACATTCAATATGTTAATTGTATTTGACTGAAAATTTATATATTTACACTTTCAACTGTATTTAAATTATTTTGATAGAACTTTTTAAAAATTGTTTTGTTTAAATTACTTTTAAATTGATATGTTAATATTTTTATGCATTTTTATTTATTTCTGTTCTTTGATATTTTATTTTTACCTTTTTTCTTATTTACTGATTATTTGTTTTTAAATTTATACTACTTTATTTAACTTTTTCTTCACTTTTCCTTATTTCCTTTTATTAGTTTAAGTTTTAATTTTTAAAATCTAAATCTATTTTGTTTTTAAATAGAAAATGATTTAAATAAATGTAAAGATCTGGGATACAAGCCCTGTTTTAGAAATTAGGTACCAGGGTGATGTATAACAGATTTTACTTATTTATTTACCTCCAACAGTGACAGACGCCAATCAGGGTGACTTTTTATTGAGTTTTTTATTTATGGACGCTCTTTAACTGCTATGGTCCTTAGCGTCCCTTTCTATATTGGACGTGAAAGACCGGTAATTTTGCTCAGAGGCCTCTTTATCAGGCTTGAGGTTCTTTTACGTGCCGTAAATCTACGACACGGGACCACCGGCTTTACTTCCGTTCCGAAGGAAGCCATGCTAAGGATTTTTACGCCCGGATAAATCTATGGCTCTCCGCGGGTTTTGAAGCCGCGACCTCGGGAACTAGAGGCTAGCATGGTACCCGTAGACCAAGGAGAACGAGTAACCAGGGTGACGGATGAATGAAATGATTAATAGAACGAAATGGAGGGACAGAAAATTAGAAGGGGTGAAAGAAACCGCTCTAGCATTCGCCTTACAAATCAGGAAAACTCCCAGAGGAAACCCATGGGACAGAGTGAGCGGTCACCGGGGATCGACCTCCCGAATGCGTCGAGTTTTTCTCTATTTTATTATCTAATTTTTCCTTAAAAAATCGATATATAGATTTCACCAGAAGTACACATTTTGAAACTCACTGAATAAAAAAAAGCATTTTTAGAAAAAGGTCTTTGTTTTTGTGCGTGTTGAAGGTGGTTTAATGTTATATTTTTTAATTTGTTAAGCCCCACATTTGGGGGCCAATTTGAAGTGTAATTACTTGTAATGTTTGTGTATGTGTGTTTACTTCACGTGGTGATGCCATTTTGTGACGTAATTCTTTGTTAGGTTCGTAGCTCCATCTGGTGTTAGCAATTTGCGGCAGTATTAGTTTTTGTTTGAAAGAATTTTAATTTTTATTTTTATTTAATTTTGTTTCACTGTCCTCCGGCTAGCTCTGATCTTTTGGGTCGAACATATCTCTTAAACAGGTTGTGTAAACGGAAGGAATCTTTTATCCAAAGAGAACACTGATGAAGAAATTGGTTTTACACTTTTATTGTCGAACACGTTAACTATCACATTTACACATTGATCTTGACACTCGCCAAACTGAAACTGTTATAATAACTTCTTACTTATAACTTTTAATCCACGTACTTCAACCTTTTGTATAATTAACTTTACCATACTTGATATTTTTCATAACTCTTATACGCGTAACTTGCGAATCGATAGCCGACGTGTATCATACAAATATTTTCGACGAACTGACGGACCGAAGACGACGTGTAGTGTACAAAGATTTTAGATGAACTGACCGGACTCTACCTCTAACCTACTCTTTTTATACTCCTACACACCGATATGCCAAAAGATTATAACTGAGCTGCTATTTGCTAATAAAACGCGCCAACTTAGCGTCTATTTTTATATCCAATGAAAATTATGAATACATATGCTCTAGGGAAATGTTTCAGCAATTTTTACCGAAAAACGCGCCAACATTACGTAACTTCCTCGTTTCCAATAATGATAAACATCTCACCCCCTCGCTGCATTATTGCACGCTAAGTAAGGCAGTATAAACTTACTTCCAAACAATAATTACAATCAACAAACATCTCAAAACAATGTCACATAATAATGCATATTCATACTATAATCATTCTTTACATTTAAATAATTTATGATACAAATTACTGCATCAGTGTGTGTGTTGAACAGCATAACTAAAAACCGAAAGTTGTTTAAATACCAAATTTCGTTATTTATATTCAGCATCTTCCAAAGCTGCAACACCAAGACTTTTAATAAAATACCCCAAATGAAACTACACCTTACATGGAAGCATTTTTGTTTTATTTTTTTTCTTCAAAAACTAGTTCGTGGCTTTTGTAAGAATAGTTTGTAGTAGAGTGAGTAGAGAAAATCATGTGAGTGCGACACATCAGACTTACACACAAGTGGACTACACTTAGTGAAAAATGTTGTCAAGGTTCCATAACTCTAATACACAGTTTTACGGAATCTTCCTGTGTGAAGACGTGATGTTGAACCGAACTGTTCTCTACAGGACGTGCTGTTTGTGTGTGCGAGATGGCATCTTGCTTTCAGTAAGCAACACGCAGCTTTATAACACGAAGAGTATTTGTGTTGCACACATAAAGGTGAATTTTATTAACTTACTTGTAGTATTATGATTACAAGGAACAGTTACACACACAAGTGGGCGTAAGAGGAAGTTTCAGCACTGCAACAGTTATGCCAATTACCTACCACATTTAATAACATAGTGACTGTGCACAGATGTGTAAATACAAAGATTTTTAATGTAAGAACAAAGCTTTTCTCACAAATCTCACTTCGTATTTCGGTGGTGTCGTCCTCCGTGGTGTAGTGGTTACCATTCTAGCCTCTAATTCCCTAGGTCGCGGGTTCAAATCCGGAGGAGAGCAATGGATTTTTTCGGACGTAAAAATCCTTAGCATGGCTTCCTTCGGAAGGGAAGTAAAGCCGGTGGTACCGTGTCGTAGATTTACAGCACGTAAAAGAACCTCAAGCCTGATAAAGAGGCCTCTGAGCAAAATTACCGGTTTTTCACGTCCAATATAGAAGGGGACGCTAAGGACCACAGTAGTTAAAGAGCGTCCATAAATAAAACTCAAATTAATTTCGTATTTCGGTGGCAGCTCGTGGTGTAGACAACGAGTGGAAAATGCTGTATGAATAAAAAGAATGCCCGTAATATTACTGACCGTACTTTTTGTTGATTAAGTCAATTCTCTTTTTATTTAAGGAAACAAAGTATTATTATTTGAAAGTGTACACTAGTGCATAACCAACAAAATTCAGAAAACAAAAAATCTTTACATTTTATATTATACGACTTCTCAGAGTTTTTAATTTGTTTTTTAATGTAAATTTGCAATGAATTAATTAGCCGCCCATTAATTAAAAGATCTTTATCCTCTTTTTTCCAACTATTAAGCACAGTTTCTAACAAAATACACTCGGCATAATTTGTTGGAAACATAAATAAATAAAGTGGTACAAATTTACTCGTATTCAGTATTCATACCTCACACTAGTTGCTGACTACACGTAATTACACAGGAAATCTTTTATTTTATTTATTTTTTGAAAAATAAACAAAATAGGAGGAGCCAAGACATTCAGTATTCACATGCTTACATCTACTGGTTTTAATAATTTACACGAAGTTCCTGAAAGTGTTCTAAAACGTACATACATGTCTCTCTGACTCACTCTTCATCTAAAGCAGCTACCTGAGTGTTCAAAGGAATATACTGAGCGGGATGGCTCAGCCAGTAACGTCTGTGGCCGCATTCGGGAGGTTCTAGGTTGAAATACTGTGGGCCGAACAATCTGACTGAGGTTTTTTTGTGGTTTCCCTCAGTCGCTAAGGTAAATACCGGATTGGATATTTAATACCACATCCAAAGTTCCACCTTAAGCATAAAACAATAGTAAAAATGAAAAATAAGTGTTAGTAGCGAATGCTGTACCATCTATTAATAGACAATTAATGCAGGTAGACTGCACGGCACGAAGCAGAAGATGAAATAAATAAAATAAACTGAGTTTTATTTATGGACGCTCTTTAACTACTATGGTTCTTAGCGTCCCATTCTATATTGGGCGTGAAACACCGGTAATTTTGCTCAGAGGCCTCTTTATCAGGCTTGAGGTTCTTTTACGTGCCGTAAATCTACGACACGGGACCACCGGCTTTACTTCCCTTCCGAAGGAAGCCGTGCTAACGATTTTTACGCCCGAAAAAATCCATCGCCCTCCGCCGGGTTTGAACCCGCGACCTTGGGAACAAGAGGCTAGCACGGTACCACTAGTCGCAGAAGATGAAGTTGCTATGCGCTAGGGTCTCTGTGGACACGTGACGAAGCATGATGGCATGGTTACAGGGATGAGACCTAGAAGGCTAACTGTCCACCTTTCTATATGAAAGCGGCAGTTGGACTGGACGGCACCCTAATGCCATCTGCACGGCACTAAGCAGAAGATCAAGTTGCTATGCGCTAGGGTCTCTGTGGATACGTGCCGAAACAAGATGACATGGTTACAGGGATGAGACCTAGAAGGCTAACTGTCCACCTTTCTATATGAAAGCGGCAGTTGGACTGGACGGCACCCTAATGCCATCTGTACGGCACAAAGCAGAAGATCCGGCTGCTATGCACTAGGGTCTCTGTGGACACGTGACGAAGCATAATGGCATGGTTGCAGGGATGAGACCTAGAAGGCTAACTGTCCGTATCACCTCGATCTAAGAGTTATCAACTAACAGATCCATCGCGATATGACCCTGTAGTTAAAACGACGTAAAATAAATAAGGTAATAAAAAACAAAGAAAAAATTAATATCTTAGTGTCGAGACAGAGGTTCTTCACTTCCATAGCTAGACAAGCAATAATGATATCACGTTACCATGGTAACTTTCCGAAACAAGAGAAATACTGAGCCCGAAGTACCGAAACATTTCTGTTGTTACAGGGTTGAACTGTTGCGGATTCCCTTCCCCTGGGATTGCCTTCGAAGCCAGGATACAAAAGAAGAGAAAGTTGGGGACTTCAAGGTCTACGCTACTGGACTAAACATTTCACTAATGACAAGTTGGACTATTTTATTAAATGCTACATATAAAGCAAATTAAGAAATGATGTAAGCAAAAAGTATTGGGTGAAAAATTCTTCATCTATTTCACCTGGCCGCCCGCCTCTCTCTGTTTACAATTAGGTACACTCAAAATAATAATACTCAAGATAAATTTGAGATAAAATGTTCAAATTAGTAAATAAACTAGAATTTTTTACATCTACGTGACTTTTTCTACTTCTATCGTTTATGGTTATTTCCAACTACTCACAGTTCTTTAAAAGTCTGTTTTTCAATCCACATTACAGTCTCGGTCATCCGACCTTCCGTTTAATCCGACCTGGATTGTTTCCTATCTACAACATTTTAATCGAAATAAACCTTTGCAGAAATAGCTACATTATACATTTCGTTATAGATACAAAGCGATAGTCAAATGTTTAAGAACTGAGCGCTATATGCTGGCTTCAAAATTCCATACTGTTTCCATCACATCGTAAATTAAAAATTGAGTTTTATTTATGGACACTCTTTAACTGCTGTGTTGTTATCTTCCCATTCTATATTGGGCGTGAAAGACCGTATATTTTGCTCAGAGACCTCTTTATCAGGCTTAAGGTTCTTTTACGGGTCGTAAATCTATGACACGGGAACACCTGCTTTATTTCCCTTCCGAAGGAAGCCATACTAAGGATTTTTTCGCCCAAAAAAAATTCATCGCCCTCCGCCGGGATTGACCCCGCGATCTCGGAACTAGAGGCTAGCATGGTAACTACTACACCACGCAGGACTACCCCAGCATATTGTGAGAAACAACTGAACGTTGACAGGATTTCAAAAGAATGACCAAGGCCTAAAAACCATTAATAATGGATGTCTCGGAAATGGCTGATGCAAAATATCTGATATATTACACTCACATGACTTTCTCTACTCTTGTACAAACTATTTTTACAAACGCTTATTCTCCATATGCTTCATGTTAATCGAGATATCGAGATGTTAATCTTATTGCTAATTTTCTTGTAGATGCAAGGGGAATATGGTAGGCTTTAAGCGATAGACAAATATTTTAAGAGCTGGTTGCTATGTGGAGTATTCCATTCTCTTTGCATTACCAGGAAAAAAATCTGATGTGTTACACTCACATGACTTTCTCTACGCTTGTACAAACTATTTTTACAAACGCTTATTCTCCATATGCTTCATGTTAATCGAGATAAACATTTGCAGACTCTATCTTATTGCTAATCTTCTTGTAGATGTAAGGGGAATATATATTTACAAGGGCAACATAGAAATACAGTAGCCTTTAAGCATATACATATCTCTTAATAGCTGGTTGCTAGGTACAGCACCATTCCCTTTGCCACAGATTAATGCTCTTTGCATATCCAAGACAAAAAAATGAATAACGAATTCCTATTTGAGAAAATAAGTATTGAAAAATTTAAGGCAATAACAAGCAATATCTCTAAAATGGTTCACTCAACAACAAAAACGTATATGACAAAAATTATGTATTTTAATGCGATCTACATTTTTTTGTGCAGCACAATTTTGTCTATCTCCTATGGTTTACCAGTTATGCAAAAGTCCTTCACAATAAAGAATACTTTTGGAGACATTCCCAGAAAACTCAACATATACATTTCATTTGTCATGAAAATATCTTAAACATATGATATTTTAATCAAAATCGTTACAGCCATTTTTGAGAAAATTAGAATTTTCGAAAAATGTTCCATGTAAAGGGTAATCTGGGGTGGGGGATTTTCTTGAAAACCTTCGTGTCGCATCTCTGGAAGATACTGAATCTAAATACCAAGTTTGGTGTTTATCCGAGTGTTCGTTTCTGAGTTATGCTGTTCACAAACACACAGACAAACACACACACACACACACACACACACACACACAGACACACACGGACATGTTTACAAAATGCTTTTTTGGATTCAGGGGGTCTTAAAACATATATTTCCGGTGAAATCTCGGTATCGAATTTTTGGGTGGAATACAATACTTCTCCTACTTACTGTAGGTAGTAGAGAAAGTAAAAATCTGATGTGTTACACTCAGATGACTTTCTCTATTCTTGAACAAACTATTTTTACAAACGCTTATTCTCCATCTACTTCATGTTAATCGAGATTAACATTTGCAGACTCTATCTTATTGCTAATTTTCTTGTAGACATAAGGGGAATATATACTTACAAGGGCAATATAGAAATACAGTAGCTTTTAAGCACATACATATCTCTTAATAGCTGGTTGCTAGGTGCAGCACCATTCCCTTTGCCACAGATTAATACTTTTTGCATATCCAAGACAAAAAAATGAATAACGAATTCCCATTTAAGAAAATAAATATTGAAAAATTTAAGGGAATAACAAGCAATATCTCGAAAATGGTTCACTCAGCAAAAAATGTATATGACATAAATTGTGTATTTTAACACAATCTACATTTTTTGTGTAGTAAAATTTTGTTTATTTCTTATGGTTTACCAGTTATGCAAAAGTCGTTCACAATGAAGAACACTTTTGGAGACATTCCCAGAAAATTCAAGATATACATTTCATTTGTCATAAAAATATCTTAAACATATGATATTTTAATCAAAATCGTTAGAGCCATTTTTGAGAAAATTAAAACCTTCAAAAAATCTTCCATGTAAAGGGTAATCTGGGGTGGGGAATTTTCTTGAAAACCTTCGTGTCGCATCTCTGGAGGATACTAAACCTAAATACCAAGTTTGGTGTTTATCCGAATGTTCGTTTCTGAGTTATGCTGTTCACAGACACACACACACACACACACACACACACACACACACACAGACACACACGGACATGTTTCTAAAAATGCTTTTTTTGGATTCAGGGGGTCTCAAAACATGTATTTCCGGTGAAATCTCGGTATCCAATTTTTGGGTGGAATACAATATTTCCCCTACTTACTATACGTAGTAGAGAAAGTAAAAATGAATCCCGATTTTTAGAAAAAGTATAATTATTGGAAAATTTAAGGGAATAACAAGCAATATCTCGAAAATGGTTCACCCAACAAAAAAAATGTATATAGCATAAATTGTGTATTTTAACGCGATCTACATTTTTTGTGTAGTAAAATTTTGTCTATCTTTTATGGTTTACCAGTTATGCAAAAGTCGTTCACAATGAAGAATACTTTTTGAGACATTCCCAGAAAATTCGAGATATACATTTCATTTGTCATGAAAATATTTTAAACATCTGATATTTTAATCAAAATCGTTAGAGCCATTTTTGAGAAATTAAAATTTTCTTGAAAACCTTCGTGTCGCATCTCTGAAAGATACTGAACCTAAATACCAAGTTTGGTGTTTATCCGGCTGTTCGTTTCTGAGTTATGCTGTTCACAGACACACACACACACACACACGGACATGTTTTCAAAAATGCTTTTTTTTGGATTCAGGACACCTCAAAACATATATTTCCGGTGAAATCTCGGTATCGAATTTTTGGGTAGAATACAATGCTTCTCCTACTTAGTATACGTAGTAGAGAAAGTAAAAGTTGATTTGAAATGAACTGTGTGTTTTAAAGAGGTCTGCATTTTTGTGCGTTACGTTTTCGTTTAACGTTTACCAGTTATACAAGATTATACAACATTTCTCCTGTATAAAGAGGGCTTCGCAGGTTATTTCCAGAACAATGAACATATATATTTTATTTGTCATGCAAATATCTTTAATATATTATGGTATTTTAATCAAAATCGTTAGAGATAATTTTTAGAAAATCAAATATTCTGAATAATGTGATAGAGAAAGTAAAAACGAAAGGCGACTTGGCACTTCAAAAAGTATGAAGTGCTTGAAAATGCTAACCAATAGTAACGAATGTATTGGAAGTTGTTAATGCCCAAAAATGTACATTGTATGCTTTAACGTGATCTACATTTGTTATGTGGTAAGTTTTGGCCTTCTCTTATGATATATCAATTATATAGAGATAATGTGACTTTCTCCGGTTTTCAACTCACTGTTTTGATCTGGTTCAACTTCCACTGGGACTTCACTTAGTTAACAGGCCACTTCACTAAGTGAACTAGTTGCATTTCTCCGTCACTTCACTTTCTTCGTGACGCAGCCTCTTCTTCCGGACGGTTTACGGTGTCGAACACAAGACTCTACGATCTCTCGCTCCGCATTAGCACTCGCTTTACGTCACAGCAGTCATCACCAACTCGCTCGGAGAGCCGCACTTAATTTTGAAGCAGAAACGCGCTCACCAACTCCCTCACTGAACGACTCAACTGCTCACTCGCTTTTGTAAGAAAGCTCGTTTATATTACCAGTGGAATCTTCCACAGAACTTCTATAGGTTTCTGGAAGCAGAGAGGTGGGGAAGGAAACTTCCGGAAGATTCTGCTTATCTACCGATAGCGCTTCTAATTTTTACGCGACTTATCTTTGTTTACTCCGATTGCTTGGCAGCGACCTCTCGATAACCTTTGGTCATAGCTGCTGCGTCACGCATGTAAAATAAATTCAGAATGAACAATAATTAATTTTATTTCATATTGTAAATCTTTTGAAAGTATGAGGATCAACATCAAAGCAACATTTTTCCATGTAAAGGGTAGTTTGTAATAGGGAGTGAGTGATTTCCTAAAGAATCTTCGTGTCGCATCCTTAGAAGACGCTGAACTTAAATGTCAAGGTTGACGGTTATTCGGCATTTCATTTTTACTTTCTCTACTACGTATAGTAAGTAGGGGAAGTATTGTATTCCACCCAAAAATTAGATACCGAGATTTCACCGGAAATACATGTTTTGAAGCCCCTGACTAAAAAAACAATCATTTTTAGAAAAAGTCCATGTGTGTGTCTGCGTGTTCTTTTGGGATGTAGGTCTGTGTGTCTGTGAACAGCATAACTCAAAAACGAAAAGTCGGATAAATACCAAACTTGGTATTTAAGTTCAGTATATTTCAAAGATGCGATACGAAGGTTTTCAAGAAAATCTCCCACCTCAGATTATCCTTTACATGGAAAATTTTGATTTTCTCAAAAATGGCTCTAACGATTTTGATTAAAAATCATACGTTTAAGATATTTTATGGCAAATGAAATGTATATAATGACTTTTCTGGGAATTTCACCAAAAGTCCTCTTTATTCTTAATGACTTTTCATGACTGGAAAACCGTAAGAAAGGCAAAATTTTACAACACAAAAAGTGTAGTTATCGTTAAAACACACAATTTATGTCATATGCACTTTTTTGTGGAATGAACCATTTCCAGATATTCCTTGTTATTTGTTTCAATTTTCCAAAGCTTACACTTTTCCTCAATGTTCCACATAGCATCCAACTGTTAAAATATTTGACTATCGCTTAAAGCCTACCATATTCCCCTTGCATCTACAAGAAAATTAGCAATAAGTTTAACACACGATTAACATGAAGTAGATGGAGAATAAGCGTTTGAAAAAAAAGCGTTTGTACAACAGTAGAAAAAGTCATGTGATTGCAATACACAACATTTTATAGTTAAACTTTTCACACACACATGGAAAGTAAAATATCGCATGTAATAAATTGTTATTAATAATCGCGTGGCGCTATAGTTTGAACGCCGACCTCACGCTCACCTACGCACGGCAGAGGTGAACGATCATCCAACCGATATGGGGAGGTAATATGGTCAGCATCACACATTCCCCAACTAGAACTTTGGCATCACGATGCTGAGTACTATATCCGGAACTTAAAACCTGCACCACCATGGGTGGGATCGAACCCGGGCGTATGCCGTGACCGGAAACCAATGCTCCACGCTCTAGCCCACACCGCCACGGTGCAGGACAATAAATTGTTATTACGTAAACATAATGGTACTTTTCCAAATTATAGCAGTAGGGAATTTGGCTATGAAATAAATATTAATGTGCAAGCAAATGGAATATATATATTTTTCGCTTTTCACCCTCTGTGCATACCGTGATACATGAGGACAACGATAACTTCGAATCGATAGAATCTGAACCAGTCCACTACTACAAGTGTCGAAATTGACAAATGACAGTGATAAATGATGCAATCAATCTAAACACCTGCATCCTTTGTATCTAAGTTCTGTTCAGCGAAGGACAGGTCCATAGGCTGGATGCTAATTTCGTTATATTGTACAGATGTCTGAAGTGATGAAAAATGTGAGTCCATATTCAACACGTAAGTGAACAACAACGGAACATTTGCACCCTATACAAGGGTGGTACATCACTCCTTTATTGTTTGGTTTTATGCAACACGCAGTTTATCTGCCAAAGTTATTTTTCAACATCAACACAACAATATGCTGTAGTTCACAACAGTATGCTCTGTGGTTCAGTGGTGAACGTTATTCCCAAAGCTTCAAGATATGCACTTCATTTGTTATGAAAGTATCTTGAAGAAATTATATTTTAATCAAAATCGTAAAAGCCATTTTGGAGAAATTAAAAATAACCGAAAATTCTTCATATAAGCAGTAGTTTGGAGCAAAGGGGATTTTACTGAAAGCTCTTCGTGTTACATCCTTGGAAAATCCTAAACTCAAATTCCAAGTTTGGTACTTAACCCACTTTTTGTGTTTGACTTATGCTGTTCACACACACACACACACACACACACACACACACACACACACACACACACACACACTCGGACGTTTTTCTAGCACTATATTTCTTTTGAATTTAAGGCCTCTCAAAACTCTAGTTACTACATATACGTAAGTAGTAAGAAAAGTAAGAATTCATCCGATGATCAACCTCATTCTACTGCTGGAACTGAGTAGATGGATTTTTTTTGGAGTACGTAACTATCTATAATATGTTTTTACTTTGTTAAATCCGTTAGGATATTATAATATTCATATAAAAATCTTTTGTTTTACATTCACGTGATTTTCTCTTCCTATTATCGTTTACTTTACATGATTTGTAAATACTACTCTTCCGAAAGCTTATTTTTCGTCTACTTCGAGACAAACATTTGCTGAAATAGTTTCATTGCACATTTCATTATAGGTATAAGGGGAATAGAGTAAATCGAATCGATAGATAGATGTTTAAAAGCGGGCTGATAAATGACGTCATTGAAATTCCTTACTCTTTCTATGACATCGCGAGAAACAGCTGAACAGAGACATCTTAAAAAAAAAGAGAGAAATTATTGAAAAATTAAAACCAATAATAACTATATCTCGGAAAAGGGTGATGACACAAAAAAGGTATTTGAAATAAAATGCGAGTTTTAAAGAGTTCTGCAGTTTTGTAAATAGTTGTTTTACTTATTTATTTATTTTTTATATCTCTCGAGGTTTAAGAATTAAACAAAATTGTTCCAAATCCCTTCTGAATGAAAAGGACTTCATAGGTTTTTCCCAGAAAATGTTTTATTTGTCTTTTAAACATTTTAATCCAAATCGTCAGAACCATTTTGAAATGAGTAAAAAAATTCTAAAAATATTCCACGCAAAACCTAGCTTGCAGTGGTGGGATTTTATTGAAAATCTTCGTGTCGCATCTTTGTAAGATCCTGAACATAAAAACCAAATTTGGCATATATTGGTGTCTATATGCCATTTTGAGTTATACTATTCACAGACACACATGTTTAATTTCGACTCAGGGTGCCTCAAAACGTGTATTTGCGGTGAAGTTGCGATGTTGAATATTTGGGTGAAATAGATAAATACTTCCTCTACTTTGTAGGTACGTGGTAGAAAAAGTAAAAAGTGATTCTTCTATACACGTTACGTTATTCCCGATGTATTTTTGCCAAGGTATGGTTTCAAATAAAAAGGAATAAGCAAACGGGCTCTCGTGATGAAAAGAAAGAGAGAGAGAGAGAGAGAGAGAGAGAGAGAAGAATCGCAAACATCCAAGCTACGAAATGCTACGAAAAATATTTGAAACAAGCTGTGTATTTTAATGAGCTCCATATTTTTTCCTGTAGTAAACTTTTAACTATGCCTTATGGTTTTGCAGTGATACAAACTCATACAACATTTAATAAGTATGAGGAAGATTTACCAGATTATCCACATAAAATTCAAGATGTGCATTTTATGAGTTATTAAAAAATCTTAAACTTATACGTGACCATTCTGCTATTTCTCTAAGTCACCATTCGGTTTTTTCATGCAGCACTATCTTTCGAAAGTGTGTGGCTTGACCGCATCCCTCTTCAGGTTAACGTATCGAACTCAGGACTCTCCTCTTCTCATATATACAACTGCTATCTTCCCGCACGCTGCAAGAACTAGCTGAGGAAGCAACAGAAATGAACTGATTCGAGCCAGTGGTCGGCCTTCTTTCTATATCCGAATGGTCACCCCTGGAATATATTCACGCGAGATAGAAGGTAGGGATGATCTCAGGAGTCCCGATATGAGATCTGAACAGTTCGATAAGCTTAGAGTATCTCTACCTCCCTCTCTCCAACCAACCACGCAGTTACCATGCTAGCCTCTAATTCCCGAGGTTGCGGATTCAAACCCGGCGGAGGGCGATGGATTTTTTCGGGCGTAAAAATGCTTAGTACGGCTTCCTTCGGAAGGGAAGTAAAGACCGGAAATTTTGCTCAAAGACCTCAATTAAACTCTGCTTTACTCTGCCACCCAATATTTTACTGTTGTAAACGAAGGAGCAGACTCTCCCAGAGTAGAATCTACCTCAACTTTAATATTTTGTTGGACTAAGACCTTTCAAATAAAAGTATTGTATCACATAACGATGGCCACTTTTATTCATGTTTGCATATTCGCTGAGAGAGTTCACTGTTGATGGCTGTCAAACAATTACTAAACAACGTAGCATCGTCAAACATCAAACTTAAGCTTTATAAGGGTGGTACTTTCTACCATAGTCATTTGTTTGAAACAACAACCGCTATATATACGTCAGGTCAGGTACTTCTGAGACTGCCCTCGTATTTGTGTGATTGTTGCAATACTTTATTTCATTTTTTGAAGTACTGCCAATCTTCTTTTGTTTCTCGCGATGTCATGGAAAGAACATGGAATTTCAAGGCCAGTATATAGCTAACTGCGTTTAAACATTTGACTATCGCTGTCTACTTCCTACCTATAATAATGAGATGTGTAATGAAAGTATTTCTGGAAACGTTTGTCTGAAATAGCTAGAAGTAGATAAAAGAAAACGCTTTAGCAAGAATAGTTTTTTCAAGCTATGTAAAAATGAACTATAGTGGATAGAAAAAGTAATGTGAATGTAATACAAAAGATTTAAGGTTTATGCCATGATATCCTCGAAGGCAATAAAAAGCTAGTTAAACGAGTATCCTATAGTTATTAGTGTCTATAAATCAGCTTATATTTTATTCGAGTTCTGAGAAAACCCAAGAGTGTTTCTTTGGTATCAGTTGCTTTTGAGAAAGATTATATTATCTGCAGAATTATTCATTAGTGAGAAATCTAGGTTTTGCAATCGTAAAACTCACTACGTGCATCTTCTTGCAGCACTAATCCTTACATTTTGCTGCAATAAAAGTGAATGAAGGATTGCCTTAAGGTTTCTTAATAGAAGGCTCGAGGAGAATTACACCTTGCACCGCTTCAATAAAATTCTGCAAAAAACATTCAGCTCTTGTAAGGTTTATTTAAAAAGAAACAGTTCAACATACTTGTTACCTAAACCTAAATAGCAAATGAATATCATAATAATGTATTACAACACATGTTTTAAAGAAAAAATTAAGGGAAGTTTGAAAGCCCTGTCCTCCAATGTTTAATTTGCTAAGTTCATGATCCATAACTATTTAAGTATGAGATTGGAATTTTTAAAGAATTTCTCTTAATTATACACATTTTTATTAAAATGTATCAGCAATTACTTTTTAAACCATAACCAAACTAGATTAGTAACACCACTGCGGTGTAAAAGGTATCAAGGAGGGGCCCCCGAAACCGGGGAACAGCACCGCAAGTAGGCCGTAACGGCCCTTTTTACTTCAAACGTGACCCCTGTGAAGGAGGGATAAGGGGAGAGACCCGAAGAGCGACCAGATCCGGAGGACGACGGGCTAACGTTTCAAGATAGAACGCATCCGACACCGTCCGATCCCTGCCCATAAACCACCTGCCTCTAGGATCCCCGGGGCGGAACCCACTCAAAGGAGAGACGTAAGTAAGCGGTATCACAACGACGCCAGGAAAGAAACCTTAACAGAGCGCAAGCCACTGCCCAGTCGCAACCCGCCTAACACCGTCGCCTGGTCCTACAACCCTGAAACAGATCACAAGAAGATGATGGGTACAGGAAATAAGGAGAAGGAGAGTCGTGGTAGAAATTGAACCACCCCAGCATTCGCATATCTACCCGGGAATCTAGAAAAACCCATGGGCTAGAGTGAACGGTTGCCGGGGATCGATCCCGAGACCTCCCGAATTCGGGCCACGGATGTTGGCGCCTGAACAACTCCCTCGATACCGTTGAGGAGTTATCTTTATCACTTCTATGTTTCATTTAGTTATCTTCAATAGTTCCTGAGAAAATGGTTCATTTATATTAGAAAATCTCATTCAAGGAAACACTGTTCAAAGTGAAAATGGAGAAAAAAATCTCACATATATCTACAATACGAAACCACATTGCTGCCATATTTGGAAGTGGTACCAATTTGTAGAGCAAAGCTTCCCCTAAGATGAGGTAAAATTAGGATTTATTAGTTTTTCTGTGAAGTGGTGTAAAATTTAGAGTACAAAATGGCAGATACACGACCATTTTTAAAACTAAGTTTAAAATATAAGTATTTTGCCTACAATTATAAAATATGCAACAAATCAAAGAAGATATTCCAGTTTATAACATCACACAAACATCTAAAATAGTTATTTATGCAACAATTATACAGGGAGAACCAAAAGACTCGAACTGGCTGCGCTCGTTGCCATCTACCGCTATCAGAGAAAGGCACGGATGAAACCATACAACATTTTTAAAACTACTTTTAAATGCTTTACTTAACAACTTTATGAAAGTGTGTTTGAGGACAGAATTATTAGTAGAGATTTGTGGCCCCCTCGGTCCCGGACCTAACCCCCTGCGATTTCTATCTCTGGGGTAACTTAAACAAAGTGTACAAGACAAACCCACACACCCTGGAAGAATTAAAATAAAATATCCACCAGGAAATTTCCAGCATTTCTCAACGTGAACTACGGCGAGTGATGGATAGCTTCCTAAAGAGGTGCCAAAAATGTATGGACAACGACGGTGGCCAGTTTCAGCAACTCCTTTCATAACGTTGATAACGTAACGCCTTTAAAAGAGTTTTAAAACGTTTGTATGGGTTCGTCCGCGCCTTTCTATGATAGCCGCAGACGGCAACGAGCGCCGAGGACGCGGAGAGGAAGAACACCGCGCAGCCGGTTCGTAGCTTTTTGGCTCTCTCTGTAGAAAGCGACAGATTTTTGAACGCGTGAAAAAGTTTCAGATGAAACCGCCAAGCGAGTTCTGAAAGCTCGCAGATTCAGTAAAAGCAGCTTTCTATAAAAGTTGCGTACATGATTTTTTCCGCTACCTACCTCAAAAGCATGTCATTGTTTCCGTAGTTTGTCATTTTTGTAGTGTAGTAGATACAATACGAATTAATGATCAAGGTCTCCTGATGACTAGCGGTCGAGTTGCATTAGTTGCATTAGTAAGAATCGATGTAGTGAAAACTGCGTTGTAAGAGCTCGTCGCCGTGGAAATACTGGTAAATAAACAAAGTTCTGTGTGGTCACAAGTTTACAGTTATTGTAACACACGATTTTCTTAAATTAAAATTTAAATAATATGAGCTCGGAAATCGACTAAAGCGTTATTTCACATGACATACAGGAATCGGCAGAACAGTAACAATCAATTTGTTAAATAAGTGAAAATTATGTTATATGTAGTTGAATAAAATGTTTGTAACTTAGTTTATGTTCTTTTGTAAATAGCTTGGAAAAGATGTCTAAAAATTAAATAGTTTCAATTATAGACGCTCATTAACTGCTATGGTCCTTATCGTCCTATTCTATAGTATATTGGGCGTGCAATACCGGTAATTTTGCTCGGAGGCCTCTTTATCAGGCTTGAGGTTCTTTTACGTGCCGTAAATCTACGATCTACGATACGGGACCACCGACTTTACTTCCCTTCCGAAGGAAGCCACGCTAAGGATTTTTACGACCGGAAAATCCATCGCCCTCCGCCGGGTTTGAACCCACGACCTAGGGAACTAGAGGCTAGTAAGGTAACCACTATACCACGGAGGACGACGCAAAAGCTGTCGATATACTTTTGAGGTAGGTAGCGAAAAAATATGATTTTTAGGCAACTTTCGCAGTTTCCGTTTTAAAACATGTGTAACAGTCACACGAATTTTTTAACCCACGATATCTTTATCTATCGAAGAAACATAGTTTCTTCATGTGACAAAAACTTCCCAGACTCGTTATTTAGACTTTTTTGTTCCTAAGCAGTATTGCGATTTTACCTTGAACATTTTAAACCGTTTAATAAAAGCATTTATCTTCATAGTGAATATATCTTTATAAATTTTAATTTAATACAAAATAATTTTAAAAATATTATTCTGAGTGTCAAAAAAGTTTGCTCAAACTTTGAAAATGTAACAGCTATTTTCCAATATTACCAGATAAATGTTAGGTTCACTATAGTTATAGCCACTTGCTAATCATCTGAAACATCTTTTAATGTTAGCAATATCAGTTGGAGACTTAAGAGACAGCTGTACCCAAAATTAAAAATATTATAAACTGAACAAGAACAACACATGGAGAAACTCGAAAGTATTTGAACTTTGTAAAAACGGGTTCATTGAGAAGTTAAATACCTATATTAGCTGAGAAACTCGTTTGAAATTAACGCAATGCAATGAATAACTTTCTGAAAAGTTAATTTATCATATAAACTGAAACTATATCAAAGCTTTTAATTGAATGCACAATTTTATTCCCGCCTTTACTGGATATACAATATTCTCAAAAATTCCAGAAGTCTGGGTAAAAATTTATTATAGCTTCAACAGAAATTTTAATTCCATTCGAACTATTTTGCATGGAAAGAGAAACATGATATGTAACATTTATATGGAAATCTCAACCCACTATCGTCCTTTTTAAAATATTTACCACAAATTATTCTTACAAAGCTTGTTTTTTATCTATTTATGCTAATCGATATAAACGTTTGCAAAAATAGTTTCATTACACTTTTTTTTTACCCCGCCTTTAAACAGCATTGGTCTTATCGGCGGCCTTTCCTTTGGAACTTATTGTATATTGGCAATGGTGTTAACTCGTGTAAGTCTTGTCGTTGGGTTTTTTGCACTTTGATTTTTAATCATTAGATCATACACACTCTGATTCATACTTCCAGACTCTGGGGAGAATGGGGATTAATCTGAGATAGAGAAAAATTCACACCCCCAGTCGGGAATCGAACCCAGGACCCCTTGCACAGCAGGCAGTTGCTCTACCGATTGAGCTACGGGGACAGCAGTGTACATTGTTTTGTACATGCACAAGAGGAATACAGGAGGCTGCAAGGATAACCAAATATATGAGATTCCATACCGTGTAGGGCTTCACGAGAAACAAAAAATGGTGACTTGGTATTTAAAAATCTGATGTGTTACACTCACATGACTTTCTCTACTCTTGTACAAGCTATTTTTACAAACGCTTATTCTCCATATGCTTCATGTTAATCGAGATGTTAATCTTATTGCTAATTTCCTTGCAGGTGTAAGGGGAATATGGTAAACTTTAAGCGATAGTCAAATCGTCAAGACCTAGTTGCTGTGTGGAGTATTCCATTCTCTTGCATGTCCAGGACATAAAAAATGAATAACGAATCCCCATTTGAGAAAAAGTATAAGTATTGGAAAATTTAAGGGAATAACAAGCCATATCTGGAAAATGGTTCATTCAACAAAAAATGTATATGACATAAATTGTGTATTTTAACGCGATCTACATTTTTTGTGCAGTAAAATTTTGTGTATCTCTTATGGTTTACCAGTTATGCAAAAGTCGTTCACAATGAAGAATACTTTTGGAGACATTCCCAGAAAATTCGTGATATACATTTCATTTGTCATGAAAATATCTTAAACATATGACATTTTAATCAACATCGTTAGAGTCATTTTTGAGGAAATTAAAATTTTCGAAAAATGTTCCACGTAAAGGGTAATCTGGGTTGGGGGAATTTTCTTGAAAACCTTCGTGTCGCATCTCTGGAAGATACTGAACCTAAATACCAAGTTTGGTGTTTATCCGACTGTTCGTTTCTGAGTTATGCTGTTCACAGACACACAGACACACAGACACACACACGGACATGTTTACAAAAATGCTTTTTTTGGTTTCGGGGGGTCTCAAAACATATCTCGGTATCGAATTTTTGGGTGGAATACAATACTTTCCCTTACTATACGTAGTAGAGAAAGTAAAAATGTATGATTAAAGGGTTGGAAAATTCAAACCAATAGCAATGAATACCTCGGAAGTGTTTAATGCCACAAAAACATGTATTTGGCATTTTTAGTGTACTATGTTTTCGTCTAACCCTTAATATGGTTTATCAATTATACAACGCTCATAAGAAATGATGAGAACCTCACAAGCTATTGGCAGAATATTAAACACATACATTTAATTAGTCATCCAAACGTCTTAAACAAGTTATATTTAATCATAATCGCTAGAGTCGGTGTTTAGAAAGAAAGAAAAATACTTCCCCTACTTACTATACGTAGTAGAGAAAGTAAAAAACAGAATAGCAATAACGAAATACGGTAATTTGGAGCAGACAGAGTTGAGAATTTTCGTATCGCATAGTTGAAAAATGCTGAAATTAAATATCCAGTCTGTTATTATCTTTTTACTTTCTCTACTACGTATAGTAAGTAGGGGAAGTATTGCATTCCACCCAAAAATTCGATACCGAGATTTCACCGGAAATACATGTTTTGAGACCTCCTGAATCCAAAAAAATCATTTCTGGAAACATGTCCGTGTGTGTGTCTGTGTGTGTGTGTGTGTGTGTGTGTGTG
Organism: Deroplatys truncata; assembly: GCA_030765065.1. NCBI lineage: Eukaryota > Metazoa > Arthropoda > Insecta > Mantodea > Mantidae > Deroplatys > Deroplatys truncata. Next base: position 44,370,116 of record CM060983.1, read on the forward strand.
TGTGTGTGTGTGTGTGTGTCTGTGTGTGTGTGTCTGTGAACAGCATAACTCAAAAACGAACAGTCGGATAAACACCAAACTTGGTATTTAGGTTCAGTATCTTCCAGAGATGCGACACGAAGGTTTTCAAGAAAATGCCCCCACCCCAGACTACCCTTTACATGGAACATTTTTCGAACATTTTAATTTTCTCAAAAATGACTCTAACGATTTTGATTAAAATATTATATGTTTGAGATAATGTCATGAGAAATGAAATGTATATCTCGAATTTTCTGGGAATGTCTCCAAAAGTATTCTTCATTGTGAACGACTTTTGCATAACTGATAAACCATAAGAGATAGACAAAATTTTACTACACAAAAAATGTAGATCTCGTTAAAATACACAACTTATGTCATATACATTTCTTTTGTTGAGTGAACCGTTTTCGAGATATTGCTTGTTATTCCGTTAAATTTTCCAATACTTATACTTTTTCTCAAATTCGTTATTCATTTTTTTATGTCCTGGACTTGCAAAGAGAATGGAATGCGCCGCATAGCAACCAGCGTTAAAATATTTGACCATCGCTTAAAAGCTACCATATTCCCCTTGCATCTACCAGAAAATTAGCAATAAGATTGACATCTCGATATCTCGATTAACATAAAGCATATGGAGAATAGGCGTTTGTAAAAATAGATTGTACAAGAGTAGAGAAAGTCATGTGAATGTAACACATCAGATTTTTTATGCTTTTCATAGACACATAAGACATGTTTTGCTTTCTCAGCTGCGTATAGTAAGTAGGGGAAGTACTGAATTGCACCCAAAACTTCGATACCGATATTTCACAGGAAATATGATGTTTTCAGGCCTCCTGGTTCAAAAAAAACAGAGAAGCATTTTAAAAAGAGGCTCGTATGTATGTCTGTCTTCCTGTGTGTATGTGTCTGTGTCTGTGAACAGCATAGCTCAAAAACGAAATGTCGGATAAATACCAAACTTGGTATTTAGGTTCATTATCTTTCAAAGATGCGACACCAAGATTTCCAAGAAAATCTCCCATCTCTGATTCCCTTTACATGGAGCATTTTTTGAAAATTGTAATTTTATCAAAAATTGCTCTAACGATTTTCATTAAAATGCCATATGTTTAAGATATTTTCATGAAAAATGAAATGTTTATCTTGGATTTTCTGGGAATGTCCCCCAAAGTCCTCTTCATTCTGAATGGCTTTTGTATAACTGGGAAACCGTGAGATATAGACAAAGTTTTACTACACAAAAATGTAGATCTCGTTAACACACAATTTATGTCTCATATATATATTTTTTTTGTCAAGTGAACCATTTTCGAGATATTCCTTGTCATTTGTTTGTATTTTCCAATAATTATGCTTTTTATAAAATGGGAATTCGTTATTTTTTTGTTTTATGTCCTAAACATACAAAGAGAACGGAATGCTCCACATAACAACCAGCTCTTAAAAAAGATTTGACTGTCGCTTAAAGCCTACCATATTCCCCTTGCACCTACAAGAAAATTAGCAATAGGATAGCTTCTGCAAATGCTTATCTCGATTAATATGAAGTAGATGGAGAATAAGCGTTTGTAAAAACATTTTGTATAAGAGTAGAGAAAGTCATGTGAGTGCAACACATCAGATTTTTTCCTTTCCTTCGCAAAAGCTCTTTGCTACTGCTTCGGGCTTCTGATTTAATATTTGAACGCCATTTCCACATTTTGTTTGACTGCTTTTCTTTCTCAAAAACCGCTGTATTAATTTTGCTTAACATATTGTATGTTTCAGATATTAAATGGAGAATAAAATGTGTATCTTAATTTTTTTGTAAATAGTCTATGATATCTTTTTCATTCAATTCAATTTTCTATATTTTTGAGTAAATTAAACTTTATAAAAGATAGATAAAACCCTACTGCAGGAAAATAAAATACGTGGCTTGGATTAGTCTTTTTCGGTGTGTTAGCCGCGTTCAAAATATCCGATTTTGTGCACGCCTAGTTTGCCTAGGTACGTCATCTGTTGGAATATGTTTGAAAGTTTGCGATTCTTCTCGTTTCTTTAGCAAGAGCTAGCCACTTGTTCTATAAACATATGAATCTACTTTCGGCATGTTTTATGTAACTAAGCCTATATTGTTTAATTTTAAATCATTTTAGGCAAGCATCGTGTGGAGCGTTTTTTTTTTAATGTTGGTAAAATAATGAAATGAAGTTTAAATACATTTAAAACTATTGAAGATATTGCTATGAAATTTTTAGTAAACCCTAGCCTAAGGTAAACTAAAAACAATCAAATCTTTTCAGATTCATATACTTAGAAATTGCCTCCATGCAACGCGAATCTCTGTTTATATGTCAACATGCTCCCCTCTACATCGAAAAGATAGTCTACGAGACATTGTTGAAACTGTTTTGACTTGAGTTTATGTACAGACGCTACAAAATAACAAAAACGAAGATCAAAGCAGAATAAAAAAATGCAATAATACTCATAAATAATGACAACAATAGTTATAGTGACATTGCAAATACTTACTGTCAGCACTGGAGGGGCAAACGATCTGAGAAGCACTTCTGAAGTGTTACTCTTAGTAGTCCAACAGTGTGAGAGTGACGCCAAACAAACCAAGGTCTACTAGAAGCAAACACAATGTACTTAATTAGATTCAGTTTCTTTTGAAAATAAAAGCTAAAAGAGAAGTAAGAAAAAAAATATTTATAGAGTAAAAAATAAACAATGGTTAACAAAAGCATTTAACAATGGAAAAGGTGAACACAAACAAAATCAGTGGCACAAGATGCAGTAAGTATCAAGGGAAAGCCATGCATGGGGATAATAGATTTATATGTGCATGAAAGCACATAGGAGCCTTTGTACCTACTGAACCTAGCTCCAGGAGGTAGGAGTGAAGCGGGCACAGAGAAGAGCAGATTCGGGGTGGCAAGCTCGGACGCAGCCGAGGTCCCTAACCTTTCCATGCCAGTGGGACCACCCTCCCCAAGGAGACGTCTCGCTGGGAGTTCGTCACACACCGGACACCAGGACAGGCTGTTGCTCAAAGGAGATTCTTCCACCACATGCCTCGCCGTCTACTCGCCTGATCCTCCGAACAAAGAAACATGACACTCCGACACGGGTGGCCGGGGTCGTTAAGGCATTGACTCGTGAACAGGAGGTCCACAATTCAAATCCGCCAGGACCGCCATCCCTGACTGAGGTTTTTTCCATTTTCCTCAGTCCTCATAACTGGAAAATGTCAGGGATGTACTCTAAGCTTAGGCCTGAAGCGTTTCCTTCTCGAATTTTCTTTCTCAATTATTATTTCATCTCTTGCATCATCAGTTTCCACCGTCTGTAGTGCCGTATATACCAAGAGCGGGCGTTGAACCCTACAAAAAATAGGGAATTCGAGGTAATCCAGAAACCAACCTAGTATTCGCCTACAAATCTGGGAAAACCTCGAAAAACTCAAGGTAGGAGTGGCCAGTCCAACGGGAAACGAACCCGAGACTTCCCGAATGGGAGCCTCACACGTTGCCGCGGAACCATCTCGCTCAGTGAGGGATAGTAAGTATGATCAATGAATGCTCAAAATGTGAGCCCGTGGCCCACAGAACTAAGAATTGTTTACATCAATTTACTTCATTTGTATTCACAAGATAAGGGAAGCTTGATGAAGAGCTCTTCTCAACCGAGATTTAAACTCAAGTCCGCCACATTAAATAGGATTCTCTGTGAGATTATCGCAGTTTTTATAGTTTTAGAAATCTGATAACACATCACCTTATCTGTTACACTTTATAAGGAGTCTATGGGTTATTCTTTTATAAGCTTTACATATGCTCAGTTGTGTTGCCTACTTCAAACATTAATGTAAATAATATTATACAAGTGTAAATATGTTACATGGTAAGTGTAACGGAAGCTAGCTAACCGTGCAACTGTGCAATTTAGGTGCATGAAGCCACGCGGTACCAGACGAAGATACCTCTAGGGTAGCTCGAAGCACAGAGAATCGGCTGAATATGACCAGCAGAGATGTTTAAATGAGAGAGACGAGTAGAGATAGCGAGAGGTCGGGACAGAAATGGAATTCGTCATGATAGAAGATTCAAGAGCACAGGTTCTCAACGCCAATGTGATCAGTCAATCACAATATTGCTTTAAAATAGTTGTGGGAGAAAATAGCCACTCATGTGTCTGAGCGTGTGAAGAAGCTGTTAGCAATTTATAAAAGCAACATAGGGTGCAAGATACAGCTTGATAGATAGGCTCCATAACAAGGTAAAACAAATGTGAGATACAATTCACAGCTAGCTGCGAAAACTATGTAAATAAATAACAGTTAAAGGAAATTTAAACTTTTTCATTTCGTCTCCTGTGACCACTCTCTAGATAAGACTTAATAGCATAGGCCAGCACAGAAGTGTTGTAGAGCATTCTCTTAGAGCAATTCAGTACTCCCACCTGAAGGAAGACGACAAGCAGCCGGAGAGAAGAGGTCCGTCGCATTTTGACACTGTAGGTTGAGTAAAATTTAGCTGTTTTACTCCAAATGTTGTCTACTAATATCATGCAATCATCTCGGGAATACCTTCTACATCCTCATGTCCCTTCCACGTAAATGTACACCATTTCAATTTCTTCTAAACTCTTATGAAATTTCGTTTCACAACACATATCCCACTTTTCCCGTAGCGCTCTCTGAAACACACCATGCGTAGAAATGACTTCTTTTACCTTCTATACGAAACCTATAGAGAAAGTATTCTATTCCACTCAAAAATTCGATATCCAGATTTTACAGGAAATACACGTTTTGAGGTCCGCTGCCTCCCATATTTTCAGAGGAAGGTCGCATGTAGTTTGTGTCTGTGAACAACATAACTAAAAAATCTGATGTGTTACACTCACATGACTTTCTCTACTCTTGTACAAACTATTATTACAAACGCTTATTCTCCATATGCTTCATGTAAATCGAGATGTTAATCTTATTGCTAATTTTCTTGTAGATGCAAGGGGAATATGGTAGACTTTAAGCGTTTAAGAGTTGGTTGATATGTGGAGTATTCCATTCTCTTTGCATTACCAGGACAAAAAAAATGAATAACGAATTTGAGAAAAAGTATAAGTATTGGAAAATTTAAGGGAATGACAAGCAATATCTCGAAAATGGTTCACCCAACAACAAAAACGTATAGGACATAAATTGAGTATTTTAATGCCATCTACATTTTTGTGTAGTAAAATTTTGACTATCTCTTATAGTTTACCAGTTACGCAAAAGTCGTTCTCAATGTAGAACACTTTTGGAGACATTCCCAGAAAATTCCAGATATACATTTCATTTCTCATGACAATATCTTAAACATACGATATTTTAATCAAAATCGTTAGAGTCATTTTTGAGAAAATCAACATTTTCGAGAAATGTTCCACGTAAAGGGTAATCTGGGGTGGGGGGATTTTCTTGAAAACCTTCGTGTCGCATCTCTGGAAGATGCTGAACCTAAATACCAAGTTTGGCGTTTATCCGACTGTTCGTTTCTGAGTTATGCTGTTCACAGACACACACACACACACATGTTTCCAAAAATGCTTTTTACTTTCTCTACTACGTATAGTAAGTAGGGGAAGTATTGTATTCCACCCAAAAATTCGATACCGAGATTTCACCGGAAATACATGTTTTGAGACTCCCTGAATCCAAAAAAAGCATTTTTGGAAACATGTCTGTGTGTGTGTCTGTGTGTGTGTGTGTGTGTGTGTGTGTGTGTCTGTGTGTCTGTGTGTCTGTGAACAGCATAACTCAGAAACGAACAGTCGGATAAACACCAAACTTGGTATTTAGGTTCAGTATCTTCCAGGGATGCGACACGAAGGTTTTCAAGAAAATCCCCCCACCCCAGGATACCCTTTACATGGAACATTTTTCGAAAAGTTTAATTTTCTCAAAAATGGCTCTAACGATTTTGATTAAAATATCATATGTTTAAGATGTTTTCATGACAAATGAAATGTATATCTCGAATTTTCTGGGAATGTCTCCAAAAGTGTTCTTCATTCTGAACGACTTTTGCATAACTGGTAAACCATAAGAGATAGACAAAATTTTACTACACAAAAAATGTAGATCGCGTTAAAATACACAGTTTATGTTATATGCATATTTTTTGTTGAGTGAACCGTTTTCGAGATATTGCTTGTTATTCCCTTAAATTTTCCAATACTTATACTTTTTCTCAAATTCGTTATTCATTTTTTTATGTCCTGGACATGCAAAGAGAATGGAATACTCCACATAGCAACCATCTCTTAAAATATTTTACTATCGCTTAAAACCTACCATATTCCCCTTGCACCTACAAGAAAATTAGCAATAAGATTGACATATCGATATCTCGATTAACATGAAGCATATGGAGAATAAGCGTTTGTAGAAATAGTTTGTACAAGAGTAGAGAAAGTCATGTGAGTGTAACACATCAGATTTTTTTGGATTCAGGGGGTCTCAAAACATGTATTTCCGGTGAAATCTCGGTATCGAATTTTTGGGTGGAATACAATACTTCCCCTACTTACTATACGTAGTAGAGAAAGTAAAAACATTATCAGGTAGCAAACTAAGTTCAGCATCTTCCAAGGACACGGCTTGCAGATTTTAAAGAAAATGCCCTCCCCCAAACTACCTTTACATGGATAAATCTTTGTTATCCTTGATTTTCTCAAAAATGAGCCCAACAATTTTTATTAAATTACCACATATTTCAAATATTTGCATGACAAACGTAAAGTATACCTTGAATTTTCATCGAATAGTCTCTGAAATCCTTTTTATACTAAATGACTTTTGTATAACAATTGGTAAACCGTAAGATATAGACAAAATCTTACTACACAGAAAGTGTAGACCTCATTAAAGGACACAATTTATGTCAAATAAAAGTGCCTGTAGCGTTAACCATTTCCAAGATATTCTATGTTATTGGTTTGAATTTTCAAATACTTATATTTTTTACTTTCTCTACTACGTATAGTAAGTAGGGGAAGTATTGTATTCCACACAAAACTTCGATACGAGATTTCACCGGAAATATATGTTTTGAGACCCCCTGAATCCAAAAAAAGCATTTTTGGAAACATGTCCGTGTGTGTGTCTGTGAACAGCATAAATCAGAAACGAACAGTCGGATAAACAGCAAACTTGGTATTAAGTTCAGTATCTTCCAGAGATGCGACATGAAGGTTTTCAAGAAAATCGCCCCACCCCAGGTTATCCTTTACATGGAACATTTTTAGAAAATTTTAATACACAATTTATGTCATATACATTTTTTTTGTTTAGTGAACTATTTTCGAGATATTGCTTGTTATTCCCTTAATTTTTTCAATACTTATTTTCTCAAATTTTCATTTTTTTGTCTTGGATATGCAAAGAGTATTAATCTGTGGCAAAGAGAATGGTGCTGCACCTAGCGATCAGCTATTAAGAGATATGTATGTGCTTAAAGGCTACTGTATTTCTATATTGCCCTTGCAATTACAAAACAAGGGGAACATAATACGTCTTAAGCGATAGTCAAATATTTTTAGAACTGGTCGCTATGTGTAAAATGTAATTATCTTTGCATGTCAAAAGATCGTTTCTGCAAATGTTTAGATGGAGAATAAGAGTTTATAAAAATAGTTTGTACAAGAGTAGAGAAAGTCATGTGAGTATAACACATCAGATTTTTTAAAGTGGTAAGTCGCTAATCATTTTTACTTTCTCAATCACGTACATAATAGATAGAGAAGATATTACGTTCCACTCAAAAATTCGATACCGAAACTTCACCGGAAATACATGTTTTGAGGCTCCCTGAATAAAAAAAGTAATTTTGTGATAAGGTCTGTGTGTGTGAACAGCATAACTCAAAAATGAAAAGTCGGATAAACACCAAACTTGGCATTTAAGTTCAGTATCTTCCAAAGATGCGACACGAAGGTTTTCAAGAAAATCCCCAGCCCCAAACTATACTTTGCGTGGAACATTTTTCGAAATTGTTAATTTCCTAAAAAGATGTTTACATGATGAATAAAATGTATATTTTGAACTTTCTGGAAATAGCCCGTGAAGTCCGGAAGGAATTTCGTATAATCTTGCATAACATGTAAACGTCAATTGATAGACAAAAACGTACTACACAAAAAACGTACATCTCTCTAAAACGCACAATTAAGTGTTTTTGTGGCATAAGCCATTTCTGAGATATCCGATATTAATGTTTCGAATTGTTCAATACTTCGTCTTTCTCTTGAAGTGCCGTCTACATTCAGTTGTTTCTCGCGATTGCGTGCAAACTATGGAATTTTAAGGCCAATATAGCGTCCAGTTATTTTTTTATTCTATTTTATTTTACGTCACTTTAACTTCTTGGTCATATCACGACGGATCTGTTGGTGGATATCTCTTAGAACGATATGTGATGGACAGTTAGCCTTCTAGGTCCTATCCCTGTAACCACCCGCTCCGTCACGTGTCACAAAGACCCTAGCGCATAGCTACCGAATCTTCTGCCTCGTGCCATGCAGATGGCATTAGGGTGCCGTCCAGTCCAACTGCCGCCCCCATATAAAGGCGGACAGTTAGCCTTCTAGGTCTCATCCCTGTAACCACCTGCTTCATGCCGTGCAGGCGGCATTAGGGCGCCGTCCAGTCTAACCGCCGCCCTCACACAGAAGGGCGGATAGTTAGCCTTCTAGGTCTCATCCCTGGAAATGCCATCTTGTTTCGTCACGTGCCCACAAATACCCCCAGCGCATGGCAGCCGGATCTTTTGTTTCGTGCCTGCAGATGGTGTTACGGTGCCGTCCAGTCTAACTGCTTAGATTGTCTGTAGATAGATGGAATAGCATCCGCTATTATCACTTATTTTTCATTTTACCATTGTTTTAGATTTAAGATGGAACTCTGGGTCGTGGTATTAAATATCCAATCACGAAAAAACCTCAGACAGATTGGTCGGCCCACAGGATTTGAGCCCGGGACCTCCCGAATGCGGGCCACAGACTTTACCGCTCGGTGTCCAGTTCTTAAACATTTGACTATTCATTGTTCTCTTTGTATCTATAACGAAATGTGTAATGTAGCTGTAAGGGTTTATTTGGATTAAAATGTAGTAGACAGAAAAATAAGCTTTAGTAAGAATGCTTTGTATACCTTGTAGAGAGTAGAAAAGTCATGTGAATGTATCACATCAGAATATATATTTTTTTTAAATTTAAAGTTTGTATTTCCGGTGAAATCTTGCTATTGGTGGATTGCAGTACCTCTCTGTCTACCATAGGTAGAGAGACTAAAAAAGAAAAAAAAACATTGTTATTTCTCCTGTTATTTGACTTTATCACCTGAAGGTTTTTGCTGTTCTTCCGTTTTTGGCCACTTAAACCGTTATTATAGGTACGTGAGTATAATCCAGCTATTAGAAGTGGAAGTAAAAACTCGGTTCGAGTTAGGCTCGCTGCGTGAAGAATGACCACAACAGGTTTGTATCGATAGTGGAGGACTGACTGGCTCTCAATCTTTGGTTTGTTCCGATAACGTGACCAGCTGCACAAAAATGAGCGGCCTTATCCAATCAGGGGAAAGAAATTAGCTGCAGAGTGCCAATCCTTGTAATGAGTAAACTTCGCATGATTACAACACATAATGAGGCTGAAAGAATAATGGAGCGTTGAGGGTGTTTAATGTCCTGTAGATATATTCACAACACTGATACAGAGGTCGCCGGCATTCACAAAATATCGCTGTGCGTTTATTTGCTTTATTTCTGAGGCAAGTTTTGGTCTAGATGTGCAAATCTAATCCACGCTCTCCGCGAAATAATTCTCGTGGCGAAAGAATAAAAAGTGGCCAGCCAGAGGGATACGTCACCATCAACGAAATCTGTTCCGTCCATTTTTCAGCCTTTTTGAAGATGCCGGCTTTCTACGTGTGGGGGCAAGACAAGATTTTCCTCTTATAGTGGGTTTCTTTTGTAGATTCGTGTTTATGTCACCTAAAATATACATTAGCATTTTCTTTGTGTTGTCAAGCCCTGGATGATTTCAAGTTTATAATATTCTTGATGAAGCAACATTCGGTTGTTTACAACACAACTCATTATATTCGTATTGACTGAAAGGAATCGCCCATTTTCAAACGTGTTACATAATTCATGTTACACAAAATAAAACTTCAGCAGAAATATAAACTAAATAAGGGAATTGCCTTTAATAGGCAATTAAAAAAACTCTTATGCGTGCCATTCATATAACTTCGTCCACTCACACAACTACAAAGTATTCTTACAAAAGCTGGTTGAGATAAGCTTGCAGCTCACATTTCTTTGTAGTTATAACAAGAATATAGTAGGCTAGAGCGATAGCCAGATTTTAAAAAACCGGGTCATACGTGATGGATTTTAAACTCCATGCTCTTTGCATGACCACGCGAAAAAAAAGAATAGCGACTTGCCACTAGCAAAACGTATAAGAAAAACCAAACTAATAACAAAAAATATCTCGGAAATGGTTAGTGTTGCAAAAAATTATTTCACCTAAATTGTGTGCTTAAACGAGATGTAACTTTTGAGAAGTAAAATTTTGTCTTTACGGTTTACCAATTATACAAAAGCGCTTTACAATGAAAAGGACTTCACAGCTATTCCTAGAAAATTCAAGATGGAGCATTTTGTCATGCAAACATATCGTATTTTAATCAAAATCTTTGAGCAGTTTTTGAGAAAATTAAAAATAACGAAATTTCGTGTCGCATTCTTTGAAGACGCCGAACGTAAATACTAGATTTGGTATTTAACTAACTTTTTGTTTTTGAGTTTTGCTATTTACACACACATACAGACCTTTTTCTAAAAATGCTCTTTTTGGATTCAGGTAGTCTCAAAACTTGTATTCCCTGTGAAATCCCGATATTAAATTTTCGGGTGGAATGCAATACTTCTTTTATTTACTATCTTAAGTAGCAGAGAAATTAACACGTAATGAACAATTCCGTGCATTCCATGTATGCTTTTATAGTGATTAGAATTATTATGTATTTCTAATAATGTCAGAAAAATCGAATGCATTGTATTAAACGTTGTTGTTTTTATTTTATGTCGCTTCAACAACGTGTCATATCGCGACGGATCCTTTAGGACATACCTGTGGAGCGGTGTATGGCGGACAGTTAGCCTTCTAGGTCTCATCCCTGTACCATAACAGCTTGCTTCGTCACTTGTGCATGGAGACATAGTAACTGTACCTCTGCTTATGTGACGGGGAGATAGCAATTTCGACACGTGTCCACAGAGCGATGTGCATAGTAACTGTACCCCTTTGCTTCCGTACGTGTCGGGCAGATGGTATTAGGGCGTCGTCCAGTTTATCTGCTTTTATTATCTGTGGACAGATGGCACAGCATTCGCTTTTTCCATTTATTTTCAATTTTTATTATTGTTTTAGACTTAAGACATAACTTTGGGTCTTGATATTAAATATCCTAGCGATATTTACATTACACTGAGGGAAATCACGAAAAAAGTTTTGGACCAAACATTTGAATCCGGGATTTCCCGCTTGGTAATGTTATCGTTAAGTTCCTTATTTATCAATTTTTAGCTGCGGTAGTCCCGGAGGGTAGTGTAATGCCCCCGCTTCTCTTCGCGGCCTATATGTCTAACTTCCCAATGGAACCCAGGACCGTCACGTGCCAGTACGTATGATGTCCTCATTCTGGCACAAAACAAAAATGTCCGTTTCTGTTATCCTATCGGCAGGTGGAGCAAGAAGTGGAGGATGGCCATTAGCCCGGGAAAGAGCTCTGCCCTTATCCTAGACAAGGTCCGTCGCTGGCGGCCGGCGTGGTGACTAAGATTGCGGCGAAAGAGAATCCCCTGGGTTACCTCAGCTAAATATTTTGGTGTCCTACTTGACCGCGAGTTCACTTTCGCTCCACATATCGGGGCAAAGGTCGGCCTTGGTCAAGCCGCACTCAGGCAGCTGTACCCTGTTTTTCGCTCCAATATGCCTAACTACCTAATTCTACGCCTATATCTAGCGATCATCCCGCCCCTGATTCTGTATGGATGTGAGGTATGGGGATCGATGGCAGCGACCATCATCCGCAAACTGCAGACAGTTCCGAACAGACCATTAAGGATGATCTGATACTGGGCGTATTTTCCTGTCTCACATCCTACATATCCATCCCGGATTCAAATACATAGTGGACATGGTGCGTGAGAGACGGCGAAAGAGCTACCGTGTACCCAAGGGCGCCATGGGACCACTGCTGTAACGGTTACCCTTCCATCTCACATTCCACAAGTTAAGCTGTATTGGGCCTGGTCACTAGCTGAATGACCCGCCCATTAGCCAACGGTTGTAAAAGTTAAGCAGCATTAGCTTGTTCGCCACTTTAACGTTTGTCCGCTCAAAGCGGTTTTTCCAAGATCCAGCCAATGGCAGCATGGGAAGCGAAGCTCCGGCCACAGACACACGACACAAAAGGTTGTAGAACTTAAACCTATTTTATCGCACAGGTAAAGTCGCAATAGCGGCTAGGTACTGTGGTGATTTTACATTCCGCCCAGGTAAACCTGGGCGACCTGCTCTCGATTGCTGGTTGCACCTATATTGAATATTTTATTGCTAATATCTTATAGAATTGCTGTCTTCCTAGACCTTTAGGATATTTTTACCATTTTAACGGTACAAAATAACTGTTTATTATTTATGCACATTTGCGAAAACACCATGATACAGTAAATAAAAATGAACATAACTTTAGTTTTCAGCACTAAGTTCTCTCACTGGTTTTGGACCTTTGTTGCAGTTCAACACGTGGTATTGAAGAAATTTTAGTTCACAGAAATGCAAACACATTTATTTATGCGTCACTGCATGAAAATTGTTTTTGTAACATACTTTATAGTGGAGACCTGTACGGCTAGCTTCCTTACAGTGTTCCTCATGTTTTGATTTAGTCCCATCCAACTCCTGTCTATCATGGCGCTTGTTGCATAGAGGTCTTCCTCGACCTCGTTCCTTTCCTCAGATTTTCTGCCATCAGATTTCTGTAGGCCTCTGTTGCGGAGAGTAGTAGTTCGCAGTAAAGATCTTTCACCAGAAAGGGCTCTCTTGTCAGAATGTACACATATCTCGATGGGGTGTATTTCGACATCCCAATTACTTGCTTGAGGAAAGTAGCCTTTACTTTCTATCATTCCTTTAGATCCTTCTTTTTTAGGTTTTCTCCTATTTTATGTATGCCATATGTCAGAATTGGAACAACTTTTGCTCTGAAGAGTTTCATTGCCACTTCTAGGGAGATTTGCTGTGTATGAACTATGTCGTTCGAACCTTCTCTTTTGCATGTACCCCGAAGTGATCCCAGTTGTATGCAGGATTATTCCTAAGTTAAACATTTAATTATTTTCAAAGATTAACCAACTACGTCCCTCTCGGTATAAATATTCTCTCTGCGATCTTGACATATAATTAACTAGAGCTGAGGTAGAAATGACAATGATTGAACGAACTCCTGATGGTGCTCTGGTAAATCTTGACTCATATTTACACAGAGAAATGATCTCTGTTTCTCGTTATTTTTAATTATTATTATATAAATCTTGGTTTCACTGCAATAGCTTACTACAGCTTCTTTAGCTTTAATTGCAATTTCAGCAGGAATTTCACCAGATTCCTCCATTTTGATAGAAATAAATGAGCTTGTTCATTAAATACTTTTGCAGAAATGGCTACATTACACATTTCGTTCTAATTACAAAGGGAATGGCGATAGTCAAATGTTTAAGAACTGGACATTACATGCTGGCTTTAAAATTCCACACTGGTTCCATGACATCGCGCGAAATAACTCAAAATAAAACACCTTAAAAGAATGATGAAGTATTGAAAAATTCGAACCATTAATAACGGATATATCGCAATTGGTTTGCTTATGCTACAAAAAGTAAGTTGTGTGTTTTAAACACGTCTACATTTTTTGTGTGGTACATTTTCATCTATCACTTAACGTTTACCAGTTATACAACATTATAGAAAATTACTTCGGAATGAAGAGGACTTCACATGCTATTCCCAGAAAATTCAAGACATACGTTTTATTTGTATTGTAAATAAAGGACGTCCCATAGAGAACGCAATTTTTAAATTGCACGCCTCTTTCAGTTTGTTAGTCTGCCGGACCTAAAGTTTAAGCGATGTTCATCTGTTTATACTGCAATTAACGATTGTCATTGTCAATTGTCATTTGTGCGAATGGTTATCACCTAAAATGGAGCGATACACGAAGGATCCAGATTTTGAAAGCGCATTACAAGTACGATGAATGCTCTGCAGAGACCGTTCGAAGACTTCGTGTAAGTTTAGGTAGCCAAAATGCGCCTAATGTGTCAACAGTGCATAGACTGGTAAGGAAATTTGAAGATACAGGATCGACAGTGAACATCAAATCACCTGGACGTCCTTGTTCTCGTCGATGGACAGAGAATGTCGCCCTAGGCAGACAGAGCGTTGCTACGAGCCCAGTGAAGTCCATTCGCCGTCATTCCAACAATATGGCATTTCGAAAAGCAGTTTGCAGCGAATTTTAACAAAATATCTGCATTTGCATCCTTTTAAGATCCAACTAAAACAAGAGTTGAAGCTGATGGACCATTTGAAGCGTCGAACATTTGGCAATTGTTTATTCACTAAACAAGAATTCCATAGTGATTTTCATAAGAATATAATCTTTAGTGACGAGGCACACTTCCAGCTTAATGGTTATGTTAATAAACAAAATTGCCGGATTTGGCACAGAGAATCCTCGCATGGTCCGTGAGAAGTGTCTGTACCCAGAATGAGTGTCGCTCTTTGGTGCGGATTATGGACTGGCAGACTAATTGGGCCATATTTTTTGACGACGAGACTGGAAAAGCAGTGGCAGTGAATGGTTATCGTTATCGCCACATGATAACATAGTTTTTATGGCCGCAATTGCAAGAATTGAGTGTGGAAGACTTGTGGTTCCAACAGGATGGGGCAACCTGCCACAGTGCCATTGAAACAACAAGGTTGCTGAGAGAAAAATTCCCTGCTCGTGTCATCTCTCGGAACGGCAATCAAAATTGGCCACCGAGATCGTGTGATTTGACACTATGTGATTATTTTGTATGTGGGTATGTCAAATCTTGTGTTTATGTGAACAATCCACAAACCATCCCCCAACTCAAGGCAGAAATTAGACATGTCATGGGTGAAATTCAAGCGGAATTTTGCTCTACAGTCGTTGAAAATTATGTCAACAGAGTGGATGTGTGCAGACAAAGCCGTGGAGGATATTACCCGATATTTTGTTTCATGTTTAATCAAAGTCTTTGTGCTTCATATTGACATAATAATATTAGCAATTTTCAAATTAATTATGTATTTTATTATTCAATCAAAATTGCGTTCTTTATGGGGCACTCTATGTCTTGAATGTGTGGTATTTTAATCAAAATTGTTAGAGTCATACTTTAGAAAATAAAAAATTTCGAAAATTGCTCCGTGTAAAGGGTATTTTGGGATGGCAGTCATTTATTGAAAACCTTCGTGTCGCATCTTTGGGAGGTATTGTACTTAAATATCTTATTTGGTATTTATCCGAGATTTCGTTTTTAATTTATGTTCAGAGACACACATATACACTTAGACACACACAGACCTTTTTCTAAAAAATACTCTTTTTGGATTCAGGGGTGTGATAGAGAAAGTAAAAAACAAATTACGACTTCCCAGTTCAAAAAGTATAAGTATTTGAAAATCCAAGTCAATAACAAGGAATACCTCCCAAAGAGTTAACACCACAAAAGAATTTGTTATATAAATTGCGTGCTTTAACGAGATCTAAATTTTATGTGCAGAAAGATTAAGGTTTTCTCTTACTGTTTACCGTTTGTATAAAGGACATAGAGAACTTGTGTGGCTACTCCCAGAAAATTCAAGACATACATTTCATTTGTCAAGAAAATATTTTAAACATACAGTATTTTAATAAAATTCGTTAGAGACATTTTTGAGAAAACTGAAAATATAAGGAACATTCAATTGAAACCTGGTCAGTGCGTCTAACTTTGCATTACACGTAAGTGGCACCACGTAACTGCGTGTATGGTGGCACCATCTATTGGTAGAGCGACTGCAGCGTGTGCAACGTTTGACGTTGCATAGCGACAGTGTGGTTTCACGCCGAAGAGAAGGTGGTCACACAAGTTATCGTCTACTACTGCACATGATGACGAGTAAGCAGGAACAACGAGGAGTGATTGGATTTTTAGCGGCGGAGGGAGTTGGAGGCCCTGAAATGTATCAACGGATGAAGGCTGTGTACGGTGAGTACAGTCTGTGTCGTTCAAGTGTGGTGGAATGGCGCAAAAGATTCCTTGAGGGGCGCGAGTCACTGGAAGACGATGCTCGTCCTGGAGAGCCTCATCGTGTCATCACATCTGAAATGATTACGGAAGTGAATGCTTTAGTCTTGGGCAACCGCAGAATCACCGTGGACGAGATCTATCGGTTACTGGGTATTAGCGTGGGCACCATTCACACCATAATGCATCAACACTTGAAACTTCGAAAAGTTTGTGCGCAGTGGGTTCCCCACCAACTGACCGCCGAACATTGCAATACTCAAATGGCGCTGTCTTTGAATCATCTGCAACATTATCATGAGGAGGAATACGGCTTTCTGTCGCATATTGTCACTGGTGACGAAACATGGTGTAACCATTTTGAACCGGAAAGCAAGCGTCAGAGCAAGCAGTGGAAACATGCGACTTCACCACCTCCAAAGAAATCAAAGGCCGTGCGCACCAGTTCTGATAAGGTCATGATGTCCTTTTTTGACCACAAGGGCCCACTGCTTGTCGAGTTCCTGGAACGGGGAACCACCATCAATGGCCAGTGTTATCAAAACACTTTACAGAACCTTAGATGAGCCATCAAGTCGAAACGCCCAGGCATGTTGTCCAATAGCGTTCTTCTCCTGTATGATAATGTCCGCCCACACACTGCCAATGCGGTGAAGACGACATTGCAGCAGTTTCGATGGAAAACGCTGGAACATCCACCGTACAGTCCAGACCTTTCACTATGTGACTTTCATGTTTATGGACCTCTAAAACAAGCTATTCGCGGACATCGATTCACAACGGACAACGAAGTGTGTGAATAGGTCCAGGCCTGGATCCGACAGCAGCCTACTAGCTTCTTCAAAAATGGAATCGACCGGTTAGTGTCGCAATGGGATAACTGTACCAACAGTTTTGGCAACTGTTTTTGAGTAAACAAAATCGTTACCGTTAGTTTACACAAGTGACCGGGTTTCATTTGAATGACCCTCATAATAATACATCTTTTTCCACGTATAGGGTTGTTTGTGATGGGGGGGGGTCTTGAAAATCTTCGTATCTCGTCCTTGGAAGTTTTGTATTTAACCAACTTTTCCTTTTGTGCTCTTCAGTCATACGCACAGATAAATAGACGCATACATACAAGGACGTGTTTCCAAAAATGCTTTGCTTTTTATTAAGAGAGTCTCAAAGCGTGTATTTCAGGTGAATTCTGGGTATCATATTTTTTTGCAGAATGCAATACTTATACTTCCTATAGATAAGTAATAGAGGAAGCAATGAAACACACAATCCAATTTTTAATTTACAGTTTTACTCTAAATTATTTACTTATTAAACAACAAACTACTGCATTATAAATTATTATTTATATGCCACCAAATTGTTCATGATTGTGCTCTCGGACACGTAATAAACCTGAAGCCCAGAGGGACTCGGATTTATAACCCCATCATCCTCAGGACGTAATCATTAAAGTAACTTGGTACATGGTTTATTGGTACATAAATAACTGTTTCTTCCGAGTAAGTGTCGATATCTCTGGGAACACTGCTTAAAAAAACAGTTTTCCTACATAAAAACAGGCGAAGAGCAACACTGATGATTTCTGTCACGTCAGCTACAGAACCAGAAGTATAAAGACAACAACTATATGATTCCTTCAGGTTCCACAAAATCAAAAGCCCACACTGTCATAAAACCTGCGTAGTTAATGAAACTCCCGCCACTGTCAGCTTACTTTTATTTCTTTCTATACCGTTGCATCATTTGATGCTCAAGATAAGTTTGGTTATGGGGTATAAGGAAGGTAGCAGTTTTAGAGCGCTGTTACAGAGCAAGATGGCTCCACGGTAGGAGTAGGAGAGGAATGGGAACGGAGAGAGACTCGCACCTCGACTACAAGGTCGCTTGTGCAGATTAAAGCTCTACGAATAGCAGCTGGAGCAACCGGCTCCCCTTCCCCTGCAGGCTTGCACATCCCACTGGGGGGCCGGAACTCAGAGACCGCTCCCATTCCGGGAGACGAAGGGTTACTTAGAGCATCCTTTTCCCCTGCCATGCAACGCCGAAACTCCCGCCGGCATTTTCAACCCTAAAACAAACCAAGCAGATGAAATGTGATGTGAAATCAGAATGGAGGTTAAGTGGACGGACAGGAAATTCGGGGGATGTAATGAACCTTCCCATCATTCACTTAGCGACCCGGGAACCCCCGAAAAAACCCATGGGTCAGGAAGATCTGCCGCGGAAATCGAACCCACGACCTCACAAATGCGAGCCACAAATGCGACGTTACCGCCTGAGCCATCCCGCTCGTTGGTTCCACGGTAACGTGTGAGGCTCGCATTCGTGAGGTCCCGGGTTCGATTCCCGTCGGCCTGGTCACTCTGAACATAGGTTTTTTTCGCGGTTTCGCTCATCTCCTGTCTCCTTCTTTGTCATCTCTTTTAGGGTTGTTTTGGCGTGTTGCGGCTGGGCGGTGAATGTGCACTTTGTACAGGTTGCTTCCCTGGCGTCGTTGCGGGACTGCTCATTTAGGACCTGTCTTCGAGAGGGCCCAACGAGGGGGTGCGCCGTAGATTATGAGGCTTGTGGGTAGACTCCGGCGGAGTCGATGTGTTGAACTGGACACATTAGGGACCACGTCCGTGCTTACGCCCGTCGTCATTCGGATCTGGTTGCAATTTGGGTCTGTCCCCTTATTCTTCCCTCCCAGGAATCATGGTAGAAGCAAAAAGGGCCGCTGTGGCCTTCTTGTGCTGCTCTACTCCGGTTGCGGGGGCCCCTCCGTTCGTCTGTATCTTTACCTGTCCCCTATCCCCATCATTACCTTTCATCTGTTTCAAGGTTGAAGCACTGAACGATTGAGTTGCGGTAGGACGAAGGATTGTGTGCTTTGGAACGGTTGCTCCCTGGTATTTTGTTGGTCTGCTGGGATCTCTCTACCTGGGAATCTGTCTCGAGCCAACGGGGCACCCGGGGACGGAGGCGTGGCTAGCCGACGTCAGGATGTGCTCTATCTGGAATCGTTAGGGATCCCGTTCCTTGCTTGCGCACATCGTCGTTCAGATCTGGTCACCCTACCGATCTCCGCCTCATTCGCCCCTCCCAGGGATCATGTTAGAAGCAAAAATGCCAGTTGTGGCCTACTTTCTGTGCTTTCCTCCAAGTTCTGTCTCTGAACTCCTACTCCTTGTGTCTGCACGTTCGTCTATACGCATGCATGAAATAAATAATGATCACAGAACAATTGCATTGAATTTAACTTCATAAAAAGTTCAACGTATTTTATTCGGGGAGTCTCTTATGGAGAGGACGAGGGGAGAACTTTTTAGGCCTTTTTTTACTCTCCCTACCATTTACATAGTAGGTAAAGAAGCTATTGCGTTTTATCTAAAAATTTGATACCGAGAGTTCACCGGAAATACTGTTTTGAGGCATCTTGAATAAAAAAAATAAGCGTTTTTAGAAAAAGGTCCGTGTGTGTGTCTGTGTGTAGTGGTATTTAAGTTCAGTACCTACCAAAGATGCGACACGAAGTTCTTCAATGAAATTCCTCCACCCGAAACTAATCTTTACGTGAAACATTTTCGAATTCTTTATCTCCTCAAAAATGGTTCTAACGATTTTGATTAAAATATCATATATTAAACATATTTACATTACAAATGAAATGTATATCTTGAATTTTTTGGGAATAGCCTGTGAAGTCCTTTTCATTCGGAAGGAATTTTGTATAATCTTGTATAACTGGTAAAGATAGACGAAAACGTACTACACAAAAATTTAGATCGTTTTTAAATAAACGCTTTATTTTCAATAACTTCTTGCGGGGCATCAGCCATTTCCAAAATATACGTTATTAATGCCTCGAATTGTTCAGTACTTAAGTCATTCTTTTAAAGTCCTGTCTATTTTCAGTTGTTTCTCGCGATGTCACGTAAAGGCTCTAAAGTCAGCGTATAGCGTCCAGTTCTAAAACATTTGACTATCGCTATTCCCTTTAAATCTATAACGAAATGTGTGATGTAGATTTACGGAAAGGTTTATCTGGATTAAAATAAAGTAGATAGGAAAATAATAGTAAATTCTTTCCTAAGAATAATTTGTACACCCACTAATAAGCGGTAGAGGGTAGAGACTGTCATTTGAATGTAACACATGCACCACTGGGTTTTCTCATACCCATAGGTATAATTACCGTGGAAAGGAACTATTGTGTAGGAGCTAGGAAATTGCAAACACGCGCCGGCACATATGTTAACAATTTATTTTAAACTGTTGTATTCGTTAACAATTCTTTGATCAGCTTGCATTAACACTTTACAAAACAATATACTCAGATACAATATAATATACTCTTTCACCTTTCTACATTTAAAGTTGCCATACCAATTTAGAATTTTTATGAAAGAGCAACGAACACAATGGAAAGTTATATGAAGTGCTAAATTATAAATGCTTCTTCCGTAAAAGAATTTAGAAAACACCAGGAGTTAAAAGGTTGAATTTCAAATTTGGAAAAGGCCGAAAGAATCACTCTTTGATTTACGCCAAAAATCTCGCTGTCACCGTGTCTAGTTGTTAACGGCTCGGTCCTGGCCTTAGAGTACTGCTGGTGCCTGCCCAGGAGTTGCTGGAGTCGTCCACGAGCATGATGGCGCTGGCGTTAGTGGCGTGTAGCAAACCAGCCAATGATAACTGTACAGGATGAAGTGATGTAAAGTGATGACTTACGTCATTCATGAGGAATATATTCTTCGAAGCTTCAGATGTTAACTGTCTCTGTCGATGAATGACGTCACCATTTCTGAAGCATTGTGACGTACTTTATGCTAGTTGCATAAGCCATGACCAAGGGGAAGGGGAAACGGCACACACATCTGATTTTTAAATAGTGTTAAACGTCCGTTCTTATTATACGGGGTGGACCATTTAAGTTGAGACTGTACAATATCTCCAAAACTAAGCGTTGTAGAAAGAAATGTCTTTAATAAAAGTTACTTGATATTATGGGAGAAAGTAAATGCCATTAGTCGTGTTTTACTTGAAGGACGTTATGATGGTCATCAACTTTTATCCAAGACATTTCTTTCTACAACGCTTAGTTTTGGAGATATTATACATTCTCAATTTAAATGGTCCACCCTGTATATAGCATCACAGATGATGGACACTAGTATGTGTGCAATGAAATTATATTTGGTTAGGAATAGTTTCAAGTTTAGGGTAACTCCCTGGCATTTGCCGGTTTTGAAAACAGGAAGACCTGGAAAAAACTGTCAGGTTGGATGGTCCTGGTGGGATTAGAACAGCGGACCTCTCGTTCACGAGTGCGTGGTTTAACGACCTAAGCTACTCGTGCCGGAAACAATGATGGTGTTATTACTCAATCCATCCTTCCAGACTCTACGGAGGATAGTAAATGATTCTGGTTACAGAAAGATCTCTCTCACCAGCCGGAAATTAAACCCCGGGCCTCTGGGTTGAGAAGCCAGAACGCTGGCCACTCGATCGGAGAGGCTCTCAAAAAGAAGTTAATTTCCAAACTGGAAAACAATTCTTATAATTTATCAATTTCGCTTCTAAACAAACTAATACTACTTCTTAATTAAGAAGAAACAAAACCATCTCAAACTTTAAAGCTCTTTTTATACTTTAATTTCCAACAATTTGTTATACATTTAAAACTACATTCGATCCATAAATTATCGCTAGAATGCCCAACTTTTTACTAAACTTAAGCATGAAAGTCACTATTAAATTTGAATTTTCGAAATTAAAAACTAAATATATGCAGAGACAACTAATAGTATTTAATTTTAGGTATACAATTTACATAAAAATCGCATGTGTTACATTCACATGGCCTTATCTACCCTCTATCGTTTCTACCTACTTCATTTTAATCAAGAAAAATCTTTGCAGAAATAGCTACATTACATGTTTCGTTACAGACAGCGATAGTCAACTGTTTTAGAACTGGACGCTATATGCTGGCTTAAAAGTCCATACCGTTTCGCGAGAAACAACTGAAAGTCGACAGGACTGAAAAAAAATGACAATGACAAAGTATTGAACAATTCTAACCTCAATAACGGATACCTCGGAAATGGCTTATGTTATTTGAAGTAAATTATGTGGTTTTAAGAGATCTACAGTTTTTGTGTAGTACGTTTTCGTCTATCACTTAACATCAACCAGTTATATACAAGATTATAAAAAATTCCTTCCGAATGGAAAAGACTTCACAAGCTATTCCCAGAAATTTCGAGATATACGGTTTATTTGTCATGTAAATATCCTTAATATATGGTATTTTAATCAAAATCGTTAGAGCCGTTTTTCGAAAACAAAATTTTCGATTGGGTTGGAAGATTTTCTTGAAAAGCTTGGTGTTGCATATTTTGAAGGTATTGAACTTAAACGCAAAGTTTGATATTTATCCAACTTTTTGTTTTTGAGTAAATGCTGTTCACAGATATACATACACACGTGCACACGAAAATTTTCTAAAAATGCCTTTTTGGGGTGGGGATTCCAGGGGTCACAAAGTTTGTATTTCCCGTGAAATCTCGGTATCGAATTTTTTGGTGGAATGCATTACCTTCTCTACCTACTGGTATGTGGTGGAGAAAATACACATGCATTTTCTTTTACTGGTCAATGTATTACAAGACTAATATATAAAGCTTGTCTAAATATTTCACTAGCCTTGTAGAAAATGCTGCAGCCATTTTCATTTTAAAAATTGTAGAAAAAACTCATTTTGAAGTTTTCAAATTGTTCAAAAAAGTAAATTTTATAACTGTAAAACTAACTCACAGAATTGAAATCTTATCAATGGTTTTCACGGTAATTATTTTGTTTGAATTTGTGACTAAGTATTGAGTACCCTCTTAATATTATACATTTTGCTGATACAATTATGTACTAATTTCTCTGATTTCATTTCCTTACATATTTTACTCTCTCTCTCTCTCTGTCTACTGCTTGCCTACAATAGGTAGAATAAACATTGTATTCCACCCAAACCTCGATAAGGGAAAGGACCTTTTAGAAAAAAACGTTTTTATATTTGTGTTAACAGCTTAATTCAAAAACGAAATGTCAGATAAACACCATACTTGGCGTTTAACTGCAGCATCCTTCCACTCCAAACTATCCTTAATCAAACGGTTTTGATTAAAATATACGTTTAAGATATCTACATGAAAAATAATATGTGCATTTTGAATTTTCTGCACACAGCCTATGAAGTGAATGCATTTTGTATACTTTTGTATAACCGATAAACCGTAAAAAATACACAAAAGCTTACTATTTACACAAAAAAACGTAGATTTCCATAAAACACACAATTTATTTCAAATAGCCAGGATTGACTTTTACATTTTTGGAAGTACTAATTAATTTGTTTCGGTGATGTAATGGAAAGAGTGTGAATTTAAAAGCAGCATATAGCTATCCGCTTTTTAAGCATTTGACTACAGCTTCAGTCCCCTGTATCTCTCTTGTGCCTACAACGAAATATGTAATATATAATGAAACTACTAGGGTCGTCCAATTAGTAAGTTTCCCTATTTTATAAAAAACATTATACACAATTGATCATGTTGAATTAATCTTATTTATGTTGTACAATCCTTCTATTACTTTTCTACATAGCCAACATGTTTTTCCAAGTATTTTTGGGGACGTGACACAAGTTTTTCTAAGCCAGTGTTGTACCAGGTTGAGTCCTGTGCTCGCAACCAGCTGTTCACTGATTTCACTCCATCATCGGTGTTAAAAGTGCTTACCTTTGAGTGGGAGGAACATGTGAAAATCACTTGGGGCAAACTCCGGTGAATACGGAGGATACGAGAATGCTTCCAAGTTAAATCTTGACCCAGGCGGAGCTCAGAAGTAATTTCCAAGTAATTTTCACATGTTCCCCTGACTCAAAGGTCATCATGGAGGTAAACACTTTAACACCGTGACGAAGATGAATCAGAAGTGAGCTGGTTGCGAGCACAAGACCCGAATTGGTACAACACTGGCTTGGAAAAACTTGTGCCATGTCCCCAAAAATGCTTGGAAAAACATGTTGACTATGTAGAAAAGTAACAAAGATTGTACAATATAAATAAAATTCATTCAACATGATCAATTGTGTGTAATGTTCCAATAAAATAGGGAAACTCGTTCGTCTCATTAACATAGAGAGAAGATCAAGTTTTTGCAAGGATAGTTTGCAGAAGAGTGGTTAGAGAAAGGCATGTGAATGTAAGAAATCGGATGTTTTCTCTCTCTCGCAACTGTCTATGCTCTACTCCGAGCCCATAAAACCGGATCTAAATCAGATGCATTTTCTCCTAAGCGCAAAGTGCACTTATTCCATGACTGGTGAAAAATAACCACTCGTTAAAATCTCCGGACGTTTTAATCGCTTCTCTAAAGATTGAAATCCTCTGAAATGTATCGAGCTCTGGTTCAGAAAAAGCCGTGTAATAAAAGAGTAAACGGACTTAAGTGCTCTGCATTCCACGCTCTTTCCTTTCTTGTTGGTGTCGCATTACACGGAATGCCAAAAGATGATTAAAAGCAAAAGGATGAAAGCGGGAGAGAAGGAGGAAACGAGTTTCGCATTATTTTTCCTCCGCAGTGGCTTCACCAAGAGGTAAACTCTGGCTATGGTGTGGAGGTCAATGGCAATGAACTTGTTCATCAACAGTGTCACGCAAGACTCCGCCAGGAGCGCTACCGTCGTGAGGAAGACACCTCGCATCCCTATTGGCCGTCCAAGGTGAAGTTCCCCTTCCCCCCTTATTTCGTCCATCCTTGGTACCCCCCAAGAATGGCCACATTCAGTTCCTACCTACTTAAATGATAAGTATCGTGTGACTGGTTCGTAGGTGTGACCACGAAAATCTCAGCTCGCGAATATGCACCCTCTGTGAGTTCTGAAACAATTCCTGATTATTCAATAAAGTGTTGGTGTTTTAGATAAATAAGCCAGAACTTTGAGGCTGTCACTTTGGCAGACTTTATTTCGTGAGAAACAGCTGACATTAGAAACTATGATGCCAGTGCAAGTGCTACATGTGGTTGTCAAGGTGAAGGCCAGCGAGTTCGAGTAGACGGCGACGTCGCGACGCCATGGAGTCGATGTTCAGCAGTAGGAGAAGCAACAAGACGGCCAGGACTGGCACACGACGCTCCGTCACGGCGACAAGCCTCTACCAGGCAACGCCGTTTGGGACACCGCCTCCTGGAGCTCGACAGGTATGTTTGTAAACACTTTCATCGGCGTCTAGAGGGAGGGAGGGAGGGAGAGAAAGCGTGACAGCAATACAGCCGTTTGGTCTGATTCAAATCTCTGCATTATGAATCATACTTTTATTTTCCACACCGTTTAAGTATCGAAGGTGGAGGAAGTATTGTATTCCATTCAAAAATTCTGCATTAACATTTGCCGAAAAATTTGAGGTTTCTGAAAAAAAAAGACATTTTTAGTAAAATACCCACATGTATGAATAATATCTGTTCTGTCCGTGTTAGTGTCTGTGAACAACATGACACGAAAACAAAAAACTCTTATGTGTTACATTCACATGGCTTCCTCTAGCCACTATCGTTTAGCTTTATATAGTTACTAAAAACTAGCTTACAACAGCTTATTTTTATCTACTTTATGTTAATTCAAATAAAGGTTTGCAAAAATTGTTACATTACACACCTCTTTGTAAGCACCAGAGGGATACAAGAGGCTCAAGTAATAGTCAAATTTTCAAAAAGCGCCTTTCTATATGTTGGCTTTAAAATTCCATACTCTTTCTATAATATCAAAAAAATAAACAATTGTGAATTAGAATTTAAAAAACAAGTATAAATAATTTGAAAATTAAAGCCAATAACAAATAATATCTCGGAAACAGTAATGCCCAAAAAATTTATTTCACCTAAACTATGTGCTTCAACGAGATCCATAATTTTTGTGTAGTATGTATTTTTTCTCTCTCTTACTGTTTAAGTTGTGCAAAAGTATACATTCAGAATAAATGGGATTTCACAGCTATTCCCAGGAAATTCAAAATACAGATTTTATTTGTCAATCAAATACCTTAAACATATATTTTAATAAAATCATTGGAGCCATTTTTGAGAAAGACAAAACTAACCAAAGTGTTTACGTAAAGAATACTTAGGGATAAAAAGATGTTGTTGAAAATCTTCTTGTACCCTTGGAAGATGCTGAACTTAATTACGAAGTTTGGTATTCATCCGAATCTTCGGTTTTGACTCCTGCTGTTCGCAAACAGTCAGACGCACGCACACCACCTACCTTTTTCTAAACTTTCCTTTTTATTCAGGATCCTCAAAACGTGTATTTCCGTTGAAATTTCGATATCGTATTTTTGGTGGAATACACTAATTCATCTACTTACTGTAGATAGGAGATTGAGAAAGTAAAACTGAAATTAATTCGAATATATATAAATACGACTTGTAGATGAAGGTAATATAATGAATTTTCGGGCATATGTTTGATTTACTTCAACAAGACATCAACTTCTGTTTTCAAAAACTTGCGCCTCACGTTCTGCTATTTAGTAGACTTTTAGGAAACATTCCTTTTAAAAAAAAATGTTGTGTTGGATTCTCATGACTTTCACTACGCACTCTTCTATAGAATATTCTTACAAAGGTTTATTCTTCGTGTTAATAGAGATAAACGTTTGCAGAAATAATATTTCATGTAGATATAGCAAGAATACAATGGGATAAAGCGGGTCTCTATGTGATGGCTTTAAAATGTCATGCTCTTTGCATGGCCAAGAGAAAAAACGAATAGCGACTTACCACTTAAAAAAGTATAAGGATTTAAAAATTTAAACCAATAACAAAGAGTATCTTGGAAATGTTTAACGACCAAAAAATATATGCTACATAAACTGTGTGCTTAAGCGAGAACCGTATTTTGTGTAGATAGTTTTTTTTCTATCTCTTAAGGTCTACCAATTATACAAAAGTAATTCAGAATGAAGGTTTCACAAAGCATTCACAGAAATTTCAAGGTATACATTCAATTTGCCGTACAAATCTCTTAAACATGTGGTATTTTAATCAAAATCATTAGAGCGATATTTTAGAAAATAAATAACGAAACGTTTTCAATATAAAAGGTAAGGGATTTTTGAGTAGGGCTATGAGGGAGTATTTTCTTGAAAATCTTCATGTCGCATGCTTAGAAGACGCTGAACTTAACACACACACGCATTTTTCTAATGACGGTAAAATCTCGGTATCGAATTTGTGGTGGAATGCAGTGCGTACTATTAATTAATAGTGGAGAAATAAAAAATCGTACATTTGTATATGAACTGCTCTTAAATTTCTATCCATTTCAAGCTAATTATATCCAACACTTTCCAATTGGTATTTATTAACACTTTTTATTTGATACCTTCACTTGTTTTCTCGTCATTTAATGCTCGAAATACCACAACAACCAATGAAATATCGTTTCATTACATACATCAATGTGCAGTTTGCATTTTATAAGCCTACTTACACGTGTGGATTTTACCGTTGTATTATGTGAAGGGATGTTTTAAATTTATGAGATTCTCTAGGGTTTTATTTACTTTTAATGGCAGCTTTTGTGTTGTTTTAATTTTTGAAGTTATATTAGGGGTCGATTAGTAAATCTGGCATGCCGATGAATCTGAAATGTTTTAAAAGGTCTGAATTCATTACAGTAGATGTAAAATAAATAAGTCGTTACGTCATTCTGTCTATTTGCAAATACTTAAAAATATGTTTGTTTTACTTAAGACTCAATAAGGTTGATTAAGATTTTATAATCCGATTTGGAATCGAAACCCATTCTCTCGTAGACAAACACGAGCACAAACCATTACACCTCGCTGCAGCTGTTTGGAATGGGAATCTATAAACACATTAGCAAGCTTTCAGCCACTGATGCAATCTCTTGTAATTTTTATGAAAGTAAATTAAAATAAAAGATGTATATTTCATTCCTCGCTCACGTTTGCAGTCAATTGCTTGTATATTTCTTTTATCTAGTAAAGTTTCAAACTCTTTAGTGTCGTTTCGGAAATTATTCAGCTGCCAGCTCAATTCACAGACTCTTAATCTTAACTACTCTTAATTTCGTACCGATTTAAACCAAAATTGAAAGGTGTCGACAAATCGTTCAAAAAAAATGTTATAGGTGTATATAAAATTCCAACTACTTACTTATTTTATGCATACGGCCGGACATATGACAAAGCGACACTAATAGGTGTTCCACAAGTAGTGCGTGCACCTTGATTCCATTTGTTTGTGTTCGGAATTTATGCATACAAGGCATCAAGTATTAAACAATTATTTTTCAGTATACTCTCTCTCTCTTTCACTCTCTAAAATAGCCGCTTGTCGGACTGTTAGCATGCCGAAAAATAGAGCTTTAGCGGCATATGCCACTTAAGTCGTTATGAAAACATTTAGTGGCGTAATAAACAAATTCCAGATGACAGTAACCAGTAAAACCATCTTTAACAGGTTTTTACGCAAAATACTCGTTCATAAAACAAGAAATATACACCAACGTTGTTTTTGTATGTTAATATTAAACGTTACCAGCATTTTTCACAAAGCAATTCATCATTTAAAAACAAATTGAAGCTTTTTCGCGATTCTCATCCATATTTTCAGTCACTAGCTCGTTGTTTAGAAACGAGCGCTCAGAATAAGCACTGCGATCGCACATTTCGCATCTCGTATTGTTAGGTCAGCGCTTCTTAGGCGTTGGTACGGTTCATAGCGTAGGATTCAGGTGGCTGTGAGAATATGTCAACAAAAATGGACTGTGCCTTTTATATTTATACAGTACTTATATTAATTTATTTATTACTTTCTCTACCATGTGCATGGTAGGTAAAGAAGTTGCATTCCAGCCAAAAATACCGAGATTTCACCGAAAATACATGTTTTGAGGCTCCTTGAATCCAAAACAAAAAAACATTGTTAGAAAAAGGTCCGTGTGTGTATGTGTCTATCTGTGAATAGCATAACTCAAAAACAAAAAGTTGGATCAACACCAAACTTGGCATTTAAGTTCAATATCTTCCAAAAATGCGGCACAAAAATTTTCAAGAAAATCCCCCACCCCAAATTACCATTTACATGGAGGATTTTTTGAAAATTTTTTATTTTCTAAGAAATGGCTCTAACGATTTTAAATAAAATACCATAACTATATTAAAGATATTTACATTAAAAATAAAATGTATATCTTGAATTTTCTGGAAATTTCCTGTAAAGTCCTCTTCCCTCGGAAGGAATTTTGTATAATCTTGTATAATGGTAAACGATAAACGATAGACGTAAACGTACTACACAAAAAAGTAGATCTCTTTTAAACACAAAATTTATTTTTAATAAGCTTTTGTGGCATAATCCAAATCCGTTAGTAATGTTTCGAATTGTTCATTATTTGGTCATTCTCTTAAAGTCCTGTTTCTCGCGATTGCATGGAAACAGTACGGAATTTTAAGTCCAGCATGTAGCATCCAGTTCTTAAAATTTGACTATCGCTGTTCTCTTTGTATCTGTAACGAAATATGTAATCTAGCTATTTCTGCAACGGTTTATTTGGATTAAAACACAGTAGATAGAAAAATAAGCTTAGAAAGAATAGTTTGTATATCCACTAATAAACGTACAGGGTAGAGAAAGCTATATAAATGTATTACATAAGTATTTTTAAATATACTTTAGAGAGCTTTTACTAAAAACTTCTTTATGCACCACGTACGCAAAATCTTTAGCTAACTCGTTCCTTATTTTGAGCCCTTGAAGGGGCTCGAATCTTAAGTAAGTGATGGAGAAATTAAAAGCATCTTTTGCTAAGTTTTCTTTTATCTTTCTTTTATTTCTATTATAGCTTAAATGCGTTTATATAACTCGAATTATCATGCCTTCTTACGCACTGTGTGAATAACATTCAAATGTTTCGGCATGAATGTCCACATTCATTAAAAAGAGATAACAGTAACCCCAACATCCCAGAGGTGGATATAATGGGATCCAGAGAGAATACGCTTTTGTCCACCGGCTAAAAAAGCCATGGAGGTTGGAAGAGAGTTGAATGCCTGCGAAGTTTAGACAGAAATGGCAGTCCGGAAGAGTAAATATTGCTGTGTAATCACATTTTATTGCCTCTTCATCGGATATTCCAAACACAGAAAGGAAGGAAAAGGAAGAAAGCAAAATCTCACGCACTGCCTTGCCCAAGGACGCTCTCGCGCATTCACACGTGTTCTCTCAAGGTCCGGACTTAGGTTGTTGCCGGTAACCGCAAGTGAACTTTTTATTGCGCTCAGAAAATCAATGATATTGTATACCATAGCCGTTTGTTCGCTTTTATGTCTTTAATCGAAATAACGTTAATGTCTTTGTGAGCACAGCATAACTCAAAAACTTTAAGTCGGATGAACACCAAACTTGGTATTAATTTCAATATTTTCCAAGAATACGACACGAATGTTTTCAAGAACATCTCTCAACCCCAAAACATTCTTTACATGGAAGTTCTTCCGTTATTTTATATTTTCTCAGAAATAGCTCTAATCATTTTGATTCAAATGCCAAATGTTTAAGATATCTGCAAGACAAATAAAATTATGTCAATACTTTTCTGAGAATAGTCTGTGAAATAATTTCTTCAACATTTTATAATTTTAAATGTGTAACTGGTAAACCATAAGGGATAAACTAAAGCTTATCTCACCAAAAATGTATAGTTTGAACACATAAATTATGTAAAATATTATTTTTGTTTTTTTTGGGCGGTGGTACCGGTGATACATGAAATGAAATGATAATTCGGAAAGCAAGCATTCCAGGATTAAGATTAGGGCATCTTCCCATCATTTGCCAGTTACGAGGACTGAGGAAAACCTGTAAAAAAATCTGATGTGTTACACTCACATGACTTTCTCTACTCTTGTACAATCTGATTTTACAAACGCTTATTCTCCATATGCTTCATGTTAATCGAGATATCGAGATGTCAATCTTATTGATAATTTTCTTGTAGATGCAAGGGAAATATGGTAGCTTTTAAGCGATAGTCAAATATTTTAACGCTGGTTTCTATGTGGCGCATTCCATTCTCTTTGCATGTCCAGGACATAAAAAAATTGAATAACGAATTTGAGAAAAAGTATAAGTATTGGAAAATTTAAGGAAATAACAAGCAATATCTCGAAAACGGTTCACTCTACAAAAGAAATGTATATGACATAAGTTGTGTATTTTAACGCGATCTACATTTTTTGTGTAGTAACATTTTGTCTATCTCTTATGGTTTACCAGTTATGCAAAAGTCGTTCACAGTGAAGAATACTTTTGGAGACATTCCCAGAAAATTCGAGATATACATTTCATTTCTCATGACATTGTCTTAAACATACGATATTTTCATCAAAATCGTTAGAGCCATTTTTGAGAAAATTAAACTTTTCGAAAAATCTTCCATGTAAAGGGTAGTCTGGGGTGGGGGGATTTTCTTGGAAACCTTCGTGTCGCATCTCTGGAAGATACTGAACCTAAATACCAAGTTTGGTGTTTATCCGACTGTTCGTTTTTGAGTTATGCTGTTCACAGACACACACACACAGACACACACACAGACACACACACGGACATGTTTCCAAAAATGCTTTTTTTGGATTCAGGAGGTCTCAAAACATGTATTTCCGGTGAAATCTCGGTATCGAATTTTTGGGTGGAATGCAATACTTCCCCTACTTACTATACGTAGTAGAGAAAGTAAAAATCTGATGTGATACATTCACATAACGTTCTCTACCCTATCGTTTATTAGTGGGTATACATACTATTCTTACTAACGTTTATTTTTCTGTCTAATATATTTTAATCCAAATAAGCCTTTGCAGAAATAGCCATATTACGCATTTCGTTATAGATATAAAGAGAACAGCTACAGTCAAATGTTTCAGAACTGGACGCTATATGCTGGCCTTAAAATTCCACGCTGTTTCCACGCAATCGCAAGAAACAACTGAATGTTTAACAGGACTTTAAAAGAATGACCGAGAAATGAGGAATTCAAATCTTTAATAACGGATATCTCAGAAATGGCTTATGCCACAAAAAAACTTATTTTAAATAAATTGTGTGTTTTAAAGAGATCTACATTTTTGATGTGGTACGTTTTCGTCTATTGATTAACGTTTACCAGTAGGTAATACAAGATTATACAAACTTCTTCCAAATGAAATGGACTTCACAGGCCATTTTTTTCAAAAATCAAACAATTCAAAAATTCTTCCATGTAAAGGTTGGTTTGAGGTGGGGGGATTATCCTGAAAATTTTCGTGTCGCATCTTTGGAAAATACTGAACCTAAATCCCAATTTTGGTATTTATCCGAATTTTCGTTTTTGAGTTATGCTGTTCACAGACACAGGAGGCCTCAAAACATGTATTTCCGGTGAAATCTCGGTATCGAGTTTTCTGGGTGGAATACAATACTTTCTCTACCTACTATGTACGTAGTAGAGAAAGTAAAAAGCTGTGACAGGGCGATTCTGGCGATATTTGAACCATAGACCTCCCGTTCACGAGTCCGTGTCTTAACGACCTCGGACACCCTTGTCGGTTGATGATAACCATTTCCATCGCTTCAGCCTCCTGTATCCGTCTTATAACTACAGAGGAATGCCTAATGAACCAATTTCTACATTCATCTTGGTTAACAAGAAGCAGATAGAATAGTAAGCTTTTGTAAGAATTGTTTGTAGAAAAGTATGTAGTTAGAGAAAGTCGTGTGAATGTAATACTTTAGAAAGTTTTTTCTTGAAATTTTGTGGATAACTCTGCATTGAGTTGGAATAGCGCTAGTTAGATTGTAGTCACTTCGTTTTTCAAACTGACACGGGTGGCCAAGCCTTCGTAAGCGGAAGGTCTGCGATTCAAATCCAGCGGGGACTGTCCTCTCTGAGTGAGGTTTTCTCCAGGTTTTCCTCATTTCTCATTACTAGCATAATGCGGGGGAGGTATAGGTATAGGTGATTCAACGGATAGCGACACCTCGCGCGCTGCGACCTGCATAGATCTATTGTGGCTACCACCCCCCAGCAGGAAGGGATGAAGTGAAGGAACCACAGGAGGCTACATTGCTAACTCGAAGACCCGTCCCACTGTTGGAGTTGCCTAGAGAGGGCGAAGAACGACCTGCCAACCAAAGTGCCCTCTGGTGTCCACGGGGAAGCAAGCATTCGCGCCGTCATACGACACGAAACCTAGAAGCACACTTCAACAATGAAAAGGAGACGGAATGAAAGGGAAATGATGGAAAGGA
The DNA here is from genome assembly GCA_030765065.1 of Deroplatys truncata. Classification (NCBI taxonomy): domain Eukaryota; kingdom Metazoa; phylum Arthropoda; class Insecta; order Mantodea; family Mantidae; genus Deroplatys; species Deroplatys truncata. Next base: position 44,403,934 of record CM060983.1, read on the forward strand.
TATCACAGTAGAGAAGAAAACCATCCCATAAATCGCCTACCGATCTAGGGAAACCACGAAAAACCCTGGGTCAGAGTGGGCAGTCGCCGAAGATCAAGCCTGGGACATCCGAAATACGATTCGCACACGTTACTGAGGCGCCAGCTCGCTCAATAAACCGACGAAGTACCCTAAACTTAGACCTGGAACTTTTCATTCCAAATTATCATTTCATTTATCATCAGTGTTACCATCTGTGGTAAGAACGGGCGTTAAACTTCCATACTACATCTCTCTGTTTGTTACTATATTACTGATAGGACCATACTTTTCCTTCAAGTGTGGCATCATAATGAGTAAGTGTGTTGTTCATCGATGACGTTATCCCTATATGATCAAGGCTTCCCTGCAGAGCGAAACAAAAGGAAGATTGATGACGTCACTTGGAGGAATCACTTCTTGTAAAAACGTGACGATGCTATGTTGGGATTATGTGGAATCAGCACGACTCATGCATGTTCCAATGCATGGAATACTTAATGATTTCCAGAAAACAGCTTTTTCTGCAGCAGAGACATAATGGTGTGTCATTATTCCTCTACAACCAAGGAAAATAACCGATAATAAAGTTTCTTGTTTGATTCAGAAGTGCATAAAAGGAATATTGGCTGCATTTCAAACCTCTGCCAGAAGCTCATTGTGAGACGCTGAGAAAGAAATGAACCTCGTACTACCTGGTGGAATTGTTGGTGTTCGGTTCTGTAAAAACTAAGATGATGGTAACCTATTACGATTAGTCAGACGGAGAGGCCAGCGTGACCTCTGGGAGGAAGGATTAAAGGAAGACCTGAAGGGCAATCGGGTCCGGACTACGATATGCTAGCAAGGTCGAGATCTCGATTCCAGAATAGCTCCAATCCTAACGCCGACACGAGCCTGCCGGTGTCATCTTCAACCCTTGAATCCCGGGACGAACGAGCCCCCTCCCAGGAAGGGGCCACAAGCGCCAGGGAGAAATCTTAATACAAAGCGCAAATTCTACCGTCCCGCCGCAACGCCACAAAAGCCGTCGCCTGATCCCACAGCTCTAAAGCATCTGAAATGAAACAATGAAAGGAAATGAACCCCGAATGCGAGCCTCACAAGTTACATCTCGCTAGGTGATGGTAACATACACATGCATAATAATAAATGTCCTAGAGCAATGATTCCTGAACCTTCCAAGCTGTCGTCGCTGTTCCTAAGCTCTCAGCCTCCTACATTTATTAAGCAAATATGATCTGTCTCCCGCATTGTGCGTATACATTCTGTAAGCGAGGGGATGAAAATATGGTTAGAGAGTGGATTTTGAAAGACGTGAGCAACTCGTGGCAATGGAATCAGTCTTGTAAAGGTATGAGAGTACCTGGTACAATGCACTCCCTCCTGTTTGCAGATGACCTGGCGCTAATTACTCAGCGTCCCGAAGATGCGAAATATACAATGAAGAAGCTAATGAAAGCCTCCGATACACGAGGCTTCGGATCAACATGGCCATAACTGAATACCTGGTGGTGGGATGCAGGGGAGAAGACATTAAAATACCTCAGGGAACAATTAAATCTGTCTGTGAATTTAAATATTTGGGATCCATTGTCCATTAAAGTAAAAGTTGCGAAGCGGATTTGGACTATAGAGTGCAACAAGTCAGGAGGAAGATAAAGATGTTGAATGGGGTTTTATGGAGTAGAACTATTTCTAAGCAAATGAGTCTAGTTGAATCAACATTAACATATGGGGCAGAGGGATGTACACTTGTTGAAAGTCAGAAAGATAGAATATAAGTGGTAGAAATGGATGAGATAAGAAGGGCAGCCAGGGTACCTAGTTTGGAACATAAAAAGAAACAGGAGGTAAGAAAATTAATGGATATGGAAGATTTCGTGATAGAAAGGGTTGAGCAAAGAATCCTTCAATGGTATGGACACACGAGAAGAACGAAAGAAGAAAGATGGCTAAGGATTATCCTGGGATGGTCACCGTGAGAAAGAAGGAAAACTTGGAAAGCTGGAGTGAATAAAATGATGGGGGAGTGATGTATGCAAATGGATGATTGGAAAGATTGAGAAAGATGGCAGGTGGGAGTTACGGGCAATCACAAGAGCAAAAAACAAAAGTAACCCCTAGCTAAAGCATAAAGGTCTAAAAGTTTCTTTGTTTCTTTCTTGCAAGTTTGCTAAAATATACAGTTTTGTAAATAAGAGGTTAAAATATGAGTTGGGGTTATTTTTTGAAGTTGTAAGGTACCCTATACATTTCACAATATCCTATAGCTCAACGGCCGAGGGAGTTGTAACGATAGGTTTTGAAAAATTCGAGGAATTATGTCATATAAAATATGGTTTGGATATTGTTTGAATTTTTTTTCTGGAGGTAGCCCCACACCCGCGCCCTCGGTGGTGATCGTCTCCAGGAGCTACATCGCCTCCTCATGCACGTGCCATTAGTGTCTAATCAGGCTGCTGCATACAAAAAGTTTGATTAGTATGTTGGGTTGAATGTCGCTATTACGTGGCCTTATCGGGCCCTGCTTAGCACTCCAGTTAGTCAACGATTACTATTAAATGCTGGCATGCATTGCATGCGAGCCCGTTCTTATGTTCATCCCTGGGTTACAACAATGCCATCGTCCTCAATATCTCCCAGGGAGCTAAGACTGTACTTAATAGAAAGCAAATTCGTTATCCGTGCAGTAGCCCTGATGTGGGGTGACTATGCTGTTCGTGCGGTATATTTCTATGCTTAACGAAACAGTTTAGTAACATAATTTCTACTTGAGGCTGGTCAAGGTTTAAACTTATATGAATTAAACAGTACAGATTTCTAATATGGCATTGAAAATATGGGGTTAGTTTAGAAAGTTATTATGTAGCCTAGAATTTTCGTTAGATCCTATGATATAGATACACAAAGTTTTTTCTAGATAAGCCAAAGAGTGTTGATCTGTATCTTAGGGTTTCAAAATAAGGGTAGCGGAGGATTTTTTAAGTTTTAGCGCAGCTTATCTTTTTTTTCAGATTAAAAAACCCGAGCATACCAAGTTTTGTGGAAATCATGCGTATATACAACAAAATTCAGCGAAATGGAGGGAAACATTTGGTGATATGAAACAATATACAATTCCCACTCCTCCCGCCGTAGCACCTTCATAAATAACTAAATTTTAAAACCTTTTAGGTCCGCCCGTTTACCGAGCGGGTTGGTTCACGCAGTAATGCCTGTGGCCCGCATTCCCGCGTTGAAATCCCCGGAGCCGACAATCTGACCGAAGGTTTTTTCACCTCTTTCCTTGGTCGCTAGGCGAATACTGGTTGGATAACGTGATCCGCGAATTTTTCTATCATACCTTTCATCACTACATTTCATTTCCTTATTCTTCATCGCCATTCCAGGCAATGGGCTGATCACCCGTCCTGGATAATTCCATGATCCAAAGTTCATTTGCCCCTCAACAGGCTAATGATCCAAAGCATTGGCTTGTATGCATAGTCTACAAAGAGGATGATAAATAGTAAAAGAAGAGGAAGAAGGTCTGCCCGTTTATCCCTTTGAGCTAGAAGTCATTAAAATCTAATATTCATATTCAAAGAAGCTGAGTTGAACTTGGGTGGCATAAATATAAAACAAAGCATAAATACCCAAGTTTTAAAGTGCTTTTGGTATAAAATGTGAGGAGAGGAGAAAGAGAGAGAGGGCGAAGAGAGTGAAAAAAGAGGAAGCGGGTAGTTGAGAGAGAGAGAACGAGGGAAAGAAAGGAGGAAGACGGTAAGAAAGTGGGATAGGCAGAGAGACAGAGTTGAATCTCATTATTTAACGCAATAACCCCAGAATGGCATTATAGTATTGTCGCAACTAAAGTTGGACACAGGGGGGAATAACTGGGAATCAGATGATAGAGAATTTAGAACTTGGATTAGCAAAACTATTGTATTCTAGAACGTTACATGTTTATAGTGCGATTGTCGAGTTTACATTAGCAGGGATGATGATTATACTGGCTAACATTATTATTATCAATTATCTTAAAAGTCTTACCTGGGGAAACATGTCTCGTCGTGGATGAGGAGAGCCAAACTTGACACGACTTCGTCAAGCCGTTAGTGGTGTCAGAGGAAGCCATCCGGAGCGGCCGTGCCGCAGCCGTCGACGGGGACCATCGCGGTCCCGGTCAATTTACAACAGAAAAGTCCCCCGAGTGGGACTATGGGCTTCTTTATATAGGGCTAAATACCCTGGCAGCTATTACCAAATATGGTCTGCCACCGCCCTGGATTTGAAATATAGCAGCCAATCATAACTTGCTACGTCAATGTTCTAGAACATTCTATGTGACGTAACGCGGTCTAAGGTGCAGCTAAGAGCCTGCAGAAAGACACGTACACCTCAGGAAGTGATGCCACAGTAACATCCCTTTGAAATGTCAAAGGACATGACAAAACCACTGTTTCCTGTCATATATACAATTTACTAAGACTTTAGTAGAATTAAGAATATAAAATATGTTTCTATTAGAATTCAGAAACTTGTGACAGGTTAATAGAATAATGGCGATTAATATAAAATAATAATTACAATGCGGATCTCCTCAGTCACGTTCGTGACAGTATTTCATCCAAGTAAGCTTCTTAAACCAACCAAAAACTACGTACAAATGACAACTTCATTTCTTTTAACTTCTTCGTAGAATTTGTTAAGAAGACTTACATCAAAGAAGAAAGACGAAAGAAATTATGGCAGGGAAACGAAAAAGAGTTAGAAGAAAAGAACATAAATTTAAAAATTAAAGAATAAAGAAGCAGCAGAAAAAAACCAAGCGATACAGAAATAAAAAGAAAAACAAAGAGAAAAAAAGCCAAGGAAACAAGCAGCAGGAACTAAGAATTAGAGGAGGGGAATCTGAAAGAATAGGAATGCTAACCAGGAAGCATGGAATACAATAAGATAATCTCATCCTGATAAGAATCATTTTCAGAGATTTATTTCGGCATGGAATTTGTGAAAGAAAACTCGAGGGTCACCTTCCCACCGTGCATCATGGATGCTCTGTGCATCCATGGCCCAGGCAGTAAACATCTGATTTCTGACAGGATAATATCTACATAGAGAAAGGATTCAATCAGATAATACACATTCTGTTATGCACAGGAGACTGAAACAGCACTCAAATATTCATAAAAACAAGTCGATATGTTATATTGGTCAAGAGAGACAAAAGAATACAGATTTAATATTTCAAAATGATAACTTTTCAAACCTTATGGGATTTAAACGCAGAAGAAGTAAATGATTCAACGAATTCTAAAATTGTTCTGTAATTGCTTTTCAGTAATGTAAAATTATATAACAATGAAAAGGAATTAAGGTACTTTTACATAAAATTTAATACATAATGCTTCCCAAGCCCTTATTTCAAATTTATGATACTTTAATCACTATCAGCAGAGGAGGAGGAGGATTCAAAGCAATCTAAAAACAGTTGTACTATTTTTTCTCCTTTTAATTAATTCAAATTTGTAACTATAGTAAATGCAAATACTTTAAGGGGAGACTAAATGACAAAAATACCCAGCGGGATGGCTCAAGCGGTTACGCCTGTGCCGTGGGTTCGATTCTCGTGGCCGACCTACCTGACCCATGGGGAAGGATCATTACATCCTCCGAATTTCCTGTCCCCCGTTTCATCTCCATTTTCATTTCACTTCACCATTCATCTGCTTGGTCTCTCTCAGAGTTGCTAGTGTTGGTGGAAGGTCTCGGCGTGGGCATGGCAGAGGAAAACGATGCTCTCAGTAAGCATTCTTCCTCCGGACTGCGAACGGTCTCCGGATCCTGGACCTCCCTCCATGGGATGTGCATCAGCAAGCATCCGGGGAGTTCAAATCTGTATCTGGTAGGGACCCTGCCCTCTTCCTGTCATGACTCGTGGCCCTCTGTCTCCTCTCACCTCATCCCTCCCTCCCGGGGCGCCCCGTCAGAGGCATAAGTACAAAAGATCTGCGTAGGTCGAGGTGCTAAGCCCCCCTCCGCATTAGTACTATCCTATCCTATTTAAACAAATAACAAGGAATATCTCGAAAATGCTTCACTCGAAAAAAATTGTATAAGACATAAAATTGTATGCTTTAAAGAGATCTACATTTTTTTCTGTACAAAATGTTATCTATCTCTTACGGTCATGCAAAAGCCATTCACAGTAAACAGGACTTTTGGGGACATTCCCAGAAAATTCGAGATAAACATTTCATTTGTCATGAAAATATCTTAAACATATGACATTTTAATCAAAATCGTTACAGCCATTTTTGATAAAATCAAAAGTTTCTAAAAATATTCCATGTAAAGAGTAGTCTGCGGTGGAGGGATTTTTTTTGAAAATCTTCGTGTCGCATCTGTGAAAGATACTAAACCTAACTACCAAGTTTGATATTTATCCAAATTTTCGTTTTTAAGTTATGCTGTTTACAGACATACACACGGACCTTTATCTAAAAATGCTTTTTTTTTTTATTCAGAGGCTTCGAAACATGTATTTGCGGTGAAATCTCGGTATCGAATTTTTGCTGAAATGCAATACTTCCCGTACTTACTATACGTAGTAGAGAAAGTAAAAAGTCCTATCTTCCATAATAAACAAATTTATTGAATAAAAATATATCGATGCACTTATAAAGTATGCATCTACACCTTGTAACAATTTCAGTCTGATATTTTAAAAGGTTTCTGATATAATGGCTCATGAATTTAGTGAATTTACCATTTGTGGGATGGGGCTACTAATCTCCCCTTAACTTATTTTTATGTAAACAGTAATAATACCCTCTAAGGGGTGTATCTACAACATAAGATAAGTTTCATATAGCTGTTGAATATTAGAGATTTGTAGGCATGGAAAAATGCTCGTAAGTGAAGAAGAACGCGTAGCTTCTATACTGGATCTTTTCAAGTCCATCAGGAGTAATTGAAATTCTTCCTGCTGCAGTTGTGAGGGGAAATGATCGATTAGGGAATGTGTGGGAACAGATTCATTCCCAGAGTTGCAAGTATTTAACAGAGTAGGCGGGGGAAAGTCACGGATCAGCGATTATTCGTTTAAAATCAAATAAAAGATATCCTCAAACATGATAAAAGTGACTAACGTGTGGTAAATGGCTTGTGACGGTGACACTTGGGTTGGGATTCAAGTTTGTTTGGCTGTTTTCCTCCACAACAAGATTGAAACCTTATTTAACCATAGCAAGGCAACATCTTTGTAAATACTAGTGCCATATATCACAAGAGAAGGATTTCACCTCCAGAGAGGCATCTTTAACAACTCCTTGATTTATTGGCCATAGCGATTGTGTTTGTTGTTGCATATGAATGAGACAGATGATCTCAGTTCCGCAGTAGGCTCCCTGAATATATTTTTGTGGTTTTTGAGAACCTGGAACTGCTCATATATTACTTTCTCTACTGCGTACATAGCAGAAACAGAAGGTATTGCATTCCACCGAAAAATTTGTTATCAAATTAAATTGAGTTTTATTTATGGACACTGTTTAACTACTATGGGACGCTAAGAACCACACAGTTAAAGAGCGTCCATAAATAAAAAAAACTCAATTTGAGGTTCTTTTACGTGCCGTAAATCTACGACACGGGACCACCCGCTTTTTTCCCTTCCGAATGAAGCCATGCTAGGGATTTTTACGCCCGAAAAAAATCCATCGCCCTCCGCTGGATTTAAACCCGCGGCCTTGGGAACTAGAGGCTAGCATGGTACCACACTAATCATGGAGGACGACTAAAATTTGATATCGAGATTTCACCAGAAATACATGTTTCGGGATCCCCTGAATCCAAAAAAGCAGCATTATTAGAAAACGTTTGCTGTGTGTGTCTGTGAACAGCATAACTCAAAACCGAAAAATTGGATAAACACCAAACTTGGGAATTAGGTTCAATACCTTCCAAAGATGCGACACGAAGATTCTCAAGAAAATTCCCCAACGCAAACTACCATTTACATGGAACATTTTTCGAAATTTTTTATTTTCTAAAAAGTGCCTTTAACGATTTTGGTTAAAATACCATATATTAAAGATATTTACATGACAAATAAAATATATATCTTGAATTTTCGGGAAATAGCCTGTGAAGTCCTCTTCATTCGGAAGAAATTTTATATAATCTTGTATAACTTGTAAACTTAAGCGATAGACGAAAACTTATTGCACAAAACATGTAGATCTGTTTAAAACACACAGTTCATTCCAAATACTTTTTTTTGGTGGTGGTGGTGGTTGTATCAGTCATTTCCAAGATATCAATTAATAAAGGTTCGATTTCTTCAATACTTTTGTCATTCAAGTCCTTTATTCGGTTGTTTCTCGAATTGCACGCAAAGAGCATGGAATTTTAAGGCAGCGTATAGTGTCCAGTTCTTAAACATTTGACTATCGCTGTTCTCTATCTGTAAAAATATCATGTGTTACACTCACATGACTTTCTCTACTCTTGTACAAACTATTTTTACAAACGCTTATTCTCCATATGCTTCATGTTAATCGAGATGTTAATCTTATTGCTAATTTCCTTGTAGCTGCAATGGGAATTGGTAGGTTTTAAGCGATAGTCAAATATTTTAAGAGCTGGTTGCTATGTGGAGTATTCCATTCTCTTTGCATTACCAGGACCAAAACAAATGAATAACGAATTTCCATTTGAGAAAAAGTATAAGTATTGGAAAATTTAAGGGAATAACAAGCAATATCTCGAAAATGGTTCACTCAACAAAAAATGTATATGACATAAATTGTGTATTTTAACGCGATCATTTTTTGTGTACTAAAAGTTTGTCTATCTCGTATGGTTTACCAGTTATGTAAAAGTCGTTCACAATGAAGAATACTTTTGGAGACATTCCCAGAAAATTCAAGATATATATTTTATTTGTCATGAAAGTATCTTAAATATATGCTATTTTAATCAAAATCGTTAGAATCATTTTGGAGAAAATTAAAATTTTCGAAAAATGTTTCATGTAAAGGGTAATCTGGGGTGGGGGGATTTTTTTGAAAACCTTCGTGTCGCATCTCTGGAAGATACTGAACCTATCAGGTTTGGTGTTTATCCGACTGTTCGTTTCTGAGTTATGCTGTTCACAGACGCATAGACGCACACACGGACAAGTTTCCAAAAATGCTTTATATGCATTCAGTGCCCCTCCAAACATGTATTTCCTGTGAAATCTCGATATCGAATTTTTGGGTGGAATGCAATACTTCCCTTACTTACTATACGTAGTAGAGAAAGTAAAAATGTGTAATGTAGCTATTTCTGCAAAGGTTCATTTCGATTAAAATGAAATAGATAGGAATATAAACTTTCGTAAGAATAATTTGTATATCCACTAATAAGCGAAAGAGGGTAGAGAAAGTCGTGTGAATGCAACATATCAGAATTTTCTTTATTTGGTTTTGTAGGTAAACTTTGAGCCATGGTACTGAATATACCCTCTGATATTACCTAGCAACTAAGGGGAAACCAGAAATACCCCCGTCAGATTAACCGGTACACTGTACTTTAGCCCGCGACCTCTAAAACTTGAGGCACAGATGTACCGCTTGAGATCTCTCACCCGGTTCCAGTGAAGCTTGTCTATTACGAATTTAATTCCTAATATTCACCCCATTATTGTTTATTTTATTAACTGTTTTGCAAATATTTCCACTAAACTTAATACTTTCTCTACCGTTCACCTATGGTAGGTAGAGAAAGTATTATTCTACCAAATATTCGGTGTTTTAATTTCATTACGTCCCCTCAACAACCAAAAGTCAGATGAATACCAAGCTTGGTATTTTAAGTTCGGCGTCTTCTAAGGATGCAACACGAGGATATATATTCTAAAAACTATTTGATTAAAATACCATGTTTAAATCATTTACTTGAGTAATAAAATGTATATCTTGAATTTTCCGTGAATACTCCGTGAAATCCTCTTCATTCTGAATGGACTTTGTATAATTTCCTATAACTGATAAACCATAAGAGACAGAAAAAGCTTTTATTGAAAAAAAAAACTTGGAGCTCAATGAGAGACACAATTTATATCCATTAACTTTTTCTGTAGCAATACCGTTTTCGAAAAGTTCGTTGTTAGTTCTTTAAGTTTCTCGAGATTGAACTGTCATGCGATATCTATAAGGCTTCTTGCGTGATTCTTCTTTTGTTGTATACTATCTGGAATTTCATGTTTTTCCTTCTCCAAGCCAGAACTTCAAATTGAACTTTTCCGTTCTGTTACTTTACGTACTTCAACACCAACATATTAATACATGGCCCTACAATGAGCATATGAAACACATGATTTCTTCCCCAACATAATATGCAGTACCAATATATAAAAGTATTTCGGCATAGTATGAAATAAAATATTATACGTAACTGCAGGAAAGTGCTTTTTTCAGGATTAGTTTCAACATTCCGGCTTCAGCATATCTTATTCGTTCCTGAAAAAACGCATTTACCTATACAGTTACATAAATAACTATTTTCCCCTCTTGGGTTCATTCATATATGAACATAGCGTTTTGTTCTCAGTACCGTGCGAGCATCAGATTTTTTTCCTATTTACATCCATATTGGCATTCATAAGAAACGTTTTGAAATAGACATTTACACGTAAATTCGTGTTTTTTACTTTCTCTACTATCTATAGAAGTAGGAAAAAATGCTATCGAGATTTCACCAGAAATGCATGTTTTGAGGCACCCTGATTCAAAAAATTAGAAAAAGTTTCGTGGAGTGTCTGTGTGTCGGTGTGTCTGTGAACAGCATAACTAAAAAACGAAAACTCAAGTAAATACCAAACTTGGTATTTAAGTTCAGTATCTTTTAAAGATGCGGCACGAAGATTTTCAAGAAAATCTCCCACCTCGACTACCCTTTACATGGAGCATTTTTCGAACATTTTCTCAAAAAGGCTCCAACGATTTTGATTAAATATTACATGTTTAAGATACTCTCATGGCAAACGAAATGTGTATCTTGAATTTTCTAGTAATGTTCCCAAAAGTTGTCTTCATTCTGAATGAATTTTGCATAACTGGTAAACAGTAAGAGACAGGCAAAATTTTACTACACAAAAAATGTAGATCTCGTCAAAACACACAATTTATGTCATATACATTTTTTTACGAGATATTTCTTTGCTATTGATTTGAATTTTCCAATGCTTCACATAGCAACCAGCTCTTAAAAGATTTGACTATCACTTAAATCTACCTTATTTCCCTTGCACCTACAAGAAAATTAGCATATACGATAGTTTCTCCAAACTTTTATATCGGTTAACATGAAGTAGATGGAGAATAAACGTTTGTAAAAATAGTTTGTACAAGAGTAGAGAAAGTAATGTGAGTGTAACACATCAGATTTTTTAAATCTGAGGCATTAGACTGTTTAAAAAACACTCGATGTAATAAACTAGCAACAAAGAACTGTCTCTTAACACTTCATAGTGTATTTATTAAAGTGTGGAGGCAACCTAAACGAGCAGTATCAAATACTTCAGAAAGGTTTAATCTTATAAATATTTAAATAGTATAAATTGTGTATTTTAATGAGATATGTAGTTTTCCTGCAGTAGAATTTTATATGTCTTATATAGTTTACGAGTTACAGAAAATGCAATCAGGATAAAGAGGACTTTATAGATTTTTTTACAGAAAAATTAAAATTACATGTTTTATTTAGCACTTCAACATATCACACCAATAAGATTTTTGGAAAAAGGTCGTCACCTGTACTCGTGCGTTTGTATATATGACATAATAACTCAAAAACGAAAAGGTGAATGAACACCAAATTTTATATTTAACTCCGCGACACAAAGATTTTACTAAACCTCCTACACAAATAAAGGTTTGTTGCTTTTTCATATTCTCAAAAATACTCTAGAGATTTTGATAAAAATAACATGTGTTTGACAAATAATTGATATGACTAACAAAATAGATGCTATGTTGAACTGTATAGGAATAGCCTGTGAATTTCTCATTTTGATTAAATTTTGTAACAATTTATATAAATGATAAATTGTAAGACTAGTATAAAAACTTAGCGAAATAAATAAAATCAGATCTCGTTATAGCACACAATGTATGTCTAATAACACTTTTTTTTGCATTAACCATTTTCGAGATATTCGTTGCTTTCGGTTTGAATTTTCCGATGCCTTTTAAATATTTGAATGTAGCTTCAATCTCCCATATCCCCCTTGTATCTGCAACGAAATATGTAATGAAAGCATTTCTGCACAATGTTTATCTCGATTAACAAGCAGTAGGCAGAAAAACTAGCTTATGTAAGAATAATCTGTAGAAGATACCTATATAAAATAAATGATAGTTTGCATAGAAAGCAATATGAATGTAACACATCGATTTTTTAACGAAAATGTGTGTTATTACCTGTTTATTACGCATGGGTTTTGGTGATGAACACATCTGGTCATGACCTCGAAGGATTTCATCATTATCAGCGTTTTGAGCGCGCAAATCAATGACTTGTGATGTAAATTACGGTGTGATTATCCTCATTATAATGCATTCTGTCATCACTTACGACACGAGTGTTTTTTTCTAATCCAACCTCAATATAACGAATGCCAACGTTGTCGTGAGGAATCTTGAACTTGGGAGACGAGGTAACCTTGAGATCTTCTCCTTGTCCCTCTATCGTCCTTGAGGAAGATCACCACTTGGGCCATCCTCCTAACGTAATTATATACTGGATATAAACCTGCACGAATGGTCTTCCCGAGGAGCAGTATGGAACCATTTTTCTCACTTGGCGTGGCACAAACCACCTACCGTGTTGGCAAGTGACGTCACTGTTTTACTTGGAAACTCCACGTAAAAGTGTTTTTGTATCTTAACTACATATTGCTGTTAATTGCAGAAAACAGGGAAACAAAGAAAATCCCTCGTAATTTTGTCGTCATTTATTGTGTTTTTGTGGTTAATGCCAATGCCAGTGTGCTTATATATTTTTGCCTGGTTTCTTTAGACGGAACTGTTTTCTCATAAGAAAAACAAATACAATATCTTATTACTTAAGACGAATTAAAGTTTTTATTTTTAGTTTACAAAAATGTTTTCCATTCCCTTTCCTCCTCCTCTTTCTTGTTCTTCTCCTTCAATAATTATAAGCTTCCAGCCAGTTGGAGAGTTGGTTTTTGCATTTTTTTAAAAAAATCAGTAGATCTCCAACAAATTGGTATAGTATTTTGTACGATTTTACAATTTTCTTGAGACATAATTACAATATTTTTAACTTAGCGGAATGACTCACGTCATAGTATCCGAAGCTCATGTTTGGGAGGTCTCGGGTTCGGCTACTGTTGAACTTGGGTTTTTCCACAACAAATTCTGTGATGGATTACCTATATACCAGTATTACTATGAGGTTGCCTGTCTCATTTTCTCTCATGTAGGTCCTTTCATCTTGCAAACTAACAGGGTTAGGCGGCACGGTGGCGGTGATGTGCGGCGTATGCTGCTGATGCGCTTTCAGCAGAGAACTGCTTCTTTCCTGGCATGGAACCTTCTGTCCGAAACTATCCATTAGCACAGGAGGAGATGGTCATCAAAAGTGAGACCGACACGGATAGAGGAGGTCGTTAAGGCACGGAATCGTGAACGGGATCGTCCTTTCTGACTGAGGTTTTCTTTACAGGTTTTCCTCATAACTGACAAATGCGGGGGAGGTACCCTAAGCTTCGGCCTGGAACGTTTTCTTCCCAAACATTCTTTACCAAATATCATTTCATTAACATCTGTGCCCATCACCTTTGATGCCATATGTAATAAGAACGGGCGTTAAACACTGTTAAAATTAAAAATCGAAGGTACAGCCGGCAATATTCAATCCGGAAACGTTAGGGATCCTGCTGCGCTGCGTCTGCCTCCGTCACATCTTGCCATCTTAAGTACTTTCTCATCTCATTCTTCCACCCGGAGGTCAATAGGTAAAATCCATCTACCTTTCTAATCCATACACCATACATGTTTCTAAATGTGTGCAATTCTTGAATTTCTAACATTTGCTTTATTTTTTAAAACTTTTATCCCTTGTTTAAGCCATATGAGTGGGGACGATTGGCACCACCGATTTATATATTTTACTTTAATTTATACTTTAAAATGTCTTGCTTTTACTTTACTGCATACCTGTAAGCAGAAGGAGTATTGTATTTCACTCCAAAAAGTCGATACACAGGTTTCACTCGAGATACACTTTTTGAGGCCCTCAGAATAAAAAGGCTTTTAAAAAAAGGTTCCGGTGTGTATATGTCTAGGATAAATACCTAATTTCGTATTTAAATTTAGCATCTTCCAAAGTTGTAAAACAAAAAGATTCTATAAGAAAATTCCCTCACCCCAAACTAGCGTTTAGCACATAGAACATTCTTCGCTACTCAAAGATGTCTTTTTAAAGATTTTGATTAAAATGCATGAATACGATAGATTTATGACAAACAAAATGTATATCTTGTGTTTTCTGGGAATAGAAAGCGGTAAGAAATACACAAAAACTTATTTCACCGAAAATGTAAATATCGTTAAAATGCAATTTATTTCGTTTTGTTGTAGCATTAACCATTTTCGAGATATTTGTTGCTTTTGGTTTGAACACTCCACTACTCTTGACTTTCTGAAATCCGAAGTTGCTACTCGTTTGTTTCTCGTGGTGATGAAAATGGTAGAATTTAAAGCCAGAGTATGGCGACCCAGTTTTTAAATATTTGACTATTCTTTCATCCTCTTCATTTCTATTTTCCCCAAGGTTTTTAATCCTTCTCTGTTTGTTTTATGATGTTATCCTCTCCTACTTGACGCTCGACCTTCAAACTGCATTCAAAACAGGTTTCAACTAAATCACCTAATTAGTAGTTTCCGAGAACTTGGACCCTCCGAATAAATCTCACTAAATTCCTTCTTCGTGCAAGTGTCATTCAGGGCAAGTGTTACAAACTCGCGACGTCGCTGTGAGCGCATTCTCTCGTTTCTCTCCTGTCTTCCGCTTTAACCTCTCCGGTAGAGAACATGCAGCTTGTAAATACTTTGTAATTGTTCACAGTAATACTTCAAGCAGAAGTTGCCAACTTGTAAAAATGTTCATTGTGACATAATAACTTATAATTATTATTGAGGACTGCCGGTACAACAAGGACGCGGTTTATCACCTATGAGCTTCGCGACGCCTCGTTAAACATAACCTCCCAGAAGTCTCCTTGGTACCTGCATTGCTATCTGACCCTGAGATGCAGCCGCGGTCGGTCACTGTTAGTATGTGCAACAAGTGAAGAAAGGTTGCGTAATAAATAGAGTAGCACATTTCATGTTAAACAAAACCCGCGGCTTTGCTCAATTATCTCATTGAGAAGGTGCCTCTCTCCATCTCTGCCCTCCACCCTACCACGTATAGCCCATGTAATGTTCTCAACGTCAGAAACAAATATTGTATTTAATTATGGAAATACTGTTTTGAGGCCCCTTGAATTAAAACACTTTTTACTTTCTCTACTACGTATAGTAAGTAGGGGAAGTATTGTATTCCACCCAAAAATTCGATACCGAGATTTCACTGGAAATATGTTTTGAGACCCCCTGAATCCAAAAAAAGCATTTTTGGAAACATGTCCGTGTGTGTGTCTGTGTGTGTGTGTGTGTGTGTGTGTGTGTGTGTGTGTGTCTGTGAACAGCATAAATCAGAAACGAACAGTCGGATAAACACCAAACTTGGTATTTAGGTTCAGTGTCTTCCAGAGATGCGACACGAAGGTTTTCAAGAAAATACCCTCGCCCCAGATTACCCTTTACATGGAACATTTTTCGAAAATTTTAATTTTCTCAAAAATGGCTCTCACGATTTTGATTAAAATATCATATGTTTAAGATATTTTCATGACAAATAAAATGTATATCTCGAATTTTCTGGGAATGTCTCCAAAAGTATTCTTCATTGTGAGCGCCTTTTGCATAACTGGTAAACCATAAGAGATAGACAAAATTTTACTACACATAAAATGTAGATCGCATTAAAATACACAATTTATGTCATATACAATGTTTTTGTTGAGTGAACCATTTTCGAGATATTGCGTGCCATTCCCTTAAATTTTTCAATACTTATTTTCTCAAAAGGGAATTCGTTACTCACTTTTTTTGTCTTGGATATGCAAAGAGCATTAATCTGTGGCAAAGAGAATGGTGCTGCAACAGCTCTTAAGAGATATGTGTATGTTTAAAGGCTACTGTATTTCTATATTGCCCTTGCAATTACAAAACAAGGGGAACATAGTACACTTTAAGCGATAATCAAATATTTTTAGAACTGGTCGCTATGTGTAAAATGTAATTCTCTTTGCATGTCAAAAGATCGTTTCTGCAAATGTTTATCTCGATTAATATAAAATAGATGGAGAATAAGAGTTTGTAAAAATAGTTTGCACAAGAGTAGAGAAAGTCATGTGAGTGTAACACATCAGATTTTTAGAAAAAGTCCGTGCGAGTGTGTGTGTCTGTGTGTCTGAACAGCATAACTCAAAAACGAAAAGTGCGATAAAAACCAAACTTGGTATTTAGTTCACTATCTTCCAAAGATGCTACACGAAGATTTCCAAGCAAATTTCCCCACCCCATACTACCCTTTAGATGGAACATTTTTCGAAACTTCTGATTTTCTAAAAAAATTACTAAAGATTTTGATTAAAATTCCACATATTAAAGGTACTCACGTAACAAAATGTATATCCTGATTTTTCCGGCAATAGCCTATGAATACCTTTTCATTGGGAAGAAATTTTGTATAATCTATTATAACTGGTAAACGTTAAAGATGAATGAAAACGCATTACACAAAAAATCTGATGTGATACATTCACATGAATTTATCTACCCTTTATCGTTTATTAGTGAATACACAAATGATACTAAAGCTTAGCACATGCTAATTTCTACCCTCGCAATGTTTTTATGCAGAAGCAGTGGTAAGCGATTATATTCCAGTACTTCGCAAGTCACAGTAGACGCACATTCCAAAAACACATGAAAAAGCTTTAGATGAAACCATTTCAACAAATGTCTTGATAGCCACCATCGTATAACAAAACGAGACTGATAACGTAGGAGATAGAGCGACCTTCAGAAGGTTTGAACAGAAGCCAACAACGTCATAAAAATGCAGAGCTTTCCTGTCCTTAGAACAGCGTCTCTAGCATAAGAATAGCCTCTCCCTGCAGCAGTTTAGATTAACGTACTTAAAATGCTACGACATGCACCACATTCAACTGGTGTGGCACATCGTCGTTAAGTAAACAGGTAAAAGTAGCACCTTACGAACTCTTATGATGCCAAAGTATTTCGCACAAAATTACTAAAGCCTTTTTTTCTATGTGTTTATTTAAACCGATAGATGCTGATACCGTTATTATTGATAGGAAGATATAAATAATTAAATAAAGAAATGATAGTAAGATAGAGAAATAATTACAATAAATAATTTCCGTATAGTAAATCAATAGTTAATGTAATAGGTCTGTGTTGAGAGGTTTGTCTGGAAAAAGAGGTCATTAGCGAGTCATGTTAAGAAAAGGCATTAGTAAGAGCGTGAGTAGCGAACGCGTTAATATAAAAGTTCTTGGAATACAGTTAGACTTAAGTTCTATACATTTGAACAGTCACATAGGCCAGAATTCTGTATAAGAGAAAGGCAATGAAATTCTGAGATTCGGGCAGGTACCGCATAGTAACAGTGCCAGAGACGCATATAAAGAAGTTGGGCCGCTTGAATAGGGACATTGGTAGGGGTAGTGAAAGGTAGGCGGAGTTTGAGTTAATAAAAGAGCGTGTATTACTAAAATTAGCATCTTACCTTTCTCTTTTTCTCTTCTTCTTCTTCTTGTACAGTCTTAGGAGCTTACAGTCTTTTACGTTAATCGGCAGTTCGTAGCGTCTAAGACCGCGCTGGGTTATCAATTACTTAGCGGTAGCTGCGAGAGGTTTTGCCGGTAGGCATTTTAGCGACTGACGGCACGTTACGCGTTTAGTTTCTTTTTGATACAATTATTTCAAACCGTGGAATTGATATTGCGGAAGTTAGCAGGTGTAATAAGTCAGTTGTTATAGTTTCGAGTACTATGATTCGTAATCAATTTCATTTTTTATCTTCAAACAGTTTAAATTTCTCAGTCAATTTAAACTGGTACAACCCTTCAAAATACACCTACGCATAAGCTGAGAGAAAGATTTCATAGCCAACCACTGTAGCAGCCGGCAGCAGAATCAACAGCAGATATTGGAGACGACTCAAAAGGTGACACCGACATTCGTCGTGAAACTTAGTGACCATCGCGGGGCTGGAAGCGGCTTCAATTCAATGCAACCACCTTAAGAGAATGTATCTAAGCGAAATTCTGCACTTCAACATTTCCGGAGCCATTTTGATGACAACATATCTTAAAATACATGAAAACAAATTTTATTAAATACGCGTTTTTACAGTTTATAATATTTATCCAAAGGTCTGCTATAGAACTGCAAGATAATTGTTGGTTACAAAAAACGAAACATTTCCGGTGCTTACAATTGCTTTTACTCACACTATGTAAAGTCGCATGTTTGTTTCCTTTCTTACCGGTTTTAGTGTCCCCGTTTTCAAAATCTCTTAGTCTTAATCTGAATATAAAAAAAAATATCCCCAGACATTTGAGATTGAGAACAAATGAATTAAAGAAAATAAATGCTTATTTTCTCTCTTGCGTACAAGTGCTAGCTAAAGAAAGTATTGTATCACACCGAAAAGATTGAGATTTCTCCGTAAATAGATGTTTTCAGGCCGCTGAAAACAAAGTCATTAATAAAATCTCATGCGTATCACTCACATGACTTTCTCTAATCTTGTACAAACTATTTTTACAAACGCTTATTCTCCATCTACTTCATGTTCATTGAGATATCGAGATGTTAATCTTATTGCTAATTTTCTTGTAAATCCAAGGGGAATTGGTAGGCTTTAAGCGATAGTCAAATATTTTAAGAGCTGGTTGCTATGTGCAGCATTATATTATCGTTGATTGTTCAGGACATAAAAAAACGAATAACGAATTCCCATTTGAGAAAAAGTACAAACATTTGAAAAATTCAAACAAATAACAAGGAATATTTCGGAAATGGTTCACTCCACAAAAATTGGCATAAGTTGCGTTTTAACGAGCTCTACATTTTTTGAGTAGTAAAATTCTGTGTATCCCTTATGGCTTACCAAATATGCAAAAGCCATTCAGAAAGAAGAGGACTTTTGGAGACATTCTGAGAGAATTCAAGATATACAGTTTATTTGTCATGAAAGTATCTTAACTATATGATATTTTAATCGAAGTCGTTTGACCCATTTTTGAGAAAATCAAAACTTTCGAAAAATGTTCCATGTAAAGGGTAGTCTGGGGTAGGGGGATTTTCTTGAAAATCTTCGTGTCATATCTTTGAAAGATACTGAACCTAAATGCTAAGTTTTGTATTTATCCGACTTTTCGTTTTTGAATTATTCTGTCCACAGACACACACAAGGGTCTTTTTCTAAAATTGCTTATTTTGGATTCAGGGGGCCTCAAAACATATATTTTTGGTGAAATCTCGGTATAGTATTTTTGGGTGGAATACAATACTCCCCTACTTACTATACGTAGTAGAGAAAGTAATAAAACGAATAACGAATTCCCATTGGAGAAAAAGTATTAGCATTGGAAAATTCAAACAAATAACAAAGAATATCTCGGAAATGGCTCACTGGACAAAACAATGTATATGACATAAATTGCGTTTTTTAATGAGATCTACAATTTTTGTGCAGTAAAATGTTTGTGTATCTCATGGTTTACCAGTTATGCAAAAGGCATCCAGAAAGAACAGGACTTTTGGGGACATTCCCAGAAAATTTAAAACATATGTTTTATTTGTCATGAAAATGTCTTAAATGTGCGATATTTTAATCAAAATTGTTAGACATTTTTGAGAAAATCAAAATTTTCGCAAAATGTTCCATGTAAAGCGTAGTCTTGGGTGGAGAAATTTTCTTTAAAATCGTTGTGTTGCATCTTTGAAAGATACTGAACTTAAATACCAAGTTTGGTATTTATCTGACTTTTCGTTTTTGAATTATTCTGTCCACAGACACACACAAGGACCTTTTTCTCAAAGTGCTTATTTTGGATTCGGGGGGTCTCAAAACATATATTTCCGGTGAAATCTCGGTATCGAATTTTTGTATGGAATGCAATACTTCCCCTATTTACTATACGCAGTAGAGAAAGTAAACACATCTGTGTGTGTGTTTCGTGTGAACAGCACAACTCAAAAACGAATAAATATAAAACTTGATATTTAAGTTCTGCAACTTTGGGTAATACGACACGAATATGTTCAAGAATATCCTCCCAAACCAAGCTATCCATTACGTGGAGCTGTTTTTTTAATTTTAGTTTCCACAAAACTGCTTCTAACAATTTTAATTAAAATATATTTTTAAGATATATGAATTACTAACAAAATGTATGTCTTGAATCTTCTGTGAAAATCCGGTAAAGTTTCCTTCATTCGGGGATTTTGAATAATTTTCAGTAAGCAGTGACCATAAGGTCTTGTTAAGACATGCAAATAATGTGAAATACATATTTTTTTTGTATTAACCATTTCCGAGATATGGTTTTAATTTTCCATTAGTTACATTTTTGACGTGCTAAGTCATTATTCTTTTGTTTCTCGCGGGGCCACGGAAAGACTGGAATTTCAAGGCCGGCCTATTATGACCCGCGTTTTAAATATAGGGCTTTCGCTTCAGCTCTGCAAACATCTATCTTGATTTAATTAATAATAATAATAAATATTTGTAAGAATGGTGCAAAAAAATGTATAAAAATAAAAGACTGTGCGCAGAGTATAACAAAATCAGATTTGTTTTATAATTCAGCCTGAAAAAATAATTAGTGGAATATTAAGCCAATAAATAAACACAATAAACCATTGTATGGCAAAACAAAATCTAAAGTATTATGGCAGATTAAAGTAAACGAAAATGAGTAAAACTAAACAATAAAAGTTTCAGAGAATTAGCTTACATGAATTTCTAAGAAATTTCCTGTGCAGATTAGACAGGTTTAGAGCGAACTACAACCTTATTTGATAGGTTTGATATTGATTAGTTTATGAATTATTTTATAACGTATATCAAGTTGTATACTTTTGTTTCCATTAATTGTTTAAAACACTACTTTACTACGTAGCCATGAAAACAATGAGATCATAGTTGCAAATACAAATGTTTTCAAGAAGGTATCGTAATTATAATTGTGCGACATGCAAGAACACATAGGTGTCATCTAGCAGGAAGTAGTGAAGTTCTCCCGTTACACTACGACATTCCTGTGGGCTTCCTGCATAACGGGTAAGAGCCCACATATTCGCTAATACTGCCAGACTTATGGGTCATACACTTCTAGCTTGCGTAATCTGCGCGGAAAATAAAAGTGAGACATAACTATATCACAGCTACTGTTATAATTTCAAAAAATCTGACTCACTCACATGACTTTCTCTACTCTTGTACAAACTATTTTTACAAACTCTTATTCTCCATCTATTTCATATTAATCGAGATAAACATTTGCAGGAACGATCTTTTGACATGCAAAGACAATTACATTTTATACATAGCGAACAGTTCTAAAAATATTTGACTATCGCTTAAGGCGTAATGTTCCCCATGTTTTGTAATTGCGAGGGCAATATAGAAATACAGTAGCCTTTAATCATCGACATATATCTCTTAATAGCTGGTTGCTAGGTGCAGCACCATTCTCTTTGCCAAAGATTAATACTATTTGCATATCCAACACAAATAAATGAATAACGAATTCCCATTTGAGAAAATAAGTATTGAAAAATTTAAGGGAATGGCAAGCAATATCTCGAAAATGGTTCACTCAACAAAAACATTGTATATGACATAAATTGTGTATTTTAATGCGATCTACATTTTTTGTGTAGTAAAATTTTGTCTATCTCTTATGGTTTACCAGTTATGCAAAAGGCGCTCACAATGAAGAATACTTTTGGAGACATTCCCAGAAAATTCGAGATATACGTTTTATTTGTCATGAAAATATCTTAAACATATGATATTTTAATCAAAATCGTGAGAGCCATTTTTGAGAAAATTAAAATTTTCGAAAAATGTTCCATGTAAAGGGTAATCTGGGGCGAGGGTATTTTCTTGAAAACCTTCGTGTCGCATCTCTGGAAGATACTGAACCTAAATACCAAGTTTGGTGTTTATCCGACTGTTCGTTTCCGAGTAATGCTGTTCACAGACATACACACACACACACAGACACACACACACACACGCACAGACACACCCACACAGACACACACACGGACATGTTTCCAAACATGTTTTTTTTTATTCCGGGGGTCTCAAAACACATATTTCCGATGAAATCTCGGTATCGAATTTTTGGGTGGAATAAAATACTTCCCCTATTTACTATACGTAGTAGAGAAAGTAAAAATTGGTGGGTGCATTCATCTGACGTTCTTTGTCCTCTATCTTTATTAGTGGGTATACAAAGTACTCTTACCAAGCTTATTTTTTTATCTACTACGTATTGCCCCCAAATAAACCTTTGCAGAAATAGCTACATTATACATTTCGTTATAGATTCAAAGGGAACAGCGATTGTCAAATGTTTAAGAACTGGACGCTATATGCTGGTCTTAAAATTCCATACTGTTTCCATTCAACCACGAGAAACGATTGAATGTTGACTGAACTTTAAGAGAATGACCAAGAAATGAATAATTCGAACCATTAATAACGCATATATCAGAAATGGTTATGCCACAATGAAAAAGCTTATTTGAAATAAATTGTGTGTTTTAAGAGATGTACATTTTTGTGTAATATGTTTTCGTCTATCGGTTAATGTTTACCAGTTACATCAGATTATGCAAAAGTCTTTCCAAATGAAGTGGTCTTTATATAAATATATGTATATATATTATTGTCATTTAAATGTCTTTAATATCTGGTATTTTAATCAAAATTATTAGACACTTTTTTAGAAAATGAAAAATTTCGAAAAATGTTCCATGTAAAGGGTAGTTTGGGGTAGGGGGATTTTCTTGAAAATCTTCGTGTGACATCCTTGGAACGTGCTGAACCTAAATACGAAGTTTTCGTTTTTGAGTTATGATATTCACAGACACACACACACATACACACGGAGCTTTTTCTAAAATATCCTTTTGGATACAGGGGGCCTCAAAACATGTATTTCCGTGAAATCTTGGTATCGAATTGTTGGTTGGAATGCAATACTTCCCCTACTTACTATACGTAGTAAAGTAATAAGCTTTTGTAGAAGAGTTTGTGGAAGACTGGGTACAGAAAGTCATGTGAATGTAACATTTCGGCCAGTGACCTAAACAGTTCCCTTCTTATCCAGATGGACCCATCAAATTAGCAGTCATTTTATAACAATCCATGCACGCAATGTCTATAAGCATCTTTACTGATAAGTGTTTGCGTGAAACAGACAATGTAGGTGACCAAATGGCAAAACCTTCTTGACCCCAGCTGTAAGTACCGTTTCACAACAAAGGTATCGGACTTATTACCAGAACATGATGCTGCTAATGGGGTACTCTGCTGGGAAATTTGCTGAGATCACGCACACGATGATTGTAGAGGAACAAGTCGAATATCGGATGCAGAACTTCCCCGTTATGATGTAGGTGGACTCCATGCTCAACATTTTGTAGAATAAAATTACAACAAGCATTGGCTAGCGGGATTCTGGGTCCGCTGCCTGCAAGCTTCAGGTTTAGTAAGGCCAATGCCCCGTCCGTGGATCAACCCTATGCCATTCGTCTTATTGGTACAGCTCACAGATAAAACCTATTTAAAATATGGGTTTAACTTGACATGTCGAAACCTCAAACATGTTATATTATAATCAAAACTTTTAAATCCCTTTCTATGGTCTGATAACAAAACATATGTGTTAAATTCACATGACTTTCCCTGCCTAATATCGTTTATTTTTATATAGCTTCTACAAACAATTCTTGCGAAAGCTTATTTCTTAATTTACTTTTGATAAACCTTTACAGAAATACTCCCATTACACATTCTATTGAAGGTCCAAGAGAAATAGAGGAAACGAATCGATATATGCTGTCCCAGAAATTACATACTTTTTCCATGACATCGCGAGGAACAACGAATAGCAGCATCACTTAAAAAAGACATAGTATTGAAAATTCAAACAAATAACAACGGATATGGCGGAAATCGTTGATGCCACGAAAAATAATTTAAATAAATAGTGTATCTTAAAAAGGTCTGCTTTCTTGCGTAGTAAGTTTTTGCCTATTTTTTATGGTGTACCAGTTATACAAATTTATACAAAGTTCCTTCGGAATGAAGAGGGCTTCACAGGCTGTTCTCAAGAAATTAAAGATATGCGTTTAATTTGCCATGTAAATATATCTGTCATGTCTGTCATGAAAATCGATCTTAAACATGTGGTATTATAGTAGAAATCTTAAAGAAACGTTTTAGATAATTTCGAAAAATCTTCAATGTAAAAGGTAGTTTGAATTGGAAGGACTTTCTTCAAATCTTCGTGTACATATTTGGAAGATATTGAACCTAAATACCAAGTTTGGTATTTGTCAGACTTGATTGATCGTTACATTCACATGACTTTCTCTGCCATCGTTTATTAGTCGGTATACAAACTAGTCCCGCTAAAGCTTATTTTTATACTCACTTCATTTTAATCCAAGTACGACTTGCTGAAATAGCTACATTACACATTTCGTTATAGATACAAGGGAACAGCGATAGACAAATGTTTAAGAACTGGAGGCTATATGCTGGCACTAAAATCCCATACTGTTTCCATGCAATCGCAATAAACAACTGAATTTTGACAGTACTTTAAAAGAATAGCTAAGTAATAAACAATTCGAACCTATAATAACAGAAATGGATTATGCCACAAAAAAGATTATCTGAAATGAATTGAGTGTTTTTAAAGAGATCCACAATTTTTTGTGCAGTGCGTTTTCGTCTATCGCTTACAAGTTGTACAAGATTATACAAAATTCCTTCCTAATAAAGATAACTTCAAACGCTATTCCCAGAAAATTCAAGATATACGTTTTATTTGTTATGAATATATCTTTAATATGCGCTATTTTAATAAAAATCGTTAGAGCCATTTTTTAGAAAATAAAAAAATTCTTGAAATTCTTCGTGTCGCAACTTCGGAAGGTATTGAAATAAATACCAAGCTTGACAGATACACACGCGCTTACGGACCTTTTTCTAAAAGTGCTTTTTTTTAGTCAGGTGGCCTCAAAACATATCTTTTCGGTGAAATCTCGGTATCGAACCTACTAGGTACATGGTAGAGAAAGTAAAAGAAGAACGGACATAACATTTCAAAGATGAATGTCTTAAAATCCAAATCAACAACAGTAAATTTCTCGTAAACGGCTAATGCTACAAAAAGTTGAATATTTTAGTGGCCCTTCTATTTTCTATAGTAAGTTTTCCTATCTCTTATGACTTCCCAGTTATATAAATTTAAATCAGAATGAAAAGGTCTTCATAGGCTAGTGATAGAATAATCAAGATATAGATTTTATGTATCATGCCAATATCTTATTTCTGAAATTTTAACTAAAATCGTAGGACTGTTCCTAAGAGAATAACAAGTAACTATGTTTTACTATTCTAAAGGGTTGTTTAGAGTGAGGAAAGTTTCCGAAAATCTTTACCTTGTATCCTTAAAACATTCTGTGCTTAAATTACAAGTTTTGTTTCGAAACTGCATTATACTTTCTTTACCAGCTACGGTATTCCACACAGAAGTTCGATATCGAGATTTCACCGCAAATACAAGTTCTGAACTCTCTTAAACCAAAATAGCATTTTTACAAAAATGTTCGTATCTATAAATACCAAATTTGTTATTTAAGTTGAGTATCTTCCATAGATGCGACACAAAGATTTTTATGATTTTGATTTTCCCAAAAATGACTATAACTATTTTGATTAAAATGCCATATATTTAAGTTATTTGCACGACGAATAAAACGTACATCTTCAACTTTCAGAGAATAACCTGTGAAGTCCCTTCGTTCAGAAGGAATTTCTGTAATTTTGCACAACGGGTAAACCACAAGAGACACAAAAACATGTTAGACAAAAAATGCGCACCTCTTTAAAATGCATAGTTTATTTAAAATGACTGTTTTTCGTGATATCAGCCATTTCTGGATATCCGTTACACCTGGTGGTATTTTTCAGTAAGTGCTGACCGACCGGGATGGCTCAGGCGGTAACGTCTGTGGCCCGCATTCGGGAGGTCGTGGGTTCGATTCCCGCGGCCGACCTTTCTGACTAGGTTTATTTGGGGGGTTTCTCCGGGTCGCTAGGCGAATGCTGGTAAGGTTCATTATATCCTCGAATTTCCTGTCCCTCCATTTCACCTCCATTCTCATTTCAATTTACCTTTCATCTGCTTGGTTGTTTCAGGGTTTAAATTGTCGGCGGGAGTCTCGGCGTTGCATGGGAGGGGAAAAGGATGCTCTATGTAACCCTTCGTCCCCCGGAATGGCGGTAGTCTCCAAGTCCCGCCCCCCCAGTGGGATGTGCAAGCCTGCAGGGGGAGGGAAGCCGGTTGCACCAGCTTCCTTCCGAGGAGTTTCGATCTGCAAAACGTAGGGACCCTGCCCTCTGCCCTGCCACCCTCTGGCTCCTCCCTCCCAGGGGCACCCCGTCAGAGGCACAAAAGATTTTGTAGGTCGAGATGCCAAGTCCCCCTCCGTAGCTAGTCCGCTCCTACACCTACTACTCAATGTGCTCAAAAGTATGGAATTTCTAGGCCAACATATAGCGACCCGCTTTTAACTATTGATTCGGTTCCCTCCATCCCTCTTATAAGTACCTACAACGAAATGTGTGATGTAGCTGTTTCTGCAAACGTTTATATCGATTAACATGAAGTAGTTAGAAAAGTAAACCTTCGTAAGAATAGTTTGTAGCGGCTATACAAAAATAGACTATCGTGGGTAGAGAAAGCCATGTGAATTTAAAACATCAGATTTTATTTCCTTTTTTTATTTATAATAGATTTTTCTTAAGAATAATCAAAGTTTTAAAACTATTTTTCTTAGAACAACAAATTTTATGTTCTGGCTTCGAATCCAGGTGTACCCGGTTTCGCTTCCCGGCTGGGAGAAAAGTCAGTATATTTTATGATTAAAAGGAATAAAACTAGCATTTAAAACCTACAGGTCTACAAGTAATAAAGTTATCATTGTTTCAAGTCAAAGACTCCTATTGAGTATAGAAGCTAAAGGGGGTTATAAAAATTAAATAATAATAATAAAAAAAAGGTTTGACTTATTTCTATGTTAATATAAGGTATCGATTTGATGAATTAACTTCTGACTTATAAAGTTTCCATAATGCAACATTTTTCGCGTCTCGAGTACGTTGCTCTTTCCTGAAACAAAAAGCGCCTTAGAAATGAAATAAATTATTCCTTTGGAGAATCATTTGTCACTATTAGAAGCGATTAGATGCTGGTGTGGGGCCTCCATAAACCTTGGACTTGACATCTATGTCTAATTTATAAATTATCCTAGCATACTGTAATAACAAGTGCAGCGCACATAAAACGTTGCGCCCTTTCTTTAGCAGCGGTCGTAGCCTCGAGCCCCAGTGCCGATAATTACAGTACTTACAATACAATGTGCACAAATAAAGCAAATTAACATTACAAATAACAAGTCCCATCGAGCCATTGTCTAATAAAGAGTGTTACCCACTAAATGTCAGGAATGAAATGTACCACTAGATTACATCGACTATCGCAGTACAGATTCTGCTGTGTATTTTTTATGTTCACGCTCTTCGCTCTCTTTATGCTTCGTTTTCAAATCTATATTGGTAATAAATTCATTGTTTTATTCACCTCTTACTTTCTTATTCTGCTATGTACTACAATACAAACCACAGTCGTCCTCCGTTGTCTAGAGGTACAATGCTAGCCTCTGGTTCCCGAGGTTGTGGCTTCAAACCCAGTGGAGGGCGATAGATATTTTTCGGGCGTAAAAATCCTTAGCATGGCTTCCTTCGGAACAGAATTAAAACTGGTGGTCCCGTGTCTAGATTTACGTTACGTAAAAGAACTTCAAGTCTGATAAAGAGGCCTCTGAACAAAATTTCCGGTCTTTCACGCCCAATATAGAATGGGACGCTAAGAACCACAGCAGTTAAAGAGCGTTCATATACAACTGAATTTAATTTCAGTGTAAAACACACTATGGATTCGGGCGGGTTACCAAGGAAACAGGTTGCATAGAGATCCAATACTCTTTTGCACGATCGTCTATTTTCTACGTCTTCGCGAAGATATTTATAAAGAAGGAAATTTCACATGATTGGTTTCCACGGAAACCATGTCTGCTAATATAAATTTGGTGGCTGTTAGGATTAGGAAGTGTCAGACGGAGGGGTCTCAGGTAACTGGAGCACAGTACCGCAGTAGTTCATAGTAGACCCTTTGTGCTTCCAACGTGACCCCTGGGAGAAAGGAAGTGGACCCGAAGAGCGACTAGATCAGGACGGCAATGAGCACTAGCAAGGTCGAAGTCCCTAACGATTCCAGAATGACACCAATCCTGAAGCCGGTACGATCCCGCCTTAGCCATCTTCAACCTGGGGGTCCCGGAATGAAACCAGCCACTCCCAGGAAGGGGCCCCAGATGTCCAGCCAAACGCCAGGGAGAATACTTTACACAGCGCAAATTCTGCCATCCGCCGCAACACACCAATCGCTGTCGCCTGTCGCCTGATGGGCCCTTCTACCTTAGTGGCCGAAGAGGAACTATCCCAGCATTTTCCTACGGACCTGGGGAAACCACGATGGTCAGTGTTTCGAAAAATGTTCCATGTAAAGGGTAATCTGGGGTGGGGGGATTTTCTTGAAAACCTTCGTGTCGCATCTCTGGAAGATACTGAACCTAAATACCAAGTTTGGTGTTTATCCGACTGTTCGTTTCTGCGTTATGTTGTTCACAGACACACACACAGACACAGAGTCACACACACGGACATGTATTTCCGGTGAAATCTCGGTACCGAATTTTTGGGTGGAATACAATACTTCCCCTACTTACTATACATAGTAGAGAAATTAAAAATGTATATTTTAACGCGATCTACATTTTTTGTGTAGTAAAATTTTGTCTATCTCTTATGGTTTACCAGTTATGCAAAAGTCGTTCACAATGAAGAATACTTTTGGAGACATTCCCAGAAAATTCGAGATATACATTTCATTTGTCATGAAAATATCTTAAACATATGATATTTTAATCAAAATCGTTAGAGCCATTTTTGAGAAAATGTTCCATGTCTGTTCTTGAAAACCTTCGTGTCGCATCTCTGGAAGATACTGAACCTAAATACCAAGGTTTGGTGTTTATCCGACTGTTCGTTTCTGAGTTATGCTGTTCACAGACACACACACGGACATGTTTCCAAAAATGCTTTATTTTGGATTCAGGGGGTCTCAAAACATGTATTTCCGGTGAAATCTCGGTATCGAATTTTTGGGTGGAATACAATACTTCCCCTACTTATTATACGTAGTAGAGAAAGTAAAAAATGAGAAACTAAAAATTATAATAAGTGAATGTCCGAACATCGGAGTATGATCGCTGAATGAATGGATATGAACTTCGACCTATTTATTAATCTTATGTTAGCAATGCTTATACCATAAAGACTTTTGTAGTCAATGCAATTATATTGAATGCTTTTGTGCTATTTTATATCAATACGCAATAAATAACCACACGAAGATGAAGTATAAGAAGTGGTAAATTGTCTGCTTTGATGCTGTTGTTATCACAATCCAATATGATAAGTTCGAAATGTTTCTAACTTTTGACCAAGCGATTGTAACCCTTAACATTTGCGCAATCATAGCCACAGGTGGCGTAGCTGTTGTAATTTATTTATTTGACGGTGTTATTACACGATGATCAATGTCAGAGAAGAGATAAATGAATAATATGTAAACTCCGTGTTCCTTTGTTATTTTGTGAGGCCGTAAAAGCCTAAGTAATTATTCTTATGTTGGCAATATTCGACTTATTACGATTATCGTTGGGAAGGATGTAAATGTTCATGCGAGCCTTTGTGGGCATTATATAAAATTAAACAAATAATCGTGTGAAATGCGGCGGAATTTCGAATTCTAAGCTAAAGACTAATTTTCGCCTTGTGTCAAAGGCTATCTGTGGCAAGTTTGGTCGAAATCGGTGCAACGGTGTAGAAGCGTTAAGGAACATACGTACACACAGACCTTTATATTTTTATTTTTATTATTATTATTATTATTATTATTATTATTATTATTATTATTATTATTATTATTATTATTATTATTCAGGAGGCAAAAATTATTTCCTGTGAAATCTCGGTATCGAATTTTTGGGTGCAATACAATACTTCCACTTAGTACCTGCTATAAATAATTAGTTGAGAAAGTAAAAACAAAAATAATAATAATAATAATAGTAATAATAATAATAATAATAATAATAATAAACTGAGCTTTATTTATGGACACCTTAACTGCTGTGGTCCTTAGCGTCCCATTCTATGTTAGGCGTGAAAGACTGATAATTTTGCTCAGAGGCCTCTTTATCAGGCTTGAGGTTCTTTAACGTGCCGTAAATCTACGACACGGGACACGGCTTTACTTTCCTTCCGAAGAAAGCCATGCTAAGGATGTTTACGTCCGAAAAAAATCCATTGCCCCCTGCCGGGGTTGAATCTGCGACCTCGGGAACTAGATGCTAGCATGTTAACCACTACACCACGAAGAACGACTAGTTAAAAAGGTGATATATATCGAAACATGAAGAGTGGAATCACTTTCATATGAATGCTGTAGCATTATGTGAATTTTTCATTGGCAACGAAAATCGTGTGAAAGTTACATATTAGGCTTTATTACCTATATACAGGAATAGTTAATTTATAAACATCCTATGCTAGTGTGAGGCCGCACCGGAAACCAAGCACAATTAGGTGGGAATATTAGCGCTGATTATTTAGATGTCAACAGCTTTCTTCTCTACCCTTGGCACTTAGTTCTTTCAGGTATTCCGCTTCCCCACCGCCCCTCTCCTCAGGAACGTTATAGATATGAAAAAGGTTGTACCTGTGAAATATGAGTTCCGTTCACAAGCATGATGTAGGTATGGCGGGCTGCATTTGTTGATAAATCCCTCTATGATGTACAAGGAGATGGGTGTGAATCCTGGGACAAAGGCTACGACCTTGCCGCTCCGTCTCAAACAAAACTACTCAGTGGTGTACATCAACTGGGGCCAGTAGTTCGTAGAGAAACCTGTACACCAAATCATTACCGTCAGATAAGCTGTGCGCATCCATCTAACGAAAAATGTTGGTGAAATTTTTCATTTTTACTTTTTTTACCACGTACAGAGTAGGTAGAGAAGGTATCGTATTCCACCAAAAAATTCGATATCGAGATTTCACAGGAAATACATGTTTTGAAACCCCCTGAATTACGTCTGACACGTGTATGTAGACCAGTTTATTTTGTTTCAACATTTCCAAATTTTGTTTCTATGCTTTTCTGTTCTGATTGTTTAACGTAAATTAAATAAGTTATTTTTATGAACAAAATAATATTCAAACACTTCGTATAACTTCTAAACTTTCAGAAGCAAAAGAACACAAGTGCATCATACTTAACAGTAACATTTAATAACTTCGATCACAATTACTGTATTGTTTCTAGAGAGCAAAACAGATTGTTCGAAAGTAACTCAAAGTTTATTTTAACCATATCATGCATTTATATTTACTTTAAAATGTTTATAAAATTTACAAATGCTTAAACATTTGATTCAGCTTTTCTTAGAAGTAACCAAAATGCACATTTGCTTCTAATCCCCTCAAATGGTTGTAGTCGCGTGGGCCGTAAGGGTGAACTGTGATCTCTGTATCTGATACGAAAGCTGATCGATAAAGACCGAGACTGATTTTTTTTTCACAGATATTTATTACTCCATTTCAACGTTTACATTTTCTTTTTCAAAGTAGTCCCCTCCTACTTGGATGCATTGTTTTAGCGTCTCTGCCAGTCCTCGAACACATAGTGCAGGCTATTCTTTGAGAATCGCCTCACTCTTCTTCAGCATTGCTTCAGTGCTCTCAAATCGAATGCCCCGGACCTTTGCCTTTAGTGATTGGAATAAAAAGAAATCACAGGGGCCAAGATCGGGCTATAAGGCGGATGCGGCACACAGGTAATGTTGAATTTAGCCAAAAACCCCTGAACTTGATTTGCGACGTGAGGCCGCGCGTTGTCGTGATGAAGTCGCCACCCAGTCCGATAAAGTTCTGGTCGTTTCCTTGCAATGTGCTTCTTCAGTGTAGCCAATACTGACGTATAGTATGCTGCTGTAACAGTAGTGTGAGGGGGAACTGCATGCTGGTAACTCATTCCATTACGAAACACCAAGTCCATCTTGCTTACCACAGAGGACTCGCCTTTCTTTGAAGTGCTTGAGCCACCTAAGCACTTTGCACGAGGTAGTGCATCTTCACTGTATTCTTACTTCAGCTTTTCGAAAGTTTCAGACCCTGTATGATTTAAACGAAAACAACATTTTATTGCCATGTATTGCTCCTCTCGTGTCACCTCCATTTTGTGGCATGCGAAATTCAAGTAGGGTCAACAATATACAGCATTACTACCAACCTACCGATACGAGAGTGCTGCCGCCTATGTACATTATACACGAAACCCCGCTCTTTTCAAATATTCATGGTAGAGACAGGAAACTATCAAGGAAGCTACAGGAAAAAATCCGTCTGTATTTATTGATCAGCCCTAGTAGTTAACTATCCCTTTGCTTAAACCAGTGTCAGCCAACTGAATGCTATATGACATCAGCGGGCAAGTCTCTTCTTGCTCTCCAATCTCAACTAAGAACCCCGTGAGGATCGAGCTGGTGAGGCGAGGGGAAAGGTGAAGCTACAAATCTCCGAAACAGTGTTACGCCACATGTAATAAGTTGCCTGGCTCTGCTTAAATAGACCTTTAAACTCAATTCTCTCTATTTATTTTACGTCGCTTTAGCTACATGGCCATGTCATTTTTACTTTCTCTACTACGTATAGTAAGTAGGGGAAGTATTGTATTCCACCCAAAATTTCGATACCGAGATTTCACCGGAAATACATGTTTTGAGACTCACTGAATCCAAAAAAAGCATTTTTGGAAACATGTCCGTGTGTGTGTCTGTGAACAGCATAACTCAAAAACGAACAGTCGGATAAGCACCAAACTTGGTATTTAGGTTCAGTATCTTCCAGAGATGCGACACGAAGGTTTTCAAGAAAATCCCCCCACCCCAGACTACCCTTTACATGGAAGATTTTTCGAAAATTTTAATTTTCTCAAAAATGGCTCTAACGATTTTGATGAAAATATCATATGTTTAAGACAATGTCATGAGAAATGAAATGTATATCTCGAATTTTCTGGGAATGTCTCCAAAAGTATTCTTCATTGTGAACGACTTTTGCATAACTGGTAAACCATAAGAGATAGACAAAATTTTACTACACAAAAAAAGTAGATCTCGTTAAAATTCGCAACTTATGTCATACACATTTCTTTTATTGAGTGAACCGTTTTCGAGATATTGCTTGTTGTTTCCTTCAATTTTCCAATACTTATACTTTTTCTCAAATTCGTTATTAATTTTTTTTATGTCCTCGACATGCAAAGAGAATGGAATGCGCCACATAGCAACCAGCGTTAAAATATTTGACTATCGCTTAAAACCTACCATATTCCCCTTGCATCTACAAGAAAATTACCAATAAGATTGACATCTCGATATCTCGATTAACATGAAGCATATGGAGAATAGGCGTTTGTAAAATTAGATTGTACAAGAGCAGAGAAAGTCATGTGAGTGTAACACATCAGATTTTTAGAAAAATGTTCGTGTGTGTGTATGTGTGAACAGCATAACTCAAAATCGAAAACTCGAATAAATACCAAAGTTGGTATTTAAGTTCAATATTCTACAAAGATGCGACACGAATATTTTTACGAACATCCCCCTACACAAAAGTGCCCTTTACATAGAAACATTTCTATATTATTTTTTAGTTTCTAAAATATTACTAATGATTTTATTAAAATACTATATACTTGAGATGTTGATATGAAAAGTAAAATGTATGTCTTGAATTTTATGGCAGTGGCCTATGATGTCCTCTTTATTAGGAAGAAATTTTGTATAACTTTATATGCATAAGTGGTAAAAGAAATAGACAGAAACGTACTACAGAAAATGTAGAGCTCTTTAAATCACAATTTACGTATTTCAAATAACTTTTTTGTGGCACCAACCATTTCCGAGATATTCATTATTATTGCTTTGGATTTTCCAATACTTTGTCATTTTAAAGTAATGTCTCTATTCAGTTGTTTCTCGTGATGTCATGGAAAGAGCATGCAACATCAGGGCCAGTATATAGGGACCCTGTCCTATCCTCTTTGTGCCTGCAACGAAATGTATTTATACAAACATTTATCTCAATTAAGTTGAAGTAGAGAGAATAAGCTTTTGCAAGAATAGTTTGAAGAAGCTATAGCTATATATAAATAGATAGGAGCTAGAGAAAGTCATGTAAGTAGAACACATTAGGTATCTTTTTCAAATAGACAAGCTGCTTAAAATATCTTCAGCAGTCTCGTAGCAAAAAATTACGTTTACCTCCAAACCAACAGTCATTTGTACTCCAGTAGAGGCTGTAAAAATTGAAAACAAAAGTAACTGGGTGGAAGCATCCTAAGTGGTTGCACATTTCATTACAAAAGTGTTAATTTTCAGTTACTTTCAAAGGCAGAGGTAATAGAAATGTCACCTACTCATTCAACATTTCGTTTTTTGAGTTCACACACACACTCGAACGCACGCGCTTATCGTTTTCTAAGAATACCTTTTTTGTGGGGTTCAAGAGTCTCCAAAGTCTATTTCTGGTGAAATCTCTATATCCAATTTTTACTTTCTCTACTAGGTATAGTAAGTAGGCGAATGTATTTAACCCAAAAATCCGATACCGAGATTTCACCGGAAATATATGTTTTGACGCCTCCTGAATCCAAAAAAAGGATTTTTGGAAACATGTCCGTGTGTGTCTGTGTGTGTGTCTGTGAACAGCATAACTCAGAAACGAACAGTCGGATAAACAACAAACTTGGTACTTAGGTTCAGTATCTTCCAGAGATGCGACACGAAGGTTTTCAAGAACAGACATGGAACATTTTCTCAAAAATTGCTCTAACGATTTTGATTAAAATATCATATGTTTAAGATATTTTTGTGACAAATGAAATGTATATCTCGAATTTTCTGGGAATGTCCCCAAAAGTATTCTTCATTGTGAACGACTTTTGCATAACTGGTAAACCATAAGAGATAGACAAAATTTTACTACACAAAAAATGTAGATCGCGTTAAAATACACAATTTATGTCATATACATTTTTTTGTTGAGTGAACCATTTTCGAGATATTGCTTGTTATTCCCTTAAATTTTCCAATACTTATACTTTTTCTCAAATGGAAATTCATTTTTTTGTCCTGGTAATGCAAAGAGAATGGAATGCGCCACATAGCAACCAGCTCTTAAAATATTTGACTATCGCTTAAAACCTACCAATTCCCCTTGCATCTACAAGAAAATTAGCAATAAGATTAACATCTCGATATCTCGATTAACAAGAAGCATATGGAGAATAAGCGTTTGTAAAAATAGTTTGTACAAGAGTAGAGAAAGTCATGTGAGTGTAACACCTCAGTTTTTTAGAGATATATGCAATGCTGATCTATCTACCATACGTAAGCGGTGTACAGTTGTTCTTCTATGAAATGCATTTATTTTAACTTCTAAATTATTCTGAGTAATCATTTTACATGCTAGGTGATATTTATTTTTTATTTACTTATTGCCAATTCAGGAGGTCCCGGGTTAGATTCTTATCGACCGTCCCCTCTGACCTTGGGTTTTTCATGATTTTATCTGGTTCTTTAGGTGAATGTTGAGGTTTGTTTGGTTTTGTTTAAGGGCGCTCAACTTCTAGGTCATTAGGGCCCTTCTAAATCAGATCATGGTAAAGGCCAGAGATAACGATCAGTAGAAAATTTCATGGCAAAAGCCAGAGATAAAGCGGAATAAAAAAATTAAATAAATAAAATCAAAGCAAAAGCCAGAGATAAATATCAATATAGAAATATAGCACAACTATAGATAAATATAGATATATAAAAGTAAGCCGATCAGTATAAAACACCTTTTAATAAGATGACTAAATCCGCATTAGAAAATTTACTTTCGAAACAAAATTAAAAATCCTAACAACCGCTTGCTTATCATCCACTAAGACCTCACAAGACTGCCCGGTAGTTGCAGAGTGTCCGGATGATGTGCTAGAGCAATACACTCTAGCAACACGTGACGGACCGAAAGACCGTCGCCACAAAGCGGACAAATAGGAGCAGGGTCACCCTTAAAAAGATAACCGTGTAAAATAATGTTGAGGTGATTTCTCATCTACCACGATTTCCTTTCCATCGTTTCCCTTTGATTCCGTTTCTCTCTCACGCTTCAGGAGTGTTTCTAGGTGTGTAGGGTGGTGCCGGACAGATGCGCGAATGTTTAATCAAAATAAAGAATGTTCCTCTTGGAGACTACAGGACCGCTTGTTTGAACGGGTCGTCCCAACTCGGACAGCTCCAGTGGGACGGGTCTTAGAGCCAGGAAGTGTTAGGTACTTCCGCGCGTCCCTGTGGTTGCTTCACTTCATCCCTTCCTCCTGGGGGGCGGTAGCCGCAATAGATTTCACTTAAGACGCAGTGCGGGAGGTGTCCGCCTCCTTCGTATATCCTATACTATTGCCATATTCTTGAGAGCTGCAACAGTTTAACCAAAAATCTATGCAGATGGCAAGTTAACCGGTTCAATGCAATAGTACGATTTGAGCTTTCCCAGCAGAGGGTCGATGGTGTCACATAACCAGTCACGATGAAAGAATGTAATGGACGCCTATGAGAGATGACAATGACATTGTACTTAGCACACAGACGCAAAGAAATCAGAGGACGTTATTCAGTCTGAAGGTATGCTGCCGTTGAGGAACGCGATGCATTTCAAAGAATCCCATTTATGTGGAACGCCGCGGTATTCGTTGCAATGATGGATGTCCGAGAGGCACGGGAAGGAAGTCTTGCAATAGAAACAACAAGAAATGAAGGGGAAGAGACTTTATCAAAGGGACATCTCACAAAGCCACAACAGCTGACAAATCTTAAATGGATAAAAAAGAAAAACGAGCTACACAAAAGGTATACTTGAAGTCTCGGTAACGTCAGCGCTGCCCATTGTCATCCATCGCTAATCACCCCACCTTATACATGAAATGGTCAGTTACGGACAGAAAAAATAACAAGATCTAAGAGTGGAACTCAAGGAATGTAATAATGAGTGTTTTTTCGCCTCAACTTAAAGCCATTTCGGTTTCTATTGGACAGGTTTATACAGAGGTATGAAAATGCTTTTGGACCGCTTGAGAGTTGAAATGGCAGGTCTTGGACGAAAGATCGCGAAATATCTTCCTTTCCCACACTGCTCGACTTTCAGCTTGGTCAGCGAGTCTAGTTTACAGAGAAGAGGAGCCAAAAACTGCAGGGAGAATAAACGATTCGCTGTTCCAATAAATTCCTCCAGCATCCTTAAAAAATCCTCTAGCAATTCCTGTTTGCGAAAGAGTTCAACGGACATACTGTCCCACATGATCCATTATTGTCTTTATGTAACTGTAGTTTATTCTGTAATTACTTTAAATAACCAAAAGCACCAGAAATATGTTGATGTTAGAGGAATAATGTTGTTAATATTTGTATAGGAATGGGTAGAGAAAGTCGTGTGTATGTCACAAAGAGTCTTTTTCGTACTGTACATTTTCCCTGGAAGATGCTCGAAAGCTTCCGATTCTTTATTGTTTTCCTTCCTAAGAGGACGTTACTATAACCTCTGAAATTATTTCTCAGTACTTCCTATAAACATTTTTGAATGGTGTTTTCCCATGTATGTTAAAAGTACTTGCTGCTTAATTTAACATAATTTCTAACAAATACGTACGTATTGTATAAAATGAACCGTGGATAGAGGAATCATTTTAATGTATGCTATAATATATAAGGTATTTATGCGAATTTAAATGGGTAGAGAAGGTTGCGTGAACGTGCCACAACAATTTTTCATACTGAAAACGGTATACATTTACTTACTACGTAGAGTAAGTAAGTGAAATACTGTAAGCCACCGAAAAATTTGATGTCGAGATTTCACCGGAAATATATGTTTTGTGGCACTCTGAACACCTCACCTCCCAAAAAAGCGTTTTTTTAGAAAAAGGTCCGTCTGTGAACAGCATAACTCAAAAACAAAACGTTGGATAAATACAAACTTGGTATTTAAGTTCAGTACCTTCCAAAGATGCGACACGAAGAGTTTCAAGAAAATCCCACAATCATCAACTACCATTTACATGGAACATTTTATAAACAAATTTAATTTTTGAAAAAAAGGCTGTAAATATTTTTATTAAAATTCCATAGATATAATAATGATATTTACATGACGAATAGAATGTAGGTATATTTTGAGTTTTCTGGAAATAGCCTGTGAGGTCCACATCATGCGGAAGTTAGTATAATCGTGTATACTGATAAATGTAAAACGGTAGACGAAAACGTACTACATAAAAAATGTAGATATATTTAAAACTCACAATTTATTTCAAATGACTATTTTTGTGGAATCAGTCATTTCCGAGATATCCATTATTAATGGTTCGAACTGTTCAATACTTACATATTCTTTAAACTCCTGTTGGTTTTCAGTTGTTTCTCCTAATGTTATGCAAACTGCATGAAATTTAAGGCAGCGTATAGTGTCCAGTTCTTAAACATTTGACTATCGCTATTCCTTTTGTATCTGTAACTAAATGTGTAATGTAGTTATTTCCGGAAATGTTTATCTCGATTAAAATAAAGTAGATAGAAAAATAAACTTTCGTTAGAATAACTTCTTTACCCACTAATAAGCGATAGAGGGTAGAGAGAGCTTTGTGAATGCAACACATAAGATTTTTTTAGGTTAGGTTACTGTAGATTATCGTCGTTTTTTTACTTATTTTCACACGCACATTCACAATCATATCCACATTTAAAGACTCTATGGAGGATAGGGATAATTCTAGTTAAAGAAAAATTATCACGCCGCCGCCGGAGTTAGTCACGTACGTATTGTGAAAAGCGAACCGTGGATAGAAGAATCATTTTTTAATGCATGCTATTATATACCAGGTGGCCCAATCGGGCCGTATTTCACGTCTGCAGATAGCCCTTCGTGCGTTTTAAGAGTTGCAGAACTCAGGGAAATTCCAAGTAAACACAGGTCAGTGGGGAACTGGCGCATTAACGCCCTGAAAGCCCACTATTACTACTGCTACTACTACTGCTGCTGCTGCTACTGCTACCACTACTACTACTACTACTACTACTACTACTACTACTACTACTACTACTACTACTACTACTACTACTACTACTACTACTACCACTACTACCCAGTGGTTCGCAGAAACGTCTATATGGATACACGAAGACGATTGGAACATCGGACCAATCAACAGGGGCAACATTTCGAACGCCTATGTTGACTATAAGAATATAAATATACACTATAAGCAGCTCTAAAAAAGAAATAAATAAGCGAACTCAGCACAACAGCATCGTTAAATGATGATGATGGTGATGATGATGATAGTAACAAACATTCATAATGGTAAGCGAAAAAATGGCAGTGAAACACTGCGTGCTCTCGTGTTTGTTGCTTATAGTCCGTAATGTTAGACAAGAACAACGTAAACATAATTTTAAAAAATAGCTATGGACGGATACAAATCGGTCAAATAAAGTCAATTTGGTCATCTGTCAGTCTAAAAAGTGAGTTTATTCCCTCGAAAATAAAGCCGGTGTAACTGGAGTGGCAAACATTCTAAGACTTTTTCGGACTATTTTTGTCTATCATCACGGACTGTACACTCTATTGCAAGCCTGGGAACTGCCTCTCAATGAGGGCGATCTGCTCATCACCTTTGCTGATAATGGTAAGCAATAGGAGTGGAAGGAAGCTCAACTGGCCCCGTAGCTCAGTCGGTAGAGCACGTATGTGTTGCATGAGGGGCCCTGGGTTCGATTGCAGGCCGGGGACTGGGAATTTTTCTCTAGCCAAGATTATTCCTCAGGGCCTGGAAGTATGAATGCGTGTGTGTGTGTGTGTGTGTGTGTGTGTGTAATCTAATGATTAAAGTCCAAGGTTTACCAGAAATTCAACGGCAAGAGAACACGAGTTAACGCCATTATCTATAGGCAATAATATGTTCCAAAGGAAAGGCCGCCGATAACACCATTGTGTTATAACACTCACTGCAATTCGCCAGTTTCCCACTGATCTGTGTTTAATTGGAATTGCCCCGTTGAGTTCTGCAACTCTGTTAACGCACGATGGGCTATCTACAAACTTGAAATACGGCACGGTTGGGCCAACTGGTACCTATAAGGTATGTATGCGAATTGTAATGAGTAGAGAAGGTTGTGTGAATGTGCTACAACCGATTTTTTATACTGAAATCTGCATACATTTTGGACCCTTTATTTTAGTGGTGTTTAATACCCGTTTTTACTACATACGGCACCACAGGCGGTGGACATTGATGATACATGCAGTGAAATGATATTTGGGAAGAAAACGTTTCATACCTAAGTTTAGGGTACCTCCCCGGTTATGAGGACTGAGAAAAACCTCATGTAGGATAAATTTGAACCACGGACCCTCCTAATGGGAGCCTCACACGTTACCGTGGAACCAACTCGGTACATTTTGTCCCCTTCTGTGTATACGAGTGTTAAACGAAGAAGAA
Source organism: Deroplatys truncata (assembly GCA_030765065.1). Lineage (NCBI taxonomy): Eukaryota > Metazoa > Arthropoda > Insecta > Mantodea > Mantidae > Deroplatys > Deroplatys truncata. The sequence goes on from CM060983.1 coordinate 44,445,197, forward strand.
ATAAAAGGATCTTAATTAATCAGCTCCTGGTTAATCTACCGACATGGGTGTCCAAGGTCGTTAAGACACGTATTCGTGAATGGGAAATCTGCGGTTGAAATTTCGTCCTCCCTGAATTAGTTTGTTGTTCAGTTTTACCTCAGTCCTCATTATTGAGAAATATTGGGTGGTATCTGCCTTAAACTTATGCCACGTACCTTTCCTTTGCACGTTTTCTTTAATTTCCTGTTTCATCAGTATCCAAAGCTTGATGCTGTAAAAACAGGGCTTAAATTTTATTTTAAAAATTCTGATGTGACACATTCACATCTTTCTGTACCCTCTATCGTTTATTAATGGGTGTATAAAATTCAAAAATATGTATTTTATTTGTCATATAAATGTCTTAAAGAGTTTAATCAAAATCGTTATAACCATTTTTGAGAAAATGAAAAGTTTCAGAAATTGTCCACGTGAAGGGTAGCTTGAGGTGCAGGGATTTTCTAGAAACTTAAATACTAAGTTGTTTATTTATTCTACTTTTCGTTTTTGAGTTAATCTGTTCACATATATACACAGGAACCCTTTTATAAAAAAATGCCCTTGTATTTAGGGGGCCTCAAAACACGTATTTCTAGTGAAATATCAATATAGAATTTTTGGATAGAATACAGTACCTTCACTATCTACTAGGTACATGGTAGAGAAGGTGTAACTTCAATCCCTGCTTTGGAACTGAGTGTTTTCGTAAAAGAAAGAGACATTTTAATTTTTGTTTACCAGTAATATTGCAACTAGGGGAAGTAGGTATACCAGAAAGCGTACGCACTGGGAATACCACGAATACATTATCTCTATCACCCGCATGCACGTTGCAACATGAGGGTGCCATAAAGTGGACCTTGTTTTTAACAGTGAACCATTAAATCCATGTTTCAGTCTCGTCTGGCAACAATAGGTATTAGCTTTTAACAGTAGCCAATGCTGCTTCGAAAAAATCGTGCTAATAATACTATGGTTTTACTATTTTTATTTTCTCTATCACGTAACTTGTAGGTAGAGAGGGTATTGTATTCCACCAAAATATTCGATATCGAGATTTCAACGGAAATAAATGTTTTGAGACCTCGTGAATAAAACAAAAGCATTTTTAGAGAAAGGTCCGTTTGTGTGTGTGTGTGTGTGTGTGTGTCTGGGAACAGCATAACTTAAAAACGAACTTGAACATCAAATGAAAATGAACATCAAACTTGAATTTAAGTTCAGTGCCTTTCAAAGATGCGACAGGAAAGTTGTCAAAAAAATCTCCAACCCCAAACTACCCTTATATGAAACATTTTTCGAAATTGTTGGTTTTCTATAAATGACTCTAAAGATTTTGACTAAAATTCCACTAATTAAAGAAATTTACATGAGAAATAAAATGTATATTTTGAATTTTCTGGGAATAGCCTGTGAAGTTCTCTTCATTTGGGAGGAATTTTAGATAATCCTGCATAACTGGTGAATGTTATGTGATAGATGAAAACGTAATATCCAAAAAAACTAGATCTCTTTAAAGCACATTATTTATTTCTAATAAAATTTTCGTAGCATCAGCAAATTCCGAGATATCCGTTATTAATAGTTCGATTTATTCAATACTCAGCCATTCTTTTCAAGTCTTGTCAATTTTCAGCTTTTTCTTGCGATGTCATAGGAAGAGTATGGGATTTTAAGACTCTTAAAACAGTTCACTATCGCTGTTCTCTTTATATCCTAACGAAATGTGTATGTAGCTATTTTTGAAAAGGTTTATCTCGATTAAAAGAAGTAGAATAATTTGTGTAGGCACTAATAAACGATAGAGGGTAGAGAAAGTCGTGAGGATGTAAGACAACAGAATTTTTTCTTTCTGCTTTGTTTATTAGGTGCACAAGCCAAATGTTGCTTCTAAAATCGGCAGAAGAATCACTAATTTGTTGTGTTTGATATATTGAAAACTATATTATAATGGTCGCAATTTAATAAGGTTGCTAAAGGGCAACCTAGATTTTTTTGTCACCATTGTGGGATGAATCACCAAAAGCTTGGGTTGCTAGGTTCCATTCATAACCGGCAACTCCTCAAATACCCACCTGTTACATATATTGTGAAGGTTAGTTATGTTGTATCTGTTACGTTGGCGCCATTTTTATATAGTCGCTGGTGCTCAAAGTTTGCACACTGACCAATTTGTCACCAATTTACTCACTGATTATGTTAATTTTATTGTATTAATTATTTCATATCGATTATATTTATCATTATATAATATTATGTTTAAGAGATCGGCATTTGCTATTCTGTTGCTTTCTTTAGAATTGCAGAATTTGTGCATATAAATGTGTATCATATTTACTTTAATCCCTCCTGTTCTCACGGACAGGTTCAGGCAGAAAATTCCATGCTAGGGAAGAAACAGTTCTCTCCTCAAAGTGCATCTACCGCTCATCACCGTGTATGAGAGTAAATAAGCGACAGAAAAATTAGTGTTGGTACATAATTAATTCTCCTACCAACTCGAGAATCGAGCAGGATGGCTCAGGCCCGCTCTGATCCAAGGGTTTTTCGTGGTTTCCCCGGGTCGCCAGGCGAATGCTGGGTTAGTTCATCTTCTACCACGTCTCTTCTTCCTCTCATTTCCTGTACCCATCATCTTCTTTGTCATCTCTTTCAGGGTTGAGGACCAGGCGACGGTGCTCGGCGGGTTGCGGCTGGGCGGTGGCTTGAGCTCTGTGACATTTTCTTACCTGCCATCCTTGAGGTCTCTCCTCAGCGTGGCACTGTACCCCTCCCTGGAGGTTGGTGGCTTGTAGGCGGGGGCCGGGCGGCATCGGTTGCGTTCTATCTGGAAACGTTAGGTCCCCGTCCATGCTTGCGCCCGTAACATCCGGATGTGGTCGCCCTTCGGGTTTCTCCCCCTCATCCTTCCCTCCCAGGGGTCACGTTGGAAACATAAAGGGCCGACTGGCCTGCATGCGGTGCTCTGCCCCCCGGTTCCTGGTGCCGCATGATACGTACCTTTATATTTTTACCGACTTGAGAAAAAAAACAGTAGCTGTTCCAACGGGAATCGAATCGGGGACCTTCCATGCGAGCCTCATATGCTACCCAGTTTGACACTTGCCCGAAGAGACATTTGCTCGGAGGGTCCAAGTTCTGGGAAATCACTGACTAGATGATTAATAAAGCCGCTTTTAAGTGCAATTTGAAATTCTCAAAGCCAAGTAGGAGAGGGTAGTAAACTAACAAGGCAATGAGCGAAGCATTAAAAATCTTGGGAAAAATGGTAATCTTGTGCATTTCCTTAAAGTAGTGCCCTACTGCAAAATAATGCAGTAAATATCAATTCATTGTTAAAGAAAAGAAGAACTTGGTACATAAAATTATGGTTCTACCTGAGGAAAATTCCAGTGTTCCCTGGGAAAAGTTTCACCTGTGTCCTGATTTATAATAATAATAATAATAATAATAATAATAATAATAATAATAATATCCAACAGGTAGGTGCACAATTAAAATTGTGTAGAATTAAGAACTGCTTTACCTAAAATATCTATATTATTTCTCTGAGGAGGAATACATCAATTTTAACATTACCCTTGGTCAGGTATCAATGTATTTCGTGAGAAACCAATTTGAACATACGTATAAGGGTGTTCCGGGGAAATGTCAGCACGGGCAAGTGTCTTGCACTCAGTGCCACCGCTCGGTAAGTTTTGGGCTTGCCTCAATACCGTTTTCTTTACTTTCGCAGAAATAGTAATTAATTATGTGCTTTAATAAGATAGAACAGTTTGTAAAGAATGGGGCAATGAAGGAAGGAAACCAGGAAGAGAAGAGACAGGTGGCTGCACTGTCAGGGAGGTCCTTTGTAATGCTCACAACAGCAATTTCCTTAACTCAGGTCACTATCCGGAACAATACTACAGCGCTTTGTTGCAGCCAAGCATGTCATGTTCTGTAGCGGAATTTTAGGATAAGTAACGCTTTTCTCACGACCTAGAGGGCAGGCCGTTGTGTCTCCGGTGCCCTCTATTTCGTCTACGTCATTCAGTTCTATCTTTTAGTGACAGCCAAGGCGTTTCGATACAGAGAAGAGTTAGTGACAGAACCACTTCCGGAAACATTATCACATTTATCAAATCTTATTATTTTTAAGACTAATTTGCAGAATACAAAATTACAGTGCGTAGAGAAAGTCATGAGAATGTAAGCACATTAGATTTTTAGGTACTTAATGCTTGTTAAAAGTATCAGCAAGAATTCGATGACCAGTAGAATAAAATACTTCACGAATGTTGGGCCAACCTAACCTAGCCACCTTTTTTGCTGCTTTTGCAGCCTATGTGCACTGATGATAACACAGCCATAAACTTTAATTACTTTCTCTACTGCGTATAGTAAGTAGGGGAAGTATTGTATTCCACCCAAAAATCCGATACCGAGATTTCACCAGAAATACATGTTTTGAGACCCCCTGAACCCAAAAATAGCATTTTTTGAAACATGTCCGTGCGTGTGTCTGTGTGTCTGTCTGTGAACAGCATAACTCAGAAACGAAAAGTCGGATAAACACCAAACTTGGTATTTAGGTTCAGTATCTACCAGAGATGCGACACCAAGGTTTTCAAGAAAATCCTCCCACCTCAGACTATCCTTTACATGGAACATTTTTCGAAAATTTTAATTTTCTCAAAAATGGCTCTAACGATTTGATTAAAATATCAATTGTTTAAGATATTTTCATGAGAAATAAAATGTATATCTTGATTTTCTGAGAATGTCTCCAAAAGTATTCTTCATTGTGAACGACTTTTGCTTAACTGGTAAACCATAGACAAAATTTTACTACACAAAAAATGTAGATCGCGTTAAAATACACAATTTATGTCATATACATTTTTGTTTTTGAGTGAACTATTTTCGAGATATTGCTTGTTATTCCCTTAAATTTTTCAATACTTATACTTTTTCTCATATTCGTTATTCATTTTTTTTGTCCTGGTAATGCAAAGAGAATGGAATACTCCACATAGCAATCAGCTCTTAAAATATTTGATTATCGCTTAAAGCCTACCAATTCCCCTTGAATCTACAAGAAAATTAGCAATAAGATTAACATCTCGATTAACATGAAGCATATCGAGAATAAGCGTTTGTAAAAATAGTTTGTACAAGAGTAGAAAAAGTCATGTGAGTGTAACACATCAAATTTTTTATTATTAAAGACACGAAATATAGTCTAAATAGTTACATTTTTACCATTTAAGTCTTTCCTTTGTCTTTGCTTACGCTTTTAATTTCTAATGTGAGTTTCATTCGCACATCATATTGATTTTCACATTAGCATACCCGGGGAATTTAGCCGAATGACCCCTTTATCCCATTATTCCCAGCTAACCACTATAGCACATGCTCTGTAGTACCTTGATTTGGATTTATTATAAACAAAAAAGTACATAGTGTTGTCTATGCCTCTGCAATTCGCTTAAGAGCTTTTCACATGCAGTAGCTTTTTTATATTTTGCTAATTATAGGCGAAAATAATCGATGGAAATCAATTTTCGGGCTCAACATCATTGATCTGGTATTTATTTGAAAATAAAGTTGAAACGGACATTCATGTGCAGTATTTTTACTGCCTTTACAACGTTACTAGAAGCACGCTTGACCAAATGACCGAGCCCCACCCGTGAGGGTGTCGTTTGAATTGGGTTGAACTCGGCGGGGCACTGGTTTCCGATATCCATGGGAGATTGTGTACGTCTGTGCGGTTTTCTGTCCAGGCGGGGTTGTGAGTCTCCTCAAGGTCTCCGGTACCGCCCTGGAGAGCCGGTAGACGGTCTGCTATATTGCTGCCGTCCCCACCGAGGTCTCGGTAGTCTTCTCCTTTTTGGGGTTGACGCGCGTAAGGGGCTTACTTCTTCCTTATAATGGGGGGGGCGGATTTAATTTTCAGGTGCCGGCCTACTGGAAAAGCTCTCGGGGTGGGAGAGTCACTCGGAGACACCCTCCTTCCAGGGTCGCATGGTGGCACAGTCCGCCTGATGATTGTCTTTACAAAGTACTTATGTAAATAGAGAAGTATGGCATTCCAGTCAAAAATCGATACCGAGATTTCACCCAAATACATCTTTAGACTTCCTGAACCCAAAAAAGTATTTTAAGAAAAAGGTTCGTGTATGTGTGTCTCTCTGTGAACAGCATAACTCAAAAACGTAAGCTGGTTAAAAACCAAACTAGGCATTTATCTCATCATATCTTCTTTTACGGAGGGAACTTGGCACCGATCCAGAGTGGATACTACACCTACGCCCCACGAGGGGGCGTTCCCGGGAGGAAGGATGAGGCAAGAGAAGACACCGGGCGGCCGGATCCAGGAGTGAAGGTACAGCAATGACAGTGTCCCTAAGTTTCCAGATATATACATCCCGGCACACGTACAGTCAGCCGAAAACCGTAGGACGGAGAGAGTTCACACAGAGCATCCTTTTACCCTGTCACGCTGCACCGAAACACCACCGCCGACACTTCTACCCTAAAGAAACCAACGGGATGAAGGATGAATGGAACGAAATGGAGGGATAGGAAATTCGGGGCTTTACCTTTGGAACAATTGCTCACCGGCAATGATGTTCACTCGTTTACGTTTGGTACCTTTGGATTTGTTTACGTCGAGTTTTCTTTTTAAACATTAAATTCACACACACATACACATTTACACTCTCACTCATGCTTTCAGACTCTAGAGAGGATGAGGAATAATCCTGGGTAATTCTCCAGCTGGGAATCGAAGCCGGGAACTGGGGATTTGAAAGCTAGCATGCTAGCACCACACCACAGATAAAAAAATTAAATTGAGTTTTATTTATGGACGCTCTTTAACTACTATGGTCCTTAGCGTCTCATTCTAAACTGTGCGTGAAAGACTGGAAATTTTGCTCAGAGGCATCTTTATCAGGTTTGAGGTTCTTTTACGTGTCGTAAATCTACGACACTGACCACCGGCTTTACTTCCCTTCCGATGGAAGCCATGCTAGGATTTTTACGTCCGAAAAAATTCATCGCCCTCCGCCGGGTTTGAACCCACGATCTCGGGAACTAGAGGCTAGCCACTTATCATTTTTATATCGCAATATACGCTAATAAGAATTCGTTTGATTTCAGACTTTTTCGCTTATTCTTTTAAATGCTTTAATTTTCGCTGATGCAGGATATTTATCTTTCCAATAATGTTCACTTCTTTAAATCGGCTAAGAAGTGCCTACAGAAAATCTGTACTTGGTGAAATAGTGGGGTTGAGTGTATAAATAATTTAAACCATCTCCGCCCTAACCGACCGCATAAGACTCTCGACCCACATCCCTTATAACCGCATTTTTTGCTTACCCTGCCCATGTTGGTGGTCTCTGTCTCAACTACCCCATCCGGAGGTAGGGGTTGCGCTGTTGTTTGGCTTTCCCACGTAACCTCCACACCTGTTGTATCAACAGTCCAGGGTGCTTGACCTCCATGTCTCAATGGAGCAGTGAACTTGACCGCGGGGAACTGGTTCCGCCACTTTCCCTTTCAGTATGCTGCCCGCACAGCAGGAAGTGCAAAACGGAGTCCTGACTTCGAATACCGGACTTGAACCTTGTGCTAAAGGTGGCAGATTGATGGGTAAGAGGTGGAGAGGTGATGAAGATCAGTGGCATGTGTTGGTTTGAACATCCGGGTCGTCTCTAACGAAGACCATGATGAATGATAATTACGATGATAATGATGATGATCTGCAACCCTTTAATTTGAATCAGCTCATGTCGGATTGCGGTTTGCTCTGCTGTTTAACATTTTCTAATATTAAGAGAGAAAATGTGTGTGTGTGTGTGTGTGTGTGTGTCTAAGAAGACCACAATTCAAAAACAAAATATGGGATAAATACTAAACTTTTATTTAATTATATTCAGCATCTTCCAAAGATGCAACAAGAAGAATTCTCAAGAATATCCCCCCATTTTCTCAAAAAGGACTCTAACGATTTTATAAGATATTTACATGACTAATAAAATGTATATCTTGAATTTTCTGTAAAGTTCTCTTTATTTTGAATGAATGTTATATAATATTGCATGCCTGATAAACTTAAAAGATAGGCAAAACCTGCCACACAAAAATGCAGATCTTGTATAGGCAAACAATTTATGTCAAATTTATCTGTGGCATTAACCATTTCCGAGGTATTCATTGCTATTGGTTTGAATTTTACAATTCCTTTGATTTCCTGTAAGTACTAAGGAGTATTTTGTTTCTCGGATTGTTATGATAAGAGCATGGAAATTCAAAGTCATCATATAGCGAACCACATTTTAAAGATTTCACTATCATTTCAGCCTTCTGTAGGCACCATGAATGTTTATCTCCATTAATATGAAGTAGATGGAAAAATCAGCTTTTGTAAGAATAGTGTGCTGAAGAAATAAACATAAAGGACAGTGGTAAGAGAAAACTATGAGAATGTAATACATTACTACTAACCTGTCGTCCTCCGTGGTGTAGTGGTTACCATGCTAGGCTCTAGTTCCCGCGGTTGCGGGTTCAGACCCGGCAGAGGGCGATGGATTTTTTTCGGACGTAAAAATCCTTAGCACGGCTTCCTTCGGAAGGGGAGTAAAGCCGGTGGTCCCGTGTCCTAGATTTACAGCACTTAAAAGAACCTCAAACCTGATAAAGGAGCCTCTGAGCAAAATTACCTGTCTTTCACACCCGATATAGAATGAGACACTAAGAACCCAGCAATTAAAGGGCGTCCATAAATAAAACTCAGTTTAATTTAATTACTACTCCCCTTCATTTATACGCCACTTTTAGTATCTGAGGCCATTTCAGCGGCTTTGACTTTGAAGCAATGAATTGCTCATTGGCAGTAATGTTTAGTTGTTCCGTTTGGTTTATCGTTGGGTTTTGTGGAATTTGTTTTTCTTTTAAACGTTAAACCATAGAAACATACGTAATGTAGTTTCCTATATATTAAGCTGATCAACCTGCGAAGTTTGGAAATACTGTATTTCTTAAGAAATTAGTTTGATTCTTTTACCACATATTTGAGATACATACCAGGTGGCCCAGACAAGACGTCCTTAGTTGAAGTTAGTTTATATGGATAGCGCGGATGTCAAAATGTTTGTCTAAACAAAACTGCAAAGGGGACTCCATACGAACTGAGAGGAGACCTCTAAATGGAAGACCAATGCTTGAAAATGAACACTTTAAGTGCTATTACTGGTTTCCTAAAGCTCATTCGTTAGAGAAACTACCTGCTATATAAGGTGTTCGAGGTTCGATTTCCGGCTGTGCTCAGAAAGTTGTCATTAAAAACCATTTTCACTCTATGCCCAGAGTCTGGTGTTTGAATGTGAGAGTACCTATATGTAGATATGTCCATTGAGCACACGTGATAAATCATTTAGTTCCATGACAGTTTATCTACAATCAGTACAACTATATGGCATCAATTTGTCCCACGAAGTTTACAAGATTAAACAAAACTCTATTGTTATGATACTTATGTATTTTCTATTAGTGCATTATTCATAATAAGCATGAGCAAAAGCATGCTCGCCTTGGTGGACGAATTGATGTAAGGGCCTCTCTATCTAGAGAGAGGATCACGTTCTACCTAGAATGATCCATAATTTCCTAATATTATTTCTGTACGTCCAAATAATAATAATAAAATAAGAAACGTCCGCAGAAGACAGATACCGTCTGAAAATGTTCGGAACACAGCCTTTGAGCCTCAGCTGTATTTTGATGCGTCTCCGCACAAATCGTGATCATTTCCGTGTGTTCGTTATTGGTGAACGTTACTTCTTTGTGTGAATGGCCTGACTCGAACTGTATGCAGGCGACCACGCGACGATCATCAGTGCGAAACTAGCACGTAAACACCTGCAAACAGCAGCACTACCTCAGTTACCTTTCGCTTTGGACCTGCACTACCCCTTTCAACAGCAGTGATGCGGCAACTTCTTTTGTACCTATGTATGCAGGAAACGTAAAGCTGTATAGAACGAAATGTTTGGCCAGATGGTATATTCTGTAATAAACTTCCAATATTTCAGAGGAATTCTTTGAATAGTTCCTGGGGAAAATAATAGATTCCACTTTTTATAATGATCTTTCAATAAACAATAGCAAAATCTCCTTGCTATATAGTTTTGAAAATGTTAGAACCAATTTCGATTTTGTGTTGCAAATATATATCTCTCTTACATATGATGGGAAATAATACATGGATTAATTTTATGCTTATTAATACATTAAATGGTTTCTAAAGGCCCGTAATTTCCTCAAACGTTCTAGTGATAAACTTTGTTTATCACAATCTTAAGACTCCTTCATGTAATTTTCAAAGTTATTAGGAAACTTTTACTTTGCAAGGAGGAATTAAAAAATATTATTAAAATATTAAAAATATTAAAAAAAATACTGAAGAAAGTTGAATACTTTTAAGGATAGAGAGATGACTTAGAATTTCAGAGTTGCACTCCTGTGTTAGGACACTATAGTGATTTTAGTATCTGCACCATTATATATACATATGTCCTAAAATTACTAAAATTTATTACTGCACAAAATCTGTGACGGAATTCTTTGTTAAGTTCCACGTTGTGGTAGCCAATTTGCGATGGTATTAGTGTTTGTTTGAAAGAATGCTACTGTTTATTTGCCGCACGTATAAAAGACAATTTGTCGCGGTCACTTCGTGTTATCTTTTACTGAGCGCCTATTATTGTATTTAATTTTTGGGTTCACTGTCCTCCGGCTAGCTACGATCTCTCGGTCAAGCAAATCTCTTAATCAAGGTGTGTAAACGGAAAGGAGTTTCTATCCAAAGATAACACTGATAAAAGAATTTGTTTTATACTTTTATTGTCGTAACACATTATGCACTTTCACGTATTAATCTTGACACTCGCCAAACTGAAACTGTTATAATAACTTCTTTACTGCCCCTTATTAATTCGCGTACTTCAACTTTTTGTGTAATTAACTTTACGACACTTGAGATTTTTTTATAACTTTGCTACGCGTAACCTGCGAATCGATAAACTATGCTATGTATTCACCATGACTGTTTTTGTTGAACTCAGCGACGTGTAATGCACAAATGTTTCCGATGGACTGGAGCCGACGTGTAATGTACAAATGTTTCCGATGAACTGGGAGGGATCTACCTCTGACTTAGCCATTTTTATACTCCCACACCCCGATATGCCTAAAGATTATAACCGAGCTGCTATTGGTTAATAAAACGCGCCAACATTAGCGTCTATTTTTTATATCCAATGAAAATTACGAAAACATATGCTCTAGGGAAAAAATGTTCCAGCAAATTCCTAAGAAAAACGCACCTATATTACGTCATTTGCTCGTCTCTAATAATGATAAACAGCTCACCCCCTCGCTACATTATTGCACGCTATTATTGTCTGTTTCAGTAAGGCCGTATAAACCCACTTCTCAACAATGCTTACAATCAATAAACATCTCAAATCAATGTCATACAACAATGCACATTCACACTATAATCACTATTTACATTAACATAATTTGTGATACAAATTACTGCGTCAAATCTCAGGATTTTCGACAATTTTGGTCCTCTTAAAAGCACCATTTTTGTGACAAAGTTAACGAAAATGTCTGCGTTGATTACGATAGAAACACAAATAAAAAAAATCGATGTGTTACACTCACATGACTTTCTCTACTCTTGTACAAACTATTTTTAGAAACGCTTATTCTCCATATGCTTCATGTTAATCGAGATGTTAATCTTATTGCTATTTTTCTTGTAGATGCAAGGGGAATATGGTAGTATTTAAGCGATAGTCAAATATTTTAAGCGCTGGTTGCTATGTGGCGCATTCCATTCTCTTTGCATGTCGGGGACATAAAAAAATGAATAACAAAATTGAGAAAAAGTTTAAGTATTGGAAAATTTAAGGGAATAACAAGCGACATCTCGAAAATGGTCCACTGAACAAAAAAATGTATATGACATAAATTGTGTATTTTAACGCGATCTACATTTCTGTGTAGTAAAATTTTGTCTGTTTCTTATGGTTTACCAGTTATGCAAAAGTCGTTCACAATGAAGAATACTTTTGGAGACATTACCAGGAAATTCGAGATATACATTTCATTTGTCATGAAAATATCTTATACATATGATATTTTAATCAAAATCGTTAGAGCCATTTTTGAAAAAATTAAAATTTTCGAAAAATGTTCCATGTAAAGGTTAATCTGGGGTGGGGGGATTTTCTTGAAAACCTTTGTGTCGCATCTCTGGAAGATACTGAACCTAAATACCAAGTTTGGTGTTTATCCGACTGTTCGTTTCTGAGTTATGCTGTTCGCAGACACACAGACACACACGGACATGTTTCCAAAAATGCTTTTTTTTGATTCAGGAGGTCTCAAAACATGTATTTCCGGTGAAATCTCGGTATCTAATTTTTGGGTGGAATGCAATACTTCCCCTACTTACTATACGTAGTAGAGAAAGTAAAAACTGGAGAAGCAGCAGCTCTTAGGCTCAGTTAACAGTAATTCAAGAGGTCTTCGATGCTCCCATCACTGAAATATTTCCACGCGGGCTTTGCTTGAGTTAATACCACTACACTAAATATATGACATCCTACAGATACAAGAACACGGCGCGGATACATACTGAGCCACGGTCTAAGGTATGCAGCAGCTGGAGTGCATAAATTTCGGAGGATTAGAATCTGTTGTGTTAGCAATGACTGTGAACTGCCTGGCGTGTGATTCAGATTGATACTTTCTTATGCTGCAAATTGTTAAGTGCACCAGCCACCGTGGAGTATAAATCTGCATGAGGACTACGTAATAGCTGGTCTCAGGCATATGGGTAAACACATACCGACAACAGAGAAACGCGCACCAGGTGCTTGCCGGAGGTAATTCTATATCTAAGAGATAAACATTGAGTCTCGTCTTCCAAAAAGTTTTTCGTAGCATTTACTCCTTAAATACAAATAGTTTCTTGTTATCCTTCTAACATTCCATGCGGCTATTCTTACTCTTTTCGTTACCGAACGGATAGCTCAGGCGGTAATGTCTGTGGTTCTGGGTTTGATTCCCGCATCCGACCTTCCTAACCCATGGGTCTTTTCGGGGATTTCCCTGGGTCGCTAGGTGAATGCTAGGAAGGTCCATTATATCTCCGGAATTTCCTGTTCCTTCATTTCACCTTTATTATCATTTCACTTTACCTTTTATCTGCTTGGTCTGTTTCAGTGTTGAAAGTGTCGGAGGGAGTCTCGGCGTTGCATGGCAGGGCAAAAGGATGCTCTATGTAATCCTTCTCCCCCGGAATAGGGGGCGGTCTGCGAGTTCCAAACCCCCCAGTAGGATGTGCAAGCCTGCAGGGGGGAGGCAGCCGTTTGCAATACTTGCCATCCACGGAGTTTAAATCCGTAAAAGGAGGTCTGTCGTACCTCCTGGTCCGGCCGCCCTCTGTCTCCTCACACCTCACCCTTCCCTTCAAGGCGTACCCCCTCAGGGGCTTAGGCACAAAATATGTTGTAGGCCGAGGTGCTAAGTCCCCCTTCGTATCTAGTCCTACTTTTTCATTATATCCAATTGTTTATCCTTTCTGCGCCTAAGACTTCCTTGTGATTCGTTCGGCTCAAAACACAAAGTCAAATTGGAAAAGAATATAAGTTGAAAATGTCTACAAGCAAACGGAAGATTATGGCCCATCGGGGTAAACTCTATTCGCTAAAATATAATAATAGAAAACTAAACACTAAGTTATTTTTATTATGTAATATAAGCTATAACAGAGACAGGGATATTGAATAAAATTCTATCAATTTGTGGAACAGTAAATAGAATTCTTCAAATAAAAGCAAAAAGATATAACATTAAAATTATATACGATAATGGCTGTACCAGTATTAATATTCAGAAGTGAAACTTGGATAACATATGAAAGAGATAAAAGTAAGGTACAGACAGTGAAAATGAAATTTCTCAATAGAGTGAAAAGGAAAAAAAATGGAAAGTGCACAAAAATGGATTTGATATGAAATGAACTTATTCGAGAAGAATTACGTACATACAACGTAAATAAAAAAATCTGATGTGTTACACTCACATGGATTTCTCTGCTCTTGTACAAAGTATTTTTACAAACGCTTATTCTCCATATGCTTCATGTTCATCCAGATGTTAATCTTATTGCTGATTATATTATAGTCAGATGTTAAAGAACTGGACGTTATACACTGACCTGAAAATTCCATACTCTTTCCATGATATCGCGAGAAACAAATGAAAATCGACAGGACTTTAAAAGAATGGCTAATTATTGAACAATTCCAACCGTTAATAACGGATATCGCGGAAATGGCCTAATGCCACAAAAACTATTTGAAATAAACTGTTTGTTTCAAGGAGATCTACATTTTTAGTGCGGTACGTTTTCGTCTATCGCTTAACGCTTACCTGTTATACAAGATTATACAAATTCCTTCCGAATTAAGAACACTTCATAGGCTATCCCCAAACATTCAAGATATACATTTTATTTGTCATGTAAATATTTTAATGTATGGTATTTAAATAAAAATCGTTAGACCCTTGTGAAAATACAAAATTTCGAAGGGTGTTCCAGGGTAGCCTGGGTTGGGAGATTTTCTTGAAAATCTTCGTGTCGCATCTTTGAAAGATATTGAACCTAAATATCAAATTTGGTATTTATCCGACTTTTCGTTTTTAGTTATGCTGTTCACAGACACATACACATACACACACACGCAGCGGACCTTCTAAAAATGCTTATTTTGGATTCAGGGGACCTCAATATATACGTTTCCGGTGAAATCTCGACTCCGAATTTTTGGGTTGAATACAACACTCCCCCAATTACTATACGTAATAGAGAAAGTAAAAAGATTGGAGGATTCCTTCATCATAATCTCCGGTGAAGTTGAGGGCTGAAGAGTTTAAACAAGCCCAGCCGTTCTTACATTTTTATGACGAACGTCCAGTTACCGCTATGACTGAAGAAAACATATTGAAAATCCACAATGTAAATGACAGACGAATCAAGCTTGTAAGCTTCTGATATTGTCAAGACCACAGAGAAACCTCGCAGTGCGATGAGTACCATGTTTCTTAACTGCCTATCAGAAACACATTCGAATGAACATCTCAGAGAAGTGTTTGGACATGTTCGGACGCTACTCGACAGACTTTTTGCGGCGTTTCGTTACTGCTGACCAAACATTGATTCACCAACCACATGCCAGAGCTGATTCAGCAGTCCAAACAATAGATGCAAGAGGGTAAAGGTGCTCCAAAGGAATCCAAGTGTGTTCCTTTCGGGATGTGATGTTGTTAAACTACTTAGAAAAGGTCAAAACCATCAATACACGTATTATGCAGCGTTGCTGGAACAGCTGAAGAATGTTATGAAGGCCAAAAGTCCACATTTGTTAATGCAGACATTTCTTTATCACCAAGATAATGTATCGATGCACACTTCCTAAATTGCGATCGCAAAGTTGCATGACTTCCGCTTTGAGCTGCTACCGCATGCACCATATTCACAATATTTGGTGACTTCTTTCTCTTTCCAAAACTGAAAAAATAGCTCGTTAGAGAGAGATTTGCTTCAGATGTAGAGATCCTAAGTCACAAAAATTCTTATTTTGCAGAGTTGGTCAAATCATTTTATACTGAAAGTACAAAGAAGTTAGAATACTGTTGGTCGAAGTATATAGAGCTCGAAGGTGACATATTCCCCACGGGAATCGAACCCAGACCTCCCGACTGCGAGCCTCACATGTTACCGTGGAGCCATCTCACTCAGTGAAGTTAGATAACCTGAAACTAAAAATAAAATGTTATTGGTCGGTGATAAATGATAGCTGAATGAGCAAAATCGATTCCACGTGTTATCGATATGCTAATATAGTAATGTATATGAATTTGCCATTGGTATAGAAGATCGTCTAAATATATCACACTTTTATTTTCTCTACTACGTACATAGTAGGTAGAGAAGATATTGTATTCCATCCAAAAAATTCGATACCGAGATTTAACCGGAAATACATGTTTTGAGGCCCTCTGAATCCATACAAGCATTTTTAGACAAGGGCCCGCTCGCGCTTTTGTGTGTGAACAGTATAGCTTAAAAACGAAAAGTCTACCAAACTTCCAAAGATGCGACACGAAGATTTTTAAGAAAATCCTTTACATGTAACATTTTTCGAAATTTTTGATTTTCTAAAAAATTACTAACAAGTTTTATTAAAGTACCATATATTTACATGAGAAATGAATGTATATCTTGAATTTTCTGGGAAGAGCTTGAGAAGTCCATTTCATTCGGAAGGATTTCTGTATAATCTTGTATAACTGGTAAACGTTAAGCGATACACGAAAACGTATTACACAAAAATGTAAATATCTTTGAAACACACAATTTGTTTCAAATAGTTTTTTGTGACATGAGCCACTTCCGAGATATTCGTTATTATTGTTTCGAATTGTTCAATACTTACCCATTCTTTTAAAGTCCTGTCAGTTGTTTCTCATGATGTCATGGAAACAGTATGGAATTAGCGTCCAGTTCTAAAACATTTGACTATCGCCGTTCTTTTGTGTCTATAACGAAATGGTAATGCAGCTTTTTCCATAGAGGTTGATCCGAATTAAAATGAAATACATAGAAAATAAACTTTCCTAATAATAATAATTTGTATACCCAATAATAAGCGATAGAGGGTAAAGACAGTCATGTGAATGTAATACACCAGATATTTATGAATAATTTGTAGAACAGGCATGAAAATAAATTACTTATAAAGGGTGGAGAAGGTACTGCTGAGAATTCACAAATAAGTTCGAACTTATCAACATTTAGCGTCCTTAAACATCCAGAAAATAAAAAAGCCTGTAAAATAGTACTTCTGTCACAGGTATAGGAAAACGTGGTTCTAAGATCGGGGAAAGAACTCGTGACATCCTGTTGGTTCACTGACATGAAGCTGATAATCGTGGCATTGCCTCAGAGGAAACACATTCACGGGAATGTTGGACGCATCATCTACTGAAATTCCAGGAATTAAATATTCAAATTACTTGCAAATGGTACTTCCAAAATATAACTCATCTACATTGAAGCGTGGCTGCGTGCCAAGAATGGCCTTTCCAGAGCGTAGTACAAATTTATGTGAGCTGAGAGAACAGGTTTCAGTAAGCTGAGAAGTCAGCTGACCATCAGAAGTATACCAACATTGCAAGACAGAAGAATGCAGCAGGTTTGTTGTTGCACAAGAATCATTCAATGAAAATACAACTGTTTGTGTGAAAACATGCAAGAAATAACATTTGCACGTTGATTTTATACATCTTAGCAGGTTAAAACTACATTTGGTCAGTAGGTCCTTAGCAGATTGTAGAGAACTCCCACAAATCAATCAATCTCCCGCATTTCCTTATGAGGAGATTAGGGCATTCACAAAGTATTCCCATCGGACTCTATTTCTTGCCAAGTTCTTTTCTTCATTCCATGTTTTTTCCTACTTCGATAACTGTTCTCTTCCATGTGTTTCTTGGTCTTCCTCTACTACCCTGGGGATTCCAATCCCAAGCCTTATTTCACTGCTTTATCTTCGTTTCTTAGTGTGTCCTATCCACTTGTACTTTCGTTTGTTTTAATTCTCATATTATAATTTTTTTATTTCCCATAATTCTAAATTTGAAATTGTATCTGGCCATTTTCTTCTTACATTTATTCTTAAACATCTATTTACAAATGTTTGTAATTTTGTTTAAATGATTTTACTTGTTTTCTAAGTTTCACAGCCATATAATAAAACTAATTTCACATCATTATTGAAAATTTTTATTTTAGTACCTATGTCTTGATATAACGTTAATTTCCTAGATCGTATGCAATAGGACAAAAGCATCATTTCCTTTCTTTACTCTATTATTAAAGTCATCAAGGACTTCACCATCCTTATTAGTTACACTACATAGATATTTGAACTCCTGAACAGCATCAATGTTATAATTTTGTTTCTTTTCTTACTATTTAGTCTCATTTCTTAGTTTTCTTTATATTGATCTTCATATGAGTCTTCTTTATTACTTCTAATAGAATATTTGCTTTGCAAAATTATGGGAGAGTAGGCACACATCGTCTAAGTCTTCCAGGATATCATTCAGACCCATCTTGTGCCTCTTCTAACACTGCCTACCGACCTTTCTATAATGTCATTCATAATAATCAAAAACATAATTGGGGAGAGAATACAGCCCTGTTTCACTTCATGTGTAGTTGTAGCATGTTTTGTCAACATACCTTTGTGCATAATATTACAAGCAATATTCTCGTACTAAGTTTAAATGGTCTACAGATTTTCTCCGGTATGCCAAATTTTTCTGTTGTTCTCCATATATAATCTCGATTTAGCGAATCAAACGCTTTTTCTAAATCGATAAACAAAAGATACAAAGTGTTCCTCCATTCATTGCTCTGTTCCCAGATTATTTTTAGTCTTTATTTGATCTACACACGACCTATTTGTTCGAAATCCTGCTTGTTATTTCCTTATAAATTTATTTACTTCTTGCATAATTCTATTACATGTGATTCTTGATAGAATTTTACTGCGAATTCATAATAACGTATTTACCTTCAATTATTACTCTCCGATGTAATATACTCCCACTAAATGTATTATTATTCAGTCAATTTATAATATTATTCACAACTACTAATAGCCAAACATCATTTCGCACTCATTTAAAGATTTCTCTCACTGCACAATAGCATTTGCATCTGTCTTCACTCCATCGCTTCCATAAAGCTCTTCTTCAATGTTGTGATTATCTTACCTCTTTTCGAACTTCTTACACACTCATATGCTAACCTTGGTAAACTCTCATCACATACCGGTACCATTGTTAGTTCTCCTATTTATATATGTTCTACAATGTTATATGTTTACTTTTACACTCTTAATTATTTCATTTCTTACTCTTTCTTTTATTGAAACCAATCCTGAACTTATCCAATAATCCATTTTCATTGCAAAAATTTATTTTTGAAAGTATTTTTCATTTGTCAAGTTTCTGGTCCACATAAAGCTCTACTCTTATAATTGATTTATAAAGTTTATGCTTTGATTCATTATAATATTTTATCTCATATCAACATTGATATTCTATATACGAGGGACATTATTTATATTTTGAGCCTTGGCAAACCCTGAATGTTGTAGATGCCATCTGACGTTTCCAATGGAAAGTTTGACATTTTTGACCATAATCTACTTCAAACATTTTGTCAATAGAGCGTCATTTGTTTTGTTTACACTAACTTGAAAATTGTGTGTCAACAAAAACATGCAATTAACTCATGAAAATGTTCGTGCAATGATTTATTACGACTTTCGACGTGGATTATCAAGACAGGAGTGCATCGATCAACTAACTTCCACATTTGGCGACAAAGCTCTATCCTTTGTCATTATGAAACGCTGGTATAAGGAATTTAATCGTTACCGCCGTTCGTTCAACGATGAAGTTCGTGAACATCGTCCAAAATCAGTTGTTGTGCCAGAAAACATTATGCTCTACAAAAACTAATAATGAAAGATCGTCATACGACATATTGTGAGATTGAGGCAACCTAGGCATTAGATCCACTAGCATGTATAAAATATTTCATGATTATTTAGCCGTGAAAAAGGTTTGCTCTCGTTGGATCCCACATAATTTGACGCAATCTCAAAAAGATGCTCGTGTCGATTGGTGTACAAAATGCTCAAGAAATACAATGGTGGTGCCTCAAAAGACGTATATAAGATTGTAACAGGTGACGAATCATGGATCTATGCGTATGAGCCGGAACGTAAACAGCAGTCGACTGTATGGGTGTTCTTCGCACTTGAAGCATTTCGAAGCAAATGGTCGCCTGCTTTTTCAGCAAAACTGGCCATGTGGCAACAGTGCCTTTAGAGGAACGTAAAACGGTCAATGCCGAGTGATACACAATCATTTGTTTGCCGGAAGTCTTCGGTGAAGTAAGGAAAACCAACAAGAACCGTAGGATCGTTCTTCATCAAGACAATGCGAGCGCACACACATCTCGTCTAACAACAGAGTATTTGAAGGCTCAAAAAATGGAATTGATGGGTCATCCGCCATACAGTCCTGATTTGGCACCCAATGACTTCTTTTTGTTCCCGAACATCAAGAATAAATTGCGTGGACAACGATTTTCATTGACAGAAGAAGCCGTTGATGCCTTCAAAAACCATGTTTTGGAGGTGTCTCAAGAAGACTGGAATAAATGCTTTGACAAATGGTTCAAACGGATGCAAAAGTGTATTGATCATAAAGGAGAATATTTTGAAAAACAATAAAGCAGTTTTCAATCAGAAATTACTTTGTTTTAATTATTAGGCTCAAAATATAAATAGTGCCCCTCGTAGGAATCAGTACTTATTTTGACTTAATTGCTTTTAGTCCTGATGATTCAAACACATCAGCCACTTATGTACCTATTATAGGTGTTCCACCCGAAAATTCAATATCGAGGTTTCACTGAAAATACATGTTTTGAGATGAAGCCCAACACAAATTTTTTAGAGAAAAGTTCTCAAAAGTGCCCTAACGGTTTTTATTAAATGCTTATATTTACCTTATCAATAAAAGTATAGTATGTTGAATTTTATGGAATATCCTGCGAAGTCCTCTTAATTCTGAATGACTTTTGATAATTTTGTATAACGGGTAAACCATAAGAAATGAACAAACACTAACTACACTAAAAATGTGGATCTCGTAAAATCATAGTTTATGTTGAACACATTTTTGTGGCGATATCTATTTCTGAGATATTTGTTTTTATAAGTTTGAATTTTCCATACTTTACATTCTTCAAGTGATAACTCACCATTCTTTTGTTTCCCATGGTCCCCGTAGGAGCGCTGGGTACCTCTAGCACTCGTGATACTTCTGACGTTACTAGAAGTATGTACATCTGAGCCCCTCTCACAAGGGAGCTGTTCGGATTGGGTTGGCCTCGACAGGGCAGTAGTTCCCGATAGCCATGGGAGATTGGGTACGTCTAAGCGCTGATTCCTAGGCGGTGTTGTGAGACCCTTAATGTCCTGCGGTACCGACCTGGAGAGCTGGTAGACGATGTGCTAGATCGTTGTCGGCCCTACCGAGGTTATCGGCAGTCCTTCCTTTGGTGTTGACGAGCGTACATATCCACTTCCGTCCCTGTTCAAGCGAGTGGGTGCTGCGGGTAGACCTTCGCCGCAACTGTTTCTCGTGGTCAAGCAAAGAGTATGGCATTTCAAAGCCAGCCTACAGTGACTGGCTTTTAAACATGACTATCGCTTCAGCCTCCTGTAGCCCTTTTCTAGCTAAAACGAAGTGAGTAATGAAAGAATTTCTGCAAGCATTTATCTGAGTTAACATTAAGTAAATAGAAAAATAAGCTTTTTCAAAATAATATTTTGTAGAATATTTATAAAAATACATGAAAGTGGGAAAAGGAAGCATGTTTATGTAACACATATTATTTTTTAGTTATGAGGTTCACATACAAACGCAAACCGAAACACAGTGGTATATTCCTTTCATTCAGGGGACCTCCAAACGTGTGCTTGTGTATAAATCTCAATGTCGAATTTTTGGGTATAGTATAATACTACTTCCTCTAGCTATGATAAGTGAAAGGTGAATTAAAAGTCTGACGGCTTATTTCTCCTGGTGTATGGTATTTAGGTACGATTCTGTCTCAGACTTCCGCTCAGGTTACCAACAGAATGTTGTATGTTGAAGTAATCCACTTTTTGTTTACAATAAATTCAAAATGCAAAGTATAGCAGCTATTTGCAATGCTGATGTCAGCTATTTTCCTCTTTATTGCAATGTTGCATCTGAGAATAAGGAGGAAATCCCAGTTAAAGAGTTACAAGGAAAACGTTAATACAGCTTAGCAGAAGTAAAGATGACCTGGAAAAGTGAGTAACGTATTTCAATAGTATTTTATCCAGGGTTTTACCTGCAGTTCAAGGTCACGTTACAACTTGGTTTCTGACTCGTTAACATTTACATTTTAAATTCGCAGCTTATGGTTTTGAAAAGGCAGTCAGTGTTAGATGCAAAACATAAATTAATAAGATTATACAACAATATCTTGGTTGATAATTAGAGTTTATGTATCGAGTTGTTGCCGAAATAAACTATGCTTCTTAGAACCAAAAAGATGGAATACATGCCTAAATAAACAGTTCATCACAAAATCACAGGCCTGAGCGATTGCCATACAAAACTCCGCCTGTTGTCAATTAAATGAACTTTATTTGCAAAAACAGGCAAAAAATGATACAGCAGGGGTAAATAAAAAGACAACAAAAAGCAAAAACAACCCGCTTTTAAACATTATAACTTTATATGAACAGCATACACAACCTTATGATGAAAACAGTCACATTATTTTCTCTACCCAATATCGAATGGACTGGCTCAGGCGGTCTGAGGCTCGCATTCAGTACGTCAGTGAGGCGAATTATTATACCTTTCATCTTGCAAGGTAACAGGGTTAGGCGCGGTGAACAGTAGTGTGCGACGTATGCGGTGGAGGTGCTTTGAGGAAAGAACTGTTTCTTCCCTGACATTGAACCTTCTATCCGAGTCTATCCGTAAGAATAGGGGCGGTCGATCATTTTAGAAACGTTATGGACCCCTGCAGCCATCGGATCTGGCCGCCCTTTGTACTCTCTCACCTCATCTCTTCCTATCCATTTTTAGGTAGTGCGGGCGTTGCTGACCCTGGGCGATTTTCCGTCCCAGAACCGTATCGACGGGGTTGTGAGACGCCTCAAGATCCTCCGCTAACAATCTGGATAGCTGGTAGCTGTCGGCCCTGCCGAGGTTGTTCGGTAGTCTTCCTTTTCGGGGGTTGACGAGCGTAAGTGGCGTATCCACTTCCACCCTGTAGGGGGGGGTGGAATAGTCAACCAGATGACGGTCTATAGAAA
The DNA here is from genome assembly GCA_030765065.1 of Deroplatys truncata. NCBI lineage: Eukaryota > Metazoa > Arthropoda > Insecta > Mantodea > Mantidae > Deroplatys > Deroplatys truncata. Next base: position 44,468,299 of record CM060983.1, read on the forward strand.
AGCTCTCGGGAGTGTGAGTGTCACTCGGCTGACGCCCACTCCCCCCTGGGTCACGTGGGGGCGCAGTCCCCTTGTGTCTCATACCCATTTTAGTAGGCGCAATAAGCCTAGCCTTGGCCGCAGTGCTGAAATCGTCCATCGTTTCTAATCCCAATCTCTTCTGTACCCATTATATATGGTACTATTCATATAAAAACTGTTTCTTCTATTAATGTTACGTTATCCCGATACAAATTTGCCTAGAAATGAATTCAAATTAGACAACGTGAATTGTTTTACATGCACAATGCGGAAGCGAAATCAAGTTGCTTACATCACAATTAGAATCCTATTACTAATTCAATGTGGTAAACTCACACGATTTTCTCCAACCATGACAAATGCATACATACAGGTTAAATGCTATAGTGTCCATAAGTGATTCTTCTTATAAATACATACTAATATACCCGCATCTGCGCCAGGAGTTGTTGAATTAGATTTTCGCCAATCTTTCCAAAGACGTTACCGCCTAAGCCATCCCGCTCAGGATCCTCAGCCTGTAATGCCGTATGTAGTAGCCTATTAAAAACGCTCAAACGTATGGCATTTTAATCAAAATCGTTATTGACTTTTGGAGAAAATCAAAAAAGGTAACGATAAACTATATGTGTAAGTGATAGCTCGGTGTGGGAGTATTTCATGAAAATCTTTGAGTTACATCCTTGGAAGTGGCTGGCCTTAAATATCAAGTATGATATTCATCCGAATTTTCAGTTTTGAGTTATGTAGTTACTGAGCTAGGTGGCGTCGCAGTAACATATGCGACTCATTCGGGAAGTCCTGGGTTCAAATCCCCGGGGTCAACCAATCCGACCGAAGGTTTTCCTCGATCATTAGGCGAATGCTGAGTTGGATAATTTCTGCGAATTTTCCTAACATCCCTTTTATCAATACAATTCATTTCCTTCTCCTTCACCGCCATACCAGGCATTAGGCTGATCACCCATCCTGGATATGCTATGTTCCTGAGTTTGCTGCTGCTCAACAGGCTACTGACCCAAGGCATTGGCTTGTAAGTCCTTGGGGATGTAAGTCCTACAAAGAGAAGGGTTATCGAGTTCAAGGTGTGCATACAAAAACACACACGCACTTTTTTCTAAAATTTATTAGGCGCATTTGGGTGACCTCTTTCTGGTTAAATCTTACTATAGAATTTTTGATTGAAATACGACAGTTCCTCTATCTACTGTAGATAAGTGAGAGAAACGGTAAAAACAAATATTCCTTTGTTGGTGTGCAATATATCCGATCCTTTTCAAATAAACTGCAGTCGCAAGGTCATAGGAGGTTTTCGTGTTTCTGAAATCCACATTCTGAAGCAGAATATCCCAAAATCAAAGAGGAAGACGAGGAAAGAAAAAAGAAGACAAGAAATGCAAGAAGGGATCGCGATGCTTACTCTTGGCTCGATTATCATTATTATTGGTCTCTGCTGGAGGCTGTTATTGGAAATTTCTTGTTACGATGTTGGTCGCCCTGCCCATACTCGGTCATCATCGTCACCGCCATGATGGGCTGATGCTCCTTTTTTTTAATGTCTATCCTCGTCGTTCCAGGTTATAAAACGAGACGTGGTTCTGATCCAAGCGAAAGATATCTTAGGTGCACCGCTCTTGTATCTGTGTGAGTGTGTGTGCATGCGAGTGCGTGTGTGTGTGAGTGTGTGTGTTCGAATTTATGAGCATTTGGCAAACATTACGCAGCCAAAGTGTATAACAACTTGCTGTGTATATGGGAGATGCCTCAGGCTATAAACTAACTGCAGGTTGGCCGGACTATGTAAAAGGCCATCGAATTTTATTCTGCCACAACATGCAGCCGCTTCTTGCATAAAAAACAGTGTCAGCATGACAGTATAAGAAGAAAATATGTTGGGTAACAGTCACACGACATTAGCCATTCATTACCAATTAAGAGGTGTTTATTATACAAGATGTATCAGAAAAATCTGATGTGTTATATTCACATGCCTCTTTCTACCTACTGTCGTTTCTACAAACTATTATTATAAAAGCTTATTTTTCTACCTACGAAGGGTGACCACAAAATAAGCTTACAAGACCGATATTCCTGGAGTTTCGTCCGTTATACAGAAATTAGTAGTGCTGTAATTCTAATACATGCAGAGTTTCAGCTACCCGCCACCTACAGCGCTAGTTGTAGGTAAACACAAATGGCGACTCGTTTGGAAAACTGGTCTCACGAAGAAATCCCTCCCTTATTCGATTTCTATGGGCTAAATATGTAACCGCGGCTGAAATTCACCGGCAGCTTGTAGAGGTTTACGGAGAGACTGTAAAGTCTCGTCAGCATGTCCAGAATGGTGTTGAAAGCTTGCGGCCAGTAGAGAAAACGTCACCGACGAGGATCGCAGTGGCCAACCCATTACAGCATCGACAGATTTGAACACAGCTCGCGTGGAGGAGCTCATTCAGGGCAACAGGAGGATCGCGTTACGGCATATGCCGATAAACTTGGGAATGCCGTTCGGAAGCGTTCGTCACATTGTTCACGATATTCTGAAGTACCGGAAAGTTTGTTTCCCATGTGTTTCACGAAATCTGTCCAACCAACACAAGGAGAAGCGCATGGGGGCAAGTCTGCAACTTTTGCAACGGTTCTTCACGGAAGGGAGCAGTTTTCTTCATTACATTGTCACGGATGACGAAATTGAATCCACCATTACTCCCCCAGCAGTAAGCGGTCGTCTATGGAGCGGAAACACCCCTCCTCTCCAAAGGCAAAGAAGTTTAAGGTGGCGCCATCTGAGGGAAGGTGATGGTCACAATGTTTTGGGACAGCGCGTACTTGTGGATTTTTTGAAAGAGGGGACACAGTGACCACTGACCGATACTGCGAGACATTGAGGATTTCTCACCAAGTCCTCATCTTCCTTAACGACAACGCGCGACACATACAGTCCAGAAAACCACCACGCTGTTAAAGCAGTTTCGCCGCGATATCATCAACCACCATCCCTACATTCGGGCCTTGCTCCAAACGACTTTCACCTTTTTCCTCACTTAAAGGAGTACCTAGGAGACCGACGATTCGTTTCAGACGAGGAGGTGAAATACTTCGCGACAACGTGGCTGAACGTGCAAGGACAGGGTTTTTACCAGGAGGGAATGTTCAAACTCATTCCACGAAGCGACAAGTGCCTATACAGATATGGAGACTACGTCGAAAAATAACCTAATGAATGTATTATCAGTTGGTTGTATTAGTTGTATGAAATAAAATGTACACGTTTCACTGCAGGCTTTGTAACCTTACTTTCTGATCACCCCTCGTACTGCATGTTAATCCAGATGAACTTTTTATTACATATTTTGTTATAGGTACAAAGAGGATAAGGATAGTGAAGAACTGTTTAAAAGCGCGTCGCTATATACCGGCCTTGAAATTGTATGCCCCTTCCATGACATCGTAAGAAACAATTGAATACCTACAGCACCAAGAAAATGACACGTATTAAAAAATTGAAATAAATGGTAACGGATGTCCCTAAAATATCTAATGCCACAGAAAGGATATTTGCAATAAATTGTGTGTATTAAAGAGTTCTGAATTGTTTGTGTGGTGCGCTTTTGACTATCTCTTAAGGTGTACCAGTTATACACAATTACACAAAATTCTTTCCGAATGAAGAGGATTTCACAGGCTACTCTCAGAAAATTAGACTTTAAAATTAAAAATAACTCTCACATATACATGTTATTTGTCATGTATCATAAATATATGGTATTTTAATCAAAATCGTTGCAGATACCTTTGAGAAAATAAAAAATATGGAAAAATGTCCCATGAAAAAAGTAATTAGAGGTGGAGGGGTTTTCTTGAAAATCTTCGTGTGGCATCTTTGCAAGATATTGAACTTTCGTACCAAGTTTGGTATTTATTCGACGTTTCCTTATTGAGATATGCCGTCCAAGCACACACACACACACAAACTCGAATATTTTCTAATTTTTTTTATTTATTCGAAATGTATTTCCGGTAAAATTTCAACATGGAGTTTTTGGGTGGAATGCAATACTTCCTCTACCTATTATGCTAGAAGATAGAGAAGGTAGAATGTTAGTAGCAATAATAATCGTATATTTTAACGAACTCTACGTTTTTCCAACAGGACCTTAGAAGAATATTGATGTTTCCCTCCTAGATTTCGAAATGATATGGCCCTATGATCGGAAAAACCAATACGCCTAAGGGAACTGAAGTTGAAGAAGAGTATCTTAACTTCACCGATGTTTTTGTGCGGCTTTGAATCTCTTACCTTTTTTTTCGGGGAATAATTCATTGTTCTTTTATTGGTATGAAACCAGACATTCATGGGCATCGCTTTGATAGTGATCGGATGAGCTCATTCGTTTTTCGATGAGGTCATGGATTTATCACCAGCCTAGAAGCCTCTACCCAAAAAATAAATAAGTAATAATAATAATCTGATGTCTTACATTCACACTACCTTCTCTACCCTCTATGGCTTATGGGTGGATTTACAAATTATTTTTACGAAAGTTTATTTTCCTATCTACTTCATTTTAATCGAAATATACCTTTCCGAAAATAGCTACATTATATATTTCGTTACAGATACAAAGGGAACAGCGATAATCACATGCTAACAACTGGACGCTATACTCTGGCCTCTTTTCATGCAATCGCAAGAAACAACGTAAAATCGGCGGGAATTGAAAAGAATGTCAAAGTATTGAACACTTATCGAACCACTAATAACGGATTTCTCGGAAAATGGCTGATGCTACAAAAATGTTATTTGAAATAAATTATGTGTTTTAAGGAGCTCTACACTTTATATGTAGTACGTTTTCGTCTATCACTTAACGTTTACCAGTTATACAAGATTACACAAAATTCCTTCCGAATGAAGACGACTTCATAGGCTATTCCTAGAAAATTAGAGATATACATTTTACTTGTCATGTAAACATGTTTAATATATGGTATTTTAATCAAAATCATTATGGCTATTTATTAGAAATTCAAAACTTTCAAAAAATGTTTTATTTAAAGGGTAGTTTTGGGGTGGGGATTTTCTTGAAAAGGTTCGAGTCACATCTTTGGAAGGTGCTGAGCCTAAATACCAATTTGGTATTTATCCGACATTTTGTTTTTCAGTTACAGTATTTAGACACACACACATACGCGCGGACCTTTTCATAAAAATGCTTCTTTTATTCAGAGGGCCTCAAAACATGTATTTCCGGTTAAATCACTATATCGAACTTTTGGGTGGGATGTAATACCTTCTCTAATCATCCGCCAGTGGGACAAAATGTACACTACGTGATCAAAAGTATTCGGACACCTGGCTGAAAATGGCGTATAAGTTCGTGGCGCCCTCCATCGGTAATGCTGGAAGTCAATATAGTATTGGCCCACCCTTAGCCTTGATGACAGCGTTCACTCTCGCAGGCATACTTTCAATCAGGTGCTGGAAGGTTTCTTGAGGAATGGCAGCCCATTCTTCACGGAGTGCGGAACTGAGGAGAGGTATCGATGTAGGTCGGTGAGGCCTGGCACGAAGTCGGCGTTCCAAAACATCCCAAAGGTGTTCTATAGGATCCAAGTCAGGACTCTGTGCAGGCCAGTCCATTACAGGGATGTTATTGTCGTGTAACCACTCCGCCACAGCCCGTGCAGTATGAACAGGTGTTCGATCGTGTTGAAAGATGCAATCGCCATCCCCGAATTGCTCTTCAACAGTGGGAAGCAAGAAGGTGCTTAAAATATCAATGTAGGTCTGCGCTGTGATCGTGCTACACAAAACAACAAGGGGTGCAAGCCCCCTCCAGGAAAAACACGACCACACCATAACACCACCACCTCCGAATTTCACTGTTGGCACTACACACGCTGGCAGATGACGTTTACCGTGCATTCGCCATACCCACACCCTGCCATCGGATCGCCACATTATGTACCGTGATTCGTCACTCCACACAAAGTTTTGCCACTGTTCAATCGTGTAATGTTGACGTCGTTTGGCACTTTCCTGCGTGATTGTGACTTATGAGTAGCCGCAAGACCATGGAATCGAAGGTTTCTCACCTCACGCCTAACTGTCATAGCACTTGGAGTAGATCCTGACGCAGTTTGGAATTCCTGTGTGATGGTCTCGATAGATGTCTGCCTATTACTCTTTACGACCCTCTTCAAATGTCGGCGGTCTCTGTCAGTCAACAGACGAGGTCGACCTGTACGCTTTTGTGCTGTACATGTCCCTTCACGTTTCCACTTCACTATCACATCAGAAACAGTGGACCTAGGGATGTTTAGGAGTGTGGAAATCTCGCATACAGACTTCTGACACAAGTGACACCCAATCACCTGACCACGTTCGAAGTCCGTAAGTTCCACGGAGCGTCCCATTCTGCTGTTTCACGATGTCTAATGACTACTGAGGTCGCGGATAATGAGTACCAGGCAGTAGGTGGCAGCATAATGCACCTAAGATGAAAAACGTATGTTTGTGGCGGTGTCCCTATACTTTTGATCACATGGTGTATTAGAAGTTATGCAGATAACTTTTGGGATAATTAAGGTTCAGTGATACTTTTGGCCTTGGTCATTTTTGTTTAAATGTTCACATGTTACACAGATATAAAACACAGCGGAACAAGAGAATTGAAGTTAAAACACGCAGTACTATCACTTACAGTACAATTATTTAATATTTTGTTTTATAAAACTTTCATGAAAAAGAACAAGATAATCGTTTTACTTTCTCTACTACTTGTAGTAAGTAAAGAAAGTATTGTATGCCACCCAAATGTTGGATATAGAGATTTCACTGGAAATACTCGTTTTAAGGTCTCTGAACCAAAAAGCCTTTTGTGTGTGTGGTGTGTGTGCGCCACTGTGAACAGCATAACTCAAAAACTCTGATGTGATACATTCTGACTTCCTTCGCCCTCTATCGTTTATTAGTGAGTATACAAACTGTTTTACTAAAGCTTATTTTTATATCTACTACGTTGAAATCCAAATAAATCTTTGCAGAAATAGCTACAGTGCACATTTCATTATAGATACAAAGGGAACAGCGATAGGAATTAATTGTACTTTCACAAAGCAGTGTGTTGGACAGATGGTGGAATCAGATGACTGAAAAATTCAAATCCCGGCTATGGCATTGAATTTTTCAGTCATCTGATTCCACCTTTCCGGAACAGCGATAGTTAAATGTTTTAGAACTGGACCTGTAAACCCCATATTCTTTCCATGACATCGCGAGAAACAACAGAACTTTAAAAGAATGGCTAAGTATTGAACAATTCGAACCATTAATAACGGATGGCTGATGCCACAAAAATCTATTTGAAATAAATTGTGTATTTTAAAGAGATCTATATTTCTTGAGTGGTACGTTTTTGTCTATCGCTTAACGTTTACCAGTTATACAAGAATATATAAAATTCCTTCCGAATGAAGAGCACTTCAAAGACTATTGCCAGAAAATTCAAGATATACATTTAGTTTTTCTTGTAAATGTCTTTAATATATGGTATTTAAATCAAAATCGTTAGAGCCATTTTTTAGAAAATCAAAATTTTCGAAAAATGATGCAAGTTAAGGGTAGTAGGGTTGGGAGATTTTCTTGAAAATCTTCGTGTTGCATCCTTGAAAGACACTGAACTTAAATACCAAGTTTGGTGCTTACCAATTTTTCTTTTTGAGCTATGCTGTTCACAGACACACACATGGACCGTTATCCAAAAATTCTTTTTTGGGATTCAGGGGGCTTCAAAACATATATTTCCGGTGAAATCTCGACATCGAATTTTTGGGTGAAATACAACACTTCCCCTTTTTACTGTAGGTACGTAGTAGAGAAAGTAAAAATGAGAAGTCTAATAAATACCAAAATTGATACTTAAGTTTAGAATGCTCCAAAGATGCGACACGAAGATTTTCAAGAAAGTCGCTACTAGGCAAACTAGCGTTTAAAGAGAAAATGTCTTGCATTTTTTATTTTCTCGAAAATGGCTCTAACAACTATGATTATAACACCGCATATTTGCAAGACAAATAAAATGTATGTATATGTTGAATGTTCCGCGAATAGCCTGTGAAGCCCTTTTCATTCCGGATTAGTTTTGTGTAATTTTGTGTACCTAGAAAACCATAAGAGACAGAAAGAGGAAACTTATTACACAAAAATGTAGATTTCGCTAAAAAGCACAATTTGTGTCAAATAAATTTGTGTGGCATTAACCAATTCCGAGAAATTGTTTTAAATGTTCAAATACTTATAATTTGTTAACATCTAAATCTTCATTTATTTGTTTCTCGTGTTCAAGAAAAGTGGAATTTCAATGACATCATTTTGCGAGCTTCTTTTTAAGCATTTGACTATTGCTTCAGTCTCCTGTATTCCTTTTGTATCTACCAAGAAATGTGTTATGAAACATTTATCTCGATTAACATGAAGTAAGTAGAAGAATAAGCTTTTGTAAGAATAGTTCGTAGAAGGGTGAGTAGAGAAAGTCGTGTGAATGTAACAAATACGATGTTTTCTTTGTTCTGAAGAGTGTAACGATCATCTTATTGTACACAATAAAACTAATGCATTGCCTTGTATATTACTAGCTGGCAAGTACTTTGACACTGGAACCATGAAAATGAAGAGTCCTGTTAGAGGAAAAGAGAGGTGTTGAGTGCTGACCTCTTCTTTAAACAAGTACTTGACGATTGAAACATGTATGGAATTCGTGAGTGGTACAACACCTTTGTTACTCCAGCGTTGAAATCTCCGGCATTTAAAATTAACCCGTCTTTCGGATGATTCTAGCATATGAGCAGCAGAAATGGACAGTGTTGTTAGTGGAAAATATACAAGGGGAGAGAGAGAAAGAGAGAGAGGCGGGGGATATTGGCTGACGTTGATCTGTTCTGGGATTTGCAAATTATGGGTTCATTGTATTAATAAAACAGATTCTAAGATCGGTGTTTTGAATTTCTAAACAATACTGTTGAAAAGACACTTATATAAACGTTGATTTCATGTACATAATTATTCATAATCAATTAATTAAGCTTTCAATTTTACAAATCTTGCTTTTAGTAGCAACAGAACAGACGTAAATTCGTGCTAGTTAGTCAAAGAGGCAGGTATTGCAAAGCCAGAATCAAAATATTATTTTTATGGTATATAGATTGTTTAAACGGTGCAACAACGAGAAAGAGAGAAATCAATTCGATTTCAAGAATGCTCAGCAGCTTACTGCTAAAACGTGTGGTGTAGACAAAGCAAATGTGTCACGCGAGGTACTTCCATTACCTTGCTCTAGACAGTGTATGAGTGAGAGGGAAATATGAAAAGAGTGGGGTTAACGAAGTGACATTGCATAGTTAATAAAAGTGTCTGATTCATTGGAAAGGTACTGTAGAAGAACCACCTTTTATATGAATGCTATTGTGTGTGTGTATGTGTGTGTGTGTGTATGAATTGTAATGCTTAGAGAGAGTCGTATGAGTGTACCATATCAGATTCGTGTTTAAATGCACGTGGAATTTATTGTCAGAATCGCTTAAACAGTAATTGATGTCTGATTTTTCTTCGACAATTCTAGAACTCCTTATTAACAAATAAATTATGATAAATAATAAACATACACATGTTAATTATCGATTTGGTGTGCAGCAGCGCTCCTAGCAACACCCCTGCCCCCGCGCACGTTCATACTATTTATACGCTTCGCGATATGTGCGGAACTCTTCTTACTCCAACGTTAAAGTCTCCAAGTGTAAGAAACCTATCTTACCCACGCTCACCATTTGATAAGTACTCTGACACATGTGCTACAAAGATGAAAGTCCTGTTGGTGGGGAAGAGGGAGAGATGCCCGGCACTGACCTTTCTTTAAACGAACACTTTACTATTGAGGTGTATATTGACTTCGTGAGATGTATAGAACCTTTCTTACCCCAGCATTGAAGTCTCCAGGCATGTCGCTAGCATGACGTGTCTAGATGCCAGCACGAAAGGTGCTCCAACTTTTTGTAACCCACGGGTGGTCTGCAAACTTCGTATTGCTTTCTTTCTCTCTTTGTTCCGGTGAATCATTGAAGATTATGGCCCTTTCTTGTAGATGCGGTTGATCTCATTTCAACTTATTAAACGCCCCAAGGCGCATTTTTTGATAATCAGATATCGTTTTTTCTTGGAGTTCGCTCATTATGACAGCGTTGTAACTCACTCAAGTAATCTACTCATCACAATCGTCTATTAGAGGAGAGGATGCAAGAGGCTTCAGAAATAACTTCGTTTTTCTTCGAAGAACGTTATTAATTTTGTTAAATGATAGCTGCAGGGTAAATGCACATGCTGCTGGTTCAGGATGCTGCAATTTGGAGGCCGGAGCGTTTGACTGTTTTATCGACCATCACTATGATCCTGGATAGTATGTGGCATGCCTGACTAACCTGAAACTCCCTGTGATTTAATTTCATGAGGGAGACTAACATTATCTAACATTGTAATCTTTTTAAAAATTAAGCAGCGTATGCACGTACTTTCACATTTGTTAAAAAAACTTACTTGTTACATTCACATAGCTCCCTCTACTCATTCTTCTACAAGCTATTCTTACAAAAGCGTCTTCTTATATCTGCTTCTTGTTAATCAAGGTAACTTTTCTTTGCACATTAACATATTTACTTGTAAATATAAGGTGAATACAGTAGGCTAAAACGATAATCAGAGAGAAAATGAATAGCGACTTATCGTTTGGGAATTCAAACCAATAACAAATAATATCAAGGAAATAGTTAACCTCAAAAAATTTTATTTGACGTAAATTGTGTACTTTAAGCAGCTCTACATATTTTGTGGTAAGGTTTTGTCTACGTCTTATGGTTTACCAATTACACAAAGGTCGCTCAAAACGAAGAGGACTTCATAGGCGATTCACAGAAAATTCAAACTATGCATTTTATTTCTTATGTAAATATCTTAAATATATTGTATTGTAATCAAATCCATTGTAGCTATTTCTAAGAAAATTAAAATTTCGAAACATTTGCGCATGTAAAGCGTAATCTGAAGTGTTGCATTTTTGATACTGCACTTAAACAAAGCTTGATATTTATTCTAATTTTAGTGTTTTAGTTACACACTTCACAGAGAAAGACACACACACACACACATGAACGGACCTTTTTCTAAAAATGCCTTTATTTATTTGTTTAGGAAGTCTCAAAACGTGTATTTGGGATAAAATATCGCTATCGAATTTTTGGGTGGAATGCAATACTTCCTCTACTTACTAAAGCTAAGTAGTATAGAAAGTGAAAGCTATAAGAATCGGAATATTCAAAACAATAACAAAGATTATATCGGAAATGGTTAATGTCACAAAAATGTTTATTTGACGTAAATTGTGTATTTAAACAAGATTTAATGTTTTTGTGTAATAAAAATTTGTCTATCTATGACTGTTTACCAATTATAGAAATGCTATTCGTCGTCATCCGTGGTGTAGTGGTTACCATGCTAGCCTCTAGTTCTCGAGGTCGCGGGGCCTAAAAATCCTTAGCATGGCTTCCTTCGGAAGGGAAGTAAAGCCAGTGGTCCCGTGTCGTAGATTTACGGCACGTAAAAGAACCTCAAGCCTGATAAAGAAGCCTCTGAGCAAAACTGCCGGTCTTTCACTCCAATATAGAATCGGACGCTATGGACCACAGCAGTTAAACAGCGTCCATAAATAAAACTCAATTTAATTTTTAAATACCATTCAAGCTACTCTCAGAAACTTCAAGATATACATTTTATTTATAATGGAAATATCTTAAACATATGATATTTATAGCTATTTTTGAGAAAGTAAAAAATAAAGAAAATACTTCCATTGTAAGGGGTAATTTGGATAGGGGTTTTACTTGAAAATGTTCCTCTGGCATTCTTGAAGGGCTCTGAACTTAAATACTAAGTTTGGTATTTAACCAAAGTTGAGTTATTCTGTTCTCTCTGTTTCTCACCAGGGAAATTTTTCAATGAAACCCAGATGTCGAATTGTTGGGGATATACAATACTTCCTTCACTTACTATACAGGTTAAAGAGCTGCATATAAAGCAATAAAAAGTATCAGAATAAAACTCAAGTTTGTAGGAGTTATGGGAACAGTAGTGAAGCCCAGCCCCTTTCGCGCAGGTCTTTATTTCTATTCGCCTTTATAGTCCAGGTTCTCTGAGACGACTACTAGTGTCTCTGAGGTCATACCTCCACACCTGCCACGTTTCTTGAATTGTGCGACATAACTAATGAATATGATAGATACAAGAACATCGGAGGAGATGGGAGATAGTCACGAGGAGTTATACTTCTGATCGAGGTTCACGGTCAGTGAACACCGCTTCGTGTGTTGGGCATTACTGTGGCTTGGTCACGAACTCCGGTCATCGACAGCAACAATATAACTTACTTTCAAGTAAAACAAAGTAGCCATGTTGACTTTAAGTAGGAGTATAAATCACATTTCATTCCATCCCAAGTCCACTACATGAGGAAAAAGGTTTATGCATAACAATCCCACTACATTTACACATTGGCAATACCTCTACATTATCTTATTAATACATTTTTGTATGATATTACAATAAAATATAGACATTCTTTCAAATTAAACAACACGGTAGTGTGCTGAATGCAGTTTATATCACAAGTCGGCAATGTGCTAGTGCGTGGGAGAGAGGCATCAGACACACGACTATCTCCATTATTCCGTACATTTTTTTCATGGATTTTCTACCAATTATATCTTTTTTCTACCTAATTCCTGCTAATCATGGTACAGACATTCACCAGAAATGCTTTCAGTATCCATTATGATGTACGCATCATCACAAAGCAGGCTGAGACAAGCGTTTAATAGCCATATTTCATTTAGTCGCCTTTGACTATCTGCTTACATCGACGGCGTTGAATTTTAGATGTAATCACTTCAATTTAAGACGTATTCTACAAATACAGGGTGATTTATGAAGAACGACAACTTTATTTCTTTAATTGTTTCAAAACGAGTTATACTAACGACAACTTATCATACCAGAAATGCAGGGGAATTTTGGGAGATTATTTACCTCTATAGCAATGTTCAAAATGTCCTCCATCCTGCATAAGGCACAACTCAACACGTCGTTCCATGTTACTGGCCACTGGTTGGTGGACTCTGTTGTCAACAGCTTGAATCTCCTGTGTAATGTTGTGCTTCAGATCGTCCAATGTCTGGGGACATGTGGCATAAACCCTGTCTTTTAAGTAACCCCATAGAAAGAAGAACGTCGATGTCAAATCCGGAGATCTCGGTGGCCACAGGTTCTTGAAAACTATCCGGTCGTCAAAGAAACTTGCAATTAGTGCCATGGATTCATTTGATGTATGGCATGTAGCGCCGTCCTGCTGAAAATCTCCTTGACTAAGCTCTACATAGTCTAGTTGCTCAGCAAACTCCATGAAAATCTGTCGGTTTTGTTCCACTATTTTCTGTGCGGATATTGCGCACTAAACTCTGATTTTAACCGGGTGCTTCATGAATAACATGTGGATTTTCGCTGGCTCAATGACGTGAGTAATTTTAGTTCACATAGCCGGATAAATGGAACCATGCTTCATTTGTAAACCATATGATATGAACGCCTAAAACCAACTACAACAATTCAGTCGTCTATCCTTATCTGGTCCCTGTAACTGATGGGCAACCGGAATCCTATACGGCTTTAGGCCTACACTTTTCACAGCTCTCTGACACATTGAGTAGCTATACCGTGTCTCTTGCGATAAACGTTTTAATGATTTTTTGGGTGACTGATCCAGTCGTGCCCTTACGTCAACAACCGTGGGGAGCCTAGATGAACGAGTTTTCCTTTTTTCACTCACCAGAGATCCAGTTGTTTTCAATTTGTTTACCAGCCCCAGTATTGTGTTTCTTTGGGGAGTATTCCGAACACCAAATTCTCTCTGGTATGCCATTTGAGTAACTGTAATTGAATTCGTAATCCAGTATTGCTTTACAAGGAAGAGTCGTTCGTTTAATGTGTACTCCATCTTCACGTTGACTAGAACAGAATCTCAAAAACAGTGGCCGACAATAAAAATAACAATTACGAATAAAACTTGAACACCTGCGCATCTAGTGACAGGCAATCGAAACTCCAGAATATTCTGCTTAATTTGGTGCTAAAATTGGAGCACTGAGTGAATTTCGAACAGAATAATTAAAGAAAGAAATGTGCCAGTTCTTGATAAATCATCCTGTATGATAACAATTATAATATAATACGATGCCCAGAATTGAGGAAAGCTGTACCAGATGGGAAGATACACAACCTATATTGGCTAGGAAGGGAAAAATTGATGGATCAAAATCCTGCACATTAGATCAACAGATCAACAACAACTATAATACTTGTCACGCCATAATACGTGTACAGCAATAAAAGTATCTATTCATCCATCTCTTGCTAGAGCATTTAATTAATTACATATTTACATTTAGAGTTAACCCTCTAGCAGCCCCAGAAAGTGAACTTACGCTGAGTTTTTAATCATCTTTATAAATGTCAATAATAATAATAATAATAATAATAATAATAATAATAATAATAATAATAATAAAGTCAATGTAAGGGGTAGTTTATGGTGGGAGTATTTTATTGAAGCTCCTCGTGTGGCATCCTTGAAAGATGCTAACTTAAATGCCAAGTTTGGTATTTATCACCGAGAGAAGTGACACCGCGATAAATACCCCAACGAATCGTCAACTCTGACCCATGGGTTTTTCGTGGTTTCCCCAAGTCGGTAGGCGAATGCTGTGGTGGTTCATCTTCTACCACGGCTATCTTGCCCCTCATTCCTGTATCCATCATCTTCCTTGTCATATGTTTCAGGTTTTTGGGTTCAGGCGACGGTGTTTTGCGGGCTACGGCTGAGCGGTGGCTGAGTACTCTCTAGAAGTTTATTCACTGGCGTCGCTGCTCAGTTAGGACCACCTCCGGTGCTCTCGGGCGGACGCTTTTCCGGTGGGCGCTGGGGTTAGGGGCTTGTGGATGCGTTCGATCTGGAAACGTTAGGAACCCCGTCCATGCCTACGCCCGTTGTTATCCGGATCTGGTCGCCCTACGGGTCTCTTCCCTCAACCCTCCATTCCACGGTAGAAGCAAAAAGGACCTCTTGCGGTGCTCTGCCCCAGTTTCGGGAGCCCTTCCGTTCGTCTGTACCTTTATCTTGATATTTATCCGGCATTTCGTTTTTGAGTTATGCTGTTCACAGACACAGACACATACATACATGCGTGGGGAAACAATTTTAAAACGCTTTTTTTTCTTTTTTTTTTTTGATTCAGCAAAATTCGGTGAAATCTCGGTATTAAAAATATAGGGAAAGTAAAAATGTCGTTGACCTTGTGATATAAAGGACATTAAACCGTATTTTCTTCGGATATTGCGAGCGATGTTCGTGCCGAATCACAAGGGTACGGTCTGGCAATAAAAATTAATGAGCCATTGAGGAATGGGTCGACTATGCTTGCATAATTGTATATGGGGCCGTTTACATACTTATGGAACATGGCTCCTGTTTTGAATTCAAGAACAAGAGAAAAGGGAAGAAGCCTTGTTAAAGCATTTCATTAAAAACTTAGGCATTTTATATGCACATGCTGCTTGGACCGTTGCCGCGGTGTTTTCGTCTAGCATAAATTCTCAGCAGCATTGCTGTGAAGTCTCAAGTTACTTCTGGCAGCCATGTATTTCACAGGATTTAAAATTTATTACACAAAGGGTTTTAATTCCTGATATTGCAGGCACACTGACTGGAAAAAATATATCATTGTTTCATTCACATGACTTTCTCTACCGGTTCTTCTACAAACGATTCTTACAAAGGCTTATTCTTCTATTTACTTCATGTCAATCCAGATAAACTTTGCAGATGTGATTTCATTACACATTTCTTTACAAAAGAGATATGGGAAACTGAAGCGATGGTGAAATTATTAAATAGTGGTCGCTAAATACTGGCTTTGAAATTACGTACTCTTTGCGTGGCATCACCAGAAACAAAGCAGTGACGACTTAATGACATAAAAAGGTTTATGCTCGACCATGACAAAATGTAGTATTTATACGACTGGTAGCAGTACTTAAATGGGCCTCATTAAAGTACACCTGTTCATTAAAGAATTGGTATTCGACCAATCAGAAGTGGCCACGCAACATTGTGAAAGCGCAAGTATCGATTATTCTCGTTTCGATCGATAACGGTACTAGCGCGTGTTTAGAAAAAAGTCAAAATGTCTCACACTAGTAACAGTGACATTCAACTTACATCCCCAGAAATTACGACAAAAGCACTCAATCTTACCAATAACTTGTTGTCACAAAAGTCAAGAAATATGTACAAGAAATTCTATTCACAATTCATGGATTGGAGAATTTCAAAAAGTATAAATTCGTTCTCAGAAAATGTCAGGTACTACAAAGTCATTGTATTGTAACCATAGATAAAGGAATAACAATTGTAACACACTCAAACCAGAAGCGAATACTTCTGAAACCTTTAATTTAGATACACGGTCGAACATAAACAGTCGTATGAAACTTGACTATAATGGTGATTAAAACGCTCGTATGATAATTATTAACCTCACTTCGCTTCGCTCGGTTAATAATGATAATACTCGCGTTTTAATTACTACCATTATAGTCTCGTTGCATAATATACTATTATACATAAATTCTGTATTTTGTCGCAGTTCTTTGGCTCGTGTTATCCTATTTACTGAGCACCTATTATTTAATTATTTTTCTAAATTTAGGTTCTTTTGTCCTCCGGCTAGCTATTACAACTCAGTCGAGCAAATGTCTCTAGGCAGGGCGTGTAAACGGAAAGGAGTTGTTGCTAAAAGATAACACTGATAAAATAATTTGTTTCTACACTTTTATTGCCGTCACACTTAATTAATAATTCACATATTTAATATTTATATACGCCAGACTGAAACTGTGATAATTCCGAATGTAACTACAGTCGTTTTATTTGCCGCGTACCAATTACTTCGTGTACTTCACATTTTTGTAACTAACACTGCGACTTGCACCTCGTGAATGATTCTTCAAAACTGAGTGACGTGCACCTCGTGAATGATTCTTCCGAACTGCGCGAAACTTGCTTATGGCTCGAGAATATATACTCCTTCACCTCGAATTGCCTAAACATTATAATAGAGCTGCTATTGGTTACCAAATTGCGCCCACTTTAGCGTCTGTTTTGTCAGCCAATCACTACTACTAACATATATACTCTAGGGAAGATATTCCCTCCATTTCTAAAAAAAGGCACGCTACCCTGACGTCATTTGTTTTTCTCTTCTTAGTGATAAACAACTCACCCCCTCGGTTTATTGTTAGCCACTTCTATTGTCAGTTTCAGTGAGGCCGTATAAACTTATTTCCTAACAATACTTATGGCTAACAAACATCTAAAATCCTGTACATACAATAATATTAATTTATACTACAATCACTTTGGCATTCACAGCATGTTATGATATAAAATACTGCCTCAATTTTAACTAGATCTACATGTTTCATAGGTTAGGGTACGTATATCTCTTATGGTTTACAATGTACACAAATACAAAATTTATTAAGAATGAAGAGAACCTCGTAATATTTACAATTCAAGGCATACCTTCTATCTGTCAGGCAAATATCGCAAACATACTGCATATTACACTTGAACTATTTTTTGAGAAAATCATTTACGGTTAATGTGGGGTAAGAGTGTTATCCAGTAAATCTTTACATCAAATCTCGGAAGATGTTGAAGTTAAATAGTAAGTCCATGCTTCGCCCGTCATCCGAATCTGGTCGCCCTTCGGACCTCACCCTTCATCCCTCCCCCCAAAAGTCAAGATAGAAGCAAAACGTGCTGTTCCGGCCTAAATCCGGTGCTCTGCTCCAGGGCCCCTCCATTCCTCCGCATCTTTTTGGTATTTTGCGACATTTCGTTTTTGAGTTATGTTATTCTCTCTCTTTCTCTCATCTCCCTCTCTCTCTCTCTCTCTCTCTCTCTCTCACACACACACACGCGCGCAAGCCTTTTTCTAAAACTGCTGCTTTAGGAGCTCAGGAGATCTCAAAATGTGTATCTCCAGTAAAATCTCGATATATAATTAAATAACATTCTCTATCAAATAAGTAGGGAAAGTATTGCATCACCCAAAAATTCGATGTTGAGATTTCATCGAAATACATGTTTCGAGCCCCTGAATTAAACTGAAAAGGATTTTAGAAAAAGGTCTGTGTGTGTGTCTGTGTACAGCATAACCCAAAAACGAAAATTGGGATAAATACCAAACTTGGTATTTAGGTTCATGCCTTCCAAGGATGTGACACGAAGGCTTTCAAGAAAATCCCCTCACACCAGACTTCACTTTACAAGGAAGATTTTCGAAATTTTCAATTTTCTACATAATTTTTATTAAAATACTACGTGTTAAATATATTTACACGACAAATAAGATGCATATCTTGAATTTTCTGGACACAGCCTGTGAAGTCCACTTCTGTTGGAAGAAATGTTACATAATCTTGTACAACTGCTAAACGTTAAGCGATACACGAAAAGTAGGCACTACACAAATAAACGTAGATCCCTTTAAAACACACAATTTAAATCAAATAACGTTTTTGATGGCATAAGCCATTTCTGTGATATCCGTGATAAAAGGTTTGAATTGTTCTTTAAAGTCCTTTCAACATTCAGCTGTTTCTCGCGATTGCATGGAAACAACATAGCATTTTAAGGCCGGCATATAGCGTCCATTTCTTAAACATTTGACTATCGCTGTTGCCTTTGAATCTATAACAACATGTGTAATGTTGGTATTTCTGTAATGCTTTAACAGGATTAAAATGTAGTAAATATAAAAATAAGCTTTAGTAAAAATAGTTTATATACGCATAATAAATGATAGAGGGTAGAGAAAGTCATGCGAATGTATCAGTTCAGATTTTTTGGGTGGAATATAATACTTCCTCTGCTTACTATAGGTAAGTAATAGAGAAAGTGAAAAGATTTGCATTAGAATGTGTAACTGCATTGGAGTAAATGTTTTGCTTGGTCATGTTCCAATGTCAGGCGCTGGTGGGTAAGGCAGGTAAATGATTCAAAAGTTTCCTCTTTAAAGGTTGGTTTCATTTCCGAAACTTTCCAATGCGACTGTCTCGCCCCCTCTGGTATTTACTTCCTCAATCAGTTACGTACTTCAGATATAGGTAGTACTGTGTTCGATAAAAAATAATTGATATCGAGATTGTACAAGAAATGCAGCTTTGAGGCAGTATTTTTAACACTTAAATAATTTCAGTCCAATTATATAATATATAAAATCAATAACAGCCCGCCTTGAAGCAATATGTGTATGTAATAATTTGTAAAATATATGTAACAGTCATTGCTTATGTTTATATTATTGTATCCATGTGTAGTAACGTTATGTGAATGTATTACGTAATTTAATAATGTAGGAGCTGTGAGAATAAGTTAAAAGTTGCTAACAATGAGGTAACAATGAGGTAACCTTGAGTCAATAATGAGTAAGAAAGTTTAAGAGTAGTACTTGTGATTCTTGGAGTAATAATAATGTAATTTTAGTGACAGTTTATAAAATAGCCAATCAACAACCAGAAAAAGCTTTAGTTAAATGAAGGTATTCTATTGGATTTGGATTAGCCAATCAGAAACTGAAATATAGCAAAATTTACAAATCTAGAAGTCAGTTTCCTGCAGACAGAATTACTAACCAGACGCAAAAAGTGTCCTCAAGAAATATAATATGTATTCGTGTGAGACGAAAAATAACTTTACGTGTTAAAAAAGTGTAATTAATTAATTACAGAATCTCATAGCTCTCTATATCACTGTAGTGATATTTCAATCATATCAAGTATTAACAAAAGGAGTGAAGTAAAATTATAATCTGTGTAAGCCTACATTCTTAGTCGCACCACAACCCTGCCAAGAGAAACGTATCTCTAAAAAATACTGACGCAGCCGAGGCAAACATAAATATTTAATACTTAAAGAAACAGTAAATTACAAAGTTAATATTTTTTTTAAACTTGGGGCAAAGGTCACCTGAAAGTACATTTGGGCGAAGGCTACCGGAAATTGCTTACTATACGTGCGGGTGCTACTACAATTTAGGCTCCCCGTGAGTTGAAATATAATACATCATCTTCAAACTGACTTTCCATACGTAACAGCATCAATAACTACTTCAAATTGGCTCCCAAAGCGTGGGGCAAATAACAATATAACGTAACAACTTTCTCAGCTTTTAGAGGTCCTCTGAATAAAAGGCATCTTTAGTAAATGGTACTTATGTGTGTGAGTGTCTGTGAACAGCACAGCTCATGAAGAAAAGTCTGCAAAATGCCTTCTTCTTCTACCATATCAACGATTGGCTATTTGTCCCATTCCGCATCAAAGGTTATCAAAATTGACTTCTCCCTCTCGTTCTTCGCCGTCGTAAATCCCGTCTACTTGTTGGTTGTGACGCAGTATTTTATATCACAACACTGTGAATGCCAGAGTAATTGTAGTGTAAATTTGCATTATTGTATGACAATGATTTGAGATGTTTGTTAATTGTAAGCATTGTTAGGAAATAAGTTTACACGGCCTCACTGAAACTGTTGATACAAAAGGGCTTGCTTTGGTCATCGTTCCAACATGGTTGTACCAGTTTTATTGATATTGTGTAACATCTACAGTGTCGATTTTATCCCTAATTCCTTCCTTGTGTTTAAACTTATTAGTTTATCTCATATTCCCATTTCTCATTTCCCAAGTCTCTATTCTCCTCTTGTCCTTTTTGAACATCCATGTCTCACTTCCATATTGGTTTTATTATGTCGTTCAATTTAATTTCCTTCCTCATTGATTTTCCAAGCAGTCTTTTTATAGCTCAATTTACTGAATTATATTTAATAATATTCATTCCTAAGTTTTTATTCATCTTGTAAACTGATATTTCATATCCTAGGTATTTAAAAGTACTCACTGTCTGCAGAATACCAAATTTCATAATTAAATCAGACACCGTTCGTAGATGCCAGTTCCTAATCCTATGCATCGTTTTACAGGAAATAAATTTTGTTAAGTTCATTTTCTCAAAAGTATCTCTAACAGATTTGATTAAGGAAATACGTAACTGAAAATTCTGTTTTTTTATAGTTTTCCTCAATTTTTCTATGTAATCTTAAGTTTGTCTTAACGTAAACATGGGACAATTTTAAATCTCGTTTCGATACCTGCTTTAGTCTTGATGTTATTAATTTTCAAGTATAACTTTTATTGTCCTATACCAAATGTCCCACTTGATGAAATTTTAAAAGATAAATTTCTTTTAAATAAGCATCTCACTTATTTGATTATGGCGTACAAAATTATCACATAGTTGTTTTTTCTCTGCCACTTACCTATGGTAAGTAGATAAAATACCTACTGTATTTCACTCAAAACTTCTACATCGAAGTTTCACTGGAAAATACACATTTTGAGCCCCCTGAATCAAAAAATATCATTTTTATAAAACGTTCCTTGTGTGAACAGCATAACTCAAAACGAAAGTTCAGATAAATACCAAACTTGGTATTTAGCTTCAGCATCTTCCAAAGATACGAGACCAAGATTTTCAAGAAAATATCTCCATTCCAAACTACCCTTTACATGGAAACATTTTCGTTCTTTCTTTATTTTCTCAAAAATTTCTAACGGTTTTGATTAAATACCACATGTTTAAGACATTTGCAAGACAAATCAAATTTATACACTGAATCTTTCATAATTTTGTATAACTGCTAAATCGCAAAAGAGAGCAAAAACTCATTACACAATAATATGTAGATCTCGTTAAAACACAAAACTTATTTCAAATAATTGTTTTTGGTTTGCTTTTTTTGGTAACCCTTCCCGATGAATTCGTTGTTATTGTTTTGAATTTTCGAACATGTCAAGTGCTAAATCGCCACTTGTTTGTTTATTGTGATGTCGTGCTTCCCTCTTGGCTTTATAAGGAAATTCCGTCGAATGTTAATGTCGAATTTTGTTACTGAATTCAACACTTCCAAAATCTACACTTACAAATATAATGACTGCATACTAGAGGACACATTGAATACTTCATCAGTAGGAATACAATATAGTCTCTCAGTTTTATGCATCAAAGTGGCCAAAGGATTGCGTCTGTTGGGACGAGGCAGCTGTCTGACCTACTCTATCCACTCTGTAGGTGGTAAAGCCTGCGATGTAATCGGCTATGCTGTCACTAGGCCAGGGTGGAATAAAATACACGGCAGAGATGTATTAATAAGCGTTAACGGTTTGGGCGCAGCAGAAGGTCCTGTTAGACCTGGGCGATGTCTAACTGTACTCCAGAAGGAATTCCTGTCATGGTGGGTAATTATCGGTGGGCGGTGAGGTAATGAAAGTGAGGTGAGTGGCCACACATGACCTTGAACTTCACATGAGGAAGCAATCCTAACTCTTTTTATTGTTTCTTTATTTCATTTCTTCCTTTTTATGTGACCATATTACTTCCTTACAGGACAATCCCAGCCACAATTCTTAGGGGTTTCCCGGTGCGTTTCCTAATTCCTGAAGGAAGTATGTGGGACAGGCTGAGACACCTACTGGCTTCCTATAGATCTATCATCCCAGAAATTCTTTATGAAGCGAAAGGAACTATAAATAAATAATCTGGTGATTAATAGTCACATGACATTACAAATTTCTGGATATCACTACGTAATACCATTCTAATAATGGCTGATTCTTGTGCTTAAATTACATTAATCACAAAACATATACGCTATGAGACCTCAACCATCTAAGTTTGACTTGATACTTCCACACGGCTTTCAATGTCAATGATAAAGTCACATGCATTCATTGTTAGAACACGAATATATATGCAGAATTCATGTTCTTGTTTCTATATTTAAAACATGCGGAAATAATATATTTTGTAAGACAGTTTCATGCATAATGTCAGTAGTATTTGATTATGCATATAAATACGTATTTCAGGGTAAAATGCACATTATAAACTTTAATGCAAAAGGTGCATGCTATATTCTTGAATGTGGTATTCAATTATAATTTTTCCCCTTAAGTAACCAATAGCTGCTAGTACTTAATAAAGTCTACGATAAAGTCTCTAAAATAAGTCTCTCTTAACAAAAAAAAATCTATGTTACATTCACTGACTTTTTCTACCCTCTCTCGCTTATTAGTTGGCATACAAATTATTTTTAAGAAAGTTTATTTTCCTATCTACTTCATTTTAACCTAGATAAACCTTTGCAGAAATAGCTACATCACACATTTCGTTATAGACAAAAAGAGAACAGCGAAAGTCAAATGTTTAAGAACTGGACGCTATATGCTGGCTTTAAAATTCCATACTGTTTCCTTGACAGCGCGAGAAACAACTGAATGTTGAAAGACGTTTAAAGAATGAAGTAATCAACAATTCGAACATTAATAAAGAAAATCTCGGAAATAGCTTATGCCAAAAAAGAGTTATTTTAAGTAAATTGTGTGTTTTAATGGGTCAGAGTGGGCGGTCGCCGGGAATCGAATGCGGGCCACAAACGTTGCCGTCTGAGCCATCCCGCTTGCTGTTTGGATACCAACAGTATAACTGTGCAAAGTTATGTCCAAATAGGATAAAGAGTGCTTATTTGTGCATTAGGAATTGAAAATAAGGGTAGCGGAAGCTTTTGAAAGTTGTAGGGTGGCTTATAACGTTTCCCAGATTCTAAAACCCAAATGTAGTAGTTCTGTTGAAATCATACCAAAAATACTTCCTGATATCAAAGTTCAGACCAATCAGAGGTAAATTTGCTGATATGAACAAGATATACAGCACAACCCCCCCCCCCAAGCTTTAAATAACCTCTTTGGAATGGAAGTCAATTTAAAATCTACCATGTTCAGAATAAAGTGCCATCAATATGTAAAAGTACCCAGTTGCAATATTTTTGGAAATGTTTATAGCCTATGTCCGTACGGAAGAACAGTGGTGAAAGAATTTTAAAAATCGGAGAGTGGTTTCTTAAATGATCCCAACTTTTTTCTCTTTATAATGTTAGTGTAGATAAAGGAAATAGCCGAGTTAATTTTTAGGAGAGTTTTTCTCCAAACGAATAAACAGCTTTTACAGGCTTGCTTGCTCTTGCACAAAATCCAAACTGTCCTGCCTTGATGAAGACCTCTGCAACTGTTCCCGAAACGCAGTACAAATGCGCCATAACATTATAGCCTACCTCAGTTTACTGGCATTTCATGAGAGAGTAAATTATATCAAGGTGGATGAACTTGAGTCGTGCAAGACACAGAACAAAAGCTCATAAAATCCACAAGGGGTTGGTTATAAATATGGTGTTACCGAACAGTAAATCAGAGAGGCCAGACATGGAGAGAATCAACATGATCTTCGTTAACCTTGCATTTCACATTTTGAACATAAATCATCAAACAAGACGTTACTTTTCAGTCGGCTATAGTGTGAAATAGTGAGTGTGTGTGCCAAGTTGATTCTAATTATTGATCTGTTTTATAACTTTTTACTTCCTTTCTTTCTTATTTACTTACTTCCTTACCTACCTACCTATAGTAAGCATTGCATTCCATACAAAAATTGATACTGAAATTTCACCGGAAATACGCGTTTTCAGGCTCCCCGAATAAAAAAAAAAGAATTTTTACTTTCTCCACCCGTACATAGTAGGTAGAGAAGGTATTGCATTCCAGCCAAAAATTGGATTCCGAGATTTCACTGGAAATACACGTTTTGAAGCTCCCTGAATGAAAAAAAAGCATTTTTAGAAAAATTGTGTCTATGTGTGTGTCTGTGAACAGCATAACTCAAAAACAAAAAGTCGGAGAAATACCAAACTTGGTATTTAGTTTTAGTGCCTTCCAAAAATGCGACACAAAGGTTTTCAAGAAATACCCCAACCCAGACTACCCTTTACGTGGAATATTTTTCGAATCTTTTTCTAAAAAATGGCTCTAGCGTTTTTATTAACATTACATATCTTAAAGATATTTACATTGCCAATAAAATGTATATCTTGAATTTTCTGGGTATAGCCTGTGAAGTTCACTTCATTTGGAAGAAATCTTGAATAATCTTGTGTAACAGGTAAACCTTAAACGATAGACGAAATCGTACTACACAAAAAATGTAGATCTCTTTAAAACACACAATTTATTTCTAATAAGTTTTTGTTATAGCACAAGCCATTTCTGAGATATCCGTTATTAAAGCTTCGAATTGTTCATTTCTTGGTCATTAAGTCCTGTTCAACATTCGAGTGTTTTTCGCGATTACATGTAAACTATAGAATTTTAAGGCCAGCGCATAGCGTCCAGTTCTTTAAAATTTGACTCGCTGTTCCCTTTACATCTATAACAAAATGTGTAATGCAGATAGTTTCGGAAATTTTTATCTCGATTTAAATTAATAAGATAGGAAAATAAGTTTTCGTAAGAATAATTTGTATATTCACTAATAAGTGGAGAGGGTAGAGAGCGTTAGAGGGTAGAGAAAGTCATATGAATGTAACACATCAGATTTTTATAATGTGTGTGTACGTGAGTGTGTATGCGAACATCATAACTCAAAATTGAAAGGTCGTTTAAATACCAAGCTTTTTCCAAGGATACGACAAGAAGATTTTCATGAAAATCTCCCACACCAAACTAGACTCAACATGTAAAATGTTTAATTATTTTAGGTTTTCTCAGAAATAGCTTTAACAATTTTGATTAAAATACCATATGTTTAACACATTTGCATGAAAAATGAAATGTACATCTTCAATTGCTTGAGAATAGCATACGAATACCTCTTGATTATAAATGGATTTTATATAACAAGAAAACCGTAAGAGATAGACAAATTCATTGCACAATTAATGTCAAATAAAATATTTTGTAGCATTAACCATTTACGATGTATTCTTTGTTAATAGATTGAATTTTCAAATTATTATACTTTTCTCATGTGGAAAATCGCTATACGTTCTTCCTTGTAGTTATGCAAAGAGCGTGCAATTTCCAAGCCATGAGATTCGCCTTTTAAAAACCTGACTATTGCCTTAGCCTACTGTATTTTTACTTTCTCTACTACGTATAGTAAGTAGGGGAAGTATTGTATTCCACCCAAAATTTCGATACCGAGATTTCACCGGAAATATATGTTTTGAGGCCCCTTGAATCCAAAAAAAAACATTTTTGGAAACATGTTCTGTGTGTGTGTGTTTGTGTGTGTCTGTGAACAGCATAACTCAGAAACGAATAGTCGGATAAACACCGAACTTGGTATTTAGGTTCAGTATTTTCGAGAGATGCGACACGAAGGTTTTCAAGAAAATCCCCCCACCCCAGATTACTCTTTACATGGAACATTTTTCGAAAATTTTAATTTTCTCAAAAATGGCTCTAACGATTTTGATTAAAATATCATATGTTTAAGATATTTTCATGACAAATGGAATGTATATCTCGAATATTCTGGGAATGTCTCCAAAAGTATTCTTCATTGTGAACGACTTTTGTAAAACTGGTAAACCATAAGATATAAACAAAATTTTACTACAAAAAATGTAGATCGCTCTAAAATACACAATTTATGTCATACACATTTTTTTTGTTGGGTGAACCATTTTCGAGATATTGCTTGTTATTCCCTTAAATTTTCCAATACTTATACTTTTTCTCAAATGGGAATTCGTTATTCATTTTTTTGTCCTGGCAATGCAAAGAGAATGGAATACTCCACATAGCAACCACCTCTTAAAATATTTGACTATCGCTTAAAGCCTAGCAATTCCCCTTGCATCTACAAGAAAATTAGCAATAAGATTAACATCTCGATATCTCGATTAACATGAAGCATATGGAAAATAAGCGTTTGCAAAATAGTTCGTACAAGAGTATAGAAAGTCATGTGAGGGTAACACATCAGATTTTCTTATACATACAACGAAATGTGTAAATGCGTGGTGAAGTTTATATCGATTAATAAGTAATGCTTAGAAGAATAAGGTTTGAGAACAGTAGTTGTAGAGAATTAAGGCAGAGAGTCATGTGAATGCAAGACAAGCTTTTTTGTACCATAACCGTCAGCTGGTGTATAGTAGAAAGAGAAGACCGTATTGTTTCATCCTGGGGTAAGGCCAAAAGGTTTACAGCTAGATATTAAATTGTGGTTAACCCAACATGCACATTGGGTGGCATAGCTGCAGAGGCAACAAGAGGATCAGAATCTTAAACAACACATTCCAGAACAAGCGTGGGATAGTTATAACAAAATACACAGAATTTCACATTAATCACATCACCTGTGGTTTATTCAGTATAAACACGGTGCCCCTACATCACAAAAGATAAAAAGGAAGAAATTGAGGGGAGATGCTACACACACAAGACTACATTCACACAACTTCACATACAACCTTTCAGACTCAACACTCGACCAAAAGTGACGCTCAACACACAGAGAAGTAACGCTCACTTCCCCCACTCTCTCCACCTCTGGCTAGGATCGCCAGCCAGAAGGTGGCGAGTCGCTACGCCTGACGAACTTCAAACCCAGAGCCGAAAGAATTACCCCATCAATACTGTCGCCAACGACACAATAATGTGTCTGGCGTGAAAATACACACACGTACACGCTACATCATGGTGTTTAAAGTCTAACAAGATATCAAATCTGAGTTTACCAGCATGTAACTTCTCAATATATTTACTTTTACCTTAAAATTAAATTACGAAACTAACAGTACAGCCAATAGAGTTACATTCACGTGATTTACTCTACCCACTCTTACACGGCTATTCTAACAAAAACTTATTTTTCTATTTCATTTTAATCGAGATAAACGTTTCCAGACATTTCGTCATAGGTACAAGGGGGATACGGGAGACTGGAGCGACAATAGAATGTTCAAAAAGCAGGTTGCTATGGACTGGGATTGAAATTCCACTTTTTGCATGACCGTGAGAAACAAATAAATGGAGACGTAAGACTTCAAAGATGTATAAAGTATTTGCAAAATTCAAACTAATAACAATTCACTAACAACAATAACAATTTAACTAATAACATCTCAGAAATGGTTAATAGCACCCCACAAAAAGACATTGTGTGTTTTAACGTTATTTACATTTTTGTGTAGTAAATTTTTGTCCATTTCCTATGGTTTAGCAGTTATAAAAATTATACAATATTCAGCATAAATGAAGAAGGCTTCACAGGCTATTCGCAGAAAATTCAATATATTCATATTATCTCTGTGAATACATTAAACATATAGTATTTCAATCAAAATCGTTATCACCTTATTTGAGAAAACAAAAAATTCACGAAATTTGATATTTTTACTGTTTAAAATTGTATTATTGTATTTTATCCTACCCAAATGAGTAAACAGTTACAACAATGAATAAGTTTATGCAATAATCGTTCGCGAACTACCCATTCCTAGTCGATTGTTGGTGTTTTATCCCCAGTTCAGTTTTATTTCATCACTCTAATTAGTACATGTGTTTGTTCGAGTACTGGAAAATGACTTATTCGATTCAAGAATGCCTACAGCTTGTAGAAGCGCGTGCGAGGACACTCTCGATTAAGAAAGCCCGCGAAGTTTTCAGGGACAGGTTTCCGGAGAGAGAACAACCGGCAAAGAGAGTAATAAAGGGTTCGGTTAAAAAGTGGCGCGCTAAGGCGTACTGCAGGGGGCCATTTTCAACATGTTCCATAATTGGCGAGTCCTTTTCAGCACTGCGCTTCTGTACTTCTGTTTTACTCTGTACCTATTTATATTTAGACGGTTACTTTCATCTGTATCATTCCGTAACTATGGAACCAAAGAAACGGCACCAACGTTTAAAATGGCATCTACTATGCTTATATAAAAGTCTCTCACCATTTAGATAATTCTTTCACGCTAACATATACTTATAGATTATACAACATTTCCAGAATTTCAATGATTTGTCAGGGGGGGGAGTTTAAGGAGATGAGAAATACAACATTCACCAATATTTCAATTCCATTTCGGTGAATACCAAGGCTTTTGGTCCGTTAATACGAGTATATTGGGGTTAATAAGATTACTATTCAAGGAATTCAGCATAATTCTTTCTAGCTCATTGTACAAGAATTTTATGTACATGGATTTTACAAGCTGACTTAGCAGCCAAAGAAGTGACTCGCCATTCATTAGTTGACAAATCCACCAAAATTCCGTGTCAGGATGCTGCATCACACTTTAAAAGAGCGATCCACAGACTTTGGAAGCATCAATGGACCCAGCTGCATACTACTAGACTCCAGCCCCTTCCCATATACTGCCTTGAACCGCCAAGATCAAACAACTGCTGCTAGATTACGAATCGGGAATACAAAACTCATTCACGTCTACCTCTTCACCAAAGAACCACATCCTGAATGTCGTTTATGTACTACAAGACTCACTATTGAGTATCTACTTTGCAAATGCCAACAATATAATAACTGTCGCAGAAATGAAAACATTTCCTCCTACTTCCACTGCAATAGATAATAAAGTGACCTATCTAAAACTATATAAATTCCTGCAGAATATCGGTCTGTTTAATAACATATAAAGTGTTCCAATATAATATTTAATATTTTCTCGTTCATACTTGAATACCAATCTTAATATTAATATTTATTTGACTATGTTAAAATTAACGCTGTAATTCCATTATATTTTTATGTTCTCTTTGTGAACATGTAACTGTCTAATTATGAATTAACGTAATTAATTGATGAGACGCATATGACCATGCAGTTAGCGTGACTTTAAATAAATAAAAAAATCTGATGTGTTACACTCACATGACTTTCCCTACTCTTGTACAATCTATTTTTACAAACACTTATTCTCCATATGCTTCATGTTAATCGAGATATCGAGATGTCAATCTTATTGGTAATTTTCTTGTAGATGCAAGGGGAATATGGCAGCTTTTAAGCGATAGTCAAATATTTTATCGCTGGTTGCTATGTGGCGCATTCCATTCTCTTTGCATGTCCAGGACATAAAAAAATGAATAACGAATTTGAGAAAAAGAATAAGTATTGGAAAATTTAAGGAAATAACAAGCAATATCTCGAAAACGGTTCACTCAACAAAAGAGATATAAGTTGTGTATTTTAACGCGATCTACATTTTTTGTGTAGTAAAATTTTGTTTATCTCTTATGGTTTACCAGTTATGCAAAAGTCGTTCATAATGAAGAATACTTTTGGAGACATTCCCAGAAATTCCGAGATATACATTTCATTTCTCATGACCTTATCTTAAACATATGATATTTTCATCAAAATCGTTAGAGCCATTTTTGAGAAAATTAACATTTTCAAAAAATGTTCCATGTAAAGGGTAGTCTGGGGTGGGGGGATTTTCTTGAAAATCTTCGTGTCGCATTTCTGGAAGATACTGAACCTAAATACCAAGTTTGGTGTTTATCCGACTGTTAGTTTTTGAGTTATGCAGACACACAGACACACACACAGACACACACACACACACACACACACACACACACACACACACACAGAGACACACACACGGACATGTTTCCAAAAATGCTTTTTTTTGGATTCAGGAGGTCTCAAAACATGTATTTCCGGTGAAATCTCGGTATCGAATTTTTGGGTGGAATGCAATACTTCCCCTACTTACTATACGTAGTAGAGAAAGTAAAAAGAATTTTATAAAACAAAAGCACCAGGGTTTAAATTAAATTAAATCGTCATTCGAGATTTAAAAACCGACATTAGCAACTTTGGATAAAGTAGCTGGTGATTCGTTTTATTTGTTTATTTATATTATTATTGTTTCATTTGTATAGTTCCCTTTAACTTCTGTGGTCAGTTTGGCTTTGGAAACAACTAAAACGTTGACTATAGGTTTTCTTGTTCTTTTTATAACCGTTGGTTTTTCATAGACTTTTATTGGCAAACACACTCATATTCACACGTACAGTCTCTGCGGAGAGTATGGAATGATTATAATTAAAAATAACCCGGAAATCGAACCCGGGACGTCTAGGTTGAAAAGCCAGAACAGAGGCAGTCACGGCTAGTATTACTTACTTATTTCAGGATTTGCCCTTATTGAGTTAGAGCTCTACCCAGAGCAGTGCATACTATATACAGGGAGAGCCAAAAGACTACGAACCGGCTGCGCGGTGTTTTTCCTGTCCGCGTCCTCGGCGCTCGTTGCCGTCTGCCGCTATCATATAAAGGTGCGGATGAAACCATACAACATTTTTAAAACTACTTTTAAAAGCTTTACTAGCAACTTTAAGAAAGTGTGTTTGAGGACAGAATTATTAGTAGAAATTTGTGGCCCCCTCGGTCCCGCGATCTAAACCCCTGCTATTTCTATCTCTGGGGTGACTTAAAACAAAGTGTACAAGACAAACCCACACACCCTGGAAGAATTAAAACATAATATCCTCAAGAAATTGCCAGCATTTCTCAACGTGAACTACGGTGAGTGATGGGTAGTTTCCTAAAGAGGTGCCAAAAATGTATGGACAACGCCGGTGGCCAGTTTCAGCATCTCCTTTCATAAAGTTGGTAAGTAAAGCCTTTAAAAGTAGTTTTAAAAATGTTGTATGGTTTCATCCGCGCCTTTATGATAGTGGCAGACGGCAACGAGCGCCGAGGACGAGGACAGGAAAAACACCGCGCAGCTGGTTCGTAATTTTTTGGCTCTCTCTATATTTTGGTAAATGGTTATAACTAACATATAAATAAGATTTGTCGCATGCAAGTACTGTACTACTGTAGTATGGTTTTATCAGAATTTCGTTATTTTAATATTTAATAAGTAACTTGTGACTATACATAACCTAAATATTACTTAATTTCTTTTTAAATATATGCAGCTTTGGTTAACGGAAATATAATGCTTGGAAGCTGTGTATAATAGTGATCGAATGTAATATTTTCGGGCATTTAACGTTATTAATTGAATATTATTTTGTCTCGTACTGTGATAATGGATTTCAGTATTTATTTTCATATTCAAGTTTAATTTAGTGATTTTATTTATACTTTATACATAAAAATTGTTAGTACGAGTTTTGTTTCGACAGTTGAGGCTGAGATTTTTTTACTTTCTCTACTACGTACAGTAAGTAGGGGAAGTATTGTATTCCACCCAAAAATTCGATACCGAGATTTCACCGGAAATATATGTTTTGAGATCCCCTGAATCCAAAAAAAAGCATTTTTAGAAACATGTCCGTGTGTGTGTATGTCTGTCTGTGTGTCTGTCTGTCTGTGTGTGTCTGTGTGTGTGTGTGTCTGTGTGTCTGTCTGTCTGTGCGTCTATCTGTATGTCTGTGAACAGCATAACTCAGAAACGAACAGTCGGATAAACACCAAACTTGGTATTTAGGTTCAGTATCTTCCGGAGATGCGACACGAAGGTTTTAAGAAAATCCCCCACCCCAGATTACCCTTTACATGGAACATTTTTCGAAAATTTTAATTTTCTCAAAAATGGCTCTAACGATTTTGATTAAAATATCATATGTTTAAGATATTTTCATGACAAATAAAATGTATATCTTGAATTTTCTGGGAATGTCTCCAAAAGCATTCTTCATTGTGAACGATTTTTGCATAACTGGTAAACCATAAAAGATAGACAAACTTTTGCTACACAAAAAATGTAGATCGCGTTAAAATACACAATTTATGTCATATACATTGTTTTTGTTGAGTGAACCATTTTCGAGATATTGCTTGTTATTCCCTTAAACTTTTCAATACTTATTTTCTCAAATGGGAATTCGTTATTCATTTTTTTTTGTCTTGGATATGCAAAGAGTATTAATCTGTGGCAAAGGGAATGGTGCTGCACCTAGCAACCAGCTACTAAGAGATATGTATGTGCTTAAAGGCTACTGTATTTCTATATTGCCCTTGTAAATATATATTCCCCTTACATCTACAAGAAAATTAGCAATAAAATAGAGTCTGCAAAAGTTTATCTCGATTAACATGAAGTAGATGGAGAATAAGCGTTTGTAAAAATAGTTTGTACAAGAGTAGAGAAAGTCGTGTGAGTGTAACACATCAGATTTTTTATTAAAATATGATTCTCTGTTTGGGTCTTCATACAACGTCTCATACATCTTGATTGCCATCCTCTGAAGTATTTCTGATTCATTTATTAAACATTTGTACCATGTTCCCCAGCCCGATTCAAGAAAGTAAAATGGAAATTTGTATGTACTAATAAAGGTGTAAGGAGATATTTTAAAAGTGTGCAAGATTTTTGGTCTCCATGTGCAGAGTTACGAGAAGTGAGTGGCACTTTACCGTTGCGAGGTGGCTCCCATTTTGGGGAGAGCAAGTCGATAATACCATGTGTGCCCCTCACGCAACAGCCATCAAGGTCCATGTGAATGACTGTCGGTCGGTGCAGGAGTAGACAGGCTTCTCGTGTTTCATCATGGCAAGGTCGCCTGTCGCATCCCATCAGTACCTCTTCTCTTCTCTTACACGCTATTCCTTCTATATCTCCTCTTCCTCTCCCTCGTACTCTTTACATGTTCTCGAAGTGAGCATCGTCTTTATTAATCTTCCTCCTTTCCCCCTCATTTTTCTCCTTATTTCAGATCCCAGCTTGTATTTCCCAGCAATTTCCACCTGCTCTGACTTTTTCTTTGCTATCCGCTTTCTTATTCCTATCCTTGTCTTTAAATTTTCTCCGTGATTCCTTTCTAATCATTCGCTATTTCCTTCTCGTCCGTATTGTTTCTTATTTTTTCCCTTCCCTTCCTGATTTTTATTACTTTTTTCTACTAACTTCCTATGGCAGATAGAGGAATTATCGTACTTCACTAAAAAAATCTGATGTGATAGATTAACATGACTTTCTCTACCCCTCCATGGTTTATTAGTGGGTATACAAACCATTCTTACTAAAGCTTATTTTTCTATCGACTTCATTTTTATCCAACTAAATCTTTGCAGAAATAGCTACAGTACACATTTCAAAAATGAAATTTCATTTCATTTATGGACGCTGTTTAACTACCATGATTATTAGCATCCCATTCTATATTGGGCGTGAAAGATCTGAAATTTTGCCCAAAGGCCTCTTTATCAGGCTTGAGATTCTTTTACGTGCCGTAAATCTACGACACGGGACCACCGGCTTTACTTCCCTTCCAAAGTAAGCCATGCTAAGGATTTTTATGCCCGAAAAAAATCCATATTATCCCTACTAATGCCATGCTGGCCTTTAAATTCCATAATGTTTCCATGCATTCGCGAGGAACATCTGAATGTTGTTCAATTCAACTCGAACCATTAATAACGGATATCTTAGAAATGACTTATGCCACACAAAAAACACATTTGAAATAAATTTTGTATTTTAAAGAGATCTACATTCTTTGTGTTGTACGTTTTCGTCTATCACTTGACGTTTACCAGTTATACAAGATTATACAAAATTTCTTCTGGATGAAGGGGACTTCAAAGGCTATTTCCAGAAAATTCAAGATATACGTTTTATTTGTCATGCAAATATCTTTAGTATATGGTATTTTAATCAAAATCGTTTTTTTTTTAGAAAATAAAAATTTTTGAACAATGTTCCATGTAAAGTTTAATTGGGTTGTGGGGATTTTCTTGAAAACTTTCGTTTCGCATCTTTGCAAGATACTGAACCTATATACCAAGTTTGGTGTTTATCCGACTTTTGGTTTCTAAGTTATGCTGTTTACAGGCACGCACACACATACAGAAACACACAGGTCCTTTTTCTGAAAATTCTATTTTTGGATTCAGGAGGCGCCAAAACATGTATTTCCGGTGAAATCTCGTTATCGAATTTTTGGGTGGAATACAATATTTCCCCTACTTACTATACGTAGCAGAGAAAGTAAAAATAGATATAGAAATTCCTTTAAGTAAGTTTCTGTCCATATTTTATGGTTTACCAGTAATATAAAATTAATTTTGATTGAAGAGTACTTCACAGGCTATTGGCAGAAATCAGGATATACCTTTTATTACGTTTTATTACTTACTTTTTCTCAAATGGGAATTCGTTATTCATTTTTTTGTTTGTTTTTTGTCCTGGTAATGCAAAGAGAATGGAATACTCCACATAGCAACCAGCTCTTAAAATATTTGACTATCGCTTAAAGCCTACCAATTCCCCTTGCACCTACAAGAAAATTAGCAATAAGATTAACATCTCGATTAACATGAAGCATATGGAGAATAAGCGTTTGTAAAAGTAGTTTGTACAAGAGTAGAGAAAGTCATGTGAGTATAGCACATAAGATTTTTTTTCATACAAATGGCTTACTTAAACTCGTATTTTAATAAAAATCGTTAATCATTTTTAGAAAAGAAAACACAAGAAGATATTGTCTACGTAAAGGGTAGTTTTAGAATAGGGAACTTGCTTAAAAAGCTTTGTGTCGTATCCTTGGAGGATGCTGTGCGGTCTGATTCAGGCTGCTTAAACAACGATGTGTTTTTTTTCTTTCTTTATAAAAATGTTTTCTTTTGGTTTCAGTACACCTCAAAATATATAAGTATATCCTGTGAAATCTTGATATCGAATTTTTTAGGTGGAATGCAATACTTCCTCTACCTAATACAGGTAGGTAGAGAGGAAAAATGCAGTCAGTAATACAGCATTTTCATTTCTAAATTTGCAAACAAAATATAAGTGATTTACGAGTTATCCCTTGGATGGAAATTAATTTAAATTTTGAAAAAAAGCTTATGAAATTGTTTATTAAGTAAATATGCCTTTAAAACTTAATTTGATTACTCCGTTTTATTGAAAGTTATTGATCCTCATTGTTTGAGAGCTCATTTCTTATTCCGTAGTTATAATCGGCGCAACAGTTCTAGACACGTGAAAATCTTAATGAGAGCTATGATGCGAGTTGCTTACCAGATCAGGTGGTGACCAATCGACTGCATGCTGCAGGAGTGCGTGGGGCAGTCATCGTCAAATATCCACAACGGTTCTGCACTGTGTTGCGCTGATAAACTTAGTTATATACAGTATATTAAAATCCACGCTGTAAAAAGCGCTTAATATAAAAAACGCTGTCAATCATTGCCTCCAATTCTTCCACATCTAACAACCCTTCCTCTTCTGAGGAATCACTCACATTATTGCCGTCATCACTGCTGTCACTACTTTCTGCACCATTATCCTGCATGAGAATTATTTCTATTTGATTTTCTGCAATTCCGTATTTTTCGGAATAATGATTCTTAATTTATTCAGCATGTCGCCATACATTTTCCCATTCTGGACTTCCAATTTCAGCAAATTGCTGGCGTTATAACTGCTCCACATATTTTAATTTAAAAGTGATATTTCTGCATGCCACCCATTTTTTGACATCAGCCCAGTTTAATTCGATTGGGTTTAGATCTGGGCGATACGATGACAGTCTAAGTACATTATGGCGATGTTGTATTACTATTTGGTCAAGTATGTATGACTTCTGAAGTGTTTGTTGGCTTTAATTAAGTTATATAGCTTTGTTTTACTCATGCTTTCATCTAAAGCTTTATTATGTCTAAGTAACCAAGCTCTCATTTCTTCTTTCAAGGAAGTTGAGGTAGGTGGTTTGTGAATTTGAGTGTTGACGCATTGTGAAGCATTGTCGATGACCAGAACAGACCCAGCAGGCATTTTAGGTATCAACATGGCGTTGATTCACTTCATGTAATTTTCTGTATTCATTTCTTGATGAAAATCTCCTGTTGTTTGTTGCGACTTGTAAAAGAAGGGCATTTGGAACGAAGCCGATCTTTCCAACAGCACGAACGATAATAAGTATTTGCCCTTTGGCAACAGGTGCCTGCAAACCTAATTCGCTATCGTCACTCCAACTTTTAGATGTTGTATGACTGCTGTGTATGCATGACTCATCTTCATACATTATAGTATTTTTCTGAAATTTGTAGCACCACCTTGAAAATTGATGCTGATATAAGTACACACTGATATAAGTACATATAAAATTATAGTCATTTGGAAAGGTAGAATCAGACTGAAAAATTCAATGCCATAGCCGGGATTTGAACCACGGATCTTAGGCTTTCCGTGCCGTTGCTCTAACCGACTAAGCTATCATGGCAACATTTACTTTTTATTTTTATTTTTTTTATTTTATTATTATTTTTTATTTTATTTATTTATTTTGCTTTTCTGTTAGAACTCTTCTATTTGATTTCGGTTTCTTCCATTTGAACCCTAAATCTTTAATAATTTTTCTGAGATTTGTAGCACCACCTTGAAAGTTTCTGCTGTCTTTCAGCTGGATGAGCAATCTGCTTATTGTTAGCACAGTTTTTTCTTCCACATAGGAATTGTGAATCGTGCGCCGAATGACGCATTCGAAATCGTCTATTTCTGTAATACGTTTAGGGACCTTATGTTTCTTCCCAGGTGTGTCAAATGGTACTCTTTCATCCATATGTTTTTTTCTCTTATCTTTGAGAACTCTGGAAACGGAACTCGGTGAAACACCAGTTGCTTTGACTACTCTTTCTTTCACTCTCATAAGGTTTTTGTGGAACTCGGATATAATTTCTTCCTTCATCTCTGCTTCTTGCTTCATGAAGTCGATGACATTTGCAATTATTTCCCTACTTTGACTATGTAAC
The DNA here is from genome assembly GCA_030765065.1 of Deroplatys truncata. NCBI lineage: Eukaryota > Metazoa > Arthropoda > Insecta > Mantodea > Mantidae > Deroplatys > Deroplatys truncata. Next base: position 44,506,162 of record CM060983.1, read on the forward strand.
ACCTTACCACTTAACTTTGAAAACATAGGAGCCATGTTATAAATATAACAAATATAAAATAAGTACTATTTAGATACTGCAGCTCTCTTTAAAATTACAACCAGATGCAGACACTTTCTATGCAGACTGTATGTGTTACGCACTGTAAGTAAGCAAAGGTGTTATATCGCTTTCGTTGATTAAGCTAAACATAAACCATTCCTAAGCTCGGCAGCTGGGATGGCAATCAAGGTCACGATTCTAGAAGTTTTGCGCGAGTAATATTTAATAGTAAATGCAAAGCATTTTTGTTTCGGCCTATCGGTTTTGAGTTAGTGAAACATCTTTTGAGATATAGTTCACCACTATGATAAATGTAATCATTGACTGTGAACGAACAGATGACATTTTTCTGCATCTTTGGTCTGATGGTTAGCATGTTACCTTCTAAATCCAGAGGTACCGGTTCGATTACCAGCTGGACGATGGGGATGTTTCTTAAGTTGGGATTACTCCCCATCCTCTCTAGAATCTGGAAGTATGAGTGAAAGTGTAAATGTGTGTGTGTGTGAATTTAATGTTTATAAAGAAAACTCAAAGTAAACAAACAAAAAAATTAACACAACAGTAAAACGAGTGAAAATCTTTGCCGATGAACAATAGTTTCAAAAGGCAAAGCCGGAAATGGCTTCACCTGTTAAAGTGGAACTAAACAATACGATGCAGATGTCATCTGGTATAAGTAAATAAAATAGAAACTAAAGTGTTATTTTACTTTTCCAAAGCTACAACCTTTAAATGTTTTTTTTCTAGGGATGGGATCTCGATACCCTCGTTAGTCGATGGTATCGAAGTATGTCTAATACTTTGAGATAAACATTCGATACTTTTTCGTACATTCAAATGTTTAAGGTTTGGATTACTGAAAGTCGTTACGTTTAACTTTATGCTAAATAAGGAATGAAAGGAGTCGCGACTTTACGTTATTGCTTCTCACGTGTCCCCGAAGAGTTGCTGGATTATAGTTCTTGATAGGCTTTGACTGTGTTTCCTGTGGGTGAATCAATGCATAGACTCTTGTGTCTAAATGAAAACATGTAAACCAATGAGGGAAGGAGCAGAGATACTTGTGTAACATGCAATGTTAACTGATATGTGAATGAAGCTGATTTAGCTGACGCACTAAATCACGTTTCTGCAATAGCCTGGCTTGATGACTCACTCTCAGTCATTACATTTATCTACTCCGGTGACCAAAAACTGTGAATTCAGCAGAAACAAATCAGAACTAAATATGTAAGATAATCAATGCATGGAAATAGTTGTTATTTTTAGTTGTTTCTGTTTCATAAAAAAGTTCTGTGTTACACTCACATGACTTTCTCTACTCTTGTACAAACTATTTTTACAAACTCTTATTCTCCATCTATTTCATATTAATCGAGATAAACATTTGCAGAAACGATCTTTTGACATGCAAAGAGAATTACATTTTACACATAGCGACCAGTTCTAAAAATATTTGACTATCGCTTAAGGCCTACTATGTTCCCCTTGTTTTGTATTTGCAAGGGCAATATAGAAATACAGTAGCCTTTAAGCATAGACATATCTCTTAATAGCTGGTTGCTAGGTGCAGCACCATTCCCTTTGCCACAGATTAATACTCTTTGCATATCCAAGACAAAGAAATGAATAATGAATTCCCGTTTGAGAAAATAAGTATTGAAACATTTGAGCAATATCTCGAAAATGGTTCACTCAACAAAAAAATGTATATACCATAAATTGTGTATTTTAACGCGATCTACATTTTTTGTGTAGTAAAATTTTGTCTATGGTTTACCAGTTATGCAAAAGTCGTTCACAATGAAGAATATTTTTGGAGACATTCCCAGAAAATTCAAGATATACATTTTATTTGTCATGAAAATATCTTAAACATATGATATTTTAATCAAAATCGTTAGAGCCATTTTTGAGAAAATTTAAATTTTCGAAAAATGTTCCATGTAAAGGGTAATGTGCGGTGGGGGATTTTCTTTAAAACCTTCGTGTTGCAACTCTGGAAGATACTGAACCAAAATACCAAGTTTGGTGTTTATCCGACTGTTCGTTTCTGAGTTATGCTGTTCACAGACACACACGGACATGTTTCCAAAAATTCTTTTTTTGGATTCAGGGGTCTCAAAACATATATTTCCGGTGAAATCTCGGTATCGAATTTTTGGGTGGAATACAATACTTCCCCTACTTACTATACGTAGTAGAGAAAGTAATATAAGTTTATAGTTTCAAAATAGCAGAATAAAGAGTTGCTAGTATTTGTTTTTCTATGGGTAGATAATTCTTTAAAAGAAAGTTTTCAGCACAAAATATAGTTACATAAAAATAGAAACAAAGAAATTATTATTAACTATCAATACCGGATATATAATCTGCGGAATTGTCAAGATAAAAAATCCTGCCAATTGGAGAAGGTCAAACAGGTACAACTTCGGAATTAGCATACAACACAAAATTGGTTACATGCGTTTATACACAGAAAACTACTTATAAGAACATAATTCAGTGATCAAGCCATCGCCTTTACAGTTTTTTATGAACTAAGTATCGAGTATCGGTGTTCAAAAATCAGCATCGGTATCGAATATCGTCCCATTACTATTTTTACTTTCTCTACTACGTATAGTAAGTAGGGGAAGTATTGCATTCCACCCAAAACTTCGATACCGAGATTTCACCGGAAATACACGTTTTGAGACCTCCTGAATCCAAAAAAAGCATTTTTAGAAACATGTCCGTGTGTGTGTCTGTGTGTGTGTCTGTGTGTCTGTGTGTGTGTCTGTGTGTGTGTGTGTCTGTGAACAGCATAACTCAAAAACGAACAATCGGATAAGCACCAAACTTGGTATTTAGGTTCAGTATCTTCCAGAGATGCGACACGAAGGTTTTCAAGAAAATCCCCCCAACCCAGACTACCCTTTAATAGACAAAATTTTACTACACAAAAAATGTAGATCGCGTTAAAATACACAAGTTATGTCATATACATTTCTTTTGTTGAGTGAACCGTTTGCGAGATATTGCTTGTTATTCCCTTAAATTTTCCAATACTTATACTTTTTCTCAAATTCGTTATTCATTTGTTTATGTTCTGGACATGCAAAGAGAATGGAATGCCCCACATAGCAACCAGCGATAAAATATTTGACTATCGCTTAAAAGCTACCATATTCCCCTTGCATCTACAAGAAAATTACAAATAAGATTGACATCTCGATATCTCGATTAATATGAAGCATATGGAGAATAGGCGTTTGTAAAAATAGATTGTACAAGAGTAGAGAAAGTCATGTGAGTGTAACACATCAGATTTTTTCTATAATTAAGGTAGGCTAAAGCCCTTCTTAGCTCCTCCAGGTGGTAGAGAACACAATAAATAAGACTTAAGTTCTCATGTTACTGTTTTTATTTTGCCTTCCCAAATGGATTTTCTTCAGAATGCCCCCTTTACGAGCACGTAATTCATTAGAACAATCTAGGGCCAACTTGACCGTGACGTATTAGAAGTGGGTATTGTACCGGGTGATTTATGAAGAACTGACACATTTCTTTCTTTAATTGTTCTGTTCCAAAATCACTCAATGCCCCAATTTTAGCACAAAATTAAGTAGAATGTTCTGGAGTTTCTATTGCCTGTCACTAGATATGCAGATGTTCATGTTTTATTCGTAATTGTTAGTTTTATTGCCGGCAACTGTTTTTGAGATTTTGTTCTAGTCAACGTGAAAATGGAGAACACATTAAATGAACGACTCTTCCTTGTAAAGCAATACTGGATTACGAATTCATTGCAGCTACTCAAAGGGCATACCAGAGAGAATTTGGTGTTCGGAATCCTCCCCAAAGAAACACAATACTGGGGCTGGTAAACAAATTGGAAACTACTGCATCTTTGGTGAGTGAAAAAGGCAAAACTCGCTTATTTAGGCTTCCCACGGTTGTTGTTGTTGTAAGAGCATGACTGGATCGTCACCCACAAAATCATTAAGACGTTTGACACAGGAGACAATTACTCAAATGTGTCAGAGAGCTGTGAAAAATGCAGGCCTAAAGCCGCATAGGATTACGGTTGCCCATCAGTTACAGAATAGACGACTGAATTATTGTCGTTGGTTTCAAGCGTTCATTGTACAAAATCCTGCCATATTGTCCATGTTCACAGATGAAGCATGCTTCCATTTATCCGGCTATGTACTTATGCACCCGGTTAAAATCGGAGTTTGGTGCGCAATATCCGCACAGAGAATAGTGGGATCAATTTTTTTAAACAATGTGAACATTGCAGAGTACCGACGGATTTTCATGGAGTTTGCTGAGCAACTAGACGATGTAGAGCTGAGTCAAGGATATTTTCAGCAGGACGGTGCTACATGGCATACATCAAATGAATCCATGGCACTAATTGCAAGTTTCTTTGATGACTGGATAATTTCCAAGAACCTGTGGCCACCGAGATCTCCGGATTTAACATCGCCGGGCTTTTTTCCTTGGGGTTACTTAAAAGACAGGGTTTATGCCACATGTCCCCAGACATTGGACGATCTGAAGCACAACGTTACAAAGGAGATTCAAGCTATTGACAACAGAGACCTCCAACGAGTGGCCAGTAACATGGAACGGCGTGTTGAGTTGTGCCTTGTGCAAAATGGAGGACATTTTCAACATTTGCTATAGAGCTAAATAATCTTACAAAATTCCTCTGCATTTCAGATATAATAAGTTGTCGTTAGCGTAACTCGTTTTGAAACAATTAAAGAATTAAATATGTCAGTTCTTCATAAATCATCCTGTAGTATTAACCTAAGGAGATGTTCGATAACCTATTACACCCACTCTCCTCAACGTCCTGAGACTCCAGCTTCAGGTAACGGCAGTTGTCCCTTCACAAACGGTTCATTTACGCCAAAATGTCATTTCTGCCATTCACACCATCCATCTTCCCCAAGACCTGACAAGGGACTTCTAAAGGAGGAATGTGGCCTTATAATGGGAGAGGTGGTTTGATGATACCTGCAAAGACGGGTGTACAGCAAAAGTCTACACACTCCTGTACAAAGAAAATATAAAGCAATCTCACCTATCATCGTGGGCCTCTCCGGTCAGCAACACATTCCCCATTGAAGTTGGTCTTTCTTCCTGTCCTGAAAATACCGTCAAACTATTAGAAATCTTCATATAGCTAAAAATGCATTTTATGATTCTCTAAGTTATGGTAAGAACAGGCCGGATTTCTATTTGATAACCTATTTACTTTACTATTAACCAATAGAGAATAGAAGAAATATTCCACTCCACCTCAATATCTTAAACATGATAAAAATATATAGAGCGTTTTTGAGAAAATAAAAGATACGAAATTTTTTCCAAATTGGAAAACGCTACGAGGGCAGTCCCAGAAGTACTCGATCTGACGTATAGATAGCGGCTGTTGTTTCAAAAAAAATACTATAGTAGAAAGTACCAACCTTATAAATCTTAAGTTTGAAGTTTGGCGATGCTACGTTGTTTAGTAATTGTTTGGCAGCCATTAATAGTGAATTCCCAGCGAATTTGTAAACATGGATAAACTGGCCACCGTTATGTGATACAATACTTACATTTGAAAGGTCTTAGTCCAACTAATATTAAAGCTGAGCTAGATTTTTTCTACTCTGGGGGAGTCTGCTCCGTTTACAAGAGTAAAATATTGGATGGCAGAGTTTAAGCGAGGCCGTACGAGCTGCCAAGACGAGCATCGCAGTGGTCGACCAAATGGGGTGACCACCCAGAAATTGTGAAGAAAATCCACAAAATGGTATTGAACTGAAAGTGCGCGAGCTACCAGACATCGCAGGCATTTCAAAAAGCGCTGTACATCGCAGACTAATTGAAAATTTAGACATGAGAAAGCTGTGCACAAGATGGGTGCCGCGTTTACTCACAATGGAACAAAAGCAGTGTCGTGAGGATGTTTCAGTCGAGTGTTTGGCGATGTTTCGCTACATTAAAGCCGAGTTTTAGCGTCAATTCATAACCATTGATGAAACATGGGTCAATCACTTCACACCTGAGACGAAGGCACAGTCAAAACAGTGGACTGAAAGGGTAGAATCGGCTCCAAAGAAGGCGAAGACAATTCCATCTGCAGGCAAGATCTTGGCATCAGTTTTTTTGGGATGCGCGTGAATAATTTTAATTGATTACCTTTAAAACAATCAATGGGGAGTATTATGCAAACTTATTGCAGCGTTTGAATGACGAAATCAAGCAAAAACGGCCGCATTTAGCAAGTAGAAAACCTTGTTACATCAAGATAACGCACCTGTTCACACATCCACTATCGCCATGGCCAAAATCAATTATTTAAAGTTCAAATTGATTCCTCAGGCACCCTATTCACCAGATTTAGCCCCCTCTAATTATTTTCTGTTTCCAAAATTGAAGAAATGAAGAGGTGGAGTCTGCAGTTGATGGCTATTTTGCAGAACTCGACGGTTCTCACTATAAACAAAGTATCGAAGTTATTGAACATCGCTGGGAAAAGTGTATCGAACTGAAAGGAGACTATGTACAGAAATAAAAATGTTTTTTTTCCAAAATTTTTCTGTTTTCTTTGTTAGGTCCGGTACATCTGGGACAGCCCTCATAGTTTGGTGGAAATTCTTTTGAAAAGCTTCGGTCACATCTTTGGAAGATGCTGAACTTAAATACCAGGTTTGGTATTTTTCGCGTCTGAGTTATGTTGTTCACAGACACTCATACATGGACTATTTTATAAAAACTTTTTCCTTTAATTCAGGAGCCTCAAAAGCTGTATTTTGCGATTAAATTTCGGTATCAAAATTTTGGATGGAATGAAATACTTTCTCTTCTTCCTATAGGCAAGTAGGAGAGAACGTAAAACTAATTGCTGACTTCGACTGATTGGTTACGTGGTCATATCCAAACCGTTGTGTTTATAATTATACCACGGCAAAGAAGTCTGAATTTATCTTGTTTCAGAGCCAAATAAAGAATTACTGTAACACAGTTAGCCATGCTTATGATTGCTACAATAAAACGGAAAGAAATCAGGAACAGAAAAATCAATGGTAGTGTATGTTAATTCTCTTCGCATTTGTCTTGACCAAAGGTACATATCACGGAAGGGCTCCCGGAACCGGGGCAGAATACTGCAAGTAGACTGTAACGGCATTTTTTGCTTACAACGTGACCCCTGGGAGAGAGGGATGAGAGGAGAGACCCAAAGAGCGACCAGATCCGGATACTGACTGGTGCAAGCATGGACGGGGTGCCTAACGTTTCCAGATTGAACATATACGGCACCGCCCGGTCCTACCCGCAAGCAACCAACCCCCGTTAGTCCTCTATCGGGTGGAGCCCACTCAGGGGCAGAGACCTAACTGAGAGTCCCCACAGCGATGCCAGGGAACAAACCTCTACAGAGCGCACCCAGCCGAACACCGTCCCCTGACCCTGCAACCCTGAAATAGATGACAAGGAAGATGATGGTACAGAAAATTGGGGCAGAAATTCGTGGTAGAAGATGAACCACTCAGCATTCACTTGTCGACCCGGGAAAACCATAAAAAACCCATAGGACAGAGTAGGCGCTCACCGAGGATCTAAACTCGAGACCTTCCGAATGCGAGCCAAGATATTACTGCCTGAAAAATTAAACTGAGTTTTATTTATGGACGCTCTTTAACTGCTGTGGTCCTTAGCTGTGGTTCCATTCTATAGTGGGCGTGAAAGACCGGTAATTTTGTTCAGAGGGCTCTTTATCAGACTTGAAGTTCTTTTACGTGATGTAAATCTACGACACGGCACCACCGACTTTACTTCCCTTCCAAAGGAAGCCATGTTAAGGATTTTTACACCCGGAAAAATCCATCCCCTCCGCCAGGTTTGAACCCGTGACCTCGGAACTAGAAGCTAGCATGGTAGCCACTACACCACGGAGGACGACAGTACTGCCTGAGCCATCCCACTCTGTTTTGTCTTGAATAAGGGGGGAAAAACTTGTCTGTAGTAGATCCATAAGACTCAAACTAGGAAATTCTGAATTCGTGTTCCAGGTGTTGCTTCTGAGCAAATCGAGTGAAGTTTCCACGCTAGAGAGTACAAAATCCCCGGAGCCCAAATACAGCCTTGTTATTATGTTAGGCCTTTTTTTTTTCTCAGGACGTAGTCCACTACTAACGAAGAAAAAAAGTGAAACAATATATCTTATCCTGTAACGGAACGGGCGCGCGCTTAGCTGTCATGGCATGTAACGGCCAGTCAGGCGTGAACGCTACAATATTAAACCTACTCGTTATTTGGGGGAGCTTCAATCGGTTCGTTTAATAAGCCATTCACCTCCCTACAATCAAAACTCGTGCCCATTATCTTGCGTGCAACCTAAAGAATAATACTTCACGTCCAAAACATTTCTGAATTAATGTGTCTGGAAATTGATTTTGGCGGCATAGTGATTATCGTCATTTAGAGCATCAATATTAAATCTCTACCATTATTACCTAGGTCGATTGCTTCAACACGCTGGCAAAAATTTAGCGCGTTACATTCACACGACTTTCTTTACCCATTATGGTTTATTGCCATGCTTGTTCTTCAAATTATTTATACAAAAACTTATTACATTCTCTACTAAAATTAAATTGAGTTTTATTTATGGACGCACTTTAACTGCTGTGGTTCTTACCGTCCCATTCTACATTGGGCGTGAAAGACCGGTAATTTTGCTCAGAGGCCTCTTTATCAGGCTTGAGGATCTTTTATGTGCCGTAAATCTACGACACGGGACTACCGGCTTTACTTCCCTTCCGAAGGAAGCCATGCTAAGGATTTTAACGCCCGAAAACATCCATCACCCTCAGCCGCGACCTCGGGAACTAAAGGCTAACATGGTAACCACTACACCACGGAGAACGACACATTCTCTACTGCTTACCTCTAGTAAGTAGAGGAAGTGCTATATTCCACCCAAAAATTCTATATCAAGATTCCACTGGAAAGACACGTTTTGAGGTCCCTGAACGAAAAAAGAAAAAGATCCGTAGGTACATGTGTGCACAAGTGTGTATATCTTCGAACAGCATGCCAAAAACGAAATGCTGGATAAATACTCAATTTGCTTTTCAAGTTCACTTAAACTACCCTTACATGGAAAAGTTTTGATTCTTTTTTATTTTCTAAAAATGGTTATAACGATTTTTATTAAAATGCCATATTTTGCATGATAAACAAAATGTATACCTTACATTTTCTGCGAATAGCCTGTGAACTCATCTTTATTCTGAAAGAATTTTGTATACCTTTTTATAACGGATAAACCATTAGAAAGAGAGAGAGAGAGAGAGAGAGAGAGAGAGAGGCAGAGGCAGAAACTTACTATACAAAAAATGTAGGTCTCTTAAAATACCCCATTTATGTTAAATTTTATTTGTAGCATTAACCATTTCCGAAATTTCCGTTATTATTGGTTTGAATTTTTCAGTACTTTATCTGTTTTTGAGAGTGCATTCGCTATTCAGTTGTTTCTCACGATGTCATGAAAAGAGTATGGAATTTCAAGAGAACCGCTTTGGTTACTTATGTCCACCTTATCTCTACAACAAAATGCAAAGTTTATCTCAATTAACATGAATTAGACAGAAAAATAAACTTTCGTAAGAATAGTATGGAGAAGCTATATAAAAATAAGCGATGCTGGGTAGAGAAATTCATGTGAGTGTAACACAACAGATTATTTTTTTAATCAAAGTTAAGAGCAAGTTTGCTACACATCATTTCATTTACTATTCAATTCATCTAAATCTGTAGCGCGTGGTGGTACACTAGAGTTGGGAGCACACAGGAAGGCGGGTCGGGGAAGTTAAAGCGCAGGGAAAGACATAATATACCTCTCTTTCATTCTCGCTCTATATGCTGGCTGAACTCAGATGAATGTTACTGCGCAATCCGTCTTCCCGTATGCTCTTATCATTTACAAAGAGGAATTACACTTACGAATAGATAGTCGGTTCAAATCCCGGCGGAATTGTCCTCTCTGACAGGTTTTTTCTCAGTCCTCATAACTGGCAAATCCCGTAGAGGTACCCCAAACTTAGGCCTGAAGCGTTTCTTTTCCAAATTTCCTTTCCCAATAATCATTTGATTTCATGTATCATCAGTGTCCACCGCCTGTGGTGCCGTATGTAATAAGAATGAGCATTAAACATTACTGAAACAGTTCAATAGAATTTACCGAATCAATAAACGCTTCTTGCAAACCATCTATGTTACTGATTTCCAAATTTCTACACCTGAGGATTAGGATTAGTCCAACGAAAGGGGTCCCCAGCCTACTGAGCTCAGCACCGCATGTAGGCCACTGTAGGCCCTTTGTGACTTACGTGACCCTGTCCGGAAGGGGAGCCCGAAGGGCAACCATATCCGGATGCGGGTTAAACCCGGCGGAGGGCAATGAATTTTTTCGGGCGTAAAAATCCTTAGCATGGCTTCCTTTGGAAGGGAAGTAAAGCTGGTGGTACCGTGTCGTAGATTTACGGCACTAAAAGATAAAGAGACCTCTGAGCAAAATTTCCGGTTTTTCACGCCCAAATATAGAATGGGACGCTAAGAACGATAGTAGTTAAAACTCAATTCAATTCATATCCGGATGGGGTTCCTAACGATTCTAGAATAGCACCACTTCTGACACCGGTGCGAGCCTGCCAGAGACACCAACCCATGGGTCCCGGAAACGACACCCCAGTAAGAGGCACCAGTCGGTCAAGCAAGCGACAGGGAGAAATTTTAACACAACGCAAATACTACCGTCCCGCCGCAACGCACAAATTCCGTCGCCTCGTCCTGCAACTCTCTAATATATAAAGATTAAACAAATGGAAATAATAGGGACAGGAACTGGTAAAAGAGAAACCACCCCAGAATTCTCCTACCGACCTGAGAACACCACAAGTTCACAGTGACTGATCCGACGGGAAGGAAGCCGGGACCTTCTGAAAGCGCGCAGAGCCATTTCGCTCGGTTACCTACGCCTTACTCTCACGTGGGATTTACCTCGTGTTGTAAAGTTCATCGACTGCCTTGTTAGCAACATATTCCCAGCATTCTGACAGTAACTCTCAGAAGCATATTAAACTCGGCTGCTGATTTTTAAAAAGCACTGCTGTAATAAGCTCGCTAGCGTACAGTCTAATTTCACAATTGGGAGCCCTCGGGAGGCTTGGCAGTGAAGAGTTGATAATGTGAGGGAGAGGCGGCGCTGAGATCACAACTACTGTAATCAACTCGATCTGGCCATTTACATCTGTCAAACTTTTCAACTCACCAGCCTATAATAGCAGACCAGTTCTGCCAATTACTCCCAGGTTCATCGTGCTGGCCGCATATCCTTTTAACTACAGGGTGCTGGGATTTTCAACTTTGTTTGTTTCTTTGTTTGTTTTCTAGTTTTTCTTACAAACAGACACAGCTGGTCTTTTAAAGGGACGCACTACTAAAAATGTATTTTTAAAATATTTCAGTCATCTAGCTGAAAATGGTGGATACGTGTTGCATAAAATTAGTATAAAATTATTTTAAGTATTGCTATGGCTGTTATTGTTATTTTAGGTGTTGTGAAGATATGGCTTCTGTCTAGGTATTAATAAAAACAAATTATTTACTTTAACACTCTGTTATTTAAAATATTTTTTCGACGGTAGTGTTTGTTTTGTAGATTTCCCGTTCGTGGTGGAAAGTTGGATTTCCTGCATTCAGATTGGTAATCTAACCTACTTATGTCCTTTTTACTGCACGTATGTGCATGAACTATACTAAACTATATATATATATATATATATATATATATATATCAATTATAGCAGGCACAACATATAATCATATTTAATACTTGAATTTCAACATTTGAATCTTACCTGGGTCTTTACTTCCTTTTTATTTCTTAATGTTTACTTAAAGTTATGTATTTTTAATTTATCTACTACTTACCTATAGAATAGAAAGTATTTTATTTGACCCGAAAATTCGATACCGAGTTATATACCTTTGAGATTCCCTGAATTAAAAAAAAGCCTGTTTGTATGTGTGTGTCTGTCTGTCTGTGAATAGCATAACCAAAAACAAAAAGTAGGTTTAACACAAAACTTTAGTTCAGATGCTGAACTAACTTAAATTTAAGTTCAGCATCTTCCAAGGACGTAGCAAAAAGAATTTCAAGAAAATCTCCAAATAACCTTTACATGGGAAAAATGCCTCAAACGATTTTGATTAAAATACCATATATTTACGATAGTTATATGACAAAAAAATGTATATCTTGAGTTTTCTGATTAGCCTGTGAAAATGTGTTCATTTTGAATTACCCTTGTATAATCGGTAAACCGGAAGAGATAGACAAAATCTTACTAAACAAAAAAATGTAGATCTCGTTAAAGCGCACAATTTATGGCAAATAAAATTGTTTGTGACGTTAACACCATTTCCAAGATATTCTTTGTTATGGATTTGAATTTTCAAATAGGTCTACTTTTTACTTTCTCTACTACGTATAGTAAGTAGGGGAAGTATTGTATTCCATCCAAAAATTCGATACAGAGATTTCACCGGAAATATATGTTTTGAGACCCCCTGAATCCAAAAAAAAGCATTTTTGGAAACATGTCCGTGTGCGTGTCTGTGTATGTGTATGTCTGTGAACAGCATAACTCAGAAACGAACAGTCGGATAAACACCAAACTTGGTATTTAGGTTCAGTATCTTCCAGAGATGCGACACGAAGGTTTTCTAGAATATCCCCCACCCCAGATTACTCTTTACATGGAACACTTTTCGAAAATTTTCTCAAAAATGGCTCTAACGATTTTGTTTAAAATATCATAGGTTTAAGATATTTGCATGACAAATAAAATGTATATCTTGAATTTTCTGGGAATGTCTCCACAAGTATTCTTCATTGTGAACGATTTTTGCATAACTGGTAAACCATAAGAGATAGACAAAATTTTACTACACAAAAAATGTAGATCGCATTAAAATACATAATTTATGTCATATACATTATTTGTTGTTGAGTGAACCATTTTAGAGATATTGCTTGTTATTCCCTTAAAGTTTTCAATACTTATTTTCTCAAATGGGAATTCGTTATTCATTTTTTTGTCTTGAATATACAAAGAGTATTAATCTGTGGGAAAGAGAATGGTGCTGCACCTAGCAACCAGCTATTAAGAGATATGTCGATGCTTAAAGGCTACTGTATTTCTATATTGCCCTTGCAAATACAAAACAAGGGGAACATAGTAGGCCTTAAGCGATAGTCAAATATTTTTAGAACTGGTCGCTATGTGTAAAATGTAATTCTCTTTGCATGTCAAAAGATCGTTTCTACAATTGTTTATCTCGATTAATATGAAATAGATGGAGAATAAGAGTTTGTAAAAGAGTAGACAAAGTCATGTGAGTGTAACACATCAGATTTTTTCTGGAGGTGTTGCAAATAGCATGGGAATTTAAAGCCATCACACGGCGATACGTGTTAAAAATCTGACTATCGCTTTAGCCTACTGTGTCCTTATACCTACAACGAAATGTGCAATGAAAGTTTATCTAGATTAGCAAGTAGATAGAAGTACAAGATCTAGTAAGAAGTACGAAATTATTTTAAATGTTGTTCCGTCTCTTATATATTTAAATTATTTCAGGTGGTACGACTCGAAAATATGGTATGTAATCTACGTGTTAATAAAAACAAGTTATTAACTTTAACACTCCGTATTATTTAATGTATGTGTATGGAGCTAGTGGAAACGGAAGATTTCTTAGTCCCCGTATTATATTTCAAATATCTCACTTCTTATTAATACAGATGCTTTCACTCATATTGTCCAGTAATTTTATAATTAAAAAAACTGCGATAGTATTGCTCCTTCCGATTGTGTCAGCTTCCAGACTATGGCACACTAAATGAATGAACAATCAAATGTGTTACGGAATGCATGTATGCTACCAATACTATAAAGAGTGAGAATGAGAAAATAATTAACCTCAAAATAACCTCAAATCAGAGCACAGTAAGATTCTAGGGTCGTCCAATAAGTAAGTTTCCCTATTTTATAAAACAAAAACATTACACACGATTGATCATGTTGAATTAATTTTATTTATATTGTACAATCCTTCTGTTACTTTTCTACATAGTCAATATTTTTCCAAGCATTTTTGGGGACGTGACACAAGTTTTTCCAAGCCAGTGTTGTACCATAAGTCGGGTCCTGTGCTCGCAACCAGCTGTTCACTACTGATTGATCTTCGTCACGATGTTAAAAGTGCTTACCTCCAAGATGACCTTTAAGTCAGGGGAACATGTGACAATCACTTGGGAAAAGATCTGGTGAATATGGAGGATGCGAGAAAACTTTCCAGTTGAATCTTCTGAGCTCCGTCTGGGTCAAGATTCAACTTGGAAGTTTACTCGTATCCTCCGTATTCACCGGAACTTGCCCCAAGTGATTTTCACATGTTCCTCCAACTCAAAGGTAAGCACTTTTAACACCGACGATGAAGTCAAACCAGTGAACAGCTGGTTGCGAGCACAGGACCCGACCTGGTACAACACTGGCTTGGAAAAACTTGTGTCACGTTCCCCAAAAATGCTTGAAAAAAACATGTTGACTATGTAGAAAAGCAACAAGGATTGTACAATATGAATAAAATTAATTCAACATGATCAATTGTGTGTAATGTTTTTATAAAATAGGGAAACTTACTTATTGGACGTCCCTCGTACATCTTTTCAAGAACATAATTTATTTGTAAATTGAGTTGTGTGAATTAAAAACACAATTGTATGAAGTAGTCCATTAGTCACTGCACTATTAGGGTTCAGTAACAAGCTGACGTTTTATCGATAAAATAGCATCCTTGCAATCATATTATAAGATATACGACAGTGATTGGTGATATCCGAGACACTGTTGAACGTTATTATATCCATTATATGGCGCATGAATGGAACTATCTTTAAAGACTGAGTTGCTTCATGCGTGCAGACATAAAGACAGACAAATCGACGTTAGTGTAGAAGATGTTAGAAGTTAAAAGTAGACAGACGTTAAAGTAGTTAAAAGTAGTTACTGCCTCTAGTAACAGGAGCACAGCATCTTAAGTTGCAATAGTGACCCTTTTTGCTTCCAACATGACCCCTGGGAGGAAGGGATGAAGAGGAGACTAGATCCAGACGACGATGTGCGATATCAAGGGTGGGATTCCTAACGATTCCAACATGGCAACAATTCTGTCATCGACTAGTTCTATCTAAGCCACTCGCAACCCATGACAATTTAAACAGATTCCAGGAAGGGGCCCCAGCAGTCCCACCAAACGCCAGGAGGAAACCCTTCCAGAGCGCAAATTCCACCGTCCTGCTGCAACATCAAACCGCCTGGTCCTACAACTCTAAAACAGATGAAAGGAAATGATGGGGACCATAAATTCGCGATAGAAGGAAACCACCCCAGCATTCGCCCTAGCAATTCGAGGAAAACAAAAAAAAACTTGGTCAAAGTAGTTGACCCGACAGGAATCGAACCGAGGACCTCCTAAATGCGAGCCTCACGTTCCACGAAGCGGTATTCTAGCGTATCCACAATCACTTAAGAGTTTTAGGAAGTCGTTTATTAACGCTCAGAATATATACTTGTTTCTTTAAGATCGCTTAATAGACATGTCATTACTTAACACTTATATATGTAAACACAGTCATCCTTCAGTCAATGCATATGAGTTTTTTCCTCGTTTTTGTTTGTCTAACACTATTTTATTTGCATAAAATATTACGTTGTGAAATGTTAATAGCTGCACTTATAATCCGTGGAGATTAATCTTTAGTTGCCGCCCGGGTCCAAATTATCTCTGTCTAACATCAGGACTTCTTCTCTTACCATGTATGGGTAACATTTTTTTTATTCTCACTAAATGAGTTCTTTATTGCTTGAGATAAGTGTTGATTTTCTTAAATACCTATAATAGTATATAAAGAGCACCTTTTTCGAGGTATCTGGTAAACTCCTCGTCTGATTTGGACCATTTCTTAACAGTGGATAGCTTAAACCATTGTCTCTCATATAGGCCACTGCCTTTATTACCAACTCACTGCTTTTATTATAGAAAATACGTTAAGAATTAAGGCTGGTTCTCAAAAATCCGAGAACGAAAACGAGAACGGAAAGCAAATCATACATTTTTGTTCACAATACCCCACTAACAAGAGCATGAATGCAAATCATGACCCATATCAGTAGCTAAGTGGAAAGTCGATTTTGCGAATTGGGATGTCATTTGTTTGTAACTGACCTGCTTCCAATTCAGACAAATGCAAATTAGCCAACGTCAAAATACAATAAAGTAAATATTATCTAAATGCAGAAACATTACTACTTCCGATTTCTTTAGTTGTATCAAGTTTCATGCCTTTATTAATAGTTTACTTTAAAGTTGATTGTTGTTCATTGTTAATTTTGTTTTTGAGGCAATAATCAGTTTTGAATTCATATAAACCAACTAAAGATGACACTTTTGCTAGAACAAACAACGCACAATAGATCTGAGGGAGTCAGGAAATTCAATTAAAAATTAAATTAGAATTAAAAATTAAAAATATAGATCCCTTTAAAACACACAATTTATTTCAAATACATTTTTGATATCCGTTATTAATGGTTCGAATTGTTCATTACTTGGTCATTCTTTAAAGACCTTTCAACATTCAGTTGTTTCTCACGATTGCATGGAAACAGTATGGAATTTTAATGCCAACATATAGCTTCCAGCTCTTAAACATTTGACTATCTGTTCCCTTTATATCCATAACGAAATGTGTAATGTAGTTATTTCTGCAAACGTTTATTTGGATTATTAGTAGACATTAAAATAAGCTTTAGTAAGAATAGCTTGTATACTCATTAATAAACGATAGAGGGTAGAGAAAGTCATGTGAATGTATCACATCAGACTTTTAAATTATGATATTCACACACACACAGACACACAAACACACACACACAAAAGGGCTTATTTTTGGTGCTTTTTACTTTCTCTACTACGTATAGTAAGTAGGGGAAGTACTGCATTCCACCCAAAAATTCGATACCGAGATTTCACGGGTAATACATGTTTTGAGGCGCCCTGAATCCAAATAAAGCATTTTTGAAAACAAGTCCGTGTGTGTGTTTGGGTGTCTGTGTGTCTGTGAACAACATAACTCAAAAACGAAAAATAGGATAAATACCAAACGAAATTTTTCAAGAAAATCCCCCACCTCAACTACCCTTTACATGGAACATATTTCAAAAATCTTTATTTTCTAAAAACTGGCTCTAACGATTTTGATTAAAATACCGTATACCAAAGATATTTACATAACAAATAAAATGTATATCTTCAATTTTCTGGGAATAACTTAGAAATTCCTCTTCATTCGGAAGGAAGTTTGTATAATCTTTTATAACTGGCAAACGTTAAGCGATAGAAGAAAACGTACCACACAAAAAATTTAGATCTCTTTAAAACACACAATTTACTTAAAATATTTTTTGTGGCATAAGCCGTTTCTGAGATATCCGTAATTAAAGGTCAAATTGTTCAATACTTGTCATTCTTTTAAAATCCCATCGATTTTCAGTTGTCTCGCGATTGCATGGAAACAGTATGAAATTTTAAGGCCAGCGTATAGCGTACAGTTGTTAAACATTTGACTGGTCTGTTCTCTTCGTATTTATAACGAAATGTGTAATGAAGCTATTCTTGCAATTTTTTTTTTTTTGGATTCAATGTAGTAGATAGAAAAAGAAGCTTTATTTAGAATGGTTTATATACCCACTAATAAACATACAGTATAGAGAAAGTCATGTGAATGTAATCACACGCACACAGACACACACAGAGGACCTCTTTCTAGTACTTTTTATTTCTATTGCTTACCTATACTAAGTTGAGAAAATATAGTATTCCATTCAAATATTCTATATCAAGATTTCAGCGTAATTACACGAATTATCAAGAAAATTCCCTACCTCAGACTACTCTTTATGCGGAACATTTTTGTTATTTTTTATTTTCTCAATATGGCTCTAAGCATTTTAATTAAAATACCTTATGTTTAACTTATTTGCATGACAAATAAAATGGTTATCTTTTCTGCGAAGAGCCTGTAACGTTCCCTTCATTCTGAATGACTTTTGAATGACCGGTAAGCCGTAAGAGAAAGACTTAAAATGTAAATCTCGTTAAAGCATACAGTTTGTGTCAAAGAAACTTTTTGTAGCCTTTAACTATTTCCGAGATATTCTTTGTTATTGGTGTGAATTATAAAATACTTAGTTTTTCCAAGAGGTATGTCGCTATTTGTTTTTTTTCTCGTGGTTATGGAAAAAGCATGGCATTTTAAAGCTAATACATAGCGACAAGCATTTTAGATAACTGACTATCGCGTTAGCCTACTGTATCCCTCTTGTACCTCCGACGAAATGTGTAGGGAGTAGGAGTAGGGTATGTACGGAGGGGGACTTGGCACCTTCACCTGCAATATCTTTTGTGCTCATGGCCCTGATGAGGTGCCCCTGGGAGGGAGGGGTGAGATGATAGGAGACAGAGGACGGTCGAACCAGGAGACACTACAGGGCAGAGGACAAGGTCCTTACCTTTTACTGATTAAAACTACCCGGATGGCAGCCGGTGCTACCGGATCCCCCCTGCAGGCTTGCACATCCCATTGGGGGCCAGATTCGGAGACCGCCCCATTCCGGAGAACGAAGGGTTACATAGAGCATCCATTTCCCCGCCATATAACGCCGAGACTCCCTCCGACACTTTTAACCCTGAAACAAACCAAGCAGATGAAGGGTGAAGTGAAATGAAAATTGAGGTGAAATGGATGGACAGGAAATTCGGAAGATGTAATGAACGTTCCCAGCATTCGCCTAGCAACTCGGGGAAACCCTGAAAAACCCATGGGTGAGGAAGGTGGGCCGGGAATCGAACCCACGTTACCTCCCGATGGCTACAGACGTTACCTCCTGAACCATCTCACTAGGTACGAAATGTCTAAATATGTAATGACGGTTTATTATGATTAACAAGAAGTGCATAGGGAATAAGCTTTGGTAAGAATAGTTTGTGGATAAGTGAGTAGAGAAAGCCATGTGAATGCAGCACATTATATTTTTATTCAGCGTATCTTAAAACATGTATTTTTGGTGAAATGTCAATATAGAAATTTTGCATGGAATGCAACACTTTCGATACTTACCATAGATAAGTGCTAGAGGAATTAAAATTGGCAGAAATTGCCTGAAAAATCTGTTTTTGACTCTAGCAAAGGGTATGAGCTGCAAATAGAGAATTGCAGGAAGTGTAAAACTAGATTAAGATTTTTTAGCAGAGAAAGGTTTTGTAACTGAAGCCTAGGTTCTTGAATGAAACAAAACCGTCCCTTAAAATCACCAGTCCCTATCTGGGTGCATATCAAGGGGAGGGGTCCATCATACCAAGAATATATTTTGTCATATCCTTCTATGAGTTATCGCTCGTTCAAACAATGTCTTCAGGAGACAGTTAAAGACAAATGATGACGTGGAAGAATTTTTCTGTGTATAAACAAAAGGCGCCATGCGTGTGGGGACCTTGACACAAACGCATACTTATACACGTACATACACGCACAAAGGGTCGGGTCCCTTTGTTCAAAGAACCGTGATTAAGGAGCCCATCGTCCTAACAGCCTGGGACTGAAAGTTATGGAATTATTTCTCACGCAGAGCTGTGTCTGCATTCCTTCATAAATTATCTCTTACTTCGCATTGCTGGCGCATTAATTGATTCTTCCTTGTGCTGTTACAATAAAGAAATACCTACCCATATAAATGGATACTTTATGGGAAGACTAAATGTCCCATACTACCAATGTTAAATCTACTAAATTCATGATCAGTTTTCTCAGAAACTGTTAAAGATATGAGACTGAAAATGTCCCAATATGCACATGCATGCCTTTTAAGTTCACTGGTCTACTTTTATACAATAAGTTTGTTTATTAAGGAAGACAGAATTATGTTCTTAATTATTGCATCTTATGGTTAGAATTTATCAGCAATTATCTTTTTAAAAAGAATAGCCAACTATGTTATGAACGCCGAAGTAGATCCACAAAAGCATGTTGAAGTTGGTTTTAAGTCCTAAAATTTGATTTTATTTAGCTATCTTCAATAGTTTCTGAGAAAATGAGTCATTTATTTGTGACGAGAGCTCACGTTGGCTCCCGTACCTCCTACATCTCTGTTATTTTCTTGAGTTCTTGCCGGCTGCTAGTCGAAGAGCTGAGAAAAGAATTCCTATTCTACCTAGTTAGATGATACTTCTGGATTTTGTGGGTGAAGGCAGAGTAAAACTGATTTCCCCATAACCTTGATTTATTGAAGAATTATGTCTATTCAGGCGGCTAGCAATTTTCCCTTATAAAGTTCTAATTAAATCTTATAGTTTAAACCTTCCCGTTACCATTTTATGTTATTCTGTGGACCTAGCTAATTCATCACCCGATCTTCCCACCCACATACGCAGCATCTTCCACCTGGTTGCACAACTTAATTACATCACTGATTCTAATATCGGTTGCTACGGTAGTAGCACGCAAACTAACGCCAAGAGATCGTGTAAACTCGGGACTTCCTTCCCTATTTATCTGCTTTCCTATGATGCCAAAATTCACGCCTTTATTTGTTACAATTTCCATTGGTTCTTGAGTAGCGTGCTATGACAATAAAATGTGCCAAATTTCTGAAGTCACGCGTTCTCCTGACTTATCCGGCAAAACCCAATGCCTCTGTTCTTCTCTTAAGTGCATGTTTCCGTTTCTATTTTCCCAACTCCCTCGAGTTCCGAGAAATGGACCACTGTTTTGTCTCTTTCTATTTTCTGGCGTTTTAGCCTGAACCTTATGCATATTAGCACGCGTTTTAGTACGCGCTCTCCTGTTCTAATTACAGCTATGTTACAAGTTGGATTCACATTTTAACTTTGATTCTTAATTCTATTTCCAATATTTTATATGCTGTTATTCCCTATGCTTATTTGTTATTGGGTATGTCTCCTAACATATACCAGAACATTCGATTCCCACGGACGACCTTCCTGACCCCATGGGTTTTTTCGGGGTTTTCCCGGGTCGCTAGGCGAATGCTTGGAAGGATCATTATTACATTCCTCGAATTTCCTGCCCCTATATTTCACCTCCACTCTCATTTCAAGTCACCTTTCATATATTTGGTTTCTCTCAGGGTTGCAAGTGTCGGTGGGAGGTCTCGGCGTGTGCATGGCAGGGGAAAAGGATACTCTGAGTAAACCATCGTCCTCCGGAATGCGGGAGATCTCCGGGTCCCGGGCCTTTCAGGGAATGTGTAGGCCTACGGGGAAGGGGAGCCGGCTGCATCAGCTGT
The DNA here is from genome assembly GCA_030765065.1 of Deroplatys truncata. Taxonomy (NCBI): domain Eukaryota; kingdom Metazoa; phylum Arthropoda; class Insecta; order Mantodea; family Mantidae; genus Deroplatys; species Deroplatys truncata. Next base: position 44,527,689 of record CM060983.1, read on the forward strand.
CATCCGGGGAGTTTCAATCTGTACACGGTAGATTCCCTGCCCTCTACCTGTCATACCTTCTGCCCTCTGTCTCCTCTCATCTCATATCTCCCTCCCGGGGACACCCCGTCAGTGACCTAGGTACAAAAGATCTGCATAGGTCGAGGTGCTAAGTCCCCCTCCACTCCTAGCCCTGTCCCATCCTCTAAAAGATTAGCTAAAATTCGCTACTCTACTCCAAAGTGTGTAGGAGTTTACAATTTTAAACAAAAAATATCAATCTTTGGGAATTTTCGCCATTTGGCCTCCCCATAAGAACATGGTAATGGAGCGCTTGAAATACACAAGCGTTACAGGTCACAGCGCATGCTCAGATATAGAAATTCTGCTAAGAGGATACTCGTCTCTTCGTTATTGAACTCTCCCCCGTTACGAGTGTCATCATAGGGTATGTTGAAATTGAGTCAATTGACTGCATCTTGGCAGGAGGAATTAAACACGTTCTTTTACCACCTTCTCTGCTACCAACCTAATGGTACTCCATTACAGATTTCACCGAAAAATATTTTTTGAAGTATCTCGAACAAAAAAAAAGAATTTTTAGGAAAAGATATGAGGGTGTGTATGCATGGGTGGGAGTCATATAAACACCAAATTTGGTTTTAAGTTCAGCAAGTCCCAAGGATTTGAGGCGAAGATTTCCAAGAAAATCCCCCACTCCAAACTACTCTTTACAGGAAAAAATGTTCGTTATTTTTATTTTTCTCAAAAATGGCTCTAACGATTTCGATTAACACGCATATTTGAATTTTCTGTGAATTCCTGTAAAGTTCTAATTTGAATGATGAATTTTGTAAAATGTTGTAGAACTGGTAAACAATAAGAAATAGAAAAATCTATTAAATGCAGAAAAGTATGCATCTCGCTAAGACACATAATTTATGTGAAATAACATTTTTGGTATGCTTTTGTTTGTGTATGTGTAAATTTATATCCTCGGTGACCACTTTTTTCCCACAAGATTAGCTACGCTGCATGAAATACCTAAGAAGGTTTGTGGAAAGACTAGAAGGGATAGAATTAGAAATGAAGGACTAAGAGAAGGGGTAAATAAAATAAATCAATAACTAGAGTTATAGAAGAGAAACAAATGAAAATGTTTAGGCATGTCTATAGAAAGACGGAGGAAAGTTAAGCAGGCAATAGAGATGAGAGTAGGAGAAAAAATAGGAAGACGGCTAAGAATTAAATGAGAAAACAGAAAGAATAGCACAATGACGAGGGAAAACAATAACTGAAATTTAAAGAATGTGTGTGGATAGAAATATAAGGAAGAAATGGGTCAAAATAGGTGAACCAGACATCTGACAGCAAAAGGGTTTGTAAAAAGAAGAAGAAAGAATTGCTACTCTACACTGCGTTCTTACATTTTCTTTCTCACCCGAGTAAACCATTGATAAAAGCGTTTATAAGGCATATGTCATTGAGCGGGAAGACTCAGGTAGTAGCATCTCACGAGGGCTCAATCTGGAAAATTTTGGGAATCAGTTGCGTTGTGCCTGCCGACATCAGATCTGGCCGCCCTTTGTGCTGTTTCCTCATCCCTTTCTCCCATAGGTTCAGTAAGTGCAACAGACCTAGCCTTGGCCGCAGTTCTGAAATTCTCTCCGCTTCTAAACCCCTAATCCTAAACACATAAATTGACTGTATATGTCCGCGAAAATCGCCCTACTTTACATCACATATTCTCAGAAACAACAAAATTTCAGAAGTGTCCCAAGTGGGAACTCCGTACATTTCCCTCGCCTATTCCCGTATCTCAACGACCTCTGCAGGCAATAAACCTGTTGATTCAGCTGACCGAGAGACCAAAACCTAGCTCCGCAAAGATAATTCTTATTTGCAGGGAGGATGAGAGCTTTGTTACCTGCCAATTTTCTGGTCCGCAGAGATTTATCGCCTAAAGCACCGCTAGCATAACACCGTTGTCAGAATCTCATTCTTCCTAAGAGTATATATCATCTTAGTGACTGCCCATCGGCAGCTGCAATCATTGCTGTATCTTGTTAAGTTTGTCAAGAAAAACAGTATGATTATCTCTACAGTCTACTGGTCAGCTTCAGAGGCCCCGGGTTTATTTCCCGGCTTGGGTTTGGAATTATCTTTAATTAGGATTATTCTTTATCCCTCCTGGAGACTGGAAAGTGTAAATATAGCGTTAAATAATTAAACGCCGACTATCACTAACAGCTACATTCACATTTCATTTCATTCCTTTCCTGGAATGCATTACAATGAAGGCAAACTCTTCATCTTAAGTTAACACAACGCTAAGGATTTTTCCATCATATCCTTATTTCCCCTGTAGAGTAACCCATAGGATCCCCTCGTTTTGCAGAATTTATATGGGCCATTTTCCAGAATCACAATCACGGAATTCTTCTGCAAAACCAACATGGTTTTAGAAAGTGTAGATCTTACTTAGACTGCACTTTTACAATGGCGCAACTGCTTGAAAAAAGAAAGGAGTACAATCTTTCACTTTTTATAGCTTTTATAAATTATGTCAAAGCATTTGACAAGGCAAATAGAAATAAAAGATGGGAAATAATGAAAGATAGAGGATTTCCTAACCATATAATACGTGCTATACAAAGTTTTATATTTGGGAACAAAGACAAGAATTAAAAGTGGAGGAAGGCTCTCAGAAAATGACATTGAAATAAATCAAGGTGTCCGACAAGGGTGTCCACTTTCACCCGCATTATTTAATATTCATTGAAATGAATTTTAACTAGTAATTTTAAAATGGATAGTATAAATATGGACGTATAAATATAGTTATAGCATCTGCTAAAGATAATTTACAAAGAGCTATTTACAATTTAAGTATAGTGGCTATTGACCATAACCTGGAAATTTCAGCTGAGAAAACAAAAATAATGGTATTTAATGGAAAAGATCCTGTCAGAGCCAAAATTGTGATTGATAATACCCCTGTTGAATGAGTTATGGACTTTAACTACTTAGGAGTTTTCATTGGCAAGGATATAACAAAGGATGTAAATATAAAACTAAATTTATTCCGACATATATGTGGAACAATCAGAAGAAGTTTTTCAAGGAACGTCCGCAAAGAAACTGTACTGAAATGTTATAAGGTTTAGCAGTTCCTGCACTATTATGTGGTTCTGAATGCTGGACTCTAAATAAAGATGTTGCGGAAATGAAATTCTTAAGGTTTGTAGCAGGTTATACTTTAATGGACAAACAGAGAAGTGAAGATATCAGAGAAACACTGGGAATATTTAAACTAACAAAATAACAGAATACAGGAAAAACTGGTACAACCATGTCTGCAGAATGGAATATGAGAGGATTCCCCAAAGGGCACTAAATTATAAACCAAGAGGACAACGAAGTCCGAGAAGACATGCTAGAAGATGGATGGAGCAGCTTTAGTTTGAAGTCGGAACAGATCACCAGTGGTCTAATCCCTGCTTGTATGATGATGATGATGAAAACCACTGAAAATAATCAACATATATTTGAGAAAAAAACATATTACCAGTACATAATAGCTAGAGAAGTTATTGCATTCCACCCAAAAACTCGACATCTATCGAGATTTCACCGGAAGCGTGTGTGTGAGTTAACACTACAACCCAAAAGCGAAAACTACGATAAATAACAAACTTGGTATTTAAGTTTCAGAACTTTCCAAAGACTCGAAGGTTTTCAAGAATTTTTTTAATTTATTATTGTCGCTTTAATATTAAAGTCATAACGCGACTACAATAAATTTTAATAATTACAATATTTTGAAACAAATTACAACATTTATTATATGACATTATACAATTTTATTTCTCTTAAAACTTTACTATGTTATGACAGATGGATCACTCAAGGCCACCGAGAGGTTAGTTAGGAATACCACACACTGAAGCCGATGAACATCGTACTATATGATCGTACTCTGCAACTATATGCTGAACTGTGAGAATGGAGTGACATGTAGGCTGATGATCTTTTCCAAGGAGATATGAATGTGTAATTGCAGTATGTCCGATACGTAGCTGGTGAGAAGTACCTGTCACGACGAATTAGATGTTTTATTGGGTAACTGAAACTAGGATTGGAGCTTAAAGCGATTAGTTTGCTATTGGATGTGGAACTCCAGTGTAGCTTCCATTTCTTAGCTTTGAGTAAGGTGACAATATTTCATACTTGAGGAAATTTTGGAAATCGTGATGCGGAACCTTGAGGTCGGCCAGGCTTGGAGAGTGGCATGTTCCCCCACCCCAAACTATCCTTTACGTGGAAGATTTTTCGAAATTTTAGATTTTCTCAAAAACGGCTCTAACGATTTTGATTCAAATATATGACAAACAAAATGTATATCTTGAATTTTCTGGGAGTAGCCTGTAAATTCCTCTTCATTCAGAAGAAAGTTTGTATAACAGTAAACCATAAGAGGTAAACAAGGACGTATTACACAAAAATGTAGATATCTTTAAAACACACAATTATCTCAAATAACTTCTTAGTAATTACTTATTTATGAGATATCCCTTAATAATGGTTCGATTTGTTCAATACGTACTCAGAGATACTGGGCGACCCCGCATAAGCTGGAGAGAGCAGTATAATTGGACAGGTTCAAAGGTCTAATCCATGTAAAGGAAGTCCCGTCAACATTCAGTTGTTTCTCAGGATTGCATGGAAACAGTATGGAATTTTAAGATGAGAAGATGGTTTGTTACGTTATTTGCACCACGCTTTGGGCCTCAATTTGAAGTTGTTTGTATTGAAGGAGTTGTATTATATTTCAACTGATGGGGAACCGAACTTGAAGTTTGTTTGCAACCGCACGTATGGTACCCGGTAGCCTTTGCCCCAATTTTTTAAAAATATTAACCTTGTAATTTGACTGTTTCTTTAAATATTATATATTTATTTTGCCTCGGCTGCGTCAGTATTATTGTTAGGGACATGAATGTCTTAGCAAGGTTGAGGTGCAACAAGAATGTAGGCTTACAAAGATTATAATTTTACTTCACTTCTTTTACTAATGCTTGACACGATTTGATTAACACTTCATTGATATAGGGAGAGAGAGCTGTGAGCTGTTTTTACTTTCTCTACTACGTATAGTTCGATACCGAGATTTCACCAGAAATATATGTTTTGAGACCCCCTGAAACCAAAAAAATCATTTTTGGAAACATGTCCGTGTGTGTGTCTGTGTGTCTGTCTGTGTGTGTGTGTCTGTGAACAGCATAACTCAGAAACGAACAGTCGGATAAACACCAAACTTGGTATTTAGGTTCAGTATCTTCCAAGGATGCGACACGAAGGTTTTCAAGAAAATCCCCCACCCCAGAGTACCCTTTACATGGAAGATTTTTCGAAAATTTTAATTTTCTCAAAAATGGCTCTAACGATTTTGATTAAAATATCATATGTTTAAGATACTTTCATGACAAATAAAGTGTATATCTTGAATTTTCTGGGAATGTCTCCTAAAGTATTCTTCATTGTGAACGACTTTTGCATAACTGGTAAACCATAAGAGATAGACAAAATTTTACTACACAAAAAATGTAGATCGCGTTAAAATACATAACCTATGTCATATACATTTTTGTTGTTGAGAGAACCATTTTCGAGATATTGCTTGTTATTCCCTTAAATTTTTCAATGCTTATTTTCTCAAATGGGAATTCGTTATTCATTTTTTTTGTCTTGGATATGCAAAGAGTATTAATCTGTGGGAAAGGGAATGATGCTGCACCTACCAACCAGCTATTAAGAGATATGTATGTGCTTAAAGGCTACTGCATTTCCAAATTGCCCTTGTAAGTATATACTCCCCTTACATCTACAAGAAAATTAGCAATAAGATAGAGTCTGCAAATGTTTATCTCCATTAACATGAAGTAGATCGAGAATAAGCGTTTGTATAAATAGTTTGTACAAGAGTAGAGAAAGTCATGTGAGTGTAACACATCAGATTTTTTTATTAAATACCTGCACTTTTTAACACGTAAACTATTTTTGTCTCACACAAAATACGTACATAACTTCTCGAGGACGTGTCTCGCGTCCGGTTAGGAACACTGTTTGCAGGCAACTGAACTGATTTCAACCGTCTAAAATTGTAAATTTCTGTATTTCAAGTTTCTGATTGGCTAATCCTGTTCCAATACAATACCTTCATTTAACTAAAGCTTTTTCTGGTTGTTTATTGGCTATTTTTATAAACTGACTCAAAATTTACATTATTGTTGCTCCAATAATGACTAGTAGCATTTAAACTTTCAAATTCATTATTGCCTCAAGGTTACCTCATTGTTAGCAACTTTTGACCTATTTCTCACAGCTCCTACATTATTAAATTACGTAATATATTCACACAACATTATTACACATGGATACAATAATATAAACATATACAATGACTGTCATATACACTTTTTATATATTGTTACATACACATATTGCTTTAAGGCGGGCTGTTATTGAATTTATATATTATATAATTAGACTGAAATTATTTAAGTGTTAAAAATACTGCCTCAAATGTCAGCATATAGGGTGCAGTTCTTAAACATTTGACTATCGCTGTTACGTTTTTATCTATAATGAGATGTAAATTAACTATTTCTGAAACGATTTATCTCGATGAATATGAAGTATGTACATACAAAAATTAACTTTCTGAAGAATAGTTTGTATGCCCACTACAAAACGATAGAGGCTAGAGAAAGCCATATGAATGTAATACATCAAAACTTTTTTTTCTGTCCACTTCATGTTAATCTAAATAAGACGCTAACGCCTAAATCATTTCGCTCGATGTTGTTAACGTTTCCAGAAAAACTGTTTTAATTATAAAATTGTATACTATAACAATCTTCTGTAGTATCTGTTTTAGTGATTTGTTTCGTTATAAATTTGTTTCAGGTGATGCAAAAATCGGTCGACACCTTGCCAGGAAGCCATCTGTGGGTCCAACCGGTAAGTTCTCTGAAATATCCTTCTCTTATTTACAACAAAAGAAAATCACCATATGTTAGCGAAGCAAGAGCGTCATGTCATTGAGGACTCGTAGGTTGGTGCTCTGCAGATGTCATAACAGACCATGTGGTAATGATGAAGAACATTGAGGTATTAAATGCTATATTATTTATTACTAGCTGTCATTTATCGGCTGCTATTTGTGCCTACCATGGGGCATAAATAATTTCTGATCAAGGGAAGCAATGGTTGTGTTTTACTTTGTAAAAATACAACTTTTTTATTTCTACAGGTGCATACTAATATTTTTGTTTCATGCTATGCCTCCGTTCGGTAAACGTAAAAGTAAAGGTACGTATCACGGAGGGCCCCTCAGAACCGAGACAGAGCACCGTAAGCAGGCCCTGGGAGGGAGGGATGAGGGGAGAGACCGATGGTTAACCAGATCCGATACCGACGAGGCCTAACGTTTCCAGATAGAACGCATCCGACGCCGCCCGGTCCCTGCCCACAAGCCACCAACCTCCAGGGTCCCCGCAGCGAGCCCACTCGGAGGAGAATCCTAACTGAGCAGTAACGCAATGACGCCAGAGAAGAAATATTTGAAGACGCAAGCCAACGTCCAGCCATAACCCGCCGAACAGCGTCGCCTGGTACTACAGCCCTGAAACAGATGACAAGGAAGACGGTATAGGAAGGAGAGTCGTGGTAGAAGCGAACCACCCCAGAATTCGCCTGTCGACCCGGGGAAACCACGAAAAACCCATGGATCAGAGTGGACGTCAACAGGGATCGATCTTGGGACCTCCCGAATGAGGCATCCCTCTCCGCGTCTCCATTCGGTGCTTTACGATCTTATAAACAGTACCTACTGTAATATCCACAAAAGTAACGCCACTTTTATCAGCATATGAATAAACGGTGATAAATTTAATTAGTGACTTTACAAGTAAACAATGGAAGATGACAATAGAAACTATATTCTCAAATTATGTTTATTCACTTTCAGATTATTTTAGGGAAATATGTAGGTTACTAAATAGAAACTATATGGAGGAATCCTCCTTATTCACTTGCAAATCATTTTATCAAAGGTAATCTCACTAGCTTTGATTTATCTACAGAAAATCAAAACTCGAGTGGGATTTAATTAACTATTTCACGATTAAAAGAAAGTATATACGATTACTATAAATAAATGCGATGAAATACTAATTAACTTACTAAATTAATTGATCAATCTGCTTCCACATACACATGCGTTGCGTTTTTTGCTGTCTAGCTGTTTTGGTGAGGCTAACTTTGAATGTCTTTGCGGAAAACAAATGAACATCGCAATCGCAAACAAATTAACAGATGGTAGGGAGGATATTAAAACAGACAAATGCTAGGGAGATGACAAAAATGCGGGACAAGCACCGATGATTGGTTTAAACACATCGTTTCATAGCGTCTTATTGGTAAAAAGTACTATGACGTAGTAAGAGCGCGATAGTCACGTTTAAAAAGTTGGTACATTCCGTCTCTCAATTGTTCCTGCATAGAATGCCCCACAGTAAGCGCCGTGTGTTTACCAGCTTCAGCATTACTTATACTAATATTTACTTATTAAAATTAATTAAATTTGGCGTAGTATGAAATAAATTATTGTCCAATACAGTTTTAATTCGAATGTAGAGGGTTTCACAGGCTATTCGCAGAAGATTCAAGATATACCTACATTTTACTTGTAATGTAAATATCTTAAACATATAGTATTTTAATCAAAATCATTAGCCATTTTTTAAAAAATAAAAAATATATGAAAAATTTTACATGTAAAGGGCAGTTAGAGGTAGGGGAATTTTCTTGAAAATCGTCTCGCATCCTTGGATGTCGTTGAACTTAAATATGAGGTTTGTTATTTATCCAACATTTCATTTTTGAGTTATACTGCTCACGCGCACACACACAACCACACAAAACTTATATTTTAATCGTTCGTTTCATATGATATGTAATGAGACTCGCTCGTTTCTTCGAGCCTAACTCGATCGAAAATACCGAACTAAGGTTGAGCTTCATACACCCTCGTGGAAAATAGACATTACTCATTCGAGTATTCGCTCGTTGGACAGCTCACGTCATAGCATTGTTATTACGCATACTGCTTCAGTGCGTTGAAGCAAATGAATGGCATATACCGTGCTACTATTTTCGACTTTGTTTCTACATACTGTATTGTCAAAACTTCTTTTACTACATTATGATACACAAATTCCATTTTGTCACGTTTGCTTCTTCCTCCGTGGACTAGTGGTACCGTGCTAGCTTCTAGTTCCCAAGGTCGCGGGTTCAAACCCGGCGGAGGGCGATGGATTTTTTCGGGCGTAAAAATCCTTAGCATAGCTTCCTTCGGAAGGGAAGTAAAGCCGGTGGTCCCGTGTCGTAGATTTACGGCACGTAAAAGAACCTCAAGCCTGATAAAGAGGCCTCTGAGCAAAATTACCGGTCTTTCACGCCCAATATAGAATGGGACGCTAAGGACCATAGTAGTTAAAGAGCGTCCATAAGTAAAACTCAATTTTAATTTATCCAGTGGCGGCTGCAACATGAATGCAGTGGTAATGCCAGGAATATCTCCCCGAAACTGTTATATGATGCAATAAATATACTACTACTACCACTACTTCACTACCACTGCCACTGCCTCGTGATTAAGAACTTCAAGATTTACTGTTTTTTGGAAAGTATAACATAAATCTTCAGTCTGTGTAAACACTCCAGTGACAGAACGCAGTGAAGCTGCCTAAAGAAGGCGATGAACGACCCTCGACCAAGCAGCCCTCTAGTGTCCACGGTGGGGGGGTACTCTTTGCTTTTATCAAACATTCGCATCATCTGTCCGGCGACGCCATACGCCATGAAGCATAGAGGTACACCTGAAAGCTGAAGAAGAAACGGAATGAAAGAGAAATTATGGAAGAAAATCGTGGTAGTTGAGAAACCATCCCAGCATACGCCTACCGATCAGGGAAAGACACGAAAAACCCAAGGTCAGATGGACCATCGACGGGAATCGAACCCGGGACCTCCCGAATGCAAATCTCACACGCTACCGCGGAGCCATCTCACCGGTTTATTATTATTATTATTATTATTATTATTATTATTATTATTATTATTATATTTTCTCGGCAATAATACCGAAGCACTTCTTGGGCTTTATGTTGTAACCGATAAACATCTTAATTTAATTTTAAGAAAAAAGCATTTTCACATGTATCTCTTGACTCCATACCGGAATAGGCTGCAGCAACAACACTAGTGAAGCAAACAGACTAAGCTTCTCCCTTGTCTGGTGACACTTGAGGTTTGAACAGAAAAGACACACCAACTCGCTTGGTATAACAAATGGAATGGACTGAGTGCGGGACACCGCTCAAACTCCAGTATACCCAACTCGCCCACATGCAGCAGTTTATTTGTGTACGAAGGCGTGAATGCTACAAAATAATGGCCAAAGCTCTCGATGGACAGTTCTACCATACACACTCACGTTTTAATTTGTTTTTCCTTCAGGGGACCTCAAATCATGTATTTCGTGAAATATCAATATCGAATTCTTTATGTAGTAATGCACTACAATACTAGGTCCGTTTGTCACTATAGGACAACTGAGTGCTGCATTACGTCTTGTACATTCCTGAGTAAGGGAGAATCAACTAGACGTGTAGGATACAATAAGATTACCACTGCGCCTGGAAGCTTCCCTACCCGCAGGACACATCTCACCTTCAAGTGCTCCGGAGCGAGACGACCGCGGAAATCACTTTTGTTTTTTAGCGAACTTCTTTTCAGGAAGTTACATGACTGAGGTTGCCTTCAGTTTTTATTTTAACCCTGCAAATTACGATTTCGTCTATTAACGTCTTAGAAACTGTGGATGTACGAAATTGGAGTGATGTAACTATCATTTTACGAATTTGTGGGTATTTTAAGATCCTACTCGGCACGTCTTAGCCATTTTCGTAGCCGTTTAATGAAGCGTTTTTGGTTTCCCGTAATTTCCGAGTTTGTTCTGCTTCACTGGATATTGTAGATATTACTTTACTCAAGAAACCACTTTATTAGGCTCCTTGAAGGGTCAGCATCTCTGAGAATTATGAGAAGACCATAGATGAGCTGCTTTTATTACGGAAACTTCAGTAACTGCTTTTAATTCTTTTTTCTCTACCGCCTACCCACAGTAGGTAAAGGAACTATTGCATTCTCCCAAAAGTCGTTATAGATATTTCACCGCAAATGTACGTTTTAAGCTTCAGTGAATAAATAATAATCTTTAAGAAATAATCCGTGTACGTGTGAGAGAACAGCATAACTTAAACCCTTAAAATTCGAATAAATGCTAATTTCCAAGAATATGACACGTAGATTTTCAAGAAAACACCTCTACCTTAAACTACACTTTACTCTTATATTTTACTTTCTCAAAAATGGTTGTAACGAGTTTTATTATAATGCCGTATTTTTAAGCCATTTATATGAGTAAAACGTAATGCATTAATTTTCTCTGATTAGCCTATGAATTTCTCTTCGTTCGGAATAAGTTTTCCATATATATGCACTATAAACTGAAGGAGGTGACGCCGTGGTAACGTGTGCGACTCGCATTCGGAGGTCCCGGCTTCGATCCCCGGCTCGAACCCCGGCGACCGCCCACTCTGACCATGGGTGGTCGGCAGGAGAATGCTGGAGTGGTTTCTTCTCTACCACGATTTCCTTTCCATTATTTCCCTTTCATTCTGTCCCCTCATCTTTCAGGTGTTCTTCTAGTTTCGTGGCGTAAGGCGGTCTCGAACAGATGGCACGGATGCATGCTCAGTGGAAAGAGAACTCCCCGTGGACCCCAGAGGCTGATTGATTGGTGGGTCGTTTATCGCCCCTTGGCGGCTTCAGCTGTGGGACGGGTCTGTGAGCTTGGAAATGTTATGGACCTCCGCGCGTCTCTGTGGCCTATCTGCCTATGGCCTGTAACCTTCTGTTGTTCCTTCACCTTCACCTGGAGGGGAGTGGTGCCGAAATAGATCTGTGCAGGTCCCCTCCCTAGAATCATCTATACCTACATTACAAAAAACACAGTTTATTTCAAATGTTTTGTGGCATCAGCTATTTCCGAGAATTCGATGTTATTGGTTTGAATTTTTCATAATGTTGTAATTTTTATTTTCTTTACTACGTATTATCTACTACGTAGAGGAAGTATTGCTCTATACCCAAAATTTGCATCTCGAAATTAATCCCAAACATATGCTTTGACGTCCTCTAAATAAAAAAATTACAAAATGTTATTGTGTCTATGAACACCACAACTCAAAAGAGAAATGTCGTATAAATACCAAACTTAGTATTTAAGTTCATCTTCAAAATACACGACAGGAAGATTTTTAAGTAAATCCCCCACCTCAAATTACCCCTTACGTGGAAAATAACTCCTAACGATTTTGTATAAACATCGCATGTGTAAGCAATTTACGTGACAAAGAAAATCTATATGTTGAATTTTCTGCTTTGCATGTGGCATCCTCTTCATTCTGAATGACTTTAGTATAACTGGTAAAACGTAAGGGATAAGCAAAATTTTACTATGCAAAAACTATATATCTCATTAGAGTACATACAATTTATGGTAAATATGTTTTTTATTACGTTAAACATTTCCAAGATATTCTTTGTTATTGAACTGAATTTTCAGATAGCTATTCATATGTTTCAAGTGGTAAATCGCTATTAACTTTTTTCTCGTGGTCATGCAAAGAGCATGGAATTTCAAAGCCATCACATAGTGATCGTGCGACTGTGAACAGCATAACTCGAAAACGAAAAGTCGGATAAACACCAAACTTGTATTAGGTTTGATACCTTTCAAAGATGCGTCAAAAACATTTTCAATGTGCTAGGAATTCCGGGTTCAATTCCCGGCTGGAAGGTGGGAATTTTTCTCTAGCCAAGATTATTCCTTATCCTCCCCAGAGTCTGGAAGTATGTATGAGAGTGTGAAAGTGTGTATGATCTAATGAGTAAAAACCAATGTGCAAGAAACCCAACGACAAGAGTTACACAAGTTAACACCATTACCAATAGGCAATAAGTTCCAAAGGAAAGGCCGCCGATAAAACCAATGCAGTTAACGGCGGGGTATAAATGGAACTAAAAAAATAAGATTATCCCCTCACCTCAAACTACCCTTTAAATGGACCATTTTTAGAAACTATTTATTTTCTAAAACAATGTTTCTAATGATTTTGATTAAAATATCATCAATTAAATATATTCACATGACAAATATTCTGGGAATAGCCTATAACATCCTCTTCATTCGGAATGAATTTGATTTAATCTTGAATGACTCGTATACTTAAGCTCTAGACGAAAACGTACTACACAAAAAATGTAGATCTCTTATAAAACACATAATTTATTTCTAATTGCTTTATTTGTGGCATAAGCCGTGAGAAGATAGTTTGTATTGTTATTTGCACCACGCTTTGGGCGTCAATTTGAAGTAGTTATTTTTGCTTCACGTAAGGATAGCCGATTTGAAGCAGTTTGTATTGAAGGAGTTGTATTATATTTCAACTGTTGGGGAGCCGAACTTGTAGTAGTTGCAACCGCACGTATAGTACCGGTAGCCTTTGCCTCAAGTTTTAAAAATACTAACTTTGTAATTTGACTGTTTCTTTAAGTATTAAATATTTATGTTTGCCTAGGCTGCGTCAGTATTTATTTTTAGAGACATGGATGTCTTGGCAGGGTTGTGGTGTAACTGAAGAATGTAGGCTTACAAAGATTATAATTTTACTTCACTCCTTTTATTAATGCTTGATACGATTTAAGTAACACTTCACTTATAGAGAGAGAGCTATGAGATGTTTTTATTAAATACTTGCACTTTTTAATACGCAAACTATTTTCGTCTCACACGAATACGTATTATACTTCTCGAGGACGTGTCTTGCGTCCGGCTAGGAACACTGTTTGCAGGCAACTGAACTGATTTCAACCGCCTAAACTTGTAAATTTCTGCATTTCAAGTCTCTGATTGGCTATTCCTAATCCAATAGAATACCTTCACTTAACTAAAACTTTTTCTGGTTGTTGATTGGCTATTTTTATAAACTGTCACTAAATTACATTATTGCTCCCAAGAATAGCAAGTGACATTTAAACTTTCTAATTCATTATTGCCTCAAGGTTACCTCATTGTTAGCAACTTTTGACCTATTTTTCACAGCTCCTACATTATTAAATTACGTAATACTATCACATAACATTATTGGACATGTGTACAATAATATAACATATACAATGACTGTAATATACACTCCTTATATATTGTTACATACATATATTGCTTTAAGGCGGACTGTTATTGAATTTACATATTATATAATTAGACTGAAATTATTTAAGTGTTAAAAATACTGCCTCAGCCGTTTCCCAGATATGCGTTATTAATGGTTCGAATTGTTTAGTACTTTGTCATTCTTTTCAAGTCATGTCGATTTTCAGTTGTTTCTCGCGATTGCATGTACAGAGTATGGAATTTTAAGGGAAACAAATAGCGTCCAACTGTTAAACATTTTACTTTCGCTGTTCCCTTTGTATCTATAACGAAATGTGTAGTGTAGCTATTCCTGCAAAGTTTATCTCGATTCTAATGAAGTAGATACAAAAATAAGCTTTCCTAAGAATACTTTGCATACCCACTAATAAACGATAGAGGTAGAGAAAGTCATGCGAATGTGACACATCAGATTTTGAACTGTAGATTCTCATAGCTAACGGGAACAAATGAAAGTCCACTTCTGAACCAATACCTACGAGATAGAAGCATGAACCTGCAACAAGAGACCGAGTGTAGTACGTCACCATATCATCGTCCGTGCCACCAGTTCGCAACCTTGACTTAGGGATTCGGAGCCGATCATATCTGAAAAATTCTCGTGAGAAAATAGTCCACTAGGTTCTGTGACACTGAGCCAGTAATCTCCAAATCCAATGCTGTGATTACTTGGCAAATGCAAGTTGGCCCTTGAACGTAAGTGCATCAGTTATGCCACCGCATGAACTTGCAAGTAAAGCAAGCGGTCGGAATATAAATAGTAAGATGCTTGGGTGTTCCCATATCCTTCAACAGAGGCGTTGCAGTGACGAATCCTTCCCTTGGGAGTTTACTTTGTTATGCCATCAACGTCCCAAACGTGATGTGAAAAAAGGAAAGTACCAGTCACACTTGGGGTAACAATATCCGTTATAGCCGTGTGAACTTCCATTTGTCGATTGCTCGCTTGTCCAAGTAGCTATATGGCTGGCCCGTAGCTCGGTGGGTAGCGCACCTATCGGCCATGCCAGTGGTCCCAGGTTCGTTTCCCGTCGGTATCCACTCTACCTTGGGCTTTCCCTGATCGGTAGGCAAATGCTGGGGTAGTTTCTCTTATACCGCGATTTCCTTTCCATTATTTCCCTTTCATCCCGTTTCCTTCTCATCTTTCACGTGTACTTCTAGGTTTCGTGATGTGTGGCGGGGCCGGATAGATGGTGCGGATGCTTGCTCAAATGAAACGCTAATCCACATGGACACTAGAGGGCCACTTGATCGACGGGTCGTTCATCGCCCTCTTTAGGCAACTCCAGTAGTTTGACGGGTCTTTGCGCCTGGTAATGTTAGGGACTTCCGCGCGCCTCTGTGGCCTGCTGCCTGCGGCCTCTAGCCCCATGTGTTTCCTTCACTTCATCTCTTCCTCCTGATAGTATCCGCAATAGATCTATGCATGTAGGTCTAAGTGTGTCCTTTGTATAATCTATGCTCTGAGACGAAAGCTTTGGTCCACATGATGACGCACTTTGCTTATCAGAGCAAGCGCATTGTGGCATTCTGTGAGGCAGTATTTTTAACATTTAAAATGATTTCAGTCTAATTATATAATATAAAATATAATAACAGCCCGCCTTAAAGCAATATGTGTATAATGTGTATAATATAATATATAAAATGCATGTAACGGTTATTGTATTAATGTTTATATTATTGTGTACGTGTTTAATAATGTTATGTGAATGTATTATATAATTTAATAATGTATGAGCTGTGAGAATAATAGGTTAAAAGTTGCTAACATTGAGGTAAAAATGAGGTAACCTTGAGGCAATAATGAATTAGAAAGTTTAATAATGCTACTGGTAATTCCTGGAGCAGCAATAATGTAATTTTTGAGAAAGTTTATAAAATAGCCAATCAACAACCAGAAAAAAATCTTAAGTTAAATAAAAGTATACTATTGGAGTAGGAATAGCCAATCAGAAACTGAAATAGGACAAATTGTACAAATTCAGAAGTCAGTTGCTTGTAAACAGCGTTCCTAACCGGACGCGAGACGCGTCCTCGAGAAGTTTAATACGTATTCAGTGTGAGACAAAAATAGTTTACGTGTTAAAAAGTGCAAGTAATTAATAAATAATCTCACAGCTCTCTCTCTCTCTCTCTTATTTAATCGTGTCAAGGATTAATAAAAGGAGTGAAGTAAAAAATTATAATCTGTGTAAGCCTACTTCTTCAGCCGCACTACACCCTGTTAAGAAATTCATGTCTCTAACAATAATACTGACGCAGCCGAGGCAAGCATAAATATATAATATTTAAAGAAACAGTAAAAATACAAAGTTAATTTTTTAAACTTGGGGCGAAGGCCACCGGGTACAATACATGGTTGCAACTACTTCAAGTTCGTCTCCCCAACAGTCGAACTATAATACAACTCTTTCAAATTGGATTACCATACGTGAAGCTACAACGCGTTTCTCATCTGTAACTTAAGAAAATATCAAGGACAGTAATTAACCATCAACTTGAAAATTTTAAAATTGCTATAAATCTGCTAATAAATACAGAGAAAAACATGTATTTTTAACTTACACGCAATTCTAAATTTTGCGAAAACTTCTGTCAAACATTAAAAGCTCTAAAACTATATTAAATCAAAACATAACGATTTAAATTCTCAGGATGATACAAATCTTCAGCAGAATTATTTATTTAATTCTTACTTTATCATTCATTATCAATTGCTTTCCCTATCGTTGGCATTCAAATCGAGAATAAACTGAAAAAAACCATTTTTAAGTCCTAGCCTAAATTTTTAAATAATACTATTTACAAGATTACGAAAAATTACACAAGTATTATGAAAAACCGAGTTAATACCAGATGTCATACTTACGTATGTCAGACGCTGATAAGGATGTTAGGTGAAAATATTTGCCAATACTACATATATTGAATATTTCGAAAACTACAAACGTTTC
Organism: Deroplatys truncata; assembly: GCA_030765065.1. Classification (NCBI taxonomy): domain Eukaryota; kingdom Metazoa; phylum Arthropoda; class Insecta; order Mantodea; family Mantidae; genus Deroplatys; species Deroplatys truncata. The sequence continues at coordinate 44,545,035 of CM060983.1, forward strand.
GATACAAACTGCACATCTTAATGATTTCTCCTAGAGTAAGTTATTGTCTATCTTTTATGGTTTCCCAGGTATTCCGAAACATACAAAATTCAGTCTGAATGAAGAAGAATTCACAGGCTATTCGCAGAAAATTCAAGACATACATTTTACATTTCATATCAACACAAGCATATATCATTTTAGTCAAATTCATTAGTGCAATCTTTCTAAAAATAAAAGATAACGCAAAATGTCCCATGTAAACGGTAATTTAGATGGTACAAATATTGTGAAAATCGTCGTGTTGCAGATGCCAGACTTAAATGTGATGGTATACTCTTTCTGGCTTGAGAATGGCACCGCACATAAACAGTGCACATATCACATATCTCGTGAACGCATGAAGGGGCTGCCTCTTTTTCTCCAGCTGTTTACTTTCGGGAGCTCAAGGAACTGCCATTATTACCTCCCAATTTTATATTAATCACGCTGCACCAGCACTGAGTGTTAAAGAAATACGTTACCCTATACTTGATAAACAAACTAAATGTACAACACCAGCGAAATCCAACCTCTTCTCTTATGAGCTAATGACGTACCATTGTCGCTTCACCCTACCTCCTTCGTTTTGTGTTATGAAGCATTTCCCCTTCGCTTACTCTGACGGCGATCACAATGGCACGTTCCAAGGTAACAAAACAGAGTTTGGGATTTCAATCATACGTTGATAGCTCCGCGAACAATGCGTGGGGGTAAATCCGACCTCAGTGGATTCGGTATCACTGATTAATATAATAACTCAAGGATGAATAAAGAAATGTTATAAATGATATTTTACTGCAGAAAGCAACTTATTTATGGTATGGGGCTCACTGATTAGCAGAAAGCACCTAGAATCGTATTACAGTTTTCATAAAGTCGTCCACTTTGACTAAAATGCTGCACGTCGAATCCTTTTCTTTTTCGGGGTTTTCACAGTTCCCTCCTTCAGTTCCTTCAATCTGTTGAAAACAGAATTTTCAGACACACCATTTGCTTCCGATGTTAATTTAATGATACCCTCAATAATATTAAAAAAGTTGAATACGTTCAAAAGTATCGCTTTTTTTACAATTTTTAGGGCTTTACCACTTCTAAGTTTACTTACACTGCTCTGACCTGCTTCGCACTCAGCCATGATCGCGACATAAACATTACTGATTAGCAGGACCGTTGCTAAACATCGCGAGAATATAGACGGCCATGGCAATAAATAAAAGCTAATTATTTAAGGTATGTTTAAATGAAATGATTATTAAAATGCTATGCTTATTTGTTTTATTATATGAAGTACAAAAAGCAGGATAATACATCTATTTCACAATGAATTACTGTTATTCGTTTGAAAGGTGTGCTGCGGTGAATGCACGTGCGTTTGTTTACACCAGGACCCTTTCCTGTGCTGGATTGAGTATAGTTGTTATTTGACTTTTCGTTTTTGGGTTATGCTGTTTACAGACACATGCACACACAGACGAATTCAGGCATCTTAAAACGTATATTTACAGTGAAATCGAGCGTTTGTATCATTGGTACAGAGACCAGCTGTTCTCTATTGGCCCTGACGTTTCTCACGATCAAAAGCAAAAGCGTTTCCGGGCTGCACCGTTGCTACGACCATGGTTAAGCATTAACCATTTGTAAACAGCATATTCTTTGTTAAGGAACATGTTATTATAACAATAGCATAGGTCCAAGTATAATAACAGTACGTCGCGCACGTACGAAGGAAACCATTTTTATCTCAAGTAACACCACGAACAACCGAGGCCACGTGCTTCACGGCACCATAGAGCAGGAAGCTTGAAGAGACGGATTAACAGAGGATTGGTGCTAGCAGACGAATTTCAACCTTAGCGCGCGAGTCTCTCCCAGCACTGTAAACCTTGATTCAATTATTCCCCTGCCTGTAGTAGAGCTCGAATTTAGTGGCAGCAAAACATTGTTAATAAAAGCACGGCTAGAAATCGAAAAATGCTGCCGAATGTGAATATTTATGGATTAAAAAGTAGCAGAATTTAAAAAGTGCTATTCACATAGATTGGCAATACTGATATTTTCCCTTTCTCTTTACCTTCAGAAACATCAGCACGGCCTAGGTGTAAGTGCTGTAAAAAATTCAGAAAATACAAAACGTTGTATTTAAATAGGCATAACGCTGAAAGGGGAAGATTTTGAAAGAAATTTAATGAATTTCACAACCTCAAACTATCATTTACATACGAAGTGTCTGATGTTCCCTTCCCCAAATGTTTATAACTAATGTAATTAAAACAACTGTTATTAATGAATTAAATGTAGGTCTTCAATTTTATGGAAACGGTCTATAAACATCCTCTTTATTTTCATTGATTTTTATGTAAATGGCAAGCCATAAGGGATGCACAAAATTAGAGAAAAGAAAAATGTAGACCTCGTTAAAGTATGCAGTTTAGTCAAATAATAGTATAGCTATTATAAAATAAGTTTTTAATATTATAGTTCATTGTATGACTAAACGTTACGAAACGAACGCGGTGTTATAAGTGTATACAACAAAATTTTAACAAATATAAAATTAGTATAGTCTAAAGAATTACTATGAAATGCGTGTATGCATGTTTTTATGCCATTGTATCTACAAATCTTGTTGTAGTTCATTTATTATTATTATTATTATTATTATTATTATTATTATTATTATTATTACTATAAATGCACACAATTTATGCAAGGGATAGTCACTTCGTTTGTGCAGAAGTTTATCAATGATATTTCCCGTTTTTGGCAGTTTAGGATGTGGTATCTGTCACAGCTGTATTCACACCAATGGCACACACAGTTAATGTCTGGTTCGTGGTACGATCGATTTCTGCAAATCCTGTGGTGATATCCAAAGATGTCACGAAGCGCCGAAGTTCCTGGTTCACACCCGTCCATGACCGGTTCGTTATGGCGTCCATAGTGTAGAACTCCCCCCCCCCCCGGATGTCTTCCCGATTTCTAATTCTCATTTCAAGCGCCATCCTCCAATTTGAGGTGTAGGGCCGGTCAGATTTCATTCTGAGCTCCTTAGTATGGAGTTTGTCCCAGTCAGTATGTAAGTATGTAAGTATTTGATGTTGAATAGTCATCGCTGTTATTAGGGATAACTTGGCTAGATCCCTAAAACTATGTTTGGCTTTTGTGGTTGCTGTTGCCCTTTGCTTGGTGGGTATCCTGAACGAATGTGTTGTGGCTTGAATGGACTCTCCGTGGTATTTGACATGGCTTACGATTTGAAGAGGTTCTTGTTTGAAGAATATGGGATATTTCTCCTTTTCTAAACATCATTTACTACGTTTTCCCCTTGTTATCTGGAGCTCGTTTTGGTCGGCACATTCTTCTAGAGCTCATGTTGCCTTTTGGATTCTCTTCTGTCGTGGGATCCCAGTACCACGTCATCGGCGTAAATTGAGACAGATAATTTAGAACATTTTATGAAGGGAAAAGTCTGGATATTAGTAAATATTTTCCATGCTAATTCTTTTATATTAAATACTTGAATGAATTCACCTTTTAATTTGGATGTAAAACGTAATTAATTTTTATATGTTATAGAACTGAAATTAATGTTTGCTTAACTATTGCTACAAATTATTAAATGTAATATTTGTCAGAAAAAGACATGAAGAGCGGTGCTTATATGTTATGATTATCAATGCAAAATTCACGACCGCAAAAATGCGTTGCCATGGAAAGTAAACTATACAGAGGAGAAGACAAAATGGCATGTTTTTCACTTCGCGTTGAAAACTCAATTTTGTAGCTCTTGACATCATTATTAACTAGTGAAGTTTAAATAATAAAACCAAAAGTTAAAGCATTAAATCGGAATGTGATTGTTTCAATATTCATCTCGATCAGTCTCCTCGGGACCGTGCCCAGAGATAAGAAGAGATCTGTGAGAAAGGGCTACAGCAAACCGAGGGAAGATACTACATCAGCAACAACCGCTAATAATAATTAATACACGAAAATGTACTCCCGATCTCTGGTGCTTTTCCTGTTATTGATTGCACAACATCATAGTGTCATTTGTTTTTCGATATTAAAAGAAAAATCTGATGTGTTACACTCACATGACTTTCTCTACTCTTGTACAAACTATTATTACAAAGGCTTATTCCCCATATGCTTCATGTTAATCGAGATGTCAATCTTATTGCTAATTTTCTTGTAGATGCAAGGGGAATATGGTAGGCTTTAAGCGATAGTCAAATATTTTAAGCGCTGGTTGCTATGTGGCGCATTCCATTCTCTTTGCATGTCCAGGACATTAAAAAAATGAATAACGAATTTGAGAAAAAGTGTAAGTATTGGAAAATTTAAGGGAATAACAAGCAATATGTCGAAAATGGTTCACTCAACAAAAAAAATGTATATGACATAAATTGTGTATTTTAACGCGATCTACATTTTTTGTGTAGTAAAATTTTGTCTATCTCTTATGGTTTACCAATTATGCAAAAGTCGTTCACAATGAAGAATACTTTCGGAGACATTCCCAGAAAATTCGAGATATACATTTCATTTGTCATGAAAATATCTTAAATATATGATATTTTAATCAAAATCGTTAGAGCCATTTTTTAGAAAATTAAAATTTTCGAAAAATGTTCCATGTAAAGTGTAATATGGGGTGGGGGGATTTTCTTGAAAACCTTTGTGTCGCATCTATGGAAGATACTGAACCTAAATACCAAGTTTGGCGTTTATCCGATTGTTCGTTTCTGAGTTATGCCGTTCACAGACACACACACGGACATGTTTCTAAAAATGCTTTTTTTTTGGATTCAGGGGGTCTCAAAACATGTATTTCCGGTGAAATCTCGGTATCGAATTTTTGGGTGGAATGCAATACTTTCCCTACTTACTATACGTAGTAGAGAAAGTAAAAAAATAGAGCTACCGAAAGACATTTTAGTAGAAGCTGAAAAAGCAGAATTATCCTGAATTCCAAGGAAATCGGATACCAGATATAAATGAATGAAAGAAATTTATTTTGTCATTAATTACATACAATACATGGTTACATTTATACACTTTCCTTCTTCCTTTTTTTTTCGTTAGACACCTTCAACTAATTTCTATCCTTAAGAGTTGTTTGTTTGGTCCTTTGGACCTTATACATACTAACATCCTGGTTATTGGTGTGTAAGAATCTGTTTAACTAATGCAAATTAACTAATCCTATTCCCTCCTTAATTTAATTTCTTCCTCCTTTTATTAACTGACAATTCTATATCATTTCTCATATCCTTTCTTACTCTCTCTAATGCTATACCCTTTAGTTCCTTTGTTCTAAGTTCCTGTCCCTTCTAATAAACACTCGTATTCCCCCTGGTACCCTGCCTTTCATTTTCTTTTTCACTCCGCGTACTAGATATGAGAAAGAGTATATACGATTTCTTATTTGAATTGAGAGTAAAAATGTTGTGAATATTTCGGAAACGTTGTTGTTGGCATATATTTAAGAGCAGATTAATATTGCCATTCATATTTTGTAATGTAACTACGAGGGCAAATCAAAAAGTCTTTGCCCGTATTTTTTTTTTTTCGGCCAAATTACGAATGTAAAACAAAAACCAACTTATACATTCGAAGTAGTGGACTTTTCATGGGCCGGTCCTCATAGAGTTTCCAGCTGCTGCCGGCGGCAGCGCTGCAGTCAGTGCATTCAAAATGGCAGGTGTGCTTAACACGTCCATGGCTTACGAGCAACGGAGTGTGATCCGTTTTCTATAGAGTGAGGGACGAACGCCCATCGAGATCCACAGGGAAATGCAGTCATCATATGGGGAAAGGTGTCTTGCTTTAAGAAGTGTGAGATGGTGGTGTTCTGAGTTCGCAAATTGCCGTGCAAATCTGCATGACAATGAGCGTGCGGGGAGGCCGCGTGTATCGGTGACTGATAATATTGCCCGCGTGGATGCGTGGTGATAGCTCAGCGGCGCGTGCGCATCAAAGGCATTACTCAGGAGCTCGACATTTCTTTTGGGAGTGCTTTCGACATCATTCATGAGTGCTTAGGGTACAGGAAGGTTTTATGTCGATGGGTTCCTAAGCAGTTGGATGACGTAATGAAAGGCAAGCGAATGATTGCTTCTTTGAAGAATTTGCAACGATATGTCGAGGAGGGTGACAATTTCCTGGATCGCATTGTTACTCGCGATGAAACATAGGTACTGCATTACACGCCGGAATCAAAACGGCAGAGTATGGTGTGGAAACATCCGCAGTCTCCTGTAAAAAAGAAATTCCGTACTGCGCCATCTGTTCACAAAGTGATGTTAACGGCATTCTGGGATTTCATGCCGCGAGGTGCCACCATCAATGCCGACAGATATTGTTCCACATTGTCACTTCTGCGGGCTGCGATCAGAAAGAAGCGCCGTGGGATTCTCGATGTTGACAACGTGATCATCCTCCATGACAATGCGAGACCACATGTGGCAAACAAGACCGTCGGCAAGCTAAGGAACTTTCACTGGGAGTTTCTAGAGCATCCACCGTACAGCCCGGATCTTGCCCCTAGTGAGTTCCATCTTTTCAGTCCGCTGAAGAAGGTCCTGGCAGGACAGCGATTCACTTGCGACGACGAAGTCAAAGACAACAGTGCGACAGTGGTTCCGTAGTCAGACCGCCGACTTCTACCGCAGCGGCATCGCAAAATTAATGCTGCGATGGGACAAATGTCTGAACCGACACGGGGACTATGTGGAAAAATAGTGAAAGGTGCAAGGAATAATATCTACATGTTTAGTTGGCTGTATGTATCTTATGTTACCAGAAAAAAAATAGGGGCAAAGAGTTTTTGATTTGTCCTCGTATTTTATGACGCAATCGTTACTATGGTTATTTTATTAAACTGGTGCCATAATTTAGAAAACTGTTAATGATATAAGCAACAATAAAGGCTGCTTATAGTTTTGGTATGAAATTTTGTTTGCTCATTAACCATTTCTAAGATATTCGTTGTCATATCCAATGCTACAAGGTGGGTGGTTCCAATTTTTTGATTCGTACCACAGAAATTTGACTTTTAAACACATGGGACCTTCATGGAAACCATTAGCGTTACTGCTATGGCGTGAAAATAATATGTCGGCACGCATTGTTTGCATAACTCTAATTTAATTTCTACACAACAAGTTCCATTTCTTAAAATTGTACCTGCAGAAGGTCAGCTACTGTTAATTTAACATGGCTTGGTGCACAGACAAACTGCCGAGGTTCTACTGATGATATCTCATTTGAAACAATTAGGAAAATCCGGCCAACGTCTCTGTTACATCCTACTGTCCGTGTACTCTTTTTAAGTGCTAATATTTCTTCTATTACTTTCTCTACAACGTATAGTAAGTAGGGGAAGTATTGTATTCCACCCAAAATTTCGATACCGAGATTTCACCGGAAATACATGTTTTGAGACCCCCTGAATCCAAAAAAAGCATTTTTGGAAACATGTCCGTGTGTGTGTCTGTGTGTCTGTCTGTGTGTCTGTGTGTGTGTCTGTGAACAGCATAACTCAGAAACGAACAGTCGGATAAACACCAAACTTGGTATTTAGGTTCAGTATCTTCCAAGGATGCGACACGAAGGTTTTCAAGAAAATCCCCTCACCCCAGAGCACCCTTTACATGGAAGATTTTTCGAAAATTTTAATTTTCTCAAAAATGGCTCTAACGATTTTGATTAAAATATCATATGTTTAAGATATTTTTATGACAAATAAAATGTATATCTTGAATTTCCTGGGAATGTCTCCAAAAGTATTCTTTATTGTGAACGACTTTTGCATAACTGGTAAACCTTAAGAGATAGACAAACTTTTACTACACAAAAAATGTAGATCGCGTTAAAATACACAATTTATGTCATATACATTTTTTTAGTTGAGTGAACCATTTTCGAGATATTGCTTGTTATTTCCTTAAATTTTCCAATACTTATACTTTTTCTCAAATTCGTTATTCAATTTTTTATGTCCTGGATATGCAAACATAATAGAATGCGCCACATAGCAACCAGCGCTTAAAAGATTTGACTCGCTTATAACCTACCATGTTCCCCTTGCATCTACAAGAAAATTAGCAATAAGATTGACATCTCGATATCTCGAGTAACATGAAGCATATGGAGAATAAACGTTTGTAAAAATAGTTTGTACAAGAGTAGAGAAAGTCATGTGAGTGTAACACATCAGATTTTTTTTAGATTTGAATCGTGTTATTATCTCTAATGTATGATTGTCGTGCTCTTCAATTATTACTCTTACCTATGTCAAATGTGCTGAGTTCGCCTTTAAGGACTTCCCTTCTATTTACTTTCTCTACTGCTTAGATACTAGAAGTGCCGCATCCTACCAAAAAATTCTGATGTATTACACTCACATGACTTTCTCTACTCTTGTACAAACTATCGCTTATTCTCCATGTGCTTCGTGTTAATCGAGATGTTAATCTTATTGCTAATTTTCTTGTAGATGCAAGGGGAATTGCTAGGCTTTAAGCGATAGTCAAATATTTTAAGAGCTGGTTGCTATGTGGAGTATTCCATTCTCTTTGCATTACCAGGACAAAAAATTTAATAACGAATATGAGAAAAAGTATAAGTATTGGAAAATTTAAGAGAATAACAAGCAATATCTCGAAAATAGTTCACCCAACAAAAAATGTATATGACATAAATTGTGTATTTTAACGCGATCTACATTTTTTGTGCAGTAAAATTTTGTCTATCTCCTATGGTTTACCAGTTATGCAAAAGTCGTTCACAATGAAGAATACTTTTCGAGACATTCCCAGAAAATTCGAGATATACATTTCATTTGTCATGAAAATATCTTAAACATATGATATTTTAATCAAAATCGTTAGAGCCATTTTTGAGAAAATTAAAGTTTTCAAAAAATGTTCCATGTAAAGGGTAGTCTGGGGTGAGGGGATTTTCTTGAAAACCTTCGTGTCGCATCTCTGGAAGATACTGAACCTAAATACCAAGTTTGGTGTTTATCCGATTGTTCGTTTCTGAGTTATGCTGTTCACGACACACAGACACACACACACGCAAACACACATGGACATGTTTCCAAAAATGCCTTTTTTGGATTCAGGGTGTCTCAAAATATGTATTTCCGGTGAAATCTTGGTATCGAATTTTTGGGTGGAATACAATACTTCCTCTACTTACTGTACGTAGTAGAAAAAATAATTATATATTAGTGATGGGACGATACTGGACGATACTCGATACAGATACTGATTTTTGAGCACCGATACTTGATACTCACATTATAAAAACTGTAAAGGCAATAGCTTGTTCACTGAATTATCTTCTTATACGAAATTATTCCTGTGTGATATTCTCCAATTGGCAGCAATTTTTACGTTGATAATACCACAGGTTATATAGCCCCTATATTACTCAAAGGCAATAATAATAATTTATTTTCTTCCCTTTTTAAGTAAGCATATTTTGTACTGAAAACTTTCTTTTAAAGGATTTTCTATCCATACTGTGGGAACTACTCGTACGGTTTACCTTACGTTATGCTTGTGGCCCGAGTTTAACTTGTGTAAACAGAAACTAACAGTTAGAAGGAAAGATCAAATACTTCCATCCCCTGTATCATTCACGTCTTAAATTCTGATTTTTTCCCGCTGGATTCATAGATTTTGATCACCGGAATAGGTAGGTATGTGTAATGGATGAGAGTGAGTCACCAAGCCAGGCTATTGCAGAAACGTGATTTAGTGTATCAGTTAAATCAACTTCATTCACAACTCAGTTAACGCTGCATGTTACAAGAGTACCTCTACTCCTTTCCCCATTGTTTTGCATGATTTCATTTAGTCACAAAATCTATGGAATCTTGCATTGATTTACCCACAGGAAACGTGGTCAACGTCTATTTGCCAGCCATCGTAGCCGAGGTCGCTAGAGTGTATAGCTTCGGCGCTCCGCCAAGCTGAGGTTTGTGGGTTCGACTCCCGCCATGGGCATGGGTGTTTGTGTGTATCTGTCTGTTATGTAATTGCGGTAATAAGCGGTAAAGAATACATTAAAACACAGTAATAACAAACTGAGTAAACAAAGGAAAGAAAAAAACGCAGTCAATTAAAAAACAAAATCAAGAATTATAGTCCAGCAACTCTTAAGGGTCACATGAGAGGCAATAACGTGAAGTCTCGACTTCTTTCATTCCTTATCTAGCAAAACGTTAAACGCAACAACTTTCAAAATGCAAAACGTAAAAATTTAAAAGTATCGAAGATTTATCTCAAAGTATTAGACATACTTCGATACCATCGAATATCGAGAGTATCGAGGTCCCATCCCTATATGTACATATATATAAAAGAGAGAGATATCAAAGCAAATACAAGTTTTCAAGTCCCCTGCGCGCAGTCTTTTTCCAAGGATGGTATTTTGGGTTCAGGGGACCTCACAACATGTATTTCCGTTGAAATCTCCATATTCAACATTTGCATAGATTATAATTTTTCCTCTACTTACCATATATAAGAGAAAATAAAGAATAAAAAAACAATTAAAATGTGTTGCATTTACATGACTTTCTCTACTCATTCTTCCACAAGCTATTCTTACAAAAGGCAATTCTTCTGTGTAATTCTTTTTAATAAGATAAACTTTCATTTCACATTTACCTACACATTCTTTTGTAGGTAAAAGACGAATATAATAGGCTAAAGTGATACAATTTTTACAAAACGGGTTGCTATGTGCTGGCTTTGAAATTCCATGCTCTTTGCAGGACCATAAGAAAAACAAATAGCGACTTGCACTGGAAAAAGTATGAATACTTAAAATTTCAAACCAATAACAAAGAATATCTGGAAAATGGTTAACGTCACAAAAAACCTTATTTATCATAAATTGTTTGCTTAATCGAGACCTATATTTTTGTGCCCATCTCTTACGGTTTGCCAATTATTCAAAAGTCATTCACAATGAAGAGGACTTCACAAGCCACTCCCAGAAAAATCAAGATATACATGTTGTTTGTCATGCAAATATCTTAACCGCAAATCTTGTCATCAGAGTCATTTTTGAGAAAATAACAAAGCATTTTCCATGCAGAGAGTAGTTTGGGGAGGAAGGGTTTTGTATAAAACTTCGGTCGCATCCTTGGGAGACACTGAACTTAAATACCAAGTTTGTATTTGACGATATTTCGTTTTTGAGTTATGGTGTTCACACACGTACGCGAGTGGACCCTTTTTCTAACAATGCTTTTTGGGAGGTATTTGTGGTGAAATTTCGGTACCAAATATTTCAATGGAATGCAATACATCATTACCATAGGCAAGAGAAAATAAAAAAATCTGATGTGTTACACTCACATGACTTTCTCTACTCTTGTACAATCTAATTTTACAAACGCATATTCTCCATATGGTTCATGTTAATCGAGATATCGAGATGTCAATCTTATTGGTAATTTTCTTGTATATGCAAGGGGAATATGGTAGCTTTTAAGCGATAGTCAAATAATTTTAACGCTGGTTGCTATGTGGCGCATTCCATTCTCTTTGCATGTCCAGGACATAAAAAAAATGAATAACGAATGTGAGAAAAAGTATAAGTATTGTAAAATTTAAGGAAATAACAAGCAATATCTCGAAAACGGTTCACTCAACAAAAGAAATGTATATGACATAAGTTGTGTATTTTAACGCGATCTACATTTTTTGTGTAGTAAAATTTTATCTATCTCTTATGGTTTACCAGTTAGGCAAAAGTCGTTCACAATGAAGAATACTTTTGGAGACATTCCCAGAAAATTCGAGATATACATTTCATTTCTCATGACATTATCTTAAACATATGATATTTTCATCAAAATCGTTAGAGCCATTTTTGAGAAAATTAAAATTTTCGAAAAATCTTCCATGTAAAGGGTAGTCTGGGGTGGGGGGATTTTCTTGAAAACCTTCGTGTCGCATCTCTGGAAGATACTGAACCTAAATACCAAGTTTGGTGCTTATCCGACTGTTCGTTTTTGAGTTATGCTGTTCACACACACACACAGACACACACACACACACAGACACACACACACACACACACAGACACACACACGGACATGTTTCCAAAAATGCTTTTTTTGGATTCAGGAGGTCTCAAAACATGTATTTCCGGTGAAATCTCGGTATCGAATTTTTGGGTGGAATGCAATACTTCCCCTACTTACTATACGTAGTAGAGAAAGTAAAAAAATCTGACGTCACATTCATATGACTTTCTCTACCTGCTAGCATTAGTTTTAATACAACTTCTACAAACTATACTTATGAAAGCTTGTTTATCTATCTATTTCGGTTAATCGAGATAAATATTTGGAGAAATATTTTCATTACCCATTTCGTTGTAGGTACAAGGGGTATACAGGAAACCATATCAAAAATTGAGTTTTATTTATGGACACTTTAACTGTTGTGGTCCTCAGCGTCCCATTCTATATTGGGCGTGAAAGACCGGTAATTTGCTCACAGGTCTCTTTATTAGGCTTGAGGTTCTTTTACGTGCCGTAAATCTACGACACGGGACCCCGGCTTTACTTGCCTTCCGAAAGAAGCCATGCTAAGGATTTTTACACCCCAAAAAATTCATTGCCCTCCACCGGGTTTGAACCCGCGACCTCGGGAACTAGATACTAGCATGGCGGAGGACGACATTTTAGTACGGTTTTGTCTATCTCTTAATATTTAACAACTGTACAAAATTAAACAAAGCTCCTAGCGAATGAGGAGGACTTCATTGGCTATTACCAGAAAATTCAAGATATACATTTTATTTGTCATGTAAATATCTGAAACACACACGGATCTTTTTCTAATTTGTTTTTTAAGTTCAGAGGGCCTTAAGACATATATTTCCAGTGAAATCTCGACTCGAATTTTAATACTCGAGAAACAATGTCATAAACCTTTCCCTTAATGAATCTCCGGACTGTTAGAGTTGAATCACCTTTAGTGGACGATCTTTCAGTTCAGTCTATTGCATTGTTCCTTCCCATAACATAAAATATCACCTTACATATTCATTTGGCGCTCTAGTCTATTGTTTTCGACAGAAACGTGTGCTACATATTATATTCAAGTCGCAGAGTGAACCCTTTGCATACTGAGTCCGAAGATAACCTTGGCAACTCATGGGAACATTGGACAGTTACGTCAGGGTAAAGCTCTCAGCTCTGTCAACAATGAGACACAAGGTTCCTCACGTTTAGCAAGTTATTGATTCTAACGAACCTTCAATGACAGTTCGATATGTGTCAGGGGTACAAACCTGGAATATGTAAAACATGCAAGACCGTGAAAATAAAATGTACCCATTGTTTATTGATGTCAGTTGCAGCTACAAATACAACCTCCAGTGACAAATTACTTCTCAAGAATTTACAGCACTTAAGAATGTAAGGTTTTTAAAAACATGACAAATTCACATATTTTATTATACTATTGTACTATTCTTAAGAAAAGTAATTCTTCTATTCTCGCTACGTTACTCATATATTTTCACCCAGGAATTGTTTCAAATTAAGCAAAAAAAATTTTTTTGGAAACATGTCCGTGTGTGTGTGTATGTGTGTGTGTGTCTCTCTGAACAGCATAACTCAGAAACGAACAGTCGGATAATCACCAAACTTGGTATTTAGGTTCAGTATCTTCCAGAGATGCGACATGAAGGTTTTCAAGAAAATGCCCCCACCCCAGATTACCCATTACATGGAACATTTTTCGAAAATTTTAATTTTCTCAAAAATGGCTCTAAGATATTTTCATGACAAATGAAATGTATATCTCGAATTTTCTGGGAATGTCTCAGAAAGTATTCTTCATTGTGAACGACTTTTGCATAACTAGTAAACCATATGAGATAGACAAAATTTTAGTACACAAAAAATGTAGATCGCGTTAAAATACACAATTTATGTCATATACATTTTTTTGGTTGAGTGAACCATTTTCGAGATATTGTTTGTTATTATCTCAAATTTTCCAATACTTATACTTTTTCTCAAATGGGAATTCGTTATTCCTTTTTTATTGTCCTGGTAATGCAAAGAGAATGGAATACTCCACATAGTAACCACCTCTTAAAATATTTGACTATCGCTTAAATACTACCATATTCCCCTTGCATCTACAAGAAAATTAGCAATATGATTAACATCTCGATTAACATGAAGCATATGGAGAATAAGCGTTTGTAAAAATAGTTTGTACAAGAGTAGAGAAAGTCATGTGAGTGTAACACATCAGATTTTTATTCTTACGACAGAAAAAGAAAGGATGAAACAAGAAAGAATCGCAAACTTTCAAGCACGTCCGTTAGGTGACGCTTAGGAAAGCTCTAAATTAGCAACCTGGAATATTTCGAATGCGGCTAGTGCTACGAAACAAAATTATTTTAAATTAACTCCATTTTAGTGAGCTCTACATTTTTTTCTTAACTAAGTTTTTGTATATCTTTTAAGGTTTCTTTGATAAAGATGCACAAATTCCAATAGGTTAGCTTAGGGGCTATTCGCAGTAACTTCAAAATGTACATTTTATTTTTCATGGCAATATGCTAACTCTATGAGATTTTAATCGAAATACTTATAGCCTTTTTTGAGAAAATAAAAAATAAAAGAATTGTATGTAAAAGTCTATGTTTACTGAAATTCTTCGTGTCGCATCCTTGGAAAATGCTGAACTTAAATGTCAAGTTTGGTATTTATCCGACTTTTCATGTTTTATTAGAGACAGAGAGAGGGAGAGAAAGAGAGATGCGCGCGATGGTTTTGTAAAATTGCTTTCTTATTTTATTCAGGCGACCTCAAAACGTGTATATGAAGTGTAATCTAAATCAGATTTCTGGGTATGTGATAGGGATTTTTCTTGAAATTCTTCGCATCGTATCTTGGAAGATACTGAAACTAAATACCAAGTGTGGTATTTATCCCATTTTGTTTTTTATGTTGTTGATAGAAACACGCTCACACACATAAGAACTTGCGGACCATTTTCTAAAAGTTCTTTTTTTATTCAGGTGACAAAAAAAAAGTGTATACCGGGTGAAATATCGATAGATTTTTTGGGTGGAATTACAATACTTCCACTACTTGGTATAGGTAAGTGATACCGAGCGAGGGAAATGGCTCCACGGTAACGTGTGAGGCTTGTATTCTGAAAGTCTCGGGTTCGATTCTCGTCTGCCGCCCGCTCTGTCCTTAGGTTTTTCGTGGTTTTCCCTAATCGTAGGCGAATTTAAATTAAATTGAGTTTTATTTATACACGCTCTTTAACTGCTGTGGTCCTTAGCGTCCCATTCTATACTGGACGTAAAAGACCGGTAATTTTGCATAGAGGCCTGTTATCAGGCTTGAGGTTCTTTTACGTGCCATAAATCTGCGACACGGGACCACAGGTTTTATTTCCCTTCCAAAGGAAGCCATACTAAGGATTTTTACGCCCAAAAATACCCATCGCCAGGTTTGAACCTGCAACCTCGGGAGCTAGAGACAACCATGGTAACCACTACACCACGGAGGGCGACTCGTAGGCGAATGCTGAAGTGGTTTCTCGTCTACCGCGATATCCTTTCTAACATTTCCCTTTCATTCCGTTTCCTTCTCATCTTTCAGTTGTGCCTCTAGGTTTCGTAGCATATGACAATGCCGGAGAGATGGCGCGGATGCTCGCTCAAAGGAAAGAGTATTCCCGTGGGCACTAGAGGGCTGCTTGGTCGACGGGTCGTTCATCCTCTTTAGACAGTTCCAGCAGTGGGACGGGTCTCCGATTCCGGAACTGTTAGGGACTTCCGCGCGTCTCTGTGGCCTGTCTACCTGCGGTCTGTAGCCTCCTGTGGTTCTTTCACTTCATCCCTTCCTTCTGAGGGGTGGCAGCAGCAGTAAATAGTAGGTCGCATCCGTGAGGTGTCTTCCTCCTTTGTGCAATCTACCTACCTATAGATAAGTGTTGAAGACAGTAAACATTGAATCAAACTGGTCGTGAGACAAATAGCAGTTATCGGGATTACTTTTAAAGTAATTAATGTTTATTGATACGATTTCATTTGACTGTCCCTCATTGTATGCGTGACAAAAGAGCGGAAATACGCAATATACATCAAAATACAACGGTCCCTGCCACAAGACAAAAGACAGAGACGTATGGCCATGGAATAAGACACAAAAAACCAAAGAGACAAAAAGAGCATTATTACGAACCGTTGCACAGTCGAAAAAGAAACATGACTAATCGGAATGCCTGTGCCACTTCTGTGGTTAAGTTCACGAAACCAACATGACTCTCGGACTTAGCCGTTGCTAATGTGATTTTTGTACGTATTACAATACCAGGATTATTGATGTAACGGCTGTTTCAACCGTAGCAACAGACTTTATGCCTTAATTTGATATAGAAGCTGTTACGGTCAACCAGTTTAATTTCTCTTTAGCTTACCCTAGCGACATATTTGCCTAATTCTTTACTTCAGCTTTCAATTTAAAATAAGCATTTAAGTACTTCACATTTTACTACTTACATTTACTTTACATTTTCTGTTCAATTTAACATTTTAATAAATTGTGAGTCTTAAACAGTCCTACAGGGTGTCCATAAAGTCTGGAATCATAGGACATAATACACATACATGTTCACACTAAAGAATGTGCTCCACATGTCTGCCACCATTTTCAACACACTTCTTCATACGTTTTGCACAATTTGTTTGAATTGTCCTCAACATACGTGGATTAACAGCAGCACATGTAGGAATAATTCTTTGGCGGAGATCTTCCACATCCCGAATTTTTTCTGCATACACCTCAACTTTCACAATCCTCCAAATGGCAAAATATAGAGCTCGGTCTAGTGACTTTGGTGCCCATTCCACAGGGCCCCTTCTCCCAATCCAGTGTCCGGGAAACATTTCATCCAGCCAGTGCCGAACGAAACCTGCAAAATGAGATGGGACCCCATCTTGCATAAATCACTCTGGATAGCCGATAACATGATGTTCTAGTACCATTTCATTGCCCAACATCCTGAGATAATTTTCTCCAGTGACTGATGAGTCAAAGAAGATTGGACCAACAATCTTACTGCCCCATAAACCACACCATACATCACTTTTGGTGAGCCTTGCCTTTTACTGTCGATGTACCAATGTGGGTTTGCTTTTGACCAATACCTAAAATTTAGTTTGTTCACCTCCACACATACGTAAAAATTTTCCTCATCTGAAAACAACGCTGTTTCCAGAAAAAGTGGATTTGCTGTTATTTGACACAAGAACCATTCACACATCTCACCCCTTCGGTCAGGGTCGTCCTCCGTAAGATGATGCATGATCTGCAATTTGTAAGGATGGATTTTTAACCTTTTAAAATTTTATGAATCGTGCTCCGGGGAACACCGACTTTCAAGCTCCTGCGCCGGATTAATTTTTTTTATAGACTAGCCTGACACTTTGCAAGTACCACAGTCCTGGTATCATCTACCAATGCTCTGTCGGAAGGGCGTTTATCGTTTACCGATCATCTTTCACGAGATTTCTTCAGTAATTCTACAATTGCACCTTGCATTACTGACTTCTCTTATTTATCATATGGTTTAATTTTATTAAGATTTTGAATTTGCGTTTTAATAATTTTAGCTAGTTATTCTGTGGTTCGATATAAGTTTTATAACAATTTATTTATATTTGTAATTTTAATACTATTATTAACGTTAATTTGTACTTTTTGTAGAGTAAATTTAATTTCATTTTTTAAAGTAGTCTAATCCCAACTTTATTTTTAATTTTTGGAACATTCACCCTAAAATATTCTAATTTGGATGTCTCCTGTTAAACTCGGCCTGAACCTCCCTCTGTGACCACCCCTCTCGCCCGCAAAGAAAAATTATCTCCACTTGGTGCTCTTTAGACAGTGACATTATGAACCTATGAATAATCAGAAAAAATAGTTATTCTCCCGCGATTCCAGACTTTTTGACATCTGTACATTTTTGCCTATATCTTAACGTTTACCAGTTATACAAAATTATACAAAAATCCTTCAGAATGAAGAGGATTTCACAAGCTAATCTCATAAAATTTAAGGTATACTTTTTATTTGTCATGTAAATATCTTACTATTATTATTGATTTTCCAAGAAACAAAATGAAAACCTTATTGTGCAGAGCATATTAGGGTTGTAGTTTGACAGTTACATTATTAACAACCAGATTAAACATTATGTTGAAATCTTATTAAAGATGTGATAATGAATGTTAGAAGGTGAGAATAACAACATTGTTTTCTAAATATATGAAATAGAGGATTTGTCATTTCATTGTCACAAAATCTCAGGTGATTGTCTAGATTTGTATCTTCATCTTCCAAGTACATATCACTCAAAATCAGCTGCTGTACAGTTTGAGAGCATCCACAGAAGCATGAATAATTTTCTGGGACATTGATCTTAAATCGCTTAAAATCTTTAGAGCCATTGTTTTGACAAAATAAAAAGTTTCGAACAATTTTCTATGTAAAAGGTAGTTTAGATGGGAGGTTTTCTTGAAAATCTTCCTTTCGCAACTTTGAAAAACGCTGAACTTAAATACCAAGCTTGGTACATAGCCAACTTTTCTTTTTGAGTTATGCTGTTCATAGACATAGACAGACACACACGTGTGCGCGGACATTTTTCTAATTGTTTTATTTAGTTAGTTATTCGTTTATTCATTCATTCATTATCTGTTCACCCTCCTCTTATGTAGGACTTACACCCCCAGGACTTACAAGCGGGTACCTTGGGTCAGAGGCCCGTCGAGGAGCAGATACTCATGGAGCAGACAGAATATTCAGGATGGGTGATCAGCCCGATGCCTGGTATGGGATGAAGGAAGTAGATGAAACGAAATGTCGCTGAAATGGATAAAAGGAAAGGTGATGATGGAGCAGTTGGTGGAATGAATAGCGGGGGAAACCGGAGAACCCTGAGAAAAAACCCGCCAGACGCCCACCACAAATCCCACATGCAAGTCCCTGGGATTGAACCCGGGCCGCCTCGGTGGGAGGCGAGCGGTCTAACCACTCGGCCACGGCGCCGCCTCGATTATTCAGAGAGCTTCAAAACATGTATTTCTGATGAAATCTCGGTTCGGAATGTATGATGCTTCTCTACCTACTAAGTACCTCGTAGATAAAGTAAAAAAAAAAGAGTGGGAAGAGAAACTCATCTTAATATAACATATAAGATTGTTACTAATTTAAAATTCTAATGTGATACACACCCATGACTTTCTCTACTCTGTATCGTTTATTAGTGGGAATACAAATTATTCTTACTCAAGCTTATTTTTCTATCTACTACATCTACAAGATCTTACTACACAAAAAGTGTAGATCTCGTTAAAGCACAATTTATGTCCAATAATTTTTGTGGCGTTAATCATTTCAGAGATGTTCTTTGAATTTTCAGGTACTTAAAACTTTATTCAGGTGGTAGGATAGGGAAGGATAGGACTAGAAGCGGAGCGGGATTTAGCGCCTCGATCTACGACTCTAACGGGGCGCCCTCGGAATGGAGGGATGAGGTGAATGAGACAAAGGGCGGCCGCACAGAAGGTACGATAGGCAGAGGGCAGGGCCCCTACCATTTACAGATTTGAACTCCTCGGGTGGTGGTTGGTGTAGCTGGCTCCCCTTCCCCTGTGGGTTTGCACATCCCCTGGGAGGGGGGGCTCGGAGACCGCTCGCAGTCCGGAGGACGAAGGTTTACTGAGAGCATTCTTTTCCCCTGCCATGCACATATCGACACCTCCCGCCGATATCTGCAATCCCGAAAGAAACCAAGCAGATAAAAGGTAAAGTGAAATGAGAATGGAGATGAAATGGAGGGACAGGAAATTTGGGTGATGTAATGATCCTTCCCAGCATTCACCTAGCGTCCCGGGGAAACCCTCGAAAAAACACCATGGGTCAGGAATCGAACCCACTACATCCCCAAATGCGGACCACAGACGTTACCGCCTGAGCCATCCCGCTCAGTATGAAACGAGTAATGACACTTTACCTCGATTATTAAGAAATAGAAGAATATGTTTTGTACGAATAGTTGTAGAAGAGTGAGTAAAGAAAGTCATATGAATGCAACAATCAGACAATTTTTAATGCCGGTAAAATTGTAGTGTGGACATAATTAATAGACGTTAGGGTCTATTTCCCACAATGGTTTTAGTTCGGAAATAAATAAATTTCGAAGGAGTATAAAACGTACTACTTTGACATAGTGTACACAAGCCTCGTGTTTTTCGCAATATTCAACAAGTTACACTTATGCACGTAAATGTTCCGGTCACAGAGTACATGCAAGGTAGAGGGAATATGAGATGCACTGTACTGTCCATTATTTGTCTTGTTAGCCTAGCAGCCAACTCGTAAAGAGTTATTGCAATTAGTTCTGCCACCTTAATGCTCTTGCACTTATGTTAGCGTCAGTTCCGGAATATCGACACGGCTCATGCGCCTTGGTCCGTTATGACATTATGATAGGATTTCATTTAATGACTAAATAATAAAGCGGTAATGAATAGAAGTGAAATGTAACGGGAGTAATACATTTCTCAGGACAATTATACTGTTTAACTAAGACACTTCCTGCATTCAAGGTTGATGATAACGTACATAACGAAACTTGCTGTAAATTGGAAACAAATTACGTTGATGTCTTTATGTAGAACAACTAATCGCAGTCAAGATAGATGAAACGTCATTGGGAAGTAGAACAGGGAGGTGCGTTAATCCTAATCTACCATCCTAACAGGATCAATCACAGGGTTTTCTCTACAGATTACAAATTTTGCAATTACTATCTACCTTACCCAGCATTGCACGGCTATGTTCTGTTAGTAGAAGTTGAAAATAAGGATATCAGTGTTTTTTGAAAGTTGTGAGTACCCTAAAATTGTCAGTGGTACTTAAAGCGTTAAATGTTTCAAGTTTCGTCCAGATTGGTGCAAATTTGTACACTTGGTCAATTTAAAACTGGCCGACTTTTAAGAGACGGAGCATGAATCGGGTACTTCCGTGAGCGCTCGGGATAGCCAGGGTTTGTTTACAGTACTGCGTATATTCTTGTAGTAGCTATAATGGGGAACACAACTATAATCACAAAAGTCTCTCGAAAAAAAAATTCTTATACGAAGTTTCAACAGACAGATGTTTCAGTGTGTTTCGACACTGAATATTTGTAACCAAAATACACGTTGTTGATTTATGGTTCTCAAGTGGAGTATGACTAAAGCTAGTTACAATGGCGCTTTCGTTGAAGCACTCTTAGTTCAGTGGTAGAAAGTTAGCTTACTGTCCTTCAGGTTACGAGTTCAAATCTCAGTGCAGCTACTGAACTATTTTTCCCTCCATTTTAAATATGAGTAAAAATATTAACAGGTTTTCTTCGTTTATATGTACGTGGTGCTTATTTAGTAATATTTAGTACCAGTAGATACGGAATGGAGTGGCTCAGGCGGTAACGTCTGTGCTCCGCATTCATTCCCGTAGTCGATCTTCCTGACCCATGAGCTTTTTCGGGATTTCCCTTGGTGGCTAGGCGAATACTGAAATGGATCATTAAGTCCACCGAATTTCCTGTCCCTCCATTTCACCTCAATTCTCCCTTCATTTCACGTTTCATCCGCTTGGTCTCTTTCAGGGCTGTACGTGTCGGCGTGAGGTCTCGACGCTTGCATGGCAGGAGCAACGGATGCTCTGAGTAAACCTTCGTGCCCCGGACTTCGAGCGGTCTCCGTGTTCAGGGGCCCCCAGTGGATGTGTAGACCCACAGAGGGTAGGTGAGCCGGCTGCACCAGTGCCCATCCGGGGAGTTTAAATATGTAAATGGTAGGAAGCTGCCCTCTGCCTGGCCGCTCTTTGTCTCCTCTCACCTCATCCCTTCCGACCGGGGCATAGGTACAAAAGATATATTTACATCGACTGCTAAGTCCGCCTGCACGTTGAATCCATCCTCCGAATCCTACCAATATATGCCAACAATGACATTTATCAATCGGGAGGAGGATTCATACTCAGTCAATTTAATTGTATAGCCACAAATTGCACCAAGCAATATTATTTAATTTAATATTATTTGCTATATTACAGTAAAACGAATCGTAAAATTAGCAATCCACGTAACCTACGGGCATATTGTGGCTCCTCAAGTGCATCACGATGCGAGAATGTCCTTCGAAATGGGGTTATAAAAGCCCAATCCTTGAATTTGGAGGAATAAGAAGAAGAAGACAATCCACTACGAAGAATCAAACTCGAGCTGCTTGCATTGAAGTTAAGTAGCACACCACTGCTCCACGACAAACACAGTGTTGAGATATCCCAAATAAGTGCCTTGTGGCTTATATTATAGAGTTAAGCAAAGCGATGCACAGAAGTTGACGGTTGTGAACCGCTTACTCACTCAAAGGGACTTTAAATGCTCAAGAGATGGTCACTTTTAGTTTGACTGTGTGTACACAAGGGGTTAATATATAAGTAGGGATAGTTTTTTGACGTTATAAGGTATTCTACAGTATGTGGCAAAATAAACGACACTGAAATATTTATTAATGGCGTTGGTATAAAGTGTATTTAAAATGCATGCCATCAGGTATCACACATTGTTCATAAAGTTTCTGAAGACTACTACTGAACATGTAGCGATATTTCCGCCTGATTACGCATACACAAAAAGGAACTCTTTAATAATTATAATTTAAGAATTATTAATAATTAATTAACATGCAATTTCGTAATTTTCCATAATTTTAAAGTAATCTGATTCAAAACTTCATCAATCGAAAGCCCTTCTGAAGCTGTAAATATGCTTGAAGTTTCAACACTATTGTCAAATAAATAAAGGCGCAATTGCCTAAGAAAAACTGCAAGATTTAGGCAAAATAAGAGTAGCTTCGTTTTGACTGTAGCCATAAAAAAATCGAAAGCTTCTTTTGTACTTCGAGGGGATGAGGCAAGTTTAAAGAGTAAACAAACGCTATGAGGCAACGGACTATTCTTACAGTTAGGCTTTGAATTTTCAACCAGGGAACGAATAAACGTAGAGGATAAGTATTAGAACCAATGAAAAGATAGAAAGATGTAGTTACATGTACAAAATTTGGAGGCGAGCAGTGATGGATATATGTAAACCCGAGCGTGGATTTCGGACAGTTTGCCATGATTCTCCGTTAAGGAAACACGCATCACGTTGAGTCAAAAGAAAAGGACAATAAGTTTCGAAATGTTTTAAGTGCCGCACTACGGTGTATCATAAAGTAATGCCTGTGGAATAATTATATTGCCTGTTACAATGTTCGTTGAAATTATTTATCCAAGATAATAAATAACTTAACATACCGCAAGTGATTACTTCAAGTTCGCGGGAATCAAAAGAACGGTGACAGAACGCCTTAGATTCTAAATAATTAGCCGGAGCAAAATGTTAGCGGGCCAAAGGGGCAAGATATTCTTATATAAGAACCGTACGGGGTAGGGAAAACGAGAATCTTGCATTATTTCTGGCATGAATACGCGCTTTAGTGAGGAAGTGAAAACGTGTTTTCTTGACGAATAAATATCCTAGTGTTACCACTCCCGGAATCCTACCCTGACAATAACAGTAGGGAATTTCAGACCGATTCGCCGACAGTTGACCCTGAGATAAGTGCTTCCTAACTGACATCGGCGATCTCGAGTCCTGAAGACCACACTACAACAACGCAGAGACGATAACGACGCAGATAAGATACCCACAACGACGTAGCTGGGAGAAAACGCTACAGTATCAATGAACATAGGTTGCTGTAAGGACGACGCATCTTCTCGCATAGTTCGGGAATATTTGTAGGTGGGTCATCTGTCTTGAAAACTGGCTCTTTCAACATGCCCCATACGAGATGTGGGCATCAGTGGCCGTGAGATCGGGGAAGCAGGCACCACGGGAAGGAAGGTTTAAGAAAAATTAGACGATCTCCAAAGTGTCGCTGCAGAAGAGCATGAAAATCTCGATATAGAATTTTTGGGTGGAATGCAATACCTTCTCTATCTACGTGGTAGAGAAAGTAAAAATAGCAAGCGGATATTCATGGATGTATTTTGTTTGAAATTTATGAGTATTTTATATGGGAAGATTACTAAAAATTTAAGATTTTTGGGGTTGCTTCCTAAAAGACCTACTAAATGCCAGAACGTAAGAGGCAGAATGTTGCAAGCTCACCTGAACTGTGACTCTATGGTATATTTACGATCTTGTTCATATTCTGTCCGCTAGATAATTAACATGTCAGGTAGTTTTGGCGATTGTAATTTATAATTGGTGCTGAGCTATAATGACCAAGTATTACTTCCGGTAGCAACTCAAGCTTCTGTTAATAATAATCGCTGTTATTAGCAACACGTCATGCTGAGTGACTGCTCTCCAGGTTGGAACCACGTAGTGCAGCACAACAGCAATCTTTCATCTGGGTTCCCTCTCTGTTTTAACGGAACTGAAACAAATACTGTTACCAGATAACATTAACTACTAAATCTACTCAAGTGGAAGCTTTCCTGAGCCTTACTAATGGTCGTATGCATAACATAAAATCCGTTATAACAAAAGAGAAGATAATAAACAAAATTCTCCACGAAACCCTCTCTAATTACAACAGTATAATTGACAAAACATTTTTGTGTTACATTCACATGTATTTCTCTACACTTCATCGTTTATTAGTAGGCACGTAAGCTTCTTTTTTATCTACTTCTTTTAGTGAGATAAATCTGTGCAGAAATAGCTACATTTCTTTATAGATACAAAGGGAATAGCGATAGTCAAATGTTCAAGAACTGACGTTATACGCTGCCTTAAAACTCCATACTGTTTCCTTGACATCGCGAGAAACAACTGAAGATAGATAGGACTTGAAAAGGATAACGAAGTATTGAACTATTCGAACCATTAATAACGATATCTCGGAAATGACTAATGCCACAAAAAAGTTATTTGAAATAAATTCTGTGTTTTAAAATGATCTGCTTTTTTGTGAAGTACGTTTTCGTTTATCGCTTAACTTTACCGGTTATACAAGAATGTACAAAGTTCCTTCCGAATGAAGAGAACTTCGCAGGCTATTGCCAGGAAATTCAAGATATACATAAAATTTGTCATGTAAATATCTTAAACATGTGGTATTTTAATTAGAACCATTTCAGAGAAAATATAAAGTTCCCAAAAATATTCCAAGCAAGGGCAGCTTGGGACAGGAGGATTTTCTTGAAAATCTTCGTTTTGCACCCTTTGGTGTTTATCCAACATTTCGTTTTTGAGTTATGCTGTTCAGAGACACGCACACACATTGACATTTTTCTAAAAATGCTTTTTTGGGGCGATCAGAAGGCCTCAAAACATATATTTTCCGTGAAATCTCGAGATAGAATTTTTGGGTAGAATACAATACTCCCCTACTTACTATACGTGGTAGAAAAAGGTACGAAGGTAGGTATCACGGAGGGGATCCAGGAAACCGGGGCAGAGCACCCTACGCGGGCCAGTCGGCCCATTATGTTTCCAGTGTGACCCCTTGGAAAGAGGGATGAGGGGACAGGCCCTAAGGACGACCAGATCCTGATGCCGACGACCGCAAGCATGGATGAAGTCCCTAACGTTTCCAGATAGAAGGCATCCACCGCCGCACGAACCCTGCCCACAAGACACCAACCTCCAGAATGTCCGCTCCACGCTGAGCGGTACCGCAGCGACGCCAGGGAAGAAACGTTTACACAGCGCAAGCCCCTGCCCAATCGCAACCCGCCTAACACCGTCGGTGGTCCTACAATGCTGAAACACATGACAAGGAAGATGATGGACACGGGTGGTAACAGAAAGGCAAGCGACTTATATATACCACACACACTTTATACGCTACATCCAAAATCGACAAAACATGGATATGAGAG